>JAHHFK020003696.1:0-682282 GCA_024533555.2 Aedes koreicus
GGTGTATTTCTCTAAAAAAAAATGTCCAGCACACAGAAACGGTACAATGCTACGGAACGAGAATGTTTGGCCGTACTTCTGGCCATTGAACATTTTAAGCATTTTGTAGAGGGAAGCCACTTTATCGTGAGGACAGATGCCATGAGCTTGACATTCCTTCAGACTATGTCCATAGAGTCCAAATCACCCAGGATCGCACGATGGGCGTTAAAGTTATCCAAATACGATCTTGCTCTACAATACAAAAAAAGGATCTGAAAACGTACCAGCCGACGCTCTGTCACGCTGCGTGTCCATTGTAGATGCCAGATCCCTACATTATCGATCTTAAGAAACAAATAGAAAAGTCACCAGACTTTTACAAGGACTTCAAAATTGTGAATAGAATATATTTAAGTATATTTCCAATTCAACAATTCCAGATGATGTCAATTTTCGATGGAAGCTGCTGGTTCCGAAATGCGATCGTACGAAGATAATGGAAGAAGTACACCGAGAAGCACATCTAGGTTATCTAAAAACGCTTGCTAAGATCCGTGAACGATGGTATTGGCCTAAGATGAGTAGCGACGTCAAACGATATTGCATGGCTTGTGAAGTATGCAGGGAATCAAAAACCCCAAACCAGAATACCCGACCAATATGTGCGAAACTTAAGGAATGTAGAAGACCATGGGAAATGATTTCCATAGATTTTTTGGGACCTTATCCGAGGTCTTAAAAGGGAAATGTGTTGTGTGCGATTTTTTTTCTAAGTTTGTACTCATACAATGCTTTAAAAACGCCACAGTTCCCGCGGTATGCACCTTCCTTGAAACCATGGTGTTCACCCTTTTTGGTGCTCCATCAGTCTGTATATCTGATAATGCTCAAGTCTTTAAGTCTGAGTTATTTAGAAAGCTGCTCAATAAATATGGGGTAAACCATTGGAATCTTGCTGTGTACCATCCTAGTCCAAATCCGGTTGAACGCGTAAATCGAGTTATAGTTACTGCGATCCGGTGCACCATGAACAAGAAATTAAAACATCGAGATTGGAATGAGTTAATACACACTATAGCTATGGCAATTCGTACCAGCGTGCAGGACAGTACTGGATACTCCCCTTACTTTATAAACTTCGGCCGAAATATGATAAGTAACGGCCAAGAGTACGACCACCTGCGCTACCTAACACCAGAAGCGCAAGTTGAAACTCAAAAGGTACATGAGGATAACCAAAGTTTGTGCGAAATTGTTCGTGTAAATCTACATAAGGCGTATCAGAAATACTCGACACCATACAATTTGCGAGCGAACGCACGGCATAATTTTAAATCAGGAGACGTTGTATATAAAAAGAATGTCCATCTCTCAGACAAAGCCCGCCACTTTGTCGGTAAATTCGCTAACAAATTCTCGAAAGCGCGAGTTCTTGAAAAAATTGGCACCAACACATACGTTCTGGAAGACTTACAGGATCGTAGGATTCCAGGAACCTTCCATGTATCATTTTTGAAAAGATCCTAATCCTCCAGCTATGACTGCACTTTGCCGGAAAGTGCATACACAACGGTCTAGCCCAAAAAAAAAAAAAATACACTATGTGGTGCTACGGCTGTCACGGCTTGAGATGTCCTCTGGTTTCCTCAGTCGTTAACCCACGTCAGCTGATTGACCAAATGTTGACCTCCAAACTGAATGGTTTGTCGAGTAAGTCAACATAAACACAGCTGCGTATACCTCTCAAAGGTAATGTAAGAGTTTCAAAGCTCTTCACTTCACCGGGTCAAGTAGAGCGTATAAAACAACCAGATACATACGACCTCTCAGCAACCGGAATCCTTTCTGTCGCATACATAAATAAAGCTTTTAAACCCAACTAAAACATTAGTTTTGTATGTGAGAAACAGAACAATAGTTTTCTCTATATCCCCTGGTAACTACTTCATAGATCTTCCATAATACACCTTGTCCAGTTGATATATCACTTTTAGCTCTTCATATCAGATAATCAGAGTAGTTTCAATAGTTGTTTTTGCTAATTATCCATAAAAACCAGAATCAGTTGTTACCATCCGTCTTACCACCTTCCAATCCAGCTTTTGCTCTTTTCCATTCAATCTCCACTCATAATGACAGTCTGTTGACAGTGCGATGTTTAGTGGGTTACTCGGAAAACAGATTCGGTTTCGTTCAGTATAAAACCCGACACTGAAATGTTTAGCTGAAGTACAAACGCATCAGAACGCAAGCGTTTGTGCGAATTTAGATTGTAGATTTTTTTTATGAGGATATTTAACTCGTTGCATTGGTTAATGTGTATTTTTGATCTTCTTTGAGAAGAGATTGGAATGTTTGGATTATTTTCATAACCTTTTGTTGTGTTCTCAGAAATGTCTGAGGTTAGTAGGATTCGGTTAAGATTTTCCAATAATCTTTGGAGTTATTCGGTAATTGGTCGGTTCAGTATAAAATTGGTTTCCAGATATTTTTGGAGTAATTTGGGCGTAGTTTAGTGATGACGATAATCTTCAGAGGGTTTGAAAATATTGAAACGTAGATTAGGCCTGTTTCTAAATGCTAGTAAATAGTCTAAGTATGTACAGGCTTGTTTTAGTTAAGACACAGAACAAAATTTTGCTTAGGGTAATGTTATTTCAATGATTATATTTGAATGAAAATAATTGAAATCAATCTTCGGAACTTTTTCCCGGTAGAGTATAGAATTTTTTCGAACAAAAGTAGTATAGAGTTTATTTTCAGTTTGTTCTATTGTAATTGTGCTGTCTGAAATTAAAAAAAAAAAAAAATCTTTGATCAGTATACAATAAGTATAAAATTTTTGATATAATTTTAATTTCAAAATTTTTATTTTTTGCCTTGGCGAAAATGTAAGGCACATTGTGAACCCCTCTAAAAATAACAGTTTTGGTATAACAGTCTTAGTATAACAGTGGTTCAAAATGAAAGCTCCAATCAATGTGCTTTGGCGCGCACTATCGGTAGGTGATGAAACTATTGAAAGCTTTTTTAAAACAATATTGTGAGAACCTCCACACGGATCTCATTTAAGTCTGCAGGCATGGGGCAAAATAATCTACTTTCGGCTTCAAGGTCTCGGCAATAAAAAAAACAAACAACCCATACAAAATAATTTTGAAAAGATATGTGGGCATCGGTATTGCGAGAAAGAGATGCTAAAAGGGACCTAGCAATGACGAAAGGGAGATGGTTGAATGTAGCAATAGCGTTCCATATAAAATAGGTTGTATTGTGCGGAGTTTGTTTTTTTGTTGCGGTGAGAACATGAGATTTGATATTCCGAACCATTTCTGTGCAATTCTTTTAACCGAACGGATCAAAGTTGGCATACCTTAAGGAAAACTTAATTTAGTGGAGACTATATATTACTATTTGTAAGTTGAGTACCATGTTTAACAAGGACTAGTAATTCTAATAATTAGTTATAATTATTCAAGTGCAAGGTTATAAACTAGGGAACAACGTACTAGTTCGTCTAGCCAGGTCACGTGCCCCCTGTGACTAGTAGCGAAGGTAAGCCATTAGAAAATCATTAGAAAACCATTAGAAAAACATTGTGGTATTGGGGAAATAACACGATTATTCGTTGATCAGGCGAATTGGCAATCCCGCCGATCAACGCGGGTGTCTCCCGAGGTTCGGAAAAGCGACCGTCGAACCCCAAACTCCCCTTCGACGCGAGCGATCTGTAACACCACCCCAACCGCCTCTAGTGTGAGCTTTGGATCATCCCGTGAAAGTGTGTACGTAACGACTCCGACGTGTCCGTTGTACGTTACTTCACGTGTTCAAAAACCGATCGGACGCCACCTTTCCTTTGGGTCCGAAACTACAGTCGCCATCTTGAAAGTCGGTTCGTTGAGAGTGGGAATCTTCGCTTGTTGGAAAGGAATTAGTGCTGCTACATCGTGCGGCGGCTTCGATAACGCCGTTGCTTCTACACACCGTTGTCAACAAAAACATCGCGTGCGCTTGTGTCCCGTCGCGCAGAACGGCTACGACAAAAAGATCGCACCACGTGGTCCCGTGAAAGTACCACGGGTCTCCATGATCCTGCCCCCACCACATGCTGAAGAAGCTGATTAAGGTTTGAGAGTGTACATATGTGAATGTAGTTTTTAAGAGAAAACCAAAAACAGTCCAGACTTGTTAAATGAGTGACGTCACCTTCAGTTAGGATGAGATAGGCCTATGTAAATAGAAAGTTAAAACCTAATAGAAAATGAATTTTGAACGCACCTAGTAGTTCTTAGTCCTTTAATTTAATCTCCGTAGAGCTATCGAATTTCAACCGTCCACGAATTTGATTCATTTGGTTGTTCCACTGTTGGTTAGTCTGAGTGAATTCGGGTTTTTGAGAAACTAATTAACCTGCCCTATTGAAAGAGCCTCTGCCGGGTCTTCGAAAAAGCATCCGTAGCCTCTCCCTGCGGAGAGTGGCGCTTGAGCTGCTGATTGTTGAGCACTTCACATTCGTTACGCAATAATAAATCTAAATTCAAAAATTAAATATTCACTTTGTCTATTAAAAAAAAAATTACAGAACTATTTACAAATAAGCCAGGGTCAGTCTGGGAGAATCGAGGTAGACCATTCAACACACTTGCTTCGATAGATAGACAATAACATAGAATTAATATAACAAGCTTAAAGTAAAACACGAGAGCGAAAGGGATTTGCAGATAAAAAAAAAACACCACTATATTCATTTTAAGTTCAAGGATTTTGTTTGTACAAGGAAACAGGGTAAATTTCAGGAAAGATTGGGTTTTAGGATAGGGAAGTGCGATAAACGGTGGGATTCACCTGTGATGTTGCAACTATCTCGATGATGATGATAATGATGATGATGATGATGATGATAGTGGATTTTATTTGTGATGACTGTGGCTGTGTACATGATATCGACGGCAGAATCAACGCTCGGCGTAATAGATCCTATTCGCACCCGGGCATGGGTAGATTCACCAGAGTTGGGCACTGCACAGAGTGGTTCTCCTTTTTTATATTTTGGTTTTCTTTAGAAACACGGCATCTGCGGTAGCGTAGTAGGCTAGTCGGTAACTCTCGCGACACTTGTAGAGCAATCTTTGTTCCAAAAGAGGCCGAAACCTACTCCAACATCCCATTATATGGCACCCGATGATTCAGCAAATTGCCTCTGTCATCGTATTTTTCACGGTTTTTTCTCCTCGCAGTTGGTAGGTTGCATTAAGGCGACGACGTTTTTTTGGGAAGGATAAAGGGAAAAGGTTTTAGCTGCAAAATGGTGAGTAGACAACTGGGAGGAGCGTGCTTCCCCGCAACATAGCACTGGTCCTCACAAGTTCCTACCTCATGCTTTCACGGGTCAAGAGATGACAAAGACCGCCAGCTAAGGGTTGCGTACTTAGCTGGTAGTGCAGCCTGGGCACTGTTGTCCTTCTGACTTCAGCTAGATTGAGGAGGTGCGTTCCGAGCGTCTGTCCACCAAGGAGGTGCAGCTCAAACAGCGTCTGTCCTGGCATCCAACGGCTGAGTAAGAAACGCTGTATCGCGTCAGCTATACCTTAGGAAGCAGTCCCACCAACGCGATGCAGGAAGGTATCATGCTGAAATCTTACCCTACCACAAAAAATGGAAGTATTCTTTATACGGTGTATAATTTCAGATCATCTATGGAATTCCCAAGTGTTGTTGAATAATTTTAAATTTTTTATTTCCTTCGTGGCAATGATAATGCAAGAGCGTCTACAATTGCAGCTGGACATCAGTCTACAGACATGCAGACAGAACAAATATAATTGTTACTATCATTTTATATTATAAAATCCCTTCACAATATTTTTAAAGATCTTTTCAGGTTCGCATCTATGCATCGTCGTAAGTTTTAGCCCACCTAACCCACGATATGTATTTGAAAAGATAGGATGGTTTTCTACTAAATAAAATTTCCAAACAAGTTTAATAATTCAAAAACTAAAATTGTTTATGATCTCTCATTTTCTATTGCACAGATATAAAGAATTATTTATGGGCCCAGTAGAAAGCAAGAGTTATCGGAGAATTCAAATTTCATTTTTCTTTTTTTCTCTCTGTTTTTTTGTTTTTTTTCTTTTTTGTAGATTTATTAAGCTTCCGTTTTTGGGCAGTAATCATAATCATATGAAATTTATTTCGGCTAATTGTTTGCTTAAATTTTCTTTGCTATTCTGCTTGGCTGTCCGGTGATCAACTTTCTTTCATTATATCACTTTGGAAATGTTTGCCATTTCAGAGTTTCAATCATCTAACATCACAGCAGAAGAGACAAATAGTTGCATTTAATTTTTATGTGTATACTATTACAACATCGTATTATTTTCATCATATCATCATATATATATATATATATATATATATATATATATATATATATATATATATATATATATATATATATATATATATATATATATATATATATATATATATATATATATATATATATATATATATATATATATATATATATATATATATATATATATATATATATATATATATATATAAGTATAATCATATTACAAATATTTACTAAAGAATAATAATAATAATTAAATTTCATTTGCTTCATGGTTACAAGGAAATAGATTCCAGATAGTACAGATATTTTATTTCATTGTATCTAAAGGTATTTTTCAATTAATTTAAATCACTGAATTTTATTAAAATAAAAAAATGCTCTTCAATTCTGCTGATTATGTATATCTATATGTCATGATTTTTTTGATTCATGTATAATTTAATGGTTTATGTTTTATTTAATTGCAATAAGACCTTCACATTCCTGAGTTTTATTCATCTGCCACTGATTGAGCTGTAAAGATGCACCAAGCTGCATATGATTATCATATGCCTTTTATTACTATTTTAACTATTTCATCATATTATTTTATTTATAACCATATTTAAATTACAGGATGACGAATTCCAACCATGGTATATTTTAATTAAATATTATAGTATATTTCATTGCTCTATTACATACTGCATATATTGCATATTATGACATATTATGTACATTATATATAATAAATACTGGGTTGGGAGGGAGCATCAGGGTATCATTCAAGCTGAAACTGGACGATGATTTGATTGACTGCCTGAGTCTAGGAGGGAACGAGCATTATCATTTTCTTTATCCTACCGATTCGATTGTGATGCTGCGAATTCTACTCCAACAGTTTCAGTGAGAGCCCTTCTTAACAAGCCATCCTGTAGAAAGGAGCTTAATACGTATTGCGAATTGGGTTATTCGAATTGTTGGATCGTATCGTTGAAAGGAGATGCTTCATTTCCCGTGGATTTCACGTGAGTGTCTCTGCTTACGGGTCCACCCCTCCGTTTCATACAGCTTGTGAATTCAGATATATAGGTATATTGTGAATTCAGATCGGTGGCTCAATTTGATCTTGCTATTAAGTGGAGCTGCATCCAAGCCAAGGGCATGAAGGGATGGTGGCTACCATACATACATATACATAGGATAAAGGGAAAAGGTTTTGGTGATAGGGTTATTGGGGAATAGGATATTGAGTTTAAATTCATATTTATTAAAGATATGTATATATATATATATATATATATATATATATATATATATATATATATATATATATATATATATATATATATATATATATATATATATATATATATATATATATATATATATATATATATATATATATATATATATATATATATATATATATATATATATATATATATATATATATATATATATATATATATAATTTTTTCAATAGGCTGTCTTATAAATGGTGAATAATAATTACATGCAAATTCAAACGATATATGTACATATTTAAATATTTATTCAAATTAGTAGTAATTAGGAATTGAATATGGATTAAAAACATAATAAAGATAGAATAAGTAATAGAATAAATATAGAATATGTAGAATAAATGTAGAATAAATGTAGAATAAATGTAGAATAAATGTAGAATAAATGTAGAATAAATGTAGAATAAATGTAGAATAAATGTAGAATAAATGTAGAATAAATATGAAATATAAATAAACGAGGCAAAGTTTATTGGTACCAATTTCGGAGGTAACAAGAGCAAATTAATTCATTGCTTGTAGCAATCCCAAATGATTTCAAGAATTTGCTTGACGCAATCTATATTTTGCGAAGGGAGGAGCTAAATAATATGACGATGGAGCAAATAAGAAGGACTCTAATTCCAGCAGTAGTAATCCAAACTTGCAATTTAGTAGATCGGCAGTAGCATTCCTGAATCGGCATAAGCAGAACAAACACAACAAGAAGAAGGACAACATGAAGAATTGTGTTTGCTTTGAGTGCGGTGCCCGAGGCCACAAGCGGCAGAACTGCTTGGTGCTGCAAAAGAGGAAGCGTGAGGAGAAAGAAGCGGTTGAAGCGGAGAAACAGGCAATGAAAGCAGAGTTTGCACTCATCACAGCGACGGTGGGTAAACATTGCACCCATAAGGAAGAAAAGAGCTTGATGGTGAAACGGGAGGTTGGGAAAATCCACCATGACTGTGGTCATCCATGGAGCCAGCCGTTCAAAGGTCAGTACGTCAGGACAATGGATCTAACAACCATGCCGGAGATGTTTCCAATATTTTTGGATACCGGTGCCAGCCGGCACATGGTAAAAAATGTCGCATCGTTTAATGAGATTTGGGAATCGGAACAGTTCAACGTGAAAACCGCCAAACAAGGCGAAAAGCTATGGGGCAACATCACAGGTAATATAAGGTTAGAAGTCATGTAGATGGAGGAAGTAGAGAAATTACAGTTACCCTGTACAACGTGTTGTTTGTTCCTAATTTAAGCTGCAAGCTCCTTTCTGTATCTCAATTAGAGTCTGCTGGAAATTCCGTCGTTTTCAAAAGGGGTGGTGTCACCATTTTGAATAAATCTGGGTTGAAAGTCACCGAAGGCAAGAAAGTGAATGGTTTTTTGCTTTGAGAAGCAAAGAGAGTGCGTTTCTAAACAAAATCGATGACAACTTGAGTTTATGGCACAAAAGGGATGCCAAACTTGTTGAAACTATATGAACATGATATGGTTGACGGGTTGAGTATTCAACAGTCATCAGAGACATCTGAATAGATGATCTGTGAACCATGTATCATGGGTAAACAAACAAGGAACGCTTTCAATAAAGACAAGAAATTTCGCTCAAAACGACTTCTTGAGCTCATTCATAGTGATGTTTGTAGGCAAATGACCAACAGTACCCATGACGGCCATAGATATTTTGTATTTTTCATAGATGATTATACCCATTTTGTGGTAGTATACCTCATCAAGCATAAGAGCGATGTCCTTGAGAAGTTCAAGGAATTTGAGTCTATGGTCACCGCTCAATTTTCTTGCCGTATCTCGAAGTTCAGATCTGACAATGGGAAAGAATACTATGGCCATAATTTCAAGAACTTCTGCAAAAATAAGGGTATTCAGATGAAGGTGCCGTATACACTAGAGCAGAATGGTGTAAGTGAGCGTATGAATCGCACGCTTATGGATAAGGTTCGGACCGTTTTGCATGAAGGTAATTTACCAGCTGAATTATGGGCAGAAGCATTGAATGTGTCTACCTATGTGACGAATCGGAGTCCTACGAGTGCTCTTGCTAGGAATAAAACTCCATTCGAAATGTGGTTTGGTGACGAACCAAATGTCAGCAGATTGAGAATGTTTGGATGTACCGCTTATTTTCATATCAATAACATACATAGGACTAAACTGGATGTAAAGAGTCAAGCTCTGGCAATGGTTGGTTATGCTCCGAACGGTTTTAGACTTTGGAATGATATTTCTAAGAAGATAATTGTCTCCAAAGATGTAATATTTGATGCGAGTAAATTTTACTTCAGAAAATATAAACAAGAGAAAATTTCAGAGACAAATGACCAGGTTGTGGTAGAGTTACCAACCAGAGTTGCAAAACCCTCTGAACCAGCAGTTTATCCTGAGGTTGCACCTGAAAATGTGTCTGAGGGCAATGAGTCAGATGGGTCAGTTGAAAATGAAGATGAGTTTCTGGATGTTCTTTCTAATAACGAGAGCAAGGTTTCGCATCGTCATAGCGAAAGGATTCGAAGACCACCAATTTGGATGCCTAACTATGATTCAGCCTTTCTGACATGGTTAGAATCAGGGGAAGTTCCTCAGACCATTAATGAACTTATGAAACATGATGACTGGTCAAGTTGAAAAAAAGGCCATTGAGGATGAACTAAAGTACTTATTCATCAAGTGGATAATTTAATTGCCGTTTATTTTTGAATCCTCTTTTTCCCTCAACTCTACACAGTGGGCCTGGCCGTTTTAATATTTTTGTCATATTACAAATATGCCGCAAATATTAATGTTGCTAAGAAAAATACTGGTTATAGTATTTTCCAGGATGCTTTTCATTACTGGCTGTGTAAGGGTTAAAAAAAAAAAAAAAAATAATAATTGAGGATGAACTAAAGTACTTGAATGATAATAATACGTGGACATTAGTGGGCAAAGTGCCAAATGGAAAGAAACCAATAAACTCATTGTGTGTATTTTCTATTAAAGATGAATCACCCTATCCTCACTACAATGCTCGGCTTGTGGCAAAATGTTATTCACAAAAATCGGAGATTGATTATGGTGAAACCTTTGCACCTGCTGCAAAAATGACCACATTACGTACATTTCTATCTATAGCCGTTCACGAGAAACTACATATCCATCAAATGGATGTGAAAACCACATTTTTAAATGGTGGTTTAACAGAAGAGATATATATATTTATATATGAAACTACCTGCAGACGATAAAAGAAAGATTAACATATGCCGTTTGAATAAATGTATCTATGGACTTAAGCAGGCAGGTAGGAGTTGGAACATGAGATTTGATTAAATAATTACGGAAAAAGGCTTCAAAAGACTGAAATCGGATTCCTGCGTTTACGTTTGTAAACAGAAGAATCTGTATTTGATCCTTAACGTTGATGATATGTTGATTTTTGGTAAGGATCTCAACAATATCAGGTAGATAAAGGAGTTATTATATCGGAGCTTTCAGATAAAGGATTTAGGATGTGTGTGAATTTACTTGGCCTAGAAATCCATAGACACGACGATGTATCAGAAATCTCATAGAAGTCATACATTGAGAAAGTTTAAAAAAGATTCGGCATGGAAAACTGAAAGTCAGTAAATACTCCAATTGCTTCTTCTGTAAAATGGTCAAAAGACTAAGGAAATCCCACAGAACAGCCATACAAGGCTCTTTTGGGTTGCCTGCAGTATTTGGCACTAATGAGCCGACCCGATATTTGTTTTTCAGTTAATAATTTCAGTCAATTTCAGAGCAATCCTAATGAGGTTCATTGGGCGGGACTGAAACGAATCTTACGTTATTTGCAAGGGAGCAAATCACTTAAGGTGGAGTACAACCCTGGTTCTGACAAGCCACTAGTCAGTTATACGGTTGCCGATTTCGCCAACAATCAAAACGATAGACGGTCCATTTCTGGCACAGTGTTCACTGTGTTCGGAAACACGATTTCTTGGGCAACGAAGAAACAAACATTGGTGGCGCTGTGAACAACGGAGGCGGAATTCATCTCACTGTGTGGAGCGATCAAGGAGGGCATCTGGTTGTCTAATATTTTGTATTAGATTGGGTTCCTAGTGACTCCATCCATAATATACAAAGACAACATGCGTTGTATAAGCATATCAGGAGAACCACGTCATCATCAAAGAACGAGACATATAGATATAAAGTACATGTTTATTCGTGAAGTAACTCGAGATCAAAAGGTATCATTGAAGTATATTCCCACAGAAGAGCAGGTAGCCGATGTATTCACAAAAGCATTAGGTGACTGTAAATTTCAGAAGATGTTAAAGATGCTTAAAATGAAGAAATTAAGGAAAGTGCTGATATGACAGATTTATATAACATTTATTATTTTAACATTAGATACCTGGAATAAACCTTTATTCGGGTATACCTTGATTTTACTTTCAACTCGGGTATCCCCTTGTATTAAACATAAGAAGTCTTACCAATACATATAAGAGTAGAGTGAATACCGGCATATCACTTGTGAGTGGATATCAGACTTAATGGCACTATAGCTAAAGTAGGCAGAAAGATAGACTACCCTCGATTGATCATTGTAATGTATCTCAAGCTCATGCGTTCCAGACAAAGTAAGTGTACAGTATTGTAAGTTCTATATGAACTAAATAAAAGTAATTTTTGTGATTTAAATCTCACAAATTAATTCGGGGTTTGAGGAAAGAGAAAGGTCTCATGGTTCGAATTCAGTAGAAGTACTCCTTTGAATTATTCACTTAACTCTTTCATATCAGATTCATGAAGAAGCTTTTCTTAAGAAATCTGATAAGAAATAGTTTGTTGGCATCCACCTTGCACGCGCATTCTCTAACACCCACGCGCAGCTAGCGATATCCTCAAGTAAGATATTAAATGGTAAAAATGCGTAAATCTTATCTCAAAATTCTCTCAAGACCCGATTAACAATAAAGAAATAATTACAAGAAACCCATGAAGAATCCCAAATAAGGAGAAAAAATCTTTAAAAAAAAACTGCGGGATTCAAAGAGTCATGAAAAAGTAGATAACATTTTCAAGAATCATGTACATAATTATAAATCAGCAGCTGTAAGACAACTCAAAATCCCGACCAAGGACCTTCGGGAGATTCAGGTACGCGCAGTTGAGTATAAAGCTAAATTGGAGCGGGAAAATAAAATAGCTTAAAAACTCATCTGAAAAAATCCAGAGAACGAATAAGCAAGCGCAGTAATAAGAAAGTTACTTTGGTAGCGACAGCTACTGAAGTGTGAACACATTATTTTTACAATCAAATTTTAACCAATTTTTAATCTAAAAACCGAAAAAAAAAACTAAAAACCAAAACAAAAGGCAATATTGATAAAACATGGCATACAAAGTCAATTAAATGAGTTTCTTTTCAAATATGTTGATTATCGAGTAAAATCATTAATCGATAATTGATCAAAAGAAAAATCTAGACACCTCTAAATGCAGGTTACACGAAACATGAAAAGTATAAGCCCTTTTTTATGTTTTTGCTTTGCTTATTTTCGTATAGAGGAACGAACGAAACCGAATTTTAATTTCGCGTCGTTTCGGAATATCGGAGGCACACGGCACTCGACGCCCGATACTCCGATACTCGGCACGACACCCGAGCATGTTGCTGCAGTGAGGCAGTAAATGCAGATTGGAAACTGCAGTTTCGAATCAACTTTCGTCGCGAGCGGTTGTGCTAGTTTAATTGTGTTACTGAATTTCATGGCACATTGCGCTGGCGTATGTTCGGTAACAGCATATGTTGAGCGAGCAGGAGAAGTGAAGCAATCGTTAAATAAGCATTCATGGCTTTGGAAAAGGTTACCGCTCTTGTTTATATGTAACCTATGAACACATGGAGATTGGTTTAGAGGATCGGAAGTTTTTTACATGTGCCAATTGTAATGCCAATATTTGCGAACAATCCTCGGCCTTAGCATATTTGCAAAAACAAGGATGTGTTCATTTTGATTTGTTTTTGTAGTGAAATAAAGCGAGTGAAATAATTCAAACTCCCTTAAATTCTTGCCGAGAAAAATCTTTGATGTTCTTGATAAACTGGATTAAATCTAAGCAATCAACATGCTGAGAGAGCTGATCATGTTAGTTGCCCTAATTTTGGGGAATCTACATGGAAATTGCGGGATACCTACAGTAAATCACAATCATGCTAATGGTAAGTCAAACATCAATACGTTTCAAATAATTAGAAACTTATCTATGGCCACATAATAGAAACATGTCGATACGACTGTGATTATACAAAAAGTGCTTCGTTTCGATTTACCCAATTAGGCGCCTGGGTTGAACGTTTATAAGAAATCATTCCATCGATCACGTATAAAGAAAAAAAAAACATTTGCGGCGCTTCAAGGTTACTACAAAATTTCGCAAGTTATCAAAGCTTTTCAATGAAGAAAACTATTCTCTGTGCATAATTAGTGTTCTTCGTGTTTCATGCTCATGAATATGCTTGGTATAGGCAAAGTGTACCATTAGCAATAGTATTAGTGCTTTCCAGTTTCAAATAAATTGTGTTTTCTTAACCCGATAAAAGCTATGTATTAACTGGTTATACGATATACGATATACGATCTCTCAGAATTTCATAATAATTGGTAGTTTTGTTCTCTATCGAAAAATATTCGACCCGTATTTTTTAATTTCGTTGTTAGGGTGGCCGTTTGAACCACTGGATCGATTCTATAAATCAAAACCACAAATGAAAGGTAATTAAACGTGCTTCAAAGAAAAACTAAAAAAACACCTCCTTTACAGCAACATTGATTTTGAAAACATGGATTCTCTTAGTTTTTTAAGGTTTTCATGGTCTCGGGACCAAAGAGCTCTCTCGTTTTTATATTTTTTCTTGAAAGGCTGGGCATTTTTACATAACATATCAAAAACTTGGCGATGTATTTATTTTAGTTTTTGAGATAAGTTTTTAAAAAAATGCTATGTTTTTAGGTTTTGCAGATTATCTTACTACGCGTTTTCATTACTTGAAGGAACTTGCCAACCATGCGTCCTCATCAACCCGATATAGTTTTATAAATTTAAAACCTTAAGAACTTAAAAGAAGATATATATATAAAGAATGTGCACACCAAAAAGTAGTCGTCGGAAATGCCCTAATGCAGTCTTCTCCGTGTACGCTTTGCTAATCCGATCACTACTACATGAATATTAATGTATGTGTGCTATGATGAAGACGTCGTTTGGCTACAGTAACCTTTATTTAGTAAAATGGCGTCGAATCAAGAACGCGTGCGCGAAGCAATTTTGCACAAAAGAGTGGAAAATCCAGATATGTCGCACGGCGATATTGCCAAGTCATTAAAAATCGCAAAATCGACGGTTACTAAAGTGCTAAAAAAAAAAAAAAATTAGCCGGCGTCGGTGGTGTAGTGGTAAGCGTGACTGCTACTTGGCACCCCAGTAGGGTCTGGGTTCAATCCCAGTCGACGTCGGTGGTTTTTCTGAGGCGAAAAAATCTGGTCACGTCTTCCTTCGGAAGGGAAGTAAAGCCGTTGGTCCCGGTTCATATTCATGAGTCGTTAAGTAGTGTCCAGGTGGTGGAGTCGTCTTCCTGGCGTCGGTGATTGTCACCATGTGAGGAAATAGGCCGACGTAAAATAAAGATTAAAAAAAAAAAAAAAAAGTGCTAAAAAACTTTCAGCAGCGCTTAACTTTAAAGAGAAAGGTCGGTTCCGGAGGTAACCATGATTCTCGTTGCGTCGCGGAGAGGAAGAAAGTGATTAAAGAATTTAAGAAGAAACCGAATATCTCCGTTCGTGATGTGGCGAAAAAAGTGAAAATGTCTCCATCGTTCGTCCAGAAAGTGAAGAAAAGTGCAGGCTTGAAATCATTCAAAGTAGGTGTTGCTCCAAATCGTAACGACAGCCAGAACAAGAGCGCAAAATCTCGATCGAGAAAATTATATGACACTATGCTGAAGGAATACGACTGCATAATATTGGACGACGAAACATATTGCAAAGCTGACTTTAAGCAGATACCGGGACTACAGTTTTATACCTCGTTGCAAAGAAGAAATGTTGCTGATCGTTTTAAGCAAAAAAAATTGTCGAAGTTCCCAAAAAAATACCTCGTATGGCAGGCAATATGTGGATACGGTCTCAGAAGCGACATCTTCATCACGACTGGCACTCTGAATGGACAAATTTACGTAAAAGAGTGTCTGAATAAACGACTGTTGCCGTTCATTCGGGAACACAACGGTTCGGTGCTGTTCTGGCCTGACCTGGCATCTTGCCACTATGGAAAACTGGCTAAGGATTGGTACATTGCTAATGGTGTAAATATTGTCCCAAATTATTGCAATACGCCAAATTCACCAGAACTCCGTCCGATCGAAAAGTATTGGGCTCTGGTCAAGAGGAATCTTCGAAAAACGAATAGCGTAGCAATTGATGAGAAAAGCTTCAGGCGTAAAAACTGGCAGAAAGCTGCAAAATTGGTGACAGATGACACTGTGCAAAAACTGATGGAAGGTGTCAAACGAAAGGTGCGGGCATTGGGATAAAACAGGTCAAATTGACATAACTGTATATGTTTTATTTTTGTATTTTTATAAATTCTAAAATAAATTTTTATCTTTGTTTTTTTCTATTTTCCCATATAACCCCCCATTTCCCATTGGGGTATATATATATATATATATATATATATATATATATATATATATATATATATATATATATATATATATATATATATATATATATATATATATATATATATATATATATATATATATATATATATATACAGCAATTCCATGAAAAAAAGTTATACGATCTCTCAGAATTTTATAATATTCGGTAGGATTGTTCAACATCGAAAAATATTAGACCCGTATTTTTTTATTTCGTTATTAGACTGGACCTTTCTGCGTTAGACTGGTCCAAAAAATCGTGATTTTTCAAAATCTTCAATTTTCAAAAATTTATAACTCCTAAACCGTTTAACCGATTTTAGTCATTTTTGGCCATTGTATTGGTATTTTTTTGAATTTTCAAGCAAAAATACGAAACCTTTGAATATATCAGTTTTTGTATGAAAAAAATACAAAACAAATAGTTTTTCTTGAATTTGACTGCGAGGGGCCTCAACGACTCCTTGTTTTAGTATTTTTAAATGAAAGAACATTCAATTTTACATAACATATCAAAAAATTGGAGATGTTCTGCGTGTCGTTTTGGAGATACAATTTTTTAAATAATAAATCATTACTCTTCATTTTATACATCACCCGCCTGTAGAAACGATGAAGATGCATGGTAGATTACCATGCGTCTCCATCCAATCAAACCTATGACTAATGAAATCTATGAGTTACTTACAAACTTAGTATAACATTCGAATCAGTCTTTAAGGCTTTCCGTTAACCACACAGACCAATTGCTATTTTTTGACGATTACCTTTTCAAATAAATAAGGCTTTAAAATTTCAAATATTTTTGCTTAGTGTAAGTTCCAAGAAAAAAACACTTTAAAGCCGCGCGACATGATGAACATGTTAAAAAATAAGAAAAACACTTTTATACATTTATTTTTATTTATTAAGTTTTTTCATAACAATTTTCTACATTTTTCTTCCGTTGAAAATGAATTTTGTTTCACAATAATATACTCTTCGTTTTGAGGCTTAAAACTATGGAATGACTGAGTCCCTGAAATTTGCTTCACACGTGTGTAACGATTTTTTAATTTTCTTTCCATTTTATTATAGTCGGATTCCGAAAAAAATTGATAGTGTATTTTCGAGTCTGGCTTAGAAATAGCCCATGAATAAAGTTCTTCGGCCGTTGTTATGTGATGATCTTGCAAACTGGCTTTCGCAGCATTTCGTTTCAATACGCCTCCCAAAGCATCACAAGGGCCCTTTCCATGACAAGTAGCGAAAAAATTCCACTCGGCATCTATGCCAAAATCTTTTTGCATGTTGCACAAATTAAAAGCGGTCATTTTATTTTTGTATTGGCTTCCAGATCCATCTGAGAAGAAATAAATTTTCTCTAAACCTGATAACTTACTTTTTATGAACGCTATGCATTGAGTCAAAAAAAGACGCACTGCGACATGATTATGTTTAGTGAAATCAGCAATTGCAATAAAACTGGTAAACTTCAAATCATTTGATTCTTCATCTTTAAAATAAATAGCACAAGGGTGAATAGTACATTGAGCGTTTGCCCAATGAAAGCCTTGAACTGCATCCTGCACAACGAATGAATAATTCTCCGAAAAATCACAGATTATGATACACTCAGTAGCTTTTAAATTGTTTTTCACGTGTTTTAAATAGTTTGCCTGTCGCTCAGCTGTAAAGTTATGTGGCAATAAATTTAGTAATTTTTCTAAAAAAGTATCAATAAATTCTTGTGTGTCCATTTCAACTAAGTCCAAACTGCATCTTTCTGCTTGACGCCATTGTTTAAATTGTAATGATTCTAATAACTTTACAGCTGAGCGACAGGCAAACTATTTAAAACACGTGAAAAACAATTTAAAAGCTACTGAGTGTATCATAATCTGTGATTTTTCGGAGAATTATTCATTCGTTGTGCAGGATGCAGTTCAAGGCTTTCATTGGGCAAACGCTCAATGTACTATTCACCCTTGTGCTATTTATTTTAAAGATGAAGAATCAAATGATTTGAAGTTTACCAGTTTTATTGCAATTGCTGATTTCACTAAACATAATCATGTCGCAGTGCGTCTTTTTTTGACTCAATGCATAGCGTTCATAAAAAGTAAGTTATCAGGTTTAGAGAAAATTTATTTCTTCTCAGATGGATCTGGAAGCCAATACAAAAATAAAATGACCGCTTTTAATTTGTGCAACATGCAAAAAGATTTTGGCATAGATGCCGAGTGGAATTTTTTCGCTACTTGTCATGGAAAGGGCCCTTGTGATGCTTTGGGAGGCGTATTGAAACGAAATGCTGCGAAAGCCAGTTTGCAAGATCATCACATAACAACGGCCGAAGAACTTTATTCATGGGCTATTTCTAAGCCAGACTCGAAAATACACTATCAATTTTTTTCGGAATCCGACTATAATAAAATGGAAAGAAAATTAAAAAATCGTTACACACGTGTGAAGCAAATTTCAGGGACTCAGTCATTCCATAGTTTTAAGCCTCAAAACGAAGAGTATATTATTGTGAAACAAAATTCATTTTCAACGGAAGAAAAATGTATAAAATTGTTATGAAAAAACTTAATAAATAAAAATAAATGTATAAAAGTGTTTTTCTTATTTTTTAACATGTTCATCATGTCGCGCGGCTTTAAAGTGTTTTTTTCTTGGAACTTACACTAAGCAAAAATATTTGAAATTTTAAAGCCTTATTTATTTGAAAAGGTAATCGTCAAAAAATAGCAATTGGTCTGTGTGGTTAACGGAAAGCCTTAAAGACTGATTCGAATGTTATACTAAGTTTGTAAGTAACTCATAGATTTCATTAGTCATAGGTTTGATTGGATGGAGACGCATGGTAATCTACCATGCATCTTCATCGTTTCTACAGGCGGGTGATGTATAAAATGAAGAGTAATGATTTATTATTTAAAAAATTGTATCTCCAAAACGACACGCAGAACATCTCCAATTTTTTGATATGTTATGTAAAATTGAATGTTCTTTCATTTAAAAATACTAAAACAAGGAGTCGTTGAGGCCCCTCGCAGTCAAATTCAAGAAAAACTATTTGTTTTGTATTTTTTTCATACAAAAATTGATATATTCAAAGGTTTCGTATTTTTGCTTGGAAATTCAAAAAAATACCAATACAATGGCCAAAAATGACTAAAATCGGTTAAACGGTTTAGGAGTTATAAATTTTTGAAAATTGAAGATTTTGAAAAATCACGATTTTTTGGACCAGTCTAACGCAGAAAGGTCCAGTCTAATAACGAAATAAAAAAATACGGGTCTAATATTTTTCGATGTTGAACAATCCTACCGAATATTATAAAATTCTGAGAGATCGTATAACTTTTTTTCATGGAATTGCTGTATATATATATTTATCTATAAATATATAAATAAATATATATATATATATATATATATATATATATATATATATATATATATATATATATATATATATATATATATATATATATATATATATATATATATATATATATATATATATATATATATATATATATATATATATATATATATATATATATATATATATATATATATATATATATATATATATATATATATATATATATATATATATATATATATATATATATATATATATATATATATATATATATATATATATATATATATATATATATATATATATATATATATATATATATAAATATAAATATATATAGATATAAAAATATATTTGTGTATAAAATAATTTTTTGTTTTTTATTTGGTTTTTTTTGTTTTTTATATTTTTGTTTTTTTTTTTTTTTTTTTTTTTTTTATTATGATGACCATGTTCGATATAGGGTAACCAGAAAAATCGACATTTTTCAAAAAAAATTATTTAAAAAAAATCATAACTTCTGAACCACTGGGTCGATTTGCAATGTCTTTCTATGAATAGAAAGCTTTTTACTTTTAATTTGTATTTAAAATATTGATTAAAATAATTAATGTTTTAAAATTTGCTAAAATTGTCAAAGTATTTGTTTTTTATGATTTTCGAAATGTTGGACCTCAACGACTATTTATTTTTATATTTTTTTATCAAAATTCAAACATTTTTACATAACATATCAAAAAATCTTAAATGTTCATTGAGCAGTTTTTGAGTTATATTTTTTTGAAAATTTCAAGTTTTTTGCCCATACACACATGGAATGAGCATCATTTTCCAAATTTGGCAAAAAGCGCTGTCTGAAAGAATCTTGGGAGGTCGGAATTGGCCACAGGGTCGGGATTGGACCAGGCTCCGCTATATTAAGGAATTGAAGCTCAATTCTCAAAGCTTAATACTACAAGCAAGGGTTTTTTTAGATTACCTTCAATTAAAACTCAGCATTTAATTTGATTATTTAATGATTTTGATTTTGCATAATTCATCCAATAAAAATATTACATAGCAAAATTCTTACAATTTAACGCACTTTTCTTCATCTGAAAACGAAAACCGTTTCACGATAATGTAATTTTCACTTTGTGGCTTAAAGTAATGAAACGATTGAGATTTGTTTTACACGAGTATAACGGTTCTTTATTTTCTTTTCCATTGCATTGTAATCTTTTTCCGAGAAAAACTCGTAATATATTTTGGAATCTAGTTTAGAAACAGCCCAAGAGTAAAGTTCCTATGCAGTTGTAATATGATGGCCTTGTAAACTTGCTTTTGAAGCGTTTCGCTTTAGAACACCTCCTAAAGCGTCACAAGGCCCTTTTCCATGGCAAGTGGCAAAAAAGTTCCACTCTGCATTAAGACCGAAGTCCTTGTACATGTGGCACAAATTGAAAGCAGTCATCTTATTTTTGTATTGACTGCCTGATCCATCAGAAAAAAAATAAATATTTTTCAGGTGAGGTAGCTTTTTTTTAATGAAATTTACACAATTTGTTATAAACAGCCGAACGGCAACATGGTTATGTTTAGTAAATTCTGCGATTGCTATAAAGCTTGTAAACTTTAAATTTTGTGCTTCATCCTTATAATATATGGCAAAAAGATGGATTGTGCATTGAGCGTTTGCCCAATGAAAACCTTGTATAGCGTCCTGAATAACAAAAGAGTAATTTTCAGAGAAGTCAGCAATTATAATGCAGTCAGTTGGTTCCAAATTAATTTTTAGTTGTTTTAAGTAGTTACCTTGTTGCTCTGCAATAAAATTATGCGGAGATAATTCGCTTAATTTTTCTAAAAATGTTTCCACAAACTCTTCTGCATCCATTCGCATTGAATTTAGATGACAACGATCTGTTTGCTTCCATTGCTTAAATTCTAAGGAATCGATATTTTCAAGAAAATTCATCAGGTCATTCTCCAGTGTCTGCGTACCCAGGCAATGATCACAGGCTTTCAACCAACATTTCTCTGTAGGATTTTCACATAGTATTTTAAAAAACAAGTCATGATACGTTTTTAAATGGTTAGGAATAAGTTTCTTATCCTTAAGGGTTTTAAACATTAATTTAACATTCTGATGATAAATGCATACGCAGACAGTATGCGTTCCACTTGAACCAGCCAGAATACAATTTTTTGGGCGGCTGCTGGAAAACATTGAAAATCCAATTTTAAAAGTAGGATATTGCTCTTTGAAAATCAAAAAATTTCACGAAGGTTACATAAAAGTAACCTGCGCTGAACATGCACTTTTTCTTCTGCCATATTTTCAATAACGAAATCCCTTTTCCCAGGACATGCTCTGCTTATCTCGTCACTATTATAAAAGTCCCTAACTACAGTTAGAGTATCATCGCTCAAAGATAACATATTTACTCTGGTCTCCGGTGTGCTCATAAAACCTTTTTCAATCTGTAATTCCTTTGCACGTTGAGCAGTTCGTTGCGAAACACCGAATTCTTGCATAATTTTGTATGCAGTCCAGGATTTGGGGAGAGAAGTTAGAATCCTATATCGATCGTTTCTGTCAGATGTTTCATCAAATTTGTCTTCATCTGTTGAAGAATTTCCTGTCCGTCTCCGGGTTTCTGGGTAGCAGCGCTACCAATTGATTCAGCACTCGTTGATTCCAAAGAAAACAAAGATTCTGAAAACAAGATGGAAAAATATCACAATTAGTTAGGAACATTTTTATTTGTCTAAAGGGCGATACGGTCAAAATTTGGTCAATATCAACTTGACGTATTTCTTTTAATTTTGCATTTAAAAAACCTGAACACCCCTCATTTTGAAGGTGTGTGTGTGTAGAATGTTGCTCCTATTTTGATTTTGGAATTCACTCTTCAGTTGTCAAAATGCCGTCCAAGCAAGAAGAGCAGCGTATCAAAATTTTGCTCGCGCATCGCGAAAATCCGAGCTACTCGCACGCAAAGTTGGCAAAATCGCTAAAAGTTGCCAAATCAACCGTTACAAATGTAATTAAAGTGTTTGGGGAACGTTTGTCGACAGCCAGGAAGTCTGGATCGGGGGGAAATCGAAAACCGGAAGCCGCTGAGACGACAAAGAATACAGAGAGGATCAACGAGATCGGAAAGCAGCAAGGGCGGGTTCTGTCTGATCGCTCACCTTGGCCTAGTATTCAACCAAGGTCAACAAAGCGCCCGCGCCTCCAAATCGATCCGCCACAGACCGAAGAGGATGCACCTCGCGTGCTTTGTGGTAGCAAAGAGCCAGACCCCGCTTTGTCCATTCCAATCGTACAAGCCGTTGCACGAGAGCCTAAATTTTGGCTGTTCTTGTCGAAATTTTCTCCACACGCCACAGTGGAGGAAATTTCTGGTCTAGTACAGCGAAATCTCGAAATTGATGAGCCTGTCGAGGTAGTGAAGTTGGTCCGTAGGGGCGTTGATCTCAATCAGCTCTCCTTCATATCGTTCAAGGTTGGTGTGGGACTGAAGTGGAAGGAAAAAGCAATGGAACCAGCAAGCTGGCAAAAGGGAATTTATTTTCGGGAGTTCGTGGATACTGAGCGGGGAAGCACTGTGTTTCGTGATGAGCGGGGAAGCACTGCGTTTCGTGATGAGCGCCAGCGTGGGGGCCCCTCACAATCAAACGATTGTTTCTCTACGCCGCTCGCACCTCCTAGCAAACCGGTTGTTGCAATGCAGCAGTAACGTTGATCCATGCGAGGATTCTGAAATATTATACGAAACAAATGTAAGAAACTCTGAATATCATGAAGTCACTAATTCACCTACTTTCTCCCGTACGGAGGATGAAACGGAGTCACAGCCTGTTGCATCGTCGAATGTAGGAATTCCTGTGGAAGAAAAAAATGCAATCAACATCTACTACCAAAACATGAACAGCATAAGAGGAAATGACAGACAAAGGAATCTATATTTGACATCGCTTGAGATGGACTACGATGCCTATGCATTTGTTGAAACTTACTTGGATACTGATGTACAGGACAGTATGTTATTTCCTTCGTGCTTTGCCGTTTACCGATGCGATAGAGACGCACTCAATAGCGACAAACAGTTCGGCCGGGGAGTGCTTATTGCTGTTCACCGTCGTATTATTTGCACCGAGTTCGCAAAAGCTGAAAACACCGAAGCAATCTGCGTTAGGATGGACACAGTGAATGGATCTGTGTTTCTGTGTTGCGGGTATATTCCACCTACCTCAAACATTCATCGGTATCACTCGTTCGTCAATTATGTGGAGTCCGTCGTCGAGACCCTTGGAGCGGATGACACGGTGCTCGTGGTTGGAGATTTAAACCTGCCAAATTTGAGCTGGAATCAGTGTTTACAGGAGGGAAAAGATTGTTTTCTCTTACCTGATCGAATAAATTCGCAGAGCGAAATCGCCATTGTTGATGGATTATTGTCGGCCGGGCTGATGCAAGTGTGTGATCTGCCGAATCAAAACAATAGATTTTTGGATCTCGTATTTACCACTGACACCGAGTCCTGCAAAGTTGTTGTGACTGACCCGATAATAAAGCACGAAATTCACCACTACGCAATGCAACTGACGATAGCTACGGATGCACTACGCGAGTTGCAGATTGGGATGTCCAAAAAGCAATTGAACCTTGAGTTAATGAATACGGCGTCGGTTAAAATGGCATTAATGGATATTTTGTGGGGCGACATTTTCATTTCCCAAGATGATTTCGACCACGATTCAGACACGTACAAGCAACATGCTGCGTTAATGGTGGATTTTCTCAACTCAGTCGATGTTTTGAATTGTGGACTCGACTCTACAATTGTGGAAAACAACATAGATTTCAACGTCCTCTCGTTTTACTTTGTGTTGTTCACCATGTTCACACGTTTTGCACCCTTTTACAAGGAACGTTCAAGGGAAAACCCGTACCCAGAATGGTTCTCGCCAATATTGATACAAGTTCTCAAAGATAAACGAAAAGCCCTGAAGAAAATGCGACGCAATCCTACCCCGGAGAACATTACTTCCTACAAACAACTACTGGGAACTTTCAAAGTGCTGCACAGAGAAGCGTATCAAGTGTATATCACAGGTATTCAGAATGGAATTAAAGAAAATCCTAAATCTTTCTGGAAGTTCGTGAATAGCAGGCGAAAAAACATCGGGATACCGGAGGTGATTAAGTATGGAAACAGATCTTTCTAATGGACAGGATACCGCTGAACTCTTCGCTGAATATTTCAAAAATGTTTATCGAAACGATCACTCCACTGAAATCAACACCCCTGTCGGTGCGGCCGTTGACTTTTTAGAGCTACCAAGTGAAGAAGTAAGAAAAGGTTTGTCGGATTTAGACTCAAGCAAATCAGCAGGACCCGACAGGTTGCCAGCTAAGGTTCTGAAGGAATTTAAGGATGAGCTCGTCGAACCCTTGACCATTCTTTTTAACGCTTCTCTTTCGTCTGGTTATTTCCCGCCTATATGGAAAATATCATAAATCATAAATAAATATTCATAAAAAAGGATCCCGTTCTGACGCTGAAAACTACCGGGGCGTAGCTATTCAGTCCGCGATGCCAAAACTGTTCGAGCAACTTGTTTACTCCCATCTTTATGAACGAATCAACGATCGTGTTTCAACTGCACAGCATGGGTTCCTGAAAAGAAAGTCAGTTGTGACGAACCTGGGTAAATTCACTTCCACGGTGACTGATTATATATCAAAGGGGTATCAAGTTGACTGCGTATATACGGATATAAGCAAGGCTTTCGATGTGGTGGGAATAGATAGCATAATGCGTGCTGCAGCTGATTTCGGTATCGGCGGCATGTTGTTTGAATGGATCAAGTCATATCTTCAGGAGAGAATACAGTTCGTCAGAGTACTCAACAATGCATCTGGTACCTTTGTCGTACGTTCAGGAGTTCCATAGGGTAGCCACCTAGGCCCGCTGCTTTTTGTCATGGTTATGAATAAGCTGCCGTCATTCATGACAAAAGCAATAGTGCTCATCTATGCAGATGATGTGAAAATTTTCCTACCGGTGAAAATAGCCGATGACTGCCTTTTGCTCCAACAGGATTTAAACAATTTTGTTAGGTTTGTCGGTGAAAACGGACTTAGCATAAACCCAAGCAAATGCTCCGTTATGACGTACACCAGGAGAGTTCAACCAATCATTTGCAACTACACATTGGAGAATTCGATCCTGCTACGAGCTGAGAGTATTCGGGACTTGGGAGTAACGATGGACCAGTCCCTAACATTTAATGATCACATCAACAATGTTATTAAGGAATCGTTGCAGCTCTTTGCACTCACTAGACGTTTCGGGCGAGAATTTACTGATCCCTATGCAATCCTCACAATATACATCAGCCTCGTTAGGACTAAACTCGACTTCGCGAGTGTGATATGGCGACCACAGTACGAAGTGCATATCCAAAGGCTAGAGGGAGTTCAGAAAAAGTTCCTGAAATTTGCTTTGAGGAATCTTGGATGGAGTGGAGAACGGTTGCCAGCATCCTCTGCTGTCTGGTTGACATTGACACAATCAGTAGTAGACACAAAATCGCCGACACAGTATTCTTCTGCAATATATTAAATGGGCGGATTCAGAGTTCGTTGCTTTACGATCGACTCAGCTTCAATACCAGCCCGGTTTCTCTACGTCGACGAAGGGTATTCGATCCTCCATTGCGGTCAAGAAACTACACGCAGCACGAGCCTACAAGCAGATTTATGAATGAGTTCAACAGACTACAGGATGTAATTTCTATTAATATGACAACAGAAGTAATTCGTGGTAGACTAAGACTATATTTTAGAGGCCAACTAAGTGTGTAATGTGTAAAATATGTACGTCGTATTCTAACTTTAAGAAGGGTAACGGGCTTACAGCCTATAGTCCAAATACAAAATACAAATACCAAAATCCAAACAAACATTATCAAGATTGGTTTTAACGACCAACTTCACTAATGAGACAAATTTTCCTATTTTAAAGGGAAGTTATTTAACTTCTCGTACAGAACAGGAAACGACTTATTAAGCTCTTTTAAGCAATCATATGATTGAATTTTTCTGCCTAGTGGTTTTTCGTCATAAAAAATGCAACTAAATAATTCCAATTAATTGACTTTAAGTTCTACACAAATACATGTTTGAAACGGTTTGATATTTTCCACTGATGCTAAGATAACTTCACTTAGAAACAGTTGTGTCTAAAGAAATCGAAATAACACATTTTATTTTATATTATAATACCATTGTAAATTTTTAGTAATGAAGTAACATAGTAAAAGGGGAAGATGCTCTCATGTGGGTCTATAGTTTGTGAATTCGGCCTATGCTTAAAATTCGAAGTAAATATTGATTTTTTTTAAGTCGATCGTCAATCAGTTCGGACGCGTTTTAATTTCGTTCCTAGCCACGTGCGTTTTCGCGTTTTTTTGCATACCTAAGTTTTGTTTATTGCTTACGTGCATTTTGTTCGTCATGAACTGTGAAATTTGCTTGCTCGATTCTACCGCCGATGCGGTATTGTGGAAATGCATAGGTTGTTCGCGTGCCTTTCTTGTCGCCTGCGTGGGAGTATCTGTCCAGCGCAACTCTCTTAGAAAAAAGGAAAAAAAAAATGTATGTTATGTCTTATGTGCTGCCGTGCTTTAGCTCCTGCCAAACCCTCATAACGCTTAATTTCGAAGTTCAATTGCTGACAAAGCAACAGGCTGGACTAGCCGAAAAAGTGGATCGCAACACGCCGGTTACCCATCGCGCGACGAAGCAAATTAATGCTACTGTTTTGAATGAGGGAATCTGCCGCCTTGAGGGTATGCTCAACGAATACCGCCTTGAGGGTATGCTCAACGAATACCGCCTTGAGGGTATGCTCAATGGTAAAAGAGCTGACGGTGATCATAAGCAGCGGTTCTGCTGGCATTAAAAATCACATAACATCGCTACGTGATATTGCCATGAATAAATCTAAAGAAAATTTATCATCGTTAATGGAATCAATGACGTTAGATTTAACCAATGACCTGAAATCTTTAAATGAACGTATTAAAAAGATTAGCTGCACAACCGAATTTATAGCTTCTGGTAATGTTATGTTCAAAAATCCGATGTTTGGAACAGATATAATGGAAAAGCTGAAATCTTTATCAACTAACGTAAATGCAATTGAGTCAAAAATTATTTCCCACTCATCGGGCTCTGCAGACTCGCTCGAAGTTGAGCTGCAAGATGCCAATAATATTCACCCGGTTCAGTCAGGCTGGCGCCTTCTTGGAACGAGAAAAGTATGGAAAACTGACTGGACCGATTACGACAAACGCGAATTGCATCGCTTAAAACAACAAAAACAAGCCGAAAATTCAAGAAGGCGAAAAAAGCAATCGCGTAACAACTACAGTAACAATACCCATTACAATAGAAGTCAAACCAGCAGGCCCAGCAATATTCAAGACAATCGCCATCAATACTCAAGACATCCGCAAGACAACTACCAGTACACCAATAATTTCTGCAACACCGGACAGAATACTTCTTGCGGCAGCGAAGGAAAGATTTTCCAACCCACCGGGATGCTCCTCATTCGATACACCGACTATCCACCGGCCAATACAGTTCCAGAGAGGGGAAATCCTGAACCCCTACCCGGCTCATGACGATGCTACACGATCTTTTCATGGCAGACAACCTAACTGGATGTCCCCTGGCTGCTCTTCAAATTCTGGCACTGGAAACGTGCCAGTGCCATGCTCATCATTCGAGTTTTCGACGCAACTGACGAATTTCTCAGAGGAAGGATATGACGATGCGGATAATCAGCCCGGTGATCACAGCATTTTTCAAAACAGTACAAATTCCGGACAGGTGAATATTAGTCAAAGTCCATTAAGCTCTTCACCCCACTCTCATTCCACGAATGGAATCACGGAATATTGTTAAAATTTTAATCGGATGAAAAGCGCTGCTAAGATCAGCGAAATTCAAAATATAGTTCTTAGTAGTTTTTATACCGTGATTCTAGCAAATGAAACTAGTTGGGATGAGAGTGTAAGAAGTGAAGAGGTTTTTGGTAATAATTATTATGTTTATAGAGATGACCGTAAATATCAATGGTCAGAAACAGTCAGGAGGTGGAGTTTTAGTTGCAATTTCAACTGAATTCTATTCCGAAATAATTACTACCACAAAATTTCAAGAATTTGAGAATGTATGGGCAAAGTGCAGATGAGAGACGAAACTCATGTGTTTGTTTCAGTATACTTTCCTCCAAACAATGCACACTGGGCCAGGAGACGAAATTAGCAAGACAAAACCTCTAGCGCTTTGAGCATGCATTTTATTAAGATGATTGCTTCAGCATTGTTGCTCAGTTTTATCTGCGCCACAATTTGGTAATAAAAATTAGTTCCAATTTTCACCGCAAGGGCGGCGCTGCGATACTAACTTTTTTATTTCGCCTTCTAGCGGTTTGATGTCTTCGGCAAAGTTGTAGAGCATAAAATAATAAGAAAGTTTGTTGAAGACATCAAAGTTCTATGTCTACAAATAACAAAGTTACGATTAGTTTTGTAAAATTTAACTGAAATTTGCGTTTTTTCTACTAATTTTCATATTTTCGTCAAATATATTATTTTTGGTACCGTTTATGTGTTGAACCTTATCATTCGCGTATGTTTTGGAAGAGTTTGTATAGTTTTGGGACATAACAAGCGAAATATTAGCCAAAACTTTGAAAAATATCATGAATTTCAAAATTAATTTTCTCAAAAAATTGCAAGTTGTTGCAAAAAATTACTCATGTTTCAGAAAGTACCATATGTGACCTTTCAATTCTGAAATTATGCCCGATACATATTTTGATATATTTGAGATATCTGGATTAATTATAATTAATATTTTTGATCTAGCAACTATTTTTTATTTTATATTTACTATTATTTCAACAGGTTTTGTACGGATTCTGGAAATTGATTTTTATCGGTTTGAGGAAACTGTTTTGTGAGTGTCATCACGGGGTCAGAGGTTAGCAAAAGTCTTCTAAATACATCTTCGATGTTCGCCATGCGACTGAATTGTCGAGAATGGTGCTCCCGAAATTTTCTGATCGATTTGTTCCGACGCTCTTGTGCTTCTTCCGACAATAGTCCAATAGGAATTTCGCAATGACTTATTATTTCAGATCCATGTACCAAGATCCTGTGAACTGAAGGCGAAAGGGGATAATAATCATAATAATGGACATATAACTTTCTAGTTTCTTCTGCATAGGTTTCGAATGATTTGACGTCGATTTCTAATTTCGATGATAGCGCGCAAAGAAGTGTAGCGACTCGACGAACGATGTCCACCTCAAGTCCTGTAATTCTTGCCGTTGTTTCTGGATCTTGAAAGAATCTTCTAGCAGTGTTGCCATCATTTGTGTTACCTGATGAAAAAATAAAGATAAAGGGATCTACTTCCCGATAAAGAAGAAAAATGCAGTTACCTCCGGATGGCAAAGGTTCACTTATTCTCAGCCCAATCTTCTTAAATTCTTCTCCAATTGCACGTTGCCGTTGAAGAAAGGTTTCGTTTCCTTTATTCATACGCCATTTTTTGAGTGGGATTCTGTACGAAACATTAAGCAGAAGCTCCATACTTCTTATGTAAGCATGCAAAACAGGAATGGTTTCAATTTTATTGCGATCGTTACATATTTGGGCTTCGATGGGATTACTGAGTTTTTTGCCTGATGCTCCGCAAAGATTGCACGCCTGGGAACTTGTTCCTGTGAAGCTGTTAATAACTTTGCCATCGACCATACTCAAAATTAACTCAGAAGAAACATCTACAGAAATCCTATTTATCGTCAATGTGGTTGCTTTCAAATTTTGTATTTGTAACATCATACTCTCCACTTCTCGTTTGATAAGATCAGCAGTTTCTTTTTGAAAAACCATTTTGATGGGGCGGCACAAATTGATGGATGATGGACTGTTGTTGCTCCAAACTTCTTGTCGTTCGCCGGAGACTGCGTTGAAATATATTCGCAAAGGAACCAGGCAAATCAAAAAAATATGCGAGTCATTACATGATATAACATCATCGCCAACTTCTTCAAAAAATGTCATTTTATACCGTGAGTGGTTGCTTGAACCATCCGATCCCCATTTTAAAATAACACATAAATTTCCCTGTTCATGAATGTACGGTTCAATATATTTATTCAGTGTCATGAAGAGACGCTCTACCGTATGGTCAACAAGATTTTGAAGAGGAACTTCTGCGCATGATGGCCGAATGGAAATATCTGAAATACGTTCAAACATGCAAACTTTTAAAACTTTATTGTAAAGGTTATTATCATTTGCGTGCCCAATATAGTTTGCAAATAAACTTTGATACAGCTCACATTCCGCCATGAAACAGCTTCCAATCAATTGGGAATTGTTCCAATTTTTAAATTTTTTGGTTTTATTAAAAATAATTTCGAAACTTTTGAGGAAATATTTTTTTTTTTTTCAATTGGAGAGTTAAAGTAATTTTGAAATAATTTAGAATTATTAAAAAAGCGACTCAAAACCACCACAAAATCCAAAACTTGAAAGAATTATCGATCTATTGGAAGCTGTTTAGACAAGAACATAATTAAATGAATTTGTGCTTACCACGTGGATAACAAGTACTTTTATTATCGCGGATGTCATTGTATGCTGGATAAATGTCATATCCTTTTTTTAGCGTCATGTTCCTTATGTTTTGGTACTGTTGTTTTGTTAGATCGTTTTCACATAAAAACCTCAATGCATCGTCGACTGTAAAACGTTTCATCTCTGGTTCAACAGATAGAGCAAGTTTTTTGAAACGGGAAGCTTTCTCAGGAAATGCAAATAGGTGCTCGACAACCCAAGCAACGGAACGATATCCATCAGTCCTTAATGCCGTTACCGTGGCTGAAACCAATTCTGCTGTGGTGTGTTTTTCTCGCAAATCTTTGGTTTTACGGAGCCTGGTCCTAGGGGTTTCTGCACCAAAAGATATTTTCTTCCTTCCACCAACATTTTTCTTCGGAATATTATTCAAAATTTTAAAGTTTGAATCCAGCCATTTTGAATGTTTCAGGAAAAACAAACTCTTTATGCGGTGGCACTTTGCGTATCGTGATTCAATATTTGATAGTAGCAAACGTAGTGAGTTTTGAACGGAATCAGAAAACATTTTATTATCAGGACATGTTATTTTCTTCTTCACATACGATGCCACATCACCAAGTGGAAGATTCTGTAGAAATAATTCTACTATTTCTCGTACGCGAATACTGCACGCTAATAATAAAATTACTTGAATGAATTCCTACTGGATTATCTAAAATAACCTACCTTGAGCCATAGTGATCTGTAGAAGGCACCAACCACAAACTAGAAGTAATCTGCCGAAAGAACCAAAAGGGTAAACCAGCGCTTCCAAACGGTTGATAACTACACAATTATTATGACATTTGACGTTTGAGATTTGAAGTTTTGAGGCGTATTCAAATGTAATGGGGAAAGTCGTGGTTGCTTTGATATTTCATCAACATCCGTGCACTCATGGACATAGAAAAAAATACTGTGAGGCACGTTTTCAATATTCTCGTGGAAATGAGTGAGGCAACACCAAAACACGGCTAACAGTAATATCAAAAAGGCAATAGAATTATGGCAGCGTGCACAGGCTCATGCTTCAACATTTGCTTCGATGATGACCCCTTGGTTTTGACAGTGAAGTAAACAAATATGTGTATCAGCGATCAATCGTATTCGTCGACACACGAATGCAAGTGCAGAGGAATACTTATTTTCAATTGACTTTTATAGCACACTATCTTTTACAGATTAAAAATAAAGATATTCGAGGTGAAAAAATAATTCCATTTGACATGTTGACATGAAAACATATCAGATTTTGTACAATGGAATGCATATGTATGTATACGCAAAAAGCAATCAATTATAGCATTGAGTTCGGGCTAAAATCATCAAAAGTTTAAAATACGATATCTCAAATATATCAAAATATGTATCGGGCATAATTTCAGAATTGAAAGGTCACATATGGTACTTTCTGAAACATGAGTAATTTTTTGCAACAACTTGCAATTTTTTGAGAAAATTAATTTTGAAATTCATGATATTTTTCAAAGTTTTGGCTAATATTTCGCTTGTTATGTCCCAAAACTATGCGAACATTTCCAAAACATACGCAAATTATAAGGTTCAACACATAAATGGTACCAAAAATAACATATTTGACGAAAATATGAAAATTAGTAGAAAAAACGTAAATTTCAGTTAAATTTTACAAAACTAATCGTAACTTTGTTATTTGTAGACATAGAACTTTGATGTCTTCGGCAAACTTTCTTATTATTTTATGCTCTACAACTTTGCCGAGGACATCAAACCGCTAGAAGGCGAAATAAAAAAGTTAGTATCGCAGCGCCGCCCTTGCGGTGAAAATTGGAACTAATTTTTATTACCAAATTATGGCGCAGATAAAATTGAGCAACAATGCTGAAGCAATCATCTTGATAAAATGCATGCTCAAAGCGCTAGAGGTTTTGTCTTGCTAATTTCGTCTCCTGGCCCACTGTGCAATGCCCGTAAGGAAATATATGATAAGTTTTTTACGAATGCCGAAGAAATTGTGTTTTGTTTACCCCCTGAAGTAAAACCCAGTCAACACAGAATCGCATTTGATAGCGCATAAGAGTACAACGTGGAGGCGATATACGATCATTCGTTCATTTAACTCCATACTAAATGTACGCATATCGCCTCCACGTTATACTCATATCCGTTATTATATGCGATCTTGTGTTTACTGGGAAGTACATATACAGGGTGCGGCAGAAAATAATGTGAAAATGTTCAAACTTGAGTATTGGGTTAATTCGTGTAGCTAGTGACTATTTTCTGTCGAAAGTGTATTTGTTTATGTTTATTTTCAAGTGCTGCATCCAAACATTCTATTTGTTTTATTGCAAATTCATCAAAATGTTCTCGAAAGAAGTGATCACCAGTTTGTTGCTCGCCCAGAAGAAGCCGAAAGAGATTGCCAAGGTGGTAGGGTGCCATTTGGCAATAGTTTACCGCATAAAAAAGTCCCTGCAGGATGGTCCTAAGCAGCGGAAGCCGGGAAGCGGACGTCCGCGCTTTGAACACACGCCGAACGTGATCAAATCGGTTGCAAGAAAACTTGCAAAGGAAGCCAATATTTCGGAGAAATCCATGCGGATTCATCAAAGAAGACCTGCATGCATCTTCCAGAGCCAGAGTGAAACGCCACTTGATTACGGACCGGGTCAAGAAACTTCGAGTGACTCGTTCCAAGAGATTGCTTTCCTTGTTGAAGAAGGAAAAAATTATAATCCTGTTCTCCGACGAAAAGCTTTTCAGCATCCGCAGAAAATGGAGAACGTTCCGGAAAAAGTGAAATTCAAATTTCAAACCAAACATCCGACTGGTGTCATGATGTTTGGCTTCGTGGCGTCCAACGGTTTGAAAATGCCGCCTGTTTTCTTTAATGCTGGAGTTAAAATCAATACCGAAGTGTATATCGGTATTATAAAGGACCAAGTGCTTCCCTGGGTGAAGGCCAACTTCTCCGAGCACCAAAACGTTGTCCTACAGCAGGATGGAGCGCCGTGTCACACGTCCAATCGAACCCAATAATGGTTGAACAATAACATGAAGTTTTGGCCGAAGGATTTGTGGCCCCCTAGCTGTCCAGATCTTAATCCGTTGGATTATTCGATTTGGGCATATGTTGAAGCACGAGCCTGCAAAACATCACACCCTAGTGTGAAAACCCTAAAGTCAACCATGACACGTCAATGTCGGAGGACTACATCCGAAAGGCATGCTCTGGCTTCCGGCATCGGCTCGAGGATGTTATTGATAAAAATGGAGGACACATTGAATTAATTTGTTTAAAAGGACTTTATAAAGATAACTGCACTCGAAAATGTTGATATTATTGCTTGAATTAGTTGAAAATGGGATTTGAAAGAAATAGAACAAATTTTCGCATTATTTTTTGCCGCACCCTGTATATGGTGACTTAAACCAACGCAATGTTGATTTTATTGCTGACATTGATAATGAAAGCATCCTACTTCCACTAATTGGGGAAAATGAGACGCTTAATTTCATATTTGACAAAATTGCTGATTTAGGACTTCATCAAATAAACCATGTGAAAAATCAACAGAACTGTTATTTAGACTTTCTGTTGACAAATATTTTCGATGACTTCTGTGTTAGTGAATCTTTGACTCCAATATGGAGAAATGAAGTATTTCACACAGCAATAAAGTATTCTCTTTTTGTACAAGGAAATGAGACGCCTGATTGCGGACTCGAGGAAGTTCTTGACTATAAATCAGCTAATTATGCTAACATAAGAAGCAAACAAAACTTAATTGATTGGCAAACAGTTTTAGGAATGAAGATAATGTTGAAAGTGCAACTGAAGTGTTCTTCACTAAGTTGTTTGCAATTATCCATGAAGAAGTACCAGTTATTAGACGTAGAAGAAGAGTGTTTTCAAAGGATCCAGTTTGGTTCAATAAACAAATTAAAAATTAAAAAAACCGTAAGCAAAGAGCGCATAAAATTTACAAAAAACATAACAAATCCGTTAATTTAGATAGCTATTTGAACATCTGTGATGAACTTAACGTGGCTATGAATATTGCATTTGAGGAGTATAATTCAAAAATTGAACGTAAAATTAAATCGTCTCCAAAAAACTTTTTTAATTACGTGAATACCAAATTAAAATCAGACAATCTTCCATCCCGTATGTATATTGACAATAATGAAAGTAATAATACAGAAGAAGTATGCAATTTATTTGCCAAGTTTTTCAAGAAACATACACAACATACTCAGAAGCAGATCGTGATCGGCAATACTTTGGGTTGTATCCTGAATATTCCAGTGACATAAGCGTGAATCAAATCTATGTGCATGAAATCCTGGACGGGCTAAAACATTTAGATGCATCCAAAGGCTCGGGACCCGATGTAGTCCCGATTCCTTTGTTTATGAAGACTTTAGCAGCTGAGCTTACTTCTCCATTGTTTTGGCTTTTTAATATGTCACTGGAATCCGGAGACTTTCCAAAATTATGGAAGAGCTCATTTCTAGTGCCTATTTTTAAGTCTGGTAAAAAATCTGATATTCGTAATTATCGGGATATAGCCCTGATCTCTTGCATTCTAAAACTTTTTGAGGCAATTGTGAATGATAAATTATTTAACCAAATCAAAAATAGAATAACTACTTATCAGCATGGATTTTTTAAAGGTCGTTCGACAACCACAAATTTACTAGAATTCGTTAATTATTCTCTGGAAGCAATGGATAACAGAAACCATGTAGAGGTTTTGTACACAGATTTTAGTAAAGCATTTGACCGTGTCGATATACCTATGCTTATATTTAAATTGCAAAAAATGGGAATTCAGCCCAAACTCCTCAAATGGCTTAATTCATACCTAACCAACCGTGATCAAGTTGTAAGATTTAAAGGAAATCAATCAACACCTATTCATGCCACTTCGGGAGTCTCACAAGGCTCTCATCTAGGACCACTTTTATTCAATCTATTTGTAAATGACTTATCTTTTATTCTTAAGAAACTAAAATTTGTAATATACGCTGACGACATGAAACTTTATTTAGAAATAAAAAATGCAGAGGACATCAACGCGTTTAAGAATGAGATATTGTTGTTCCATACTTGGTGTAAAGTCTGCTACAACTGAATGTTAAAAAATGTAACTTAATTACCTTCAGTCGAAAACGAAACATACCTAATATACAAATAACTTTAGGCAATCAGAATGTAGAGAAGTGTGATAGAATTAGGGATTTAGGTGTTGTCTTAGACTCTAAACTTACGTTCATTGATCATTATAACACAATTATAAACACAACTAAAAACATGCTAGGATTTACTAAACGTTTCTGCTATAACTTTCATGACCCGTATACGATAAAAACATTATATATTGTTTATGTCAGATCAATACTAGAATATTGTAGCATAGTTTGGTCTCCATTCACAATAACACATGAAGAAAAAATAGAGTCAGTACAAAAGCAATTTTTGTTATACGCACTAAGAAAGCTAGGATGTACTGTATTTCCTTTACCATCTTATAAGGCTCGATGTATGCTGATCAATATTCAAACATTAAAAGAGCGTCACGAATTTGCTCTGGCGTGATTTATAAATAATATAGTCTCACACAGAATTGATTCAATGGAAATTCTATCAAAATTAAACTTTTACACACCAACAAGGCATTTAAGACATCGACAGTTATTTGTAACAAATAATTATCGCACGAACTATGCAAAATATGGACCGATTAATCAAATGATGGCTAATTACAATAACCATTGCAATAGTATAGATTTTACGATGTCGAAAGAAAAATTGAAAAAATACTTCCGCGCGTGCTAGGTTTAAGTTAAGTTAAGAACTTATTGTAATTAAAATGGTCTACAACTGATTGACGACAATAAATTAATGAATAGATTCACTATTTTTACCATGAAATCAACAATATAAAGTAGTATTGTCTCACTGGCATATCAATATGCAGCCATTCCATAAAATACCGATATAGTGGGTCTCAGAATTTCGTGAAAATAAGTAGTTTTGTTCCTTATCACAAAATATTAGACATGTATTTATTTTCATTTTTGCATTAGGGTTACCATTTCCATGTTAGGGCGGTTTCCAAATTGATTTTTGTTTAGTTTTCCCGAAAATGACTTTTTTTTAAGAAATCATAACTTTTGAATCACTGAACCGATTTCAAATGTTAAAGCACCAATTGAACGTTAATTAAACATACTCTGGATAAAATATAATAGCATTGAAAAATTGGAATTTCCAACTGTAAAACATATATTGTATTTGTACTTTGCGATTTTCATGGTGTCCGACTTGAGGACGCTATAAGATTTTATATTTTTTTCTTGAACATTTAGACTGTTTTACACAATATATCAATATACCATGTGCTCAGGTGGCTATGACCAGCCACAATGGCTGAACACACAATAATAAAGGCTATAATAATAATCCGCCTAGGTAGTCATTGACTTGTTGAAGTATTCATAACCAAGCCTATAACAGCAGAAATAGGATATACGCATGAATACATTATTATTATGTATGTCGTTATCGGTTATTTGGTGAGCCTGCACCATTTTGGCATTTGGGTAGTCGTATTGTTCATGAAAAATGCATTTCCTAAATTTAATTTCTTAATACTCTATTTGATACCCTATGCATCTTTATTAACAATTTTACGAATCCCAGTGACAATTTATGATACTCAACAGCAATCTATAAATTTGATTCAAGTCTTTGGGAAATCCATGGTAGTCTAGAATCTGAAATTGAAATAAGTGTAGATAATATAATATGACTATGTTATAGTCACCATAAATCAATGGAGACACATGATAGTCGCATATGAGTATGGTGCAAAAATCCAAAACTTGATTATTTCAAAAAAATATATCTCGAAAACGAATTTTTTTTTTATTGAAATCGGTTTAGTGATTCAAAAGTTATGATTGCTTGAATAAGGTCATGTTCGAGAAAACTAAAAAAAATCCATTTTTGAAACTACCCTAACATGGAAATGGTCACCCTAATGCAAAAAAAAATACATATCTAATATTTTGTGATAAGGAACAAAAATACTCATTTTCACAAAATTCTGAGACCCACTATATCGGTATTTTATGGAATGGCTGTATGAAGAAAAATTAAAGCCAGGCAATTTTTAACAATAGGCCGAATTCCAGATCCATAGGCCCACATTAGAGCACTTTCCCCTACTAAGATTTTATTATATTATTCCGTTTCCGTTCCCACTCAATTGTTTTTAAGTAAAAAAAAACATGGTGAGGCTTCTGAATTATTCTAATTCTTTGTTCCAATGAATTGAACACTTTTGTTGAAGGCGTATACGACATTGCTGTTTTACTTGTAATGCCAGTCAAGCATCATCTTTTCAGTACGTTATGTATATCCTTTGAACAAATAAGCAGCTATTTGTTTGATTTAATATTAAATTTATTTGTATTTGAGTATGTGAAATTCACTAGTTTTTAATTCTAAATAAATCAGGTATACGTAAACAAAGAAAACTCACTATCAAACTACTACTGTCGCTATTGTTCAGATATCTGTAATTTAAAGTTGTCTATATAGATAAATATCATCGAAGAACTTCACGTGTTAAGAATGGATTCATAATTATTTTAGCCGGTTGTGTATTTGGTTTGTTCGAAGAATCCATATGCCAACATTTTTCAATATAAAATGAGATTACAAAATTTCACTCATTCCTCCACAGTTTGAACCCAACATGAACCTGTAATGACTTACAGAAATCTGATTTTTACAAATGTAAACATAATTTAACATAAATTGTTCTGCTTCAAATTCTGAAACAATGCTCTTTTCTCGAGGATTTATTCAATATTTTTCGAAGTAGATCAGAAAATTGATCCTTCAATCTGAAAGCGTTTTAAAAATAATCTTATTCCAACACGATTTTCAGATCATTTTACTCCTCAATATTTTTATCACGAATGTTTGGCTGATAACGATGTCCATTAAAAAAAAGTTATCCTTGCATTCATTTAAAAATCAGTATAATTTCACTTTTTTGCAACGCGATTTGCAATATTTGAAAGTCTTACAAAATGCTATTGCAACTCTGTAGAAACAACGTCACGTTGCAAATAGGCTCCACCTTTGCGCTTTTTTCGTTGCTGTGGTGTATGATTTTGCGATACATAGCTAAACAAAACTATCCCTAATATGTTTCAAGAGAGATTTTTCTGCTCTATTGAAACAAGTTGTGCTATATGGGTAGCCGACCAATCAGAAGAAGTGGAGCTGCAACAAGGAGTTGAAGTCGGCAAGGATCAAATAGTACAGTCAAAGCTACTGAACGGACTAACAATTAACAATAAAATACGGGTGGAAACAACGGCATCTTGAGAAAAGCTCTTCGGAATAGGATTCCCAAACAGAAGAAAATAGAAAGGCCTGCCTACAAGTGGAGAACGTCGCTTCAACAAGAAGTGGAAAGGAGTGGAATTCCACTATAAGTATGGCAAGAATGGGCCACAAACAAAGGAACTATGGATGCGGAAACAAAGAAACTATACGAACACCTACAAGATTCAGAACAAGAAGAGAGCAGCTTTGAGGAACATGATGATAGTACTGAGGACGAACTGTTACCACTAGACTTTGGAGGAGTCACAAGAGATGATTCTTTAATACAGGAAGGGGACTAAGAGGCGTAACAAAATAACCCCCAAAAAATAGTAAATTTAAGTAAATCTAAATAGTGGACGACTGAGAAAAGAATGAAAGGATCGAAACAAGCAGATACAATATCATCATAAATAAGACTAACACAAAGCAGCACAACTAACATAAAAATATCGTCAATTGATATTATTAACATTGTTGCCAAGAATATGCCAATTGACCCCAATAAGTAACCTACTAATGTTTCTACTTTCCTCTTTTCTCTTTGCATTGTTGCATGGTTGTGACCGTTACGGACACGTACGGTGCATGAGGATGAACAATGCTAACACATCCCAGGGAAAAAGGACTTCCAGATACTCATATGGAAAGGCTTCGAAAGGACGAGAAAAGGACGAGCAGGAAAGTATCATTTCACATGGTGAGTAACTTTAAACAAAACGTAAAACAACATTTAAAATTAACATGGTATTTTTGGTAAAAGGTTTGTTAATATTTGAAAAATGGCTCCCTCTGAGTTGTCGACTCTAATTTAAATTGTAATTACAATATATAAAATACATTCTAACTAAAATCAGATATCGTGACGGCTCTCTCTATCTTTTCGGGATTTGCCGTATACCATTGTCATACGGAATTGTAAATTAACGATTTTATGATTTTCTTTTTGCAGTATTTTTAACAGGTCCAAAACGCACTACCTTAACCACCTACCCTAACCTATCCTTGTTCATTCCCATGGAGTTGATGTGGCCTGAATAGACTAGTTCGCCATTACCCCTCCTACATCGGCTTTGGAGTGACTTGCGCTTTTATTGCCCCACCAAATGCTGCAAAATTAAAATGAAAATGAAAACTTTAATTTCCTCTCCTAACTTCGCTTAATTTCCGTTTATAGTTCAGAAGGATTTTGAATTTCCTCTCCTAAATTCAATTAAGTTTTGTTTTATATTCTACAGGGTGTTCAATAAGTTCGAATACAACTTTTCATCGTTGTGTAGGTGCGCACCATGTGCATTCTATATATTGGTATTGGTGTCAGCTTTAGCCTCATATGTATATAGGCTAACCGACGCGCACGGTGTTGACTTGCTGTCATTTGTTGTTTGTTTACCGCGTACGACGAATGAGTACCGCAACGTCGTAGTAAAGTAGTTTGCGAGAGTTGAGCGACCCAGCGACATATTCTGGCGGTTGAAATTCCACGGGGTGAAGCAGAATTTCATCTTTATCCCCATCCGTCTGTACCGGGAGACGGACTCGGCCAAGGACCGTGTGAGGTCCGGGCAGTCGCGTTCGGCAAAAACGCCAGCAGCCATCAAGATGGTGAGTAAGCGGGTTCGTCGAAAAATGAACCGCTCGGTTCGGAAGACCGCTGCTGACCTGGATGTGTCTATCGGGACTGCCCACACCATCATGACAAAGGGCCTGGGATACAAGCCGTGAAAGAAACGCAAGGTTCACGGTGTAACGGAGGCTACAACTAAGAAGAGGCTGGACAGAGCCAAACTCATACTTTCGCAGCACGCAGGTCAGGCGTTCGTGTTTTCTGATGAGAAACTCTTTGTCTCGCAACAGCCGCACAATTTCCAAAAGGATCGGCTGTGCGCGCCGATGTTGGCCAGCCTCCCCGTCCCACATAAATATCCCGCGGTTCCAGAGTGCCACGTTGGTGATGGTTTAGCGTGGGAAGCTCCCACTGGTGTTCATCGAGAAAAACGTGAAAATCAACGTCGCGTACTATAATACCGAGGTTCTGGAGAAGGTTGTGGCCCAGGCACTTCGGGACCTCTACGAGAAGGAACATTATGTCTTTCAACAGGAAGAAACATTACGTCTTTCAAGCGCACCGGCCCACGCGGCGAGTATTGTCCAAGCGTGGTGTCGGGACAATTTGACTGATTTTTTCGATAAGACTTCGTGGCCTCTCAGCTCCCCGGACCTTAATCCCCTGGACTTTTATGTATGGTCGTACATGCTGGCCAAGCAGAGCTAACATCAAGTGAGCATTATGGACCAATTGAAGAAGCTCATTTCCAAGATCTGGAACGAGATGCCGATTTTCAAGATCTGGAACGAGATGCCGATGGACCAGGTGACATGTTCCAGGTACTGTGATATCTCGTATATAATTGGAGACTATCACTGCTTGAAGGTTAAAACGATTCTGCTTGGATTTATTCATCAATAATAATTCTACAGTTTTTCCTACTTGAGGCACTTGGAGTCATACATAGTCATTATGTAAACGATCACCAATCGTGATCGTTATTGGTAGGAGAGAGCATGATAAGAGAGTGAGAGAATATGGAGAAGGCGAGTAACAACTTATGCACCTGACAACAACGCGACAGATGTTCCTTTGCACTGAACGAACGCCTGACAACGGATGTGCAATTGCATAAGCGCAATATGATCAGGAGTACTAGAAGTCATCGAACCACTCTGTGCACGCATTGCATTTGTTGCAAAAGTAGTTCGATGACTTGGGAATAATGTTTCTCACGATGTGGTGCTACTGGTATGATTTATTTGAGTTGGTTATTACCTGGGATTCATTGACATGTTAGATGCACACGTCACACCATCCCCCTAACGGAATTGGTTTGAAAAATAGAAATAGTTTGAGCTATGACTCCAAAGACCTCTCACAAACTTTAGTATATATGGTTTAATAAATGATAATATATATAATATATATATATATATATATATATATATATATATATATATATATATATATATATATATATATATATATATATATATATATATATATATATATATATATATATATATATATATATATATATATATATATATATATATATATATATATATATATATATATATATATATATATATATATATATATATATATATATATATATATATATATATATATATATATATATATATATATATATATATATATATATATATATATATATATATATATATATATATATATATATATATATATATACATATATATATAGAGTAGTAAAAGTAGATTTTTCAAATGCAACTATTATGCATAATAATGATAAGTGTTTGGAAGTACATAGATCTAGACTTGTTAAGTTTAAATAATATCAAACATTCCCTCAGAGGAAAGGAATGTATCTTAATTCTAATACATATATATATATATATATATATATATATATATATATATATATATATATATATATATATATATATATATATATATATATATATATATATATATATATATATATATATATATATATATATATATATATATATATATATATATATATATATATATATATATATATATATATATATATATATATATATATATATATATATATATATATATATATATATATATATACAGCAATTCCATGAAAAAAAGTTATACGATCTCTCAGAATTTTATAATATTCGGTAGGATTGTTCAACATCGAAAAATATTAGACCCGTATTTTTTTATTTCGTTATTAGACTGGACCTTTCTGCGTTAGACTGGTCCAAAAAATCGTGATTTTTCAAAATCTTCAATTTTCAAAAATTTATAACTCCTAAACCGTTTAACCGATTTTAGTCATTTTTGGCCATTGTATTGGTATTGAATTTCCAAGCAAAAATACGAAACCTTTGAATATATCAATTTTTGTATGAAAAAAATACAAAACAAATAGTTTTTCTTGAATTTGACTGCGAGGGGCCTCAACGACTCCTTGTTTTAGTATTTTTAAATGAAAGAGCATTCAATTTTACATAACATATCAAAAAATTGGAGATGTTCTGCGTGTCGTTTTGGAGATACAATTTTTTAAATAATAAATCATTACTCTTCATTTTATACATCACCCGCCTGTAGAAACGATGAAGATGCATGGTAGATTACCATGCGTCTCCATCCAATCAAACCTATGACTAATGAAATCTATGAGTAGGTCACAGAATGTCAAGTAAATATTATATAATAAATAATATTTACTTGACATAATTATATAATATTATAGCAACTAAGACTAATGAGACTTTAGGTAGATATTGACAATTTGATTACCTAACATTCTTTTCGTTACACAGAGGGGCATTGGTATTATTATTTAAAAGAAGAACCGTTGATACGTATTGACTACCTACTGTAGATGTAGAATGTTTATCGACCTGTGAGATTGAATTGAATTGTTTCTCGGCTGTAGCGATCAGGTCTACTCGCTGACGGGAGGGAGTAGAGTGGAATTTCTAAAGCGGAGAAGCAGCAGAGTGAACAACATCTCTTTCATTTCATACTCGTCGCTCGCTTGCGTTATCTGTTATTCTGTTGCTTTCTCGCTTTAGAAATTCCGCTCTACTCGCTCCCGTCTGCAAATAGACCTGATCGCTATAGCCGAGAAACAATTCAATACCTATTGTAGTCTAGGCTGCAGTTCACTTCACTTGATCGTAGGTACAATATAAACATCATATAAAACACGGAAATTTATGTAAGAAGTTACCAGTTGAAAACAAAGTATCATATCAGAACAGTTATATCAAAGAATATCGTAAAATGAAACGTAAGTGTTCAATTTGTAGTGTTTGGGTGTTGAGTTCGTGTTCCAGAAAAATCAACGCAAAATTGTACGACCATGCTGTGGAAAAAAAGGTTAAAATTGATGAGAGTAGCTCTTTCATTTGTCAAAGTTGCTACAAGAAATTGTATAAGCACATTGATACCATGACCGAAGAACCCATTACAGGACCATCCAGTATAGGCACTACAGGTATGTTATATAAAAGTTCATATAATTCTGTTTTAATTTGAATTCTTCTCTTGCAATTGTTACTGGAACATTTTTATTTTTACATTCTTTTAGAATCGTGCGAAGCAACCAGTCACGAAACAATTGCCCTTGCAGGACCGTCCGGCATTGTTCCTTTTCCCTACCAAAGTAAATAATAAAATAGAAATTATTTGCATGATTTCCAATCAATCAATTTTTAATCAATAATTTGTTATATTTATTTACGGGCTCATTGGAAACAACCAGCTATGAATCGATCGGTACCACCAATAACACGTTTTTGTCTGACGATAATGAAATGCTAACACAGCTTAAGGATAAATTTAAGGAAACAAAAGATAGCAATGAGAGGTATAGGATTTTAACCACACTGCCCAAAAGTTGGTCTACATATAGGATTATGCAAGAGTTTGATGTTTCCCAATATATGGCCAACCAAGTGAAAGTATTTTTTTTTTTTTTTTTTTTTTTTTTTTTTTTTTTTTTTTTTTGTTGGGGCGTAGAACCACTGCGTCCACTGAGTTGAACTTTTGTGGTATACCCCTGTTTACTATTCTAATTCGCATCTTAAAGCTAGATCACCATTTGTCAAGTGACCAGCCCAAGACGCGTCTCCCAGTCAGGCAAAATTGAGTTTATAAAACCCACCACCTTTCCAGGATTTGCAGTCCAAATTTCTTTAGGTAGCATATAGCCACTGTACAGAAATTTAAGTCTGCTCTTGTACAAAGCATCACAACTGCAAAGCAGATGTTCCGAGGTTTCACGTTCCATGTTACAGAAACGACAGATATCATTCTGAACCTGGCCAATGTTTTTCAAATGATATCTACTCGGGCAATGTCCGGTTATTAGGCCAGTATAGGTACAAAGAACTCTCTTATTGAGCTCCAGAAGCTTTTTACTGATTGTAACATTTGGAATTATAAACCTTTTCGCTTGAACACACTTTGTGGTGACCAACCAATTGTTCATCACCCTTTGCACTTCCCAAGATTTTAATTCCATTTTTATGGCACAGTATGATATACCGCAGAATGGTTCTGGGCCAATAAACTGTGCATTTGAACCTTGTTTAGCAAGCTCGTCTGCCCTTTCATTGCCTTCAATGCCACAGTGTCCCGGAACCCAGAATAAATTTACCGAGTTCTCTTGGCACACCTTTCGCAATGAAAGAATGCATTCCCAGACAAGTTTGGATGTGCATTTATAATTACTTAACGCTTTGAGTGCCGCTTGGCTGTCTGTAAAAATACAAATATTTGCATGTCTATATTTCCTCTTCAGACAAACGTTAACACATTTTATTATAGCAAAGAACTCCGCTTGGAAAACCGTTGGATAGTTTCCCATCGCCACTGAGATTTCTACCCCAGGGCCGAAGATTCCTGCTCCCGTTTTTGTTCCAATTTTTGAGCCATCTGTGAAGAATTTTATGGAGCCATGGCGAACAGTGGGACCTCCGACTTCCCAATCTATACGTGACGTTTCACATATGTTGTAAGGGATGTCATGGTTTTCCACAGGTTTCATCCAGTCTCCATTCATATACATCACTGGCCCATTTTGAAAGCTTTGTGAAATGCTCAGGTGACCGACTAAGTCACCAGACAGGAAAGTTTTCAGCCGTTTAAGTCTAAGCATACTCTTTTGTGAAAGTATTACAACAACAGGAGGGAATAATGTCAGTGCCTAAAAAGAGGATTAGTAGAGCTTCGTTAGGAGAGGAAACGCTAATGCGTGTTCGTAATTTTTATAATAGCGACGATATAAGTCGTGTGTGCCCGGGAAAAAGGGATTATTTGATATCCAACAATGAAGAAGGTAGGATCTACATACAAAGAAGGTTAGTTTTATGCAATTTGCAAGAGGCGTACTCCATATTTAAAAATACTCATCCTGATATTAAGATTGGATTTTCGATGTTCGCCAGTAACCGTCCAAAACACTGCATTTTGGCAGGAACAAGTGGCACGCATACGGTGTGCGTTTGCATTTACCACCAAAACGTTAAATTGATTTTTAAAACACTCCAAAGTAAACAATTACTTCCAGATGGTGTTCAGTCCTACCATGATATGTTTTCAAAAATAATTTGTCAAAATCCAAATGAGCATTGCTGGCAGCAATGTTGCGAAAATTGTCCGGGAATGCAAATTTTGGCGGTAGAACTTATGACCATTCTTAATAACGGTCACGTTGAATCATTACAATTTAAACAATGGCGTCAAGCAGAAAGATGCAGTTTGGACTTAGTTGAAATGGACACACAAGAATTTATTGATACTTTTTTAGAAAAATTACTCAATTTATTGCCACATAACTTTACAGCTGAGCGACAGGCAAACTATTTAAAACACGTGAAAAACAATTTAAAAGCTACTGAGTGTATCATAATCTGTGATTTTTCGGAGAATTATTCATTCGTTGTGCAGGATGCAGTTCAAGGCTTTCATTGGGCAAACGCTCAATGTACTATTCACCCTTGTGCTATTTATTTTAAAGATGAAGAATCAAATGATTTGAAGTTTACCAGTTTTATTGCAATTGCTGATTTCACTAAACATAATCATGTCGCAGTGCGTCTTTTTTTGACTCAATGCATAGCGTTCATAAAAAGTAAGTTATCAGGTTTAGAGAAAATTTATTTCTTCTCAGATGGATCTGGAAGCCAATACAAAAATAAAATGACCGCTTTTAATTTGTGCAACATGCAAAAAGATTTTGGCATAGATGCCGAGTGGAATTTTTTCGCTACTTGTCATGGAAAGGGCCCTTGTGATGCTTTGGGAGGCGTATTGAAACGAAATGCTGCGAAAGCCAGTTTGCAAGATCATCACATAACAACGGCCGAAGAACTTTATTCATGGGCTATTTCTAAGCCAGACTCGAAAATACACTATCAATTTTTTTCGGAATCCGACTATAATAAAATGGAAAGAAAATTAAAAAATCGTTACACACGTGTGAAGCAAATTTCAGGGACTCAGTCATTCCATAGTTTTAAGCCTCAAAACGAAGAGTATATTATTGTGAAACAAAATTCATTTTCAACGGAAGAAAAATGTATAAAATTGTTATGAAAAAACTTAATAAATAAAAATAAATGTATAAAAGTGTTTTTCTTATTTTTTAACATGTTCATCATGTCGCGCGGCTTTAAAGTGTTTTTTTCTTGGAACTTACACTAAGCAAAAATATTTGAAATTTTAAAGCCTTATTTATTTGAAAAGGTAATCGTCAAAAAATAGCAATTGGTCTGTGTGGTTAACGGAAAGCCTTAAAGACTGATTCGAATGTTATACTAAGTTTGTAAGTAACTCATAGATTTCATTAGTCATAGGTTTGATTGGATGGAGACGCATGGTAATCTACCATGCATCTTCATCGTTTCTACAGGCGGGTGATGTATAAAATGAAGAGTAATGATTTATTATTTAAAAAATTGTATCTCCAAAACGACACGCAGAACATCTCCAATTTTTTGATATGTTATGTAAAATTGAATGCTCTTTCATTTAAAAATACTAAAATAAGGAGTCGTTGAGGCCCCTCGCAGTCAAATTCAAGAAAAACTATTTGTTTTGTATTTTTTTCATACAAAAATTGATATATTCAAAGGTTTCGTATTTTTGCTTGGAAATTCAAAAAAATACCAATACAATGGCCAAAAATGACTAAAATCGGTTAAACGGTTTAGGAGTTATAAATTTTTGAAAATTGAAGATTTTGAAAAATCACGATTTTTTGGACCAGTCTAACGCAGAAAGGTCCAGTCTAATAACGAAATAAAAAAATACGGGTCTAATATTTTTCGATGTTGAACAATCCTACCGAATATTATAAAATTCTGAGAGATCGTATAACTTTTTTTCATGGAATTGCTGAAGGCAGCATTCATTAATTATGTCACGCAAATCTGGCCGAAAATTAACCCCCCCCTCCCCCCATGTCACAAATTGTCACAATTTTTGTAACCCCCCCACCACCCCAGGCAATTATGTCACGTTTTTGTTACCCCCCCCCCCCCCTCCCCACTCAAAACTTTTTATTCAAATAGCCAATATTAGTCACAAAAAATCATTTTTATTTCATACAGAAACAAATTCAACTTTCCTCATATTATATCAAATTGCATTCTCAAATAATACCATTCAAAAATAGATTCAATCCTCAGTCCAAGGGTTTTGCAGATGTTGGTCAGCATTGATGACCGGGAAGATATCTGCGTCCGCTGAAGCACTCGTAATGGTTTCTGCCACATCAGTCAGATCAAGTTCTTCGTCATCTATCCATTCGCAATCGAAGTTGTCTTTGTTGGTTACAACCATACATTCCTGTTTACGTTTTGCCACAACTTTAAACGGACGCAATTTTCTCTGAAATTGAACGGATGTATGCTTGTGCATCTTTATGTGCTCGCGAAGCATGACTAAAGATGCAAAGTATAGGCCACAGCTGGAACACACTCGTTCGTTCAATGAGTTTTTAATTGAAGGACAGTAAAGATCATACGGAATCGTTCCATATCCGGACATCGATTTAGGTAGAATCTGTTGAGCTTGTAATGAGTTCAATACGAACATTGATGGGAAATGCTGTGGTTCGTCCTTCGATGACCCAATCAATCCTCGAGATGTTTGCGTCAGAGAGATTGGTGGAGGCAAAAATCCATTGCAGATAACGTGATCGATGCTACTTCGCAGTGGTGAGCAGCATTTCCTGTAAAAATATAAATTTATGCACATATAACAATTATTTGACCATCAAATGCATCTCAAAATTTTACCTATCTGTGCATTTCCGTATCTGGAGTAAATATTGGCTGGTTCGCACATGAGTTCCAAACCAGTGTTGGTCATAGTCACGAATTGACTTCGGATTTATTTCAGAAGCATCAGGATCGATATATTCAGCCAACGTCGGATGACCGTCGATGACCACATCATTCCAGACTTCTGCCAAAACTTCACCAGCGTACTGGAAATTTTGCTTCTCCAAAGCTAAATCAGTTGTACGCAATTGGGAATCCAGATGACTACCAAACTGGTCGTGTGGTATTATCAATCCAGAAAGCTCCTTACTCAAGGGTGACATACGTCGCTCCACTCTATTGAAAGCACTCCTTCCCGGAGCGTTCGTTGCAATGAACAGCGTGTCAAGGTTGTACTCTTTAAAATGGTGTATTGCTATCTGTATTACCTTGCGATATCTCGGATTTTCATCAGGTCCACCGTCGACGGTAAAGATTAGGACTGGTTTGACCAATCCATCAAACTTAAAAATACCATCAAACGATTCAAGAGTTAGAAGCCGCTTGATGTCTAACGCATGAGAAAACGCCGTTGACGAAGCGTGTTTGCCTGACCGAATTGCAATGTAAGTGGGGCCCGAAAAACCAACAGCCTCCGGTTTGCCAAGACCATTCGGTTTGATTTCGATTCCAGCGTACACGGACGGAATTAGTTTATGCTTATTTGCAACTATCCAATCGTGGTCAGGAAGCGTGATTTTGTACTCCACATGCATAAGCATGGGAGACTGCTTATTGGCAGCCGTTAGGCCTATCGCCACTCTCGCCTTATCATCCTGACTGATAAATCCTACTTCATTGGGCCCTAGCACAGATGCCAGTTCTTCCAATGATCTTATGGTCGCTGTACAGAATCGGCCATCGGGATGATCGTTGTGTTTTGCATTACTTGCGCGCATCAACTTCACTGGTACAGTATTTACGTGACATTTACCTTGATGGGAATTGGCTCGTTTTGGGATTAACCGCAGATATGTTGCGAGGAAAATATACTCCTAATAATGAGTTAAGCCACTTTTCTTCAAAATGTGTTCTTTTTCTCTTTTTTATGGGGTTTTTTTAGGTTGGTGTGTTAGGTTGGTGGGGGGTGGGGACAAACACCGGGGGTGGGGGGGACTTGGGAGGTTGGTTTTGCTCTCTTGGGAACAAAACCCAACGTGTCCTAACACGGTAGGAAAGGAAATAGGTGTCGCTCAAACTAGCAACTGTCGGGTAAAACGAGTGCTCTGTCTTGGCTCATGGGTGGAAAATTCAACTCTTCTTACCCTGAAAAGGCCGGGTTGAGTTCCAAGGCCGGGTTGGGTTCCAAGGCCGTTGACAGCAAACACTCTAGTCGTAGGGTGGACTGTATTCAACACTGTATAACACTGGGCTGTTGCACCGGATAATGGATCCAGAAGATATTGATAGAAAAACTACTGCTTCTATTCACTTATCCTTTATTGCTTTTTCCTTTTGATCTTAACACCTTAGAATTGATATAATGACTGAATGACTGCGACACTGCGGTGCCGTTTTTATATTGTGCCGCTACTGCTAGAAGTTCCAGAACATGGAAAGTTCCAGAACAATGGAAAGTTCCAGAACATGGAAAGTTCCAGAACGATGGAAAGGTCCAGAACATGGAAAGTTCCAGAACGATGGAAAGTTCCAAAACAATGGAAAGTTCCAGAACATGGAAAGTTCCAGAACGATGGAAAGTTGCAGAACAGGGCGTGGCATAGTTAATGCGAGCGGTGTGTGAGTGCTGCATGATTACTGCTGTTGCTGTTCGTTTACGAAGGGGCGTGAACAGTAGGGATAGTAGTAGTAGGCGAAATTGCATAAGAATATCATTTTGTTTTTGTTTTTTTTTTCAAAAATGTGATGTCACGATTCAGCTTACCCCCCTCCCTCGTTTGTCACAAAATGTCACGGTTTTCTGAACCCCCCCCCCCCTAAAAGCGTGACATAATTAATGAATGCTGCCTAAAGGAAATGGTCCTACTGAGTCTATCGACACAACGTCAAAGGTTTTTTTGGGGGTGGTGTTTAGGGTGGGGTGTTTTTTTCCGGGGTAAAATTTTTTTTTGGTAAGGATGGAAGACAAGGCTTCACGTTATTTGTTATTGTGTGTTTCTTGTGTGTGTTGGGGGTTATTTTTTTTTATTTTTTTATACAATCGATTAATGGCAAAATGTCCTCCGGTTGGTGTATTATGGAATTATGTTAATACCTTTTCCTTTGGTTCGTTAATATTTGTAAATTTTTATGAATTAATACGGTAACATTCCGAAGTATGTTGTTACCTATTTCTTTGAACGAATTTATATCCGTTAAAGTGAAAATGTTGTCATTTGTAGCTATAGCCATTTATATAATTGCACTTTTATAGGTTGCATTATTTCTATTTTCATTTATTTTTTCGACTGAGGCCTCAGTCGTTTCGAATATGTGCTGCAGCATTTTTTTTATTCTTTTGTATTTGGAGGTTGCACCCTAAGGTCAACTCACTTGTGTAATTTTTCTTGTATAGCAAGATATTTAACTTCCTTTTATCATATACAAATGATAATTTTGGCAATTCAAAGACTTCATGGTTGCTCAATGCCTCGTACACATGGAGTTGATCAGGCTCCTGAGATGGAGGATTGGGCTTTGATTCCTTTTCTCTAGCCATTGCACGTGTTGTAACGTACATTTGTTTGAGAGATTCAGTATTGATTTGTACTCTTGAAAGTGCGTCTGATATAACATTGGCCTTTCCCTTTATGTATTCTACCTTTAAATAAAATTCTTCCAAGTTAAGTCTCATTTGGGTAAGCTTAGATGAAGGTTCTTTCATAGAAAATAAATAAACGAGAGGGCGATGGTCAGTTCGTATAGTGAACTTTCTTCCATAAAGGTATAGACGAAAATATTTCTCTGCCCAGTGAATGGCAGTTAATTTTTTATTCAATGGTAGATTTGTTTGATTCGCCTTTCGTAAAAACTTTTCTGGCATATGAAACAGGTAATTCGACGCCATCATGAAGCAGGGCAAGAACTGCTCCACATGCTACCTTTGAGGCATCTGTAGTAAGGATAAATTCTTTTCTGAAGTCAGGATATTGCAGTAAAGACTGGACTCGGAAAAAATGAGACACACAAAAATGATCACCAAAAATTCATTTTAAATCGGATACTTCTCAAATTTTCAGGGATTAAATAACTATATATTAACTATGTTTTGGCATAGTTCATTTATTGAATATCCTCCCCCAAGTTGAATGCTCGTACATTTCTCTTAACACTGATCATGAGATCTCGGGCGAGGCTTTGTCCATCTTCCTTACACAATTTCTCCCAGTTTTTCTTCAAAGCTTCATCGGTTTTGAATGTTTTTCCGCTTTTCTTCAACTTCTTCTTCATTATCGCCCAAAACTTTTCGATCGGACGAGGTCCGGGTGTATTTGGCGGAATCGCCTCCTTCGGGACCACATTAACGCCCTTCGCTTCGTACCAATCCATTACAGGCCTGGCGTAATGGCACGAAGCGAGATCCGGACAGAACAGCGTGGGACCATGGTGAGAGCGGAGGAAGGGTAGCAAGCGCTTCTGCAAGCATTCCTCTTGATAAATCTGCCCGTTTATGGTGCCAGTTGTAACGAACGGCTTGCTGTACCGTCCTCACTCGCAAATCGCCTGCCACAACAGGTACTTCTTCGCGAATTTGTCCATCTTTCTCTTCCGGAACTTTTCCGGAACCTCCATGGTGGACGTACCGACAAAAAACTCGAGACCGGGGATTTGTTTGGTGTCCGCCTTGATATATGTCTCGTCGTCCATGACGAGACAGCCTGGCTTGACCAGCCACTCACGGTACAGCTTCCGCGCACGCAATTTGGCCACCGTGTTTTGCTTGTCAGTCAGGTTTGGCGCCTTCCTGACCTTAAAATCACGTAGCCCAGCCCGCTTCATGGTCTGCTGGACGAACCACCTCGACGAATTGACCTTTTTGGCCACGCCTCGGGTGGAAAGGTTCGGGTTATTCTTAAAGTACTGCCTTATCTTCCGCGCCTTCTCTGCGTATTCCGTTTTCGGTTTTCGGCCGCTTCCAGCCAGGAATACAACAACAACAACAACAACAACAACAACAACAACAACAACAACAACAACAACAACAACAACAACAACAACAACAACAACAACAACAACAACAACAACAACAACAACAACAACAACAACAACAACAACAACAACAACAACAACAACAACAACAACAACAACAACAACAACAACAACAACAACAACAACAACAACAACAACAACAACAACAACAACAACAACAACAACAACAACAACAACAACAACAACAACAACAACAACAACAACAACAACAACAACAACAACAACAACAACAACAACAACAACAACAACAACAACAACAACAACAACAACAACAACAACAACAACAACAACAACAACAACAACAACAACAACAACAACAACAACAACAACAACAACAACAACAACAACAACAACAACAACAACAACAACAACAACAACAACAACAACAACAACAACAACAACAACAACAACAACAACAACAACAACAACAACAACAACAACAACAACAACAACAACAACAACAACAACAACAACAACAACAACAACAACAACAACAACAACAACAACAACAACAACAACAACAACAACAACAACAACAACAACAACAACAACAACAACAACAACAACAACAACAACAACAACAACAACAACAACAACAACAACAACAACAACAACAACAACAACAACAACAACAACAACAACAACAACAACAACAACAACAACAACAACAACAACAACAACAACAACAACAACAACAACAACAACAACAACAACAACAACAACAACAACAACAACAACAACAACAACAACAACAACAACAACAACAACAACAACAACAACAACAACAACAACAACAACAACAACAACAACAACAACAACAACAACAACAACAACAACAACAACAACAACAACAACAACAACAACAACAACAACAACAACAACAACAACAACAACAACAACAACAACAACAACAACAACAACAACAACAACAACAACAACAACAACAACAACAACAACAACAACAACAACAACAACAACAACAACAACAACAACAACAACAACAACAACAACAACAACAACAACAACAACAACAACAGCAACAACAACAACAACAACAACAACAGTAGCAACCGTACAGACTCAACTGTTTTCTACAATAAATGCAACAACAACAACAACAATAATCTCAACACCATCGGCAATCCACACAATCCACTACCACATGATCGAGACCTACTAGCGGCAGCGAAGTATCGTTTTTCCAGGCCATCACCTAACTATCAACCGATAAAATTTAAATGAGGCGAAATCCTACACCCTTACCCGGCATCTGATGAATCTTCACGCACTGCTCCTGCACACTCACCCAACTGGCTGACTCCGGGGAGTTTTTCAGCTGCACCATGTGAGTCATGTTCATGCTCGCATGGACATTCGAGTTTTCATCGGTATTGACGAAACCCTTAGAGGAGGATAATAATTTTGAAGCGCACGACGATAACGAGAACTTGACGACATCTCTAGATCAGAGAGGGGTAATAAGTTTTAATAATTTTAATTTATCGACTAACGCGAATCTTCAAAAGCTTCCACCTTAAACACAATTAAGTACCGAAATTATAGTTTATTGCCAAAATTTTAACCGTATGAAAAGTGCGGTAAAAATTCAAGAAATTCATAATAAAATTTTGGGTTGCTCATTCCCAATAATAATGGGAACTGAAACCAGTTGGGATCAAAGCGTTAGGAGTGAGGAAGTCTTCGGAAATTCTTATAATGTTTTTAGTAATGACCGCAATTTGGAAATTTCTGAAAAGAAGTCAGGTGGGGGTGTTTTAATAGCTATTTCTACCAAATTTAATTCAGAAATTATCGATACTTCAAAAGTTCAGGAATTTGAACATGTATGGGTGAAAGTACCCTTGGCAGGTGAAACACATGTATTTGCCTCAGTGTATTTTCCCCCAAAACAACGCTCGTAAAGAAGTATACGAACATTTTTTTCACATTGCAGACGTAATTATGTCTGGACTTCCCCCAGAAGTGAAAGTTCACATATATGGAGATTTTAATCAACGTAGTGCTGACTTCATTTTAGATACCGAAAATGAGTGCATCTTACTACCAGTCGTCGGAGAAAATGAAACATTGCAGTTTATTTTCGACAAAACAGCAGGTCTTGGGCTCAACCAAGTTAATCATGTAAAAAACCAGCAAAATTGCTATTTAGATTTTCTATTGACAAATATTGAGAAAGATTTCTGTGTAGCTGAATCACTTTTTACATTATGGAAAAATGAAGCATTTCACACAGCAATTGTGTTTTTTTTTTTTTACCCAAAAAAAAAAAACCCCGAGACTTGGGGGTGGGAAGGGTTTTTCCAATTTCTTTTAGCAAATTTTATTATAAAAAAAAAAAAATTTTTCAAATTTGTTGGGGAAACCTTTTTTAAAAAAAAAAAAAAATTTGGTTCTTGGGGGGGTGTTTTTTATAAATTTTTTGTAAAAATATTTTAAAAAAAACCACACAAAAAAAAAAAAGAGGGAGAGTGAGACAAACAAACCAGTTTGATAAAAAAAAAAAAAAAAAAAATTAAAAAAAAAAAAAAAAAAAAAAAAAAAAAAAAAAAAAAAAAGAGGGAAAAAAAAAAAAACCGTAAAAAACTTTTGTTGTTGGGGTGAAGCAAATAATAACAAAAAACCTGAATTAATCCACCGATGGTGAGACTGAACCCTTCTTACACTTCACCAGAATTACGAACTCAAATGTGGCCAATATGGTACTTTATACATATTTTCATCAGAAATTCCAGGAAGAACCAGGAATATTCGATATGTCATACATTAAGTTTATAAAATGAATTATTTGTCAATCCTGAACGTATTGTTCATCGATGTGATTAAAATATTGCCATTAATAGTCTTTAACGACCTGTTTATATTAGGTATATAAAAGGAAAAATTACATAAATATTAGAAATGCCTTATAATCAGTCCATAGAATGAATTATTACACAATCCTAAGCGTCAATTTTGATTATCGATATGGATTCAAGATGCTTAACAAGTACATGTTCGTTGAAAATTGTGTAGTTATAGTGAATGGAGACTTTGTGTAATTTTCGAATATACTCGTTGCAGTTCAAAACCGGACCACTCGAGCCAACCGATCCTACTCTAATTCTATAGAGTCGCATAGTGTGGCTAGTCCGCTGAATGTGCTATACAACGCACCAGATGAAGAACAATAGAATACAAGCGGCATCGATTGGGGTGAGTGGTCTGGTTCGGTTTTGAACTGCAACGAGTATATTTTCATCTCACAATTATGTGCTCTCAGGTATTGTTTTGGTCATATCTCCATGAAGGATTTTGCAATCATAATGAAAATTTGACCAGTTATTTGAAGATTTTATAACTTCAATTTGGCGCTAACAAAACTAAAATCGGTACACAAATAGCTCAGTATGTAATCGGAGGCTAAACTGTTTGATTACTATTATAATAGGCCGTCAAGTACTGTTTCGTTCATATCTTCGTAACGAAATGTCCGAATAAAAAAAAATCAATAGCGTTCTATGGGAATGTTGTAGCTTTCATTTGCCGTCAACAGAACTGAAATCGGTTCACAAATGGCTGAGAAACCGATGTGACATTATTTGTAACGCACACACACACACACACACACACACACACACACACACACACACACACACACACACACACACACACACACACACACACACACACACACACACACACACACACACACACACACACACACACACACACACACACACACACACACACACACACACACACACACACATACACACACACATACACAGCCATGTGCTCAGTTCGTCGAGCTGTGTCGAATGGTATATGACACTCGGCCCTCGGCCAGTTGAAAAATGTAAAAGAGTAAGGGACTTAGGGGTTATCTTGGATACCAAACTTACATTCATTGAACATTACAATACTATCATCAACAGAGCAAACAATATGCTTGGATTTATAAAACGTTTTTGTTGCAATTTTCATGACCCGTACACAATAAAATCACTGTACATTGCATATGTGAGGTCAATACTGGTCAATAGAACTTTTATCAAAACTTAATTTTTACATTCCGTCCCGGCAATTACGAAATAGAAATATATTTACTACAAGCAATAATCGCTCAAATTACGCCAAATTTGGACCTCTTAATCAGATGATGGCAACTTACAATAAGCACGGAGAAAATGTGGACTTCACTATGACTAAAACAAAACTGAAGCAATACTTCAATGTAATTAGATAACCTAAACATTAAAAATATAAACTTGATAGGTTAGTTTTTTAAGGCGTACTATATATTTAAGAAGTGAGACACAAAATGTAAATATCATTGTAACCAAACGGTCTACTACTGATTGACGACAAATAAATTCCTTTATTTCTACGAATGTCCAGAGTCTGATCGAAACCACTCATTCTAGCCACAACCATCAGCCTCGGCCTGCGGCTGATCAATCGGGCGCTCATCCATTTGAGATAACGAGACAAACCGATACGCCGGGAACTGCAATTCCTATCACTGCCCCCCCCCCCCCCCCCCCCCGAGGACCAAGACAAGCTGCAGCTGCTACTTCGAGTGTCCTGGTGTACTACCAAAATGTTGGTGGGACAATTCTCTTGCCAAGTATCAATTGGCCCTTAGTGATGGTTGCTATGACATTTACGCTCTCACCGAGACCTAACTTAATGGGAATACTACGACGAATCAACTCTTTGACGATTGCTACAACGTTTATCGACAAGATCGGTCATCTTCTAACAGCAACAAGAGTATCGGTGGCGGTGTTCTGCTAGCTGTTCATTCCAGATTCAAATTCCGTTCGGTCAATCCTCACAATAGCACATCGGCGGAGCAAATATGGGTTGCATTGGCTACCGACGATGCTTCGCTCTACGTTTGCGTGATTTACTTTCCGCCCGACCGAGTAAATGACGCAATTCTAATCGAAAGCATCTTGACTCGCTGAACTGGGTCGTTTCGCAGTTGAATCCAAGGTACAATGTGACTGGCGTTCAAAAAGAGTATAATCGCATGCTTGATCTGTGCTTTGTTAGTGACGATTTATGTGAGGATTGCACAGTTATTGAAGCACCAGCACCGCTAGTTAAAATCTGTCGGCATCATCCACCATTAATTTTGAAACTTGCGGTAAATCCATTCCGCGATTCCTCTGAAAGTGTTTTCTACGATTTCAGTAAGGCCGATTTCAGCGGAATGAAAGATTTCTTGGGACTTGTTGACTGGGACGAGATTCTCGATGTTTCCGACGTCAACCTCGCTGCATCGACAATGTCTGGTGTACTGCTGTATGTCATTGATCAGTTTGTTCCAGTGAGGATGAAACTTGAATCAACTAAACCAGCTTGGTCGAATTCCGCTCTCAAGCGCCTCAAAAGATTGAAGCAGGCAGCTCTAAGACGACACAGCAAATATCGCACGGATTTCACAAAATCGTGTTACGTGGAAGCGAATGCTGAGTACAAGCAATTAAACGATTATCTCTATAACGCTTATCAAGACTGTCTACAAAAAGCCTTAAGTCCAACCCCAAAAGCTTTTGGCGTCACGTCAATGATCAGCGCAAGGAAGTCGGTTTGCCCTCCACGATGACGGATGGTTTGCTCGAAGCTGATGGCATCGCCGATATTGCCGATATTTTCCGTTCCCAATTCAGCAACGTTTTCTCCGACGAGCTGCTCGACCCGCAGGACATCGCGCTCGCCACCAGTAATGTTCCCCGTCTTCCTGAGCTGGAATGCCTTATGCCATCACCAATGAAAATTTTATTTTATTTGTCGTCAATCATATATGTAGACCGGTTTTACATTTTTGCCTTAATTCTACTCTTACAGATATTCTGAGAAAAATGCTTTTTTTTAATTGATTTTTATTCATTGTTATATCAATTGTGGTGCAGTATTTGTTATAGCAAGACATCATCTTATTTATGGGTCCGTTTTGGGCATAGTTAGTTCTTTGATTATTCATGTAGAATAAATTCCTGTTTCTTAAGTGACGGGTGGGAGCGTAGAAGTTGAGCTTCTCTAAAATATCTGCGTCATTTATTCTTTGCCCAATAACATCGTTTATAAATGATAGAGTCGCAAACTCACGTCGTTTTTCAAGACCATCTATTTTAATTAACATACATCGAGATTCATAAGAAGGTAACCGAAAAGAGTTCCATCCTAACTTACGCAAAGCATACAATAAAAACTGTTTCTGCACTGACTCAATACGGTCTTTATGTGTATTCTGATATGGATCCCAAACCACGCTGCAGTACTCAAGAAGGGGCCTAACATATGTTACATACAATGTTTTTATTGTATAGGGATCATTGAAATGAAAACTAAACCTCTTGATGAACCCGAGCATATTACTTGCCTTGTAAATTATATTGTTGTAGTGTTCTACAAAAGTGAGCTCGGAATCAAGTATGACTCCCAAATCTCTAACCTGATTGCATCTTTCAACAGTTTGTTGACCTATAGTGATGGTGTCTTGCCTTACATTGCGCTTTTTAGTGAATGAGACTTAGATGCACTTTTTAACGTTAATCTCTAGTAAGCTTTTTGTACACCAAATATGAAAATTATCAACTTCGATGTCAGATGATTTACGTATTTCCATGAAAAGTTTCATGTCGTCTGCATATATTAAAACATTTAAATGGCGTAAAATGTATTCAACATCATTGACAAACAAAATAAATAGTAAAGGACCCAGATGGGATCCCTGTGGTACTCCCGATGTAACATTCACAACCGATGATAGCTTTCCTTCAAATCTTACTCGTTGTGTTCTACCAAGCAAGTATGACTGAACCCACTTTATTAAATTATGGTTGAAACCAATCTTAGACAATTTGTAAAGCAACAAAGGAATATCGACTCTATCAAAAGCTTTGCTAAAGTCAGTGTATAAGGTTTCAACGTAATTACCTTCATCCATTGCATTTATTGAAAAATTTACAAAGTATAGCAAATTTGTAGAAGTAGAGCGTCCTTTCATAAAGCCATGTTGCTTGGTAGAGATAACATTTTTAACTTGTGAAAAAATATGTTGATTGATAATGGACTCAAATAGTTTGGGAATACAAGATAATATTGCAATGCCACGATAGTTTTTCACATCTGATTTTTTACCGCTTTTGAAGATCGGAACCAAGTACGATTCTTTCCAAATGAGGGGAAATACGCCAGTTTTTAGAGATAAATTAAACAACCAAAACAAGGGTTTTACTAATTCCTTTGATAATGTTTTCAAAAATACTGGCGGTAATCCGTCAGGACCAGCTCCTTTAGAAGCGTCTAATGTGCTTAAAGAAAGCAAAATTTCGTTGACGGATACATTATCAACAGTCACATTTAACGAAGGCTCAGGAAGATATGAGAACAATTGATAATCTCGATCCTTGTCGTCACGAGTTGTGTAAACATCTTGAAAAAAATCAGCAAATAAGTTACTGATTTCGGTTGGATTCTTACCGTCTTTGTCGTTGAATTGCATTATTGTTGGAAAATTTCTTGATTTCTTCTTATCTTTAACAAGGCTGAAAAACGATTTCGGGTCTGATTTGATATTAGTTTCAGTTTTTCTATTATTCTCTTCATGTGCGATCTTCATTTCTAAATTCAGTTCATCACAGATAGTTAAATATATTGTGAGGTTTGTATCATTTTTATCTTTTTTATAAGCTTTGTGCGCTTTTTGCTTCCTATTTTTGAGATTTATAATTTTCTTAGTATACCACACCGGATTCTTATTTGGTCTTCTCCTATGTCTTTGGGGTACTGCAGTCTCTACTATATCGTAGATGTTTCGATAGAATACAATTACGGCCTGCTCTGTTGACAAATTGCGAAATATGGTTTGCCAATCAATCGAGTATAGTTTGTTTTTAATGAGATTGTAGTCTGCTTGTTTCAAATCAAAATAAATTTCGGTTAAATCGTTATCCAACATTGTGGCGTTGTCATGACTGAAAATGGAATATTCAATAGCAGTATGAAATGCTTCATTTTTCCAAAGAGGTGCTGGTGCCTCAATAACGCAAAAATCATCGGTCATATTAGTGAACAATAAATCAAGGTAGCAATTGTTCCGATTTCGTACATGATTTATTTGATTGAGCCCAATCTGCGCACTTTTTTCAAATAGAGTTAGAAGTTTTAAATTTTTTCCATTTTTGGGTTTAAAAAAAATTTTTTTTTTTTTTTTTTAAAAAAAATAGTAGGTTTTTTGTTGAAATCACCAATGTGTGTGTATTTGTCGGCGTTTTTTTTTTTTTTTAAAAATTTTTTTGGAAAAATAAAAAAAATTTTTTTTTGTATTTTTTTTTTGTTTTTTGGGGGGGAATAGACTTCTCCAAAAATTTTGATTTTGTTTTTGGATTGAAGTTATACCCGAATTGTTCTAATTTTTTTGTTTTTTTTTGGTTGTTTTTTTTTTTTTATAAAATGGTGAAAATTTCAATTAAACGCCCCCTTTCGGGTTTTTTGTTGGTTTATATTTTTTTTTGTTTTTTTTTTTTTAATTTAAATTTTTGGGAAAAAAATTCATTTTTTTTTTTGTCCCAACCCAAGTCGGTGTGGGTGGGAAAAAAAAAGAAGCAGCAACAAGAACAACAACTAAAGGAGATTGGGCAAAAATGTATGGAGAGTGGGCCTGGAATGTACATCAATGAATGATATCTCATTTGAAAGGTCTCATCGAGACAAAAAAAAGATGGTATGGGGCCAAAATAATCTATCGTGGGGGAAAAAAGTTATTCCGTATATTAGATACGGATTTAAGGTGTTTTTTGTTGTATTTTATCGTAACATGCTTAATGACACGATATTCGAAAGTGGATTGCGGAGCTGTGTGTGTGTGTGTGTGTGTGTGTGTGTGTGTGTGTGTGTGTGTGTGTGTGTGTGTGTGTGTGTGTGTGTGTGTGTGTGTGTGTGTGTGTGTGTGTGTGTGTGTGTGTGTGTGTGTGTGTGTGTGTGTGTGTGTTTATTCTACCACAGTCATATTGCATTTGCAGTTGACAGATGTTTTTGTTATATATTGGAATTATAATGTTTGAAAATTGGAAATATAATTATTATCAACATGCAACCCTAGGAGTGGACAGCAATTTCGGCTAGAACCAAAGATGTGAAGAGAAAGTATTGATAGGTCCGGCATAGGTAGAGCACGGCAGGTTGTGAAATTGAATAGAAGTAGTTGAAATTGAGCAAAAGGCATGTGGAAGGCGGTTACTGATCGAGCCGATAAGTTCTTACCCAACTACCACAATACGTGGTAGCCAAGAGGGAAGGGGGTCGTCAAGAGGGGACCCCATTCCCATTGTGTGCCATTGGTGGTGTATGAGCGCAAACACATGCATATATTTTTGCCAGGCAAGGTGGCGGATCCGTCCCTGCCTTGACCTACCTAAAACTCGTTGGCTAGTTAAGTTATTTGTGGTTATTGGTTCACTTAAAGCAATTTTAAGTGATTATTAATATAATAAAAAAAAAACAACGAGGTTTGCGGTTATTTGAAAAAAAAATGCGTTAATATTTCCTCTACACCAACATTTTTTGTTGTGAGAGTCTCATAGTTTTCTTATTCTTCGATAATGAAACAAAGAATTTCGTTTTTTTTATTTATTCTGCAACCACATTATCCAGAAACTGAGCAAGAAGATGAATGTTGGGCTGGAACCTTGCGTATCCCAAAAACCATACTACAGTCATAACATGTGCGCAACATCCTAAGCTTCTTTTGCCAGAAATACATGAGCAATAATAATTACATATTGCTTCTCTACCCTCACGGTTTCGATCCACAAGTATATAACAGTAGTATTTACGTGATCCAGCATGTCGAGATTGCCCTGCATCTTAGCAACCAAAAATTCATACCAACAATACCCAATTCCATTAATTCGTTGCAGTTTGTGTCTCGGTGAAGATGTATGCTGTAAATACCATTTTAACGTGTTCTGCGTAGTAGCTATGAGCTAGTTTAAGTTGATATGTTCCTGTAGATAAAAAAATGTGTGATTTGACTATAGCTTGGCCTACATTTTTTTTATATATTTGATCTTACCAATTGCAAATAATATGAGCTCATCCTCCGTAAACACGGGAAAGTCTTGAAATTCTGGAAGATCTCCTGACATTCTCAAAAAAGATGCTCGCTGCCTGTTAAAATTGTTGTTAATAACAAATTCTGATAATCGATTGGGCAGATTGACTCTTTCATTTATTATATTAAGAAAGTCTGCTGCTCGATTGTTGTTTGTAACAGGTGGATGGAACGCATTTATGAGACCTGCTGCAATTCTATAATCAGAAAACATATGCCGCATAGCTACATTGAAGTAACTTTGGCGAAACAACTTAAAATCACGCTTGAATCGCCCATTAACTACCTTAATCACCCATCGGCATATAGTGTCCAACCGTGACTGATTTGCTTGTTCTGTTGTGAGTTGATCTTGGTTCCTGGTTTTGAAATGTGGCATTACTGCCCCATAGCCAAACAAAGTCAGATCTTCCATAACATCCCGAAATCCTCTGTCCAAAATAAAAACATCGATTAGCCTAAAAAACCAATTAAGGACCCCCACATCACTGTGCAGCATATTTTTCAAAATAATTGCATCCGACATGGTAGCCGCATAAGGACCGTTTGCTTCTATAATGTACCCATCACAACAAACGATTAAAAATGGTTTCAACAGGTTATCGTACTTATGCAAACTGTATGATTTGCGCTGGAATGAAAAATTGCTGCTTTTCTGTACATAAATATGTGTTCCATCACAGATGACGATTGCTTTTCGTCTTAGCGGTAGTACACCCATGTTTCCGTGTATTGCGTCTGGGATCATAAGATTTCTTCTCACTTTTTTTTTCGGTCAATATGATCGAAACCTAGATGCTGGGGTACAAATTCGTCTAATAAGCATTCTCTGGATACATTGAGCAGTCGTTCATGGTTTCTTCGGCTCATTTTAAACAATGCGCTAAGATTTTCGTTTGATGCACCACTACAAAGTTTTACAAGATATATGCCCAAAGCCGTACTCGGAATGTTACATCTGTTGGTAAGCGACGGGATTTGTTCTAGGATTTGTTCAAACTGTTGTCTATCAAATCCTACCAAATAATACATCTCATTAGGATCCATTTCCATCATGTTTTCAAAATCTCGACAGTCGAGTATTAGTACACGACATTGAAGAAGTCTGCACATTGTAGATGAAATACGCGTATCTGTCAAGATAAGCAATAAAGGTAGTTGGAATTAAATGGAAATTACTAATCATTCTTCTTATTTTTTAGTTACAGGTATTCCACTAAACAGCTCACACTCTCCATACTGTTTTCTGTATTGCAAGAGCAACGAATAGACTGACATAAAAAATATTTCGTGGAAACTAAATATAGCCTATTTTTACTTACATGAAAAACTGACAAACTATGGCCCGAAGTATAGGTATAATAATGAGACTGATGAATTCCAGCAAACAAAATGAAGTTAACAATCAATCTTTGTTTAGATAGAATACACAACGTGAGCTCCAACGTATAAAGATCTAGTATCTGAATTAATATCGAATCAGTTTACAAAGATAACCATATTCTACCAATGAGAGAGTAGAAAGTTATAGGAATTGTAAAGCACGTGGAAGTCGCAATATACACGCACCCAGTGAGGTTCTAATTTTTCTGATCCATTCTGTATATATTGGTAATGTCTGTTGAAAACATACACATTATTCCTGTCGTCCCGCAAAGAATAGAGGTGCAAACAGGTTGGTTTCTAGTTGTAGTACGAAACAGCTTGTTGAACGTGTGAAAACATAATAACAAAAAGTAAACCAATATACTACCCCCCCACGCACACACACAGCTCCGCAACCCATTTTCGAATATCGTGTCGTTAAGCATGTTACGATAAAATACAACAAAAAACACCTTAAATCCGTATCTAATATACGAAATAACTTTTTTCTCCCACGGTGGATAATTTTGGCCCCATACCAATTTTTTCTTGTCGCAATGAGACCTTTCAAATGAGATATCATTCATTGATGTACATTCCAGGCCCAATCTCCTTTCATTAATCTTCAACGCACTTTTCATTCTATTAAAGTTTTGACAATAGATTGTTATTTCCTTACTTTCTTTACTATTTTTCAAAGCACTCACGTGTTGAGAGTCGGTTTGATTGCGAGCAGACGTCAAGTTTGGGGTAGTATTATACCTTCCATTTTCTGCTAGATTGTTGTCCTCGAAAGGGTCCGTCAATTCTTGGTAAAACACGAATGCCTGCATGTACACATCTGACAAGGTGCTGTTGAAGTTATTGGCACGGGTGAGTGCCCTGGAACGGAAGTTACTGGAACAGCTGATGAACTGCATAATGCGACAGAAGATGTCCCTGGAGTCATGAAGTTGAACGAGCTCGTTGAAACGGTAGGTGTGGAATAGGGTGGTGATGCGTCACTTGCCGGGTACGGATTTTGTATCCCACCAATTTGGAAGTAAATTGGTCGATGGCTGAGTGGTGGCCTGGAGAATTGGTGCTTCGCAGCAGCAAGAAGCACACGGTCTGATGGTAAATGGTTGTAATTGTTGATGTTGTTGTTATTATTGTTATTGGGGTTGGTGGTTCTACGATGGTTTTGTAAATGGTGAGTAGCATTGTTATTTGGAATATTTTGTTTTTTGCTCTGCTTCTTCCGCTTTCGAGCTTTATCGGCCATTTTTTGCTGATTCAAGCGGTGTAATTTACGAGCATCGTACTGTGACCAGTCTGCCATCCAGACTTTCCTCGTGCCCAGAAAACGCCACCCTGAGTCAACGGCGTCTTTTTTGTAATTTAATTCTGCTTCTAAACTGGAGCATGGGTCAGGTGTCGATAACGGTGATTCTATATTATGATTTGCACAAATGTTTGCCGATAAAAACTTGAGTTCGTCAAGAATATCGATACCCAACATCGAATTTGTGCTCATTGTACAATTAGCTGCTAATTCAATGGATTGCTGATTGAGCAGGCTAATTTCATTGTTGATGTTGCGTAGGTCAGTTGATAAATCTGACGTAACCACTTTCAATGTTGAATGTATATTATCTTTTGTTGCTGACATCGCTGTATCGAATAGGGAAGTGACGTGATTTTTGATCGCAACAACGCTACCAGCTAAACTGTTACTTTTGTTGATCGCAGAAAGCTCATTTTTTATACTGGTGAGCAGAGTTTCGATTCCTCTTTCCATGTTTTTAAACGCTTCATGAACGGCGTCAGGCTTGTGTTGGGATGCAAGCCGGTGCATCACCTCTGTATTGTCATGAAGCTGTTTTTCAAGGCGTTTCTGTTGCTCAACCAGTCCATTGAAGTCAAGCTTAGCCTGTAACAGCTCCTGGCACGAGCCGCAGCATGGTAGTACATAGGAATTCACATCCACCAGGTTTTTTTCTCTCCTCCGTAGCGAGCCACGTTGAACGGTCACTCCGATGCAGGCAGCGTGAAATTTCCGTGGACAACCGGTACACGTCCACATAACCGAATCGATGGAAGCGTCGAAAGTACAAATTTCGCAGTTCATAGCGTATGCAAAAGTAAAACTACTGAGTCAACAAGAATAAAATAAGTCAATGAATATAAATATAATCGAATACGCGCACGGAACCGGCAGCAAATTAAAAACGCGTCCGCACTCATCGACGATCGGCTTTGCAATGACATGGTTATTGCAAATAAATATAATCGAATACGCGCACGGAACCGGCAGCAAATTAAAAACGCGTCCGCACTTATCGACGATCGGCATGAGCAATGACATGGTTATTGCAGCTGGCAAGGAATTGAAGTCCTCAACGGGATGTGGTCCGGACGGCATTCCATCGCTTGTACTGAAACAGTGCGTTGATTGTCTTGCGTCTCCGTTAGCAAAGGTATTCAATCTTTCTTTGTCCACTGGTATATTTCCGAACTGTTGGAAACAGTCATATGTTTTCCCAGTGTTTAAGAAAGGTTGCAAGAGAATGGTCTCAAATTACCGGGGCATAGCTGCATTAAGTGCAGTATCCAAGTTGTTTAAGATGATAATTCTTCGGAAGCGAGTGCAGAGCTACGCGCACTATATTTCGCCGGATCAGCATGGATTTATTTCTCAACGTTCGACATCCACTAATTTGACGTGCTTCACCTCTTTCTTGGTCAAGCAACTTGAAAACGGTAATCAAGTGGATGCTATTTACACGGATCTCTCCGCTGCGTTCGATAAAATGAACCACCAGATAGCAATAGCCAAGTTTGATAAGTTAGGCATGAGCAACAACTTGCTTATCTGGCTGCGATCCTACCTAACCGATCGTAGTATGTCCGTCAGAATCGGTGATCACGTTTCGTCACCATTTAAAGTTTTGTCCGGCGTGCCTGAAGGCAGCCACCTTGGGCCGTTTTTGTTCCTGCTTTACATGAACGATGTCAATCTCATCCTCAAATGTCTAAAACTCTCATACGCCGATGATTTGAAGCTGTTCTACGCGATAAAGCATCCACTAGACGCCGTTTTTCTGCAACAACAGCTAGGGGCGTTTGCTGAATGGTGTCGCATCAATCGGATGACATTGAATGTGTCTAAGTGCTCGGTGATTTCATTTGGCCGTAAACGTGAACTCTACCAATTCGGTTATGCTTTGGCAATTTGAGCTGCAGCGCGAAACGACGGTTAAGGACTTGGGGATTCTCATCGATTCCAAAGTGACCTTCAAAGACCACGTAGCATACGTCGTGTCTAAGGCATCATCGCAGTTAGGCTTCCTGTTACGTTTTGCCAAAAAATTTAAGGATGTTTAAAGAATGTGCACACCAAAAAGTAGTCAACGGGAAATTAGTGGTATTAAATGGAAAATATGAGAAAATCAAAAGTAAATCATGTATTTAAGACTTCATAAAAATACAAATATAAAACATATACAGTTAAGTCAATTTGACCTGTTAGATCCAAATGCCCGCACCTTTCGTTTGACACCTTCTATCAGTTTTTGCACAGTGTCATCCGTCACCAATTTTGCAGCCTTCTGCCAGTTACGCCTGAAGCTTTTCTCATCAATTGCTACGCTATTCGTTTTTCGAAGATTCCTCTTGACCAGAGCCCAATACTTTTCGATCGGACGGAGTTCTGGCGAATTTGGCGGATTGCAATAATTTGGGACAATATTTACACCATTAGCAATGTACCAATCCTTAGCCAGTTTTCCATAGTGGCAAGATGCCAGGTCAGGCCAGAACAGCACCGAACCGTTGTGTTCCCGTATGAACGGCAACAGTCGTTTATTCAGACACTCTTTTACGTAAATTTGTCCATTTAGAGTGCCAGTCGTGATGAAGATTCTGAGACCGCATCCACATATTGCCTGCCATACGAGGTATTTTTTTGGGAACTTCGACAATTTTTTTTGCTTAAAACGATCAGCAACATTTTCTCTTTGCAACGAGGTATAAAACTGTAGTCCCGGTATCTGCTTAAAGTCAGCTTTGCAATATGTTTCGTCGTCCAATATTATGCAGTCGTATTCCTTCAGCATAGTGTCATATAATTTTCTCGATCGAGATTTTGCGCTCTTGTTCTGGCTGTCGTTACGATTTGGAGCAACACCTACTTTGAATGATTTCAAGCCTGCACTTTTCTTCACTTTCTGGACGAACGATGGAGACATTTTCACTTTTTTCGCCACATCACGAACGGAGATATTCGGTTTCTTCTTAAATTCTTTAATCACTTTCTTCCTCTCCGCGACGAAACGAGAATCATGGTTACCTCAGGAACCGACCATTTTCTTTAAAGTTAAGCGCTGCTGAAAGTTTTTTAGCACTTTAGTAACCGTCGATCTTGCGATTTTTAATGACTTGGCAATATCACCGTGCGACATATCTGGATTTTCCACTCATTTGTGCAAAATTGCTTCGCGCACGCGTTCTTGATTCGACGCCATTTTACTGAATAAAAGTTACTGTAGCCAAACCACGTCTTTATCATAGCACACATACATTAATATTCATGTAGAAGTGATCGGATTAGCAAAGCGTACACGGAGAAGACTGCATTAGGGCATTTCCGACGACTACTTTTTGGTGTGCACATTCTTTATTGCTTGAAATCGCTTTACTGCGCAATCGTTCGCCCTATTCTGGAATATTGTTCGGTTGTCTGGTCTCCCTATTACCAGAATGAAATCCAACGTGTTGAGGCCATCCAGCGGAAATTCATTCGATTTGCCCTACGTCATCTCAGGTGGAGAGACCCGTCCAATCTACCCAGCTATAGCAGTCGGTGACAGCTCATCAACCTTCATCCACTTGATGGAAGGCGTAACGTGGCAAAGGCCTGTTTTATTGGCGATCTCCGGCAAGGAAACATTGATTGTTCTAGACTGCTCAGCATGTTGGATATCAACACACGCCGCCGCCACCACCGCGCCATTTCTTTCCGGGGCCCCCCGGGGGGGGAAACAATTTGGGGGCCCCGGGGGCGAGCGGGGGGGGTGTTTTTTTTTTTTTTTTTTTTTTGTTTTTTTTTTGTTTTTATTTAAAAAAGGAAAAATAAGGAGTGTATCGAAAATAAGCTATCCACAAACTTTCTTTCAAATTATGTTGAAAACCGATATTTTATTCATACAAAATTGATCCTTTATTGTACGAGGTTAAACTTGAACATAATGAAGACCGGGTGAAATTTAAGTTATTCCTTCGCGAATTTTCGAACTTTGGATCGAATGCTCTTCATCAGGTTCCGGACAAGTATTGCATCGCATTTTTTGGACGCTTGATCCCAAATTTTTTTGAACTCCTGCATGTTCCCAGCTGCCTTACCAGTCTTCTTGAAGACCCTCTTCACGATTACCCAGTAACGTTCGATGGGTCGAAGCTGAGGGCAATTTGGTGGATTGATATTTTTCTCAACGAAATCTATACCCTTTTCCGCAAGCCAATTGAGAGTGATTTTGGCATAGTGAGCCCACGCTAAATCCGGCCAAAACAGTGGAGGTGTACTATGCTTCTTATATTAAGGCAACAATCTCTTCTGGAGACACTCAGATCGATAGATTTCCGAATTTATAGTTCCGGTAGTGTAAAAAATGGTTGACTTCAAACCACAGGAACATATTGCTTGCCATACCAGTACCTTTCGACCAAATTTCTCCACTTGAATCGACCTGTCCGCATCGCTTACATCCTCCCCAACGACGGCAGTAAAGTATTGTGGACCTGGAAGCGTTTTTGAGTCCTCCTCTACATAGGTCTCATCGTCCATCAAAACGCATGCATCCGGACGCTGCAAAAGACGCGAATACAATTTCCGGGCCCTTGTTGCTGCTCGCTTCTTCTGTTCTGCACTTTGTTTCGAGATTTTCTGCTTCTTGTAGGTCTTCAGGTGGTTTCGCCTCTTGATACGCTGGATCATTCCGACACTCGTTCCTGCTTTTTTGGCCAAATCACGTATTGACATTGATTTGTTCTTCATGATTAGAGATACCACTTTCTGCTCCAGTTTCGGGTTGGAAGAACCGGGTTTTCTGCCTCTTCCTGGTAGCTCATCCAAAGAATAGTGTTCCCCAAACTTATTAATGATGGTTTTAACACTCGCATGATGAATTCCAAACCGCTTCGCCAATTTTCGCATAGTAATACCTCACTTCTTCTCACTTAGCCATGTGTCCAGAACCTTAATTTTCACTTCCTTTTCAATACGCGACATTTTGAAAACGCAGACTTTGAACCGCACAAACAAGTAAACAAAAGAAAGCTGACAGTCAAACGCACAGCATGCAGTGTTCAGAGCATAAAAAACCATCACAAATACATGCGTACAACGCAAATGTATGTGGATAGCTTAAATTCGATACACTCCTTAAGTGTAGTTTTAGACGTATTTTTTGTTAATTTGATTAATTTTGTAGTTTTGTGATTTTAGTTTTAGGATGCCGGTCATTGGGGCAAATATTTTACCTGTTGACTGTAATAAACAATAATAATAATAATCCTGGGCAACGGGAATTTGTCGGGATTGATTATTTTATTTAGTTGGCGGAAATCTACTCAAAGACGCCATTTCTTATCGCCTATTGCAGATTTCTTCGGTACTAAAAGGATTGGATTATTGTACGAAGATGTTGAAGTTTGGATAATTTGGTCTTCTAACATTTTTTTAATTTGAGCCTCCATTTCTTGCTTTTGTGACTCTGGTATTCTATAATTTCTGACGAATGTAGGATTTGGATCGTTAAGGTGGATTTTCTGTTTATAGAAATTAGTTACGGTGAGTGTATCATTTTTAATGAAAGCGCATAATTGAATCTAATACAAAATTTTTTTAGCTTTGCTTTTATTTTAGGATCTATGTCTTTCAGGTTCAATTCATCTAACAGTGCTTGTTCTCTTTTGGAATGACTACTCGATTGTTTATATACCGAAAAAACATTGAAATTTGCTATTGGTTGTAATTGCGGGCATGATGAGCATTGAATGATGACAAGTATTAAATTCGTGGGAATTTCAACCATGTGTTCGGTAGTGTTCATAATTTTAATGTAAGGACTATTGCTGTTTACGATAGCATTTGCACAGAATACACCTGTTTGTGTTTCTTGTGCACTAGTGACGTAGTCTTCTGTTTTTTTTCAGTTCTATTGGTTTTATAATTTCACACCGAGGTGGAATTACAAATTTACCTCTAAGTTGATTTGCAATTGGTATTGCTATAGTATTTGTAGTAGTTTTGATCGATAACAGCCATGTGTCGTAGTCAATGCTACAACGCCATTTCGTAAGAAAATCTCTTCCAAGAATGCCATCTGTGGGGATCGGAAAATTATCCTTCACAATATGAAATTTCTGTGCAAGAGATTGCTCATCTATTATTATGTTTGAATTTGTGTCACCTAATGTAGTTTGTGCTCCTGCTCCAATACCGGTGATATTGCATTTATTTGTAGGGAAATAAATTTATGCTGGATTGATTTTATGTGCTTTAATGATTGATATATCAGATCCACATCATCCACATCCAGAGCATCAATGTGCACGGTGTATCCGATGCATCAACTCGAATGCATACAAAATTTTATTGCGTTTATTGCGTATGCTGCCCGAACGGTCAAGGGTGGATATTTTGACAATGATTTTGTTGCTGTGGCAACTGGTGTTGGAATTGTATATGTTGATTTTGCATTTGATGCAGCAGTTGTTGCTGCATCCGCTGTTGCAATGATTGCTGAAGCTGTTGAGTGACAAACATGTTGGGTCTAAAATGACCTCTCTGGATCCAGTTACCTCTTGGATTACCATTACCTCGCTGATTCCAACTACCTCTTTGAGAGCGACTAAAATTATTGAAATTGTCGCTCTAAAAATTTTGGGAATCATAAAGACGTGTCTGATAGGATCCACGTCCCCTGTTTCCTCTGGAATTACCTCGACCTCTTTGTGGATGTCCTCTGCTGGTACTGCTATTGTAAATTTGAGAACTCACGGTTGCTTCTGATGTTGTTTCGTGTCCTTGAAACTTTTGTTTGTTTCATTAAGCATTTTAAACGTTCCTGCTTTTAGGATTGTTTTCACTTCATTGCTTTTCGCACATCTTATCAAAGTATCTATACCACATTTTGTGGACATTTTCTCAGCCGTTTGATTTGGAATATTATCCCTCAAATAAGCTTGTTTCAATTGGTCTGTAATTTTTTCTAACTTTTGACAGAAATCTGCCATGTTTTCTCCCTGCTGTAGTGTTTCTCATTTCGGCAATGACATTATCTGCCGTGACTTTCATTGCACAATGATTTCTAACAGCATCTAGTGTTTCGGCAAGTTTTTGATTATTCGTAACAACTTGCCATGACTTACAGGTCAATCGTGTTCTGACGAATTGCACTACCGTTGCAGCAGCTGCAGTTTTTTGTGCTGCTGTTGCTTCCGCAAAAGCTTCTTCGACGTTGGCGTTAAAGAGACTCACTGCATCGAGAAACGCTGTTAGGTGCTCTGCTGTGCCATCATAAATTTGCACCAGAGCTGTACCTAATTTTAAATCTACTTTAGGTGCTGCCATTATTGTAATATCTAGTTGAGCACCGTTTTGTCTAATTTTTTGTTTAATAATTTGATTAATTTCTAAATAAGCTTCCCTCGAAGCTTTGATAAAGAATTGAAGTTTATTTGCTGGTATTTCTGTTTCGTGAAGGAGTAATTTTTCTTGTATACGTAAAAAAAGTTCTATAGCTGGAAAAAGTTTATCTTTGAGGGTTTGAGTCCTTATATTTTTGTTTACAGATTTTTTGAAATTCGTCTGTAATTTAATTAAAGTTTCAACTTCCTCCTCAATTTCCTCAGACATTTATAGTTTGTTTAAAAAATATTACTTACTCATATTACAAGAAAATAAAATACACAATATAATTCACATTTATAAAACTAATTCGCAACTAAGTTGAAGCTTCCTACTCACATAATACGCTCTGGATGGGTGAATCATCACGGCTGCTCAATTTGTACCGCTACCGTCCGTTCCAGCTTTTATGTCGTAAAGGTTCTCAATAAACATTGTTTCAATAAAAATTGACTCAGAAAAGAATATCTTGTATTTTTATTTTTTTTAACACATTTTTAATGTGTATTCGAACGGTATAGTATTGGAGAGTCTTGAGTTACCTCTTCTACCATCCGCGTTGTCTGTATTTGAGGGTGTATATTCCTCTCCTTTCGTTTGTTTATTTTTATTCTCTGCATTAGGGGTGTGTATTCCTCTCCTATCATTTGTATTTTTTTTTCTGTGTTGGAGGGTGTGTATTCCTTTCCATAAATTCCTATGTAAGGATAGAGTATGGCCCTTACAAAATAGTGTAGTTTTCCAGACCTTCGGTACATTCAAAACGTTTTTATACACGAATAATGACAGTGTCATTATTGTACCAGATTGATGGTCGCATTATCGTTAGAAATAGCTATAAATACCAATTCTAAATCTTTCTTTAGCAGGTCGTTTAAGGCTTTCTTAACTGTGCTATTTTCGGGATGAATCTCCCATAAAAATTTACTGTGCCTAAAAACGGTCGAACACCTTTAACCGTTTTCGGCACCAGCATGACCCGAAATGCTTTTATGTTATCGTCCATTGGACGTATATTTTCATCCACCACATAACCCAATTAATTAACCCGGGTTTCAAAAATTGGCATTTGCTAGGCTCTATTTTCAAATCATGTTCCCTAAGAGCGTCTAGCACTTTCCGCACATTCACATGATGTTCGCTTATAGAGTTTCCGAAAACTATTACGTAATCTAGGTTAACGATAGCTTTAACATCTTTAATTACATTGAGTACCGTGCTCATGAGTTTCTGGAATGTAGATGGGCTATTTTTCAGTCCCATTGGCATTTTGGCAGAAATATCCACTTATCATCCACAAGAATTATCATCTTTTAATATTCCGTATAATTGCAATAGTTAACGTTTTATCACGATTCCAGTCGAGAAAGGAAATGCCTTCTCCAATTACAATATCATATTGATCGTCGCCAATCGACGAGCACTGGACTAAGCACATGCATCATAAATGCATGTCTTGCAATATAATATACGTGGGTACGTAACATTTTCCGAGCATCATACACATACCATAATTTGTAACTCTGACAATAATTTAACTTGAATAAATCTGTCGTGTTTTAACTACGAACCCGTTCGGATCTTTTAATCCAAAACTCCTTAAATCCGAACGCTACATGGCTACCTGTGGCAGTCCTGCAAGTTTAAGTACGCGTTTTTGATTCAAGTGAAAAGTTGCAAGTTTAATAATGCACTAACTGAATCACAGGTGTAAAGAATCGCAAATAAGCACCCCACGCAAAAGTTAAATGTGTTCAATAATAAGTGCATGGTTCTGATTAATTGAATCACAGAAATGATGAACCGCAAAATACTGTAAGGACATTGTGAATTCATCTTTAGTATTGAAGCTTTAGATCTCGAAAGAAAAGCTTTATCTACTTTCAAACGCTATTGCGCCATCTCTGTGTGAACCGACAAACTGCTTTGAACGCGTGTTAAGAATTAAAATTTGAGCTCCACTAAGATCTCATTTACTTTTCCTCTGGGCTGGTTGGAATGTTGCTAAAAGATAGGCAAACCAAAAAAAAATATATATAATCCAAGGTCAAGGTCACCCACATTCCACTGAGAGACATGAGTGGGAAAAAGGAAAGCCTCATTTAGAATAGGGTTAAAATGAGATGAGCTTCATATCCAGCCGCATCCAATACAATAGTGTATTGTTTGACGCGATTAAAAGATTTGTGTGGAAAGCGTCCTCTTGAGCACAAGCCAGCAGCAGTTATCGATACTCACAGTTAGCCAGAAGTGATAAATGATTACATCTTTAAAATACGTAGTGTAACCGATAAGTATTCAAGTAGATTGTGATCGGCGTTTGTAGTCCAGGTTCAGGCTAGTAGTCTAAGTGGGACACAGCCTACTAGTAAGGAACAAAACCCACCGCTCAACGTGGGTGCTAGTTTGGGTCGCCCAATCTTCGTTCGAAGACGAGTCATTCGTCGGATATCTATTCGAACGATCTGATGGTTTTTCCGAGCCGCGTAAACCAAGTCACACCGGAGTACGGTTTTAAAAATTTTTGACGAAGCTCGGTCGCCCACCACCTCCCGATCGAGAAAATCTTCACGAGAAACATCGTGAACGGCAGTGTCGTCACCTAGCAGCCGGATCAATAATTTGATCAAGGCTCCAAGAAGAACCTATCGAAAGGTTACACAAATAGGAAAATTAGAAGTGAAAAAAAAGATATACGAGCGAATTATCGATGATCTTTCGCAAATTGAAAAATACATTGAATCAACAGAATTAGCTTTTCTTACAAAATGTACCTGGAAAATCTATGGCTACATACACGAATCATTAACGTCGAAATTAGAGTGGGCTGGGACTCATAAAATAAGTATATCATCGCTAGTATACGCGATTATTTTTATAAACAATATTAAACGCAAAATCCGCCCAAAAATGGCTAACGTGGATATAAAATTAGGGACATCTCTAATCGAAAAATATGCGGGAGAACTCGAGAAACTAGACACTTTGCTAGATTCGGTTGCTCTTTTTAATGACATTGTAGTAACCGCAAACAATGCAGCTACTCCACAAAATCAACAAGCGGCTCGTAATCAAGTATTATGATTTGTTAAAACTAAACTAACGGATGTATCGCGACAGGCAATAGCAGAAACTCAAACCGAATAAAATCGAAGAGCTGCTGGATGCAGTAAAAGTTGACTGCGCCAGTAAACTAACTGCTAATAATGTTTTAGCAAAATTGAAAGATACACAGCAAAAAGATTCAGCAGATTCTTTTTGCAACGAAGTTGAGAAACTCACTCAACAATTGGAAAATTTATATGTGCGCGACAGAATACGCGCAGACGTAGCTGGAAAAATGGCTACAAAAAGCGGAGTCGATGCACTGATAGCAGATGCAAAGAACAAAGAAACGTATATTCTCCTGAAGGTTGGTACATTTAATACCATTCAGGAGGCGACACAAAAATTACAAGAGAATGAGAGTTCACCTAGCACTTCGAACAATGCACAAATGATGTACACTAGAAAATCAAGGCACAATCCCAGTAATGCGAACTACAACGCAAGAGACTTGGTGCAAATAATCGTTTTTTCCGCGGTCGAAGAGGAAATTCTCACACCGCAGGAAGAAATTACTTCCACAATAAAGCTGGTGAACATTGGCAAAATACTCAACAGTAATATCCAAACAATCCCAGAAATAGGCGAAGATATCCTAACACAGCCTCAGCATACTACGTTCAAGCAAATGCACCACCGCTACAGCAACCACCCCAGCAACAACAAGAACAAATCTTTCTACAAATGCTGAATCAGCAACAAATGTTGGCCCGACAGTAAAGTTTTGTTGGACGAAGACATATGCCAGCGGAACCTATGTTCACCATAGTACATATATTCATCACATTCTGCTGTCATCCAACTTCAAACGTAAAAAGATGTTTAATTTCTCCAATAAACGGACGCAGTACCCAAAAATATATAATCCTGGCAAATAAAATTAGGTCTTGAATATAATTAAAAGCTACAAAAACGTTTCGGAGACTTAAATTTCGTAAAAATAATGAGCAGTCAGATTTTCAACACAATTTCTTACCTTTGCACTACAAATTCGTCGTATTGATCTAACCGTACTAGGGAATATACCCGAGCCAGACTCCAAGTTTTCTCTTTAATTGCACTATATTCTCACACATTTTCGTTGCGTAATTGCACAAACCATAAAAATCACACTTCACTTATTACACTTGCCACACGAGAATCTACGAATACGTGATAAAATACGAGAAAACTATGGGATTAATTTTCACAATAATTTAAATACGCTTGCACCTATTCTGAACCGTGTTTACAATCGACGTAATCGCTTGATGTTGCCAAACTATTTTATCATGACTCTTATTCGAATGAAATGGGTTTGGCAGTACACCAATATCACCTGTTTTGTGGGAGTGCTACAAATCGCCCAAAGTTAAACTATTTTATTTTTCCATAGATTAAATAAATAATAACATGCTTCTAATTGTAGATTTTTTCAATATTTACCAAGAAATAAAATCCCACATTTAATAATATTTTTCCATCTCTGTTGAATTTGGCGGCACTGCTCACATAGTGTATAGCATACACATCAACACGCACACTAGTTCAATTCATAGAGCATATGCAGGCTATCCAACACAATTAAAGTGCTGTCAAATGATCTACTTCATGCGAGAAATTCAATTTTGGGTGTAGTAGTGGAGAGCGTTAACTTGTTTAGATTTTTTCATGATTAAAATCAGTACGATTAACATATGTACACAGATGGGATTAAGGTTTTTCGTGATATTATTAAAATAGGTACATAGCAGTGGCAACTTTTCCGTATTAAATTGGAAGAAAATTATCAGAATCGAATGTTTTGTGCGTTGCTAAACTGAATAACTTGTGTAATTAGTGTTCGGTATTCAGTGCATATTCACCGATTTCCACTGGAGGTCTGCTTATTGAGCTCAAGATAGGTACCGCTTCCCTACGCAATTAATCAATCTTTTCCAGTAGTTGATAATAGCTTCCCAATTCCAGATTTTTTAACCTACAATAAATGTTGTATAGATTATAATACGTGGCTGCTAGTTTTTCAAATAAATAACAACGATGTATTCATACCAATACAAAATAAGGTACGAAATGCGCAAGTGATTCCACCTAGGTGCGAAATAATTCACGAAATAAGCGTACCAAACATGTTAGAATATAGTTTAGTTATAGCTAATCAATTATATCCAGGAGTTCATTATGCTAACTCTATAATTGAGGCAAGCCATACTTTTGTGCGATTTATTAGTACTGCTGAAAAGCCAATATTTCTTCCGAATGATTTTACACCACAATCAAATCAATCTTAATGAAAGACGACCGACATTACTCAACAATTTACGTTTGAGTCATTGTGAATCGAAAGTGAAAAAGAGTCTAGAACACTTATGTTGTCAATTCAACGACATTTTTGCTCTAGAATGATGAGCTAACAGCCAACAATTTTTACGAACAACAAAAACACGTAGATACTCCAACACCAGAGTATATCAAGAAGTATAGAATTTACAATTAATTTACAAATAAATAAAATGCTTAAAGACAGAATCATTCAAAATTTGTACTCCCCTATAACTCACCCATTCCACAGTGGGAAAAAGTACATGAATCGCGAAAGAATTCGATTATTTAGCTCCAAGTAGCACAAGGTTAGTGAACAATAGCATTTTTTATGTGAAAATTCCTGGGAAATCGAATGGAAGGGGTCTCACTTGCCGCTAAATTAAGTGGACGGCGATATTGGGCTTATTTTACACCAATTCCCCCGTATTTTCGAATAAAGCCCAGTAATCTATGCTTGGAGGGGTCTGCGGTAGTCAAAATAGGCCTATTCTTATGTACAATTTCCCTAAAAATTGAATGAAAGTAGTTGCGGCCACCGCACGGGTCGAGTAACAGAGGTGTTGCTGATTTTACCCCACTCCCCCCATTTTTCGAATATTGTTTATTAATCTATGATCGGAGGGCTCTGTGGTAGTCAAAATAAGCCTATTCTTATGTAGAATTTCCCTAAAAATCGAATGAAGGTGGTTGCTGCAACCGCACGGGTCAGGAAACAGAGATATTGGGTTTTTTTTCCCCCAATTCCCCGTATTTCCGAATATTGCTGAATAATTTATGCTCGGAGGGGTCTGCGGTAGTTAAAATAGGCGTATTTTTATGTAGAATTTTCCTAGAAATCGAATGGAGGTAGTTGTAGCCACTTCACGAGTCGGGAAACAGAGATATTGCTGATTTTACCCCACTGCCCCATATTTTCGGAATATTGCCCATTTATCCATACGCTTTTCAGATGTCTTTGGAATAAAACAAGTTAACGGGGCCCTTTCGGACTACCACAAAAAAAGTATATTATCCATTACCATCAGATATTTTATCGTCACTCAAAGTTGTCGCTCATCTTCACTATACTCGTAATTGTTTTCGCTAGATTTGGAAATGTTTTCGTGTTCCTGTTCGTCAGCTACTCAGAACTGTAGCATCTGCGCTTCGAACTCTGGGTCATGCTTCCAGAATGATTTTTTGCCGCTTGATTTGACTGATAGATACGCCATCTTGGGATCAGACCAAGCCAAAGCTTCTCTCATCATATCAGTAAGGTTATCCTCCGCAGAAGTTTTCCGTGCAAAGTGCAATAGGAAAAACTTGTGTCGCTTGTGACTTGTTTTTCCAGCCTGCTCGTCGACGAAGTTCATCGGAAATGGCTAGAAATATCAAAACATTTATTTGCATTATATACTTCCACATACCTTATTTTTTATTAAATTTACCAAACGTTCAATCAATTCCGGTAGATGCTCATATTTATGCAGACATGGAGGGAGCTGCCGTACAAACAAAAATTCACAACGGTATTGTTGCTCAATGTCAATGTACAACTGTTTGATTTTATTGTTGTTCAACTTTTTAGATGAAAGTGAGCCAAATATTACTTATCCACGTCAACCCCAAGAATTTCAGCAAACATTTGAGGTTGCGCAAGTAGCCTCCTCGCCATGTTGCCATTATTGGAGCTTCCGCAGCCTCCAACTTTGGGGCGATTAACGTTCAGTTTGATGTGAGCTTCAAGCTCATCTGCAATTCGGCGTGCTTCCTTCTTAACTTCTGGGTGGGACATGGCTGGATGGTTAGGAACAGCTTTCTTAGCAGAATTTCGTATGGGCCTTCTACCAAGTTCAATCTTGAATGATGCTGTTGCTGATCCGCTGCATGTAAAAGTTCTTCGACGCAGCGGTCACGAGCCCAGTCTTGGCATTACTTGACTTTAGTGTGTTCAGCCAACTGTTGGAATGACAACGACTTTCTGCCACGATTTTGGGATAACGGTGATGTCCGTAATGCATGAGTTTCATGAGAATTAGATTGAGTTGGGACGGATGATACCTAAGGCGTTGCAGATACATATTAACAGCAATAATAACAATTTGTTTTGGAATATGTTTCTTATTTATTTAATTGGCAGTAGTACAAGAAAGAATTTAAAAAAAAAACTTCACTTACCTGGAACGGCAAAACGAGCCAATCCGCCTTCCGTTCGAAGAATCTATTCTTAGTTTGAACATTCCTCCAATAATTTTGAAATGTGTGTATCCAAGTGTCCCAATTCCTTACAACAACATCTTCTTCCACTTTAAGATTCTGCCGAACAAAATCCAAAACATGCTGTTTCTTCCAGCTTTTCAAATAACTTTCCGTAACTTCCTGGTTAGAAAACATTTTGAATCGAAAAACACAGAAAATTTGACAGATTTGTTTCATTAGTGTGCGTGCAATAGCGGAAACAAAATGTCAGAAAAACCCAGAAAATTTGACAGATTTGTTTCATTAGTGTGCGTGCAATAGCGGAAACAAAATGTCAGAAAAACACAAAAAATGTGACACATTTGTTTCATTAGTGTGCGTGCAATAGCGGAAAATGTCAGTCATAATAATAAAAAGTTTTATTTTATTTTATTTATTTATTATTATCACCGTCTTCGATAAAAATAATCGTACAGACTGAACTACTTAATACTAGTTTACAATAACTTAAAGTCTAAACAATTGTACTTATTCGATTTTTAAAAACATTTTTGGATATATATAAAAGTCGAATTCGTCACATACAGCATTGAAAGTTCGAGGACACGAATCAAACGGATTATTATATCCATAGTTAGTGCGGTGATAAGGAACAGCAAGCATCGGATAATTTCGAAGTCGACGAGGAGGAACGTTCAGTGAAATCTGCTCAAGCAGCGCAGGGCAGTCAATAACGCCGATTAGGATGTCAAAGACCAGCAGACGCTGCATTTTAACACGCCTGTCAGTCAGTAGATCCAAACTTATCAGTTTGCAACGGTCCGAGTAAGGAGGGAGATTGTTCGGGTCATTCCAAGAAAGTGAACGAAGTGCGAAACGAACGAACTTCCTCTGTACGCGTTCAGTGGAAACGATGGGTGCCACATAATAAGGAGACCAAACGGGGGCCGCATACTCAAGGATGCTCCGCACCAAACTGCAATAGAGTGATTTTAAAGCATAGATGTCAGTGAACTCAGAGGCGTGCCGTCGGATTAGCCCTAACACTGAGAAGGCTTTAGCAGTCGGCTTTAGGCTGACTGAACTGTAGCTTGGCATCGATGGTAACTCCCAGGACGGAGATTGAAGCCACACGATCCAGATGCGCAGACCCCATGCTGTACTGGTGATGAGCGGGATTGTTGGAGCGAATGAAGGATATAACTTTGCATTTATCTTTATTAACACGCATGCCATTGTCGCTACACCAGATTAACAATGTGTTAATATCCTCTTGTAAAGCGACACAGTCGCGTGGAGAACTTATTACACAAAACAAATTTGAGATCATCGGCGAACGATAGTTTGAACGACAAGAGGCACAAGCACAAATCGTTAACGAAGATGTTAAAAAACAGCGGGCCCAATACGCTGCCTTGGGGTACTACTGACGTGATGTTGAGCTGACGAGATCTTGATGAATTGACCACTACGTGCGCTGTGCGGCCGGAGAGATATGAAAAAACCACTTCGTTAGCCAGTCCGGATAGCCGATGCGTTTTAATTTGTCAATGATCAAAATCTGAGGAACTGTGTCGAATGCTTTAGCAAAATCGACATACACCGCGTCCACTTGCCTTCCCAATTCAATCTCTCGTGACAGAGAGGTAACGTAGCACATCAAGTTTGTTGTTGTTGAGCGATGTTTCATGGAGCCGTGTTGATTATCGGAAATTAATGGTGCGGCTATAGTGTAGAGGACATTGTGCATCAGCTTTTCGAAAACTTTGCTCAAACAACACAGAATGGAAACACCACGATAATTTGTGACTCGGTTGACGTTTCCTGATTTATGGATGGGAACGATAGAAGCAGTTCTCCAAACGGAAGGAAATGTTTTTTCGCTAAGCGATCGGTTGAATAAAATCGTGACAGGGGCTGCGAGTCCCACAGCACACTTTTTCAGGAATAGTGGTGGTATGCCGTCTGTTCCGGATCCTTTCTTGGAGTCGAGAGTGTGTATGGCATTCAGCACTTCATCAGAAGAAAATTGGATGACGGGAAAGTTAATGTTGTGCGAAGAAATATGCGCAAAGCAATCGAGACGTGGTACAGGACACGACTTACTGAATACATTCTCGAAGAATTCAGCGAAGAGGTTAGCGGCTTCTGCGTTAGAGCTAGCATGAGCCTTCTCATATGTAATGTTGCAGGGGATGCTACCAGAGGATCTCAGTTTTCTAACGAAACCCCAGAAACGTGTTGGTTCCTGTTTGATGGTTGCTTGAATCCTGGATAAGTAGTCGTCATGAGTGGCGTAGGATTGGGCGATAAAATCCGAAATATCTCCGTAAAATCAGAAATATCACGACCCGACCCGTGCGGTGGCTGCAACCACTTCCATTCGATTCTTAGGGAAATTTTACATAAAAATAGGCCTATTTCAACTATCGCAGACCCCTCCGATCATAGATTACTCAGCAATATTCAAAAATACCTGGAATTGAGGCAAAATAAGCCCAATATCTATGTTTCCCGAATCTAGCTGTGGCTGCAACCACCTTCATTCGATTTTTAGGGAAATTCTACATAAGAATAGGTTTATTTTGACTACCGCAGACCCCTCCGACCATACATAAATGAACAATATTCGAAAACTTGGGGGAATTGGGGTAAAATCAGCAATATCTCCGTTACCCGACCCGTGCGATGGCTGCAACTACCTCCATTTGATTTCTAGGGAAATTCTTCATAAGAATAGGCCTATTGTGACCACCACAGAGCCCTCCGATCATAGATTAATAAACAATATTCGAAAAATAAGGGAAGTGGGGTAAAATCAGTAATATCTTTGTTACCCGACCCGTGCGGTGGCTGCAATTACTTTCATTTAATTTCTAGGGAAATTCTACATGAGAATAGACCTATTTTGACTACCGCAGACCCCTCCAAGCATAGATTACTGGGCTTTATTCGAAAATACGGGGGAATTGGGGTAAAATAAGTCCAATATCGCCATCCACTTAATTAAGCGGCAAGCGAGACCCCTTCCATTCGATTCCTCAAGATTTTTCACATAAAAAATGCTATTGTTCACTAACCTTGTGCAACTTGGAGCTGAATTATAGAATTCTTTCGCGATTCATGTACTTTTTTTCCCACTGTGCATTCTTTTAGTGCTTAAAAAGCCTACAAACAATAATGAAAATTGGCGATTAGTAAAGATTGGATTCGGAAAAAATGCGACACTTTGTTTTAAGTGTAACTTTTTATCGCGTGGGTAAAAATTAATGAAATTTTGGGTAATACTAGCTTAGACTGTTTTGTTTATGTGTTATGTTATGAAACAAAAAGAGCTACGCCAGCAAATCTTGGGCGGTGATCGATAATCCTGGTCAGTCGCACAGATGGATCGGCAAAAGGCTTTGAATCCACCATTCCACCGTGTCCCGCGTTGTGAAGATGTTCCAGAAGACGGAGACCATCGAGCGGCACGCTGGAAGCGGCCGAAAACCGAAAACGGAATACCCAGAGAAGGCGCGGAAGATAAGGCAGTACTTTAAGAATAACCCGAACCTTTCCACCCGAGACGTGGCCAAAAAGGTCAATTCGACGAAGTGGTTCGTCCAGCAGACCATGAAGCGGGCTGGGCTACGTGTTTTAAGGTCAGGAAGGCGCCAAACTAGACTGACAAGCAAAACACGGTGGCCAAATTGCGTGCGCGGAAGCTGTACCGTGAGTGGCTGGTCAATCCAGGCTGTCTCGTCATGGACGACGAGACATATATCAAGGCGGACACCAAACAAATCTCCGGCCTCGAGTTTTTTGTCAGTACGTCCCGCATGGAGGTTCCGGAAAAGTTCCGGAAGAGAAAGATGGACAAATTCGCGAAGAAGTACCTGTTGTGGCAGGCGATTTGCGAGTGCGGACGGTACAGCAAGCCGTTCGTTACAACCGGCACCATAAACGGGCAGATTTATCGAGAGGAATACTTGCAGAAGCGCTTGCTGCCCTTCCCCCGCTCTCACCATGGTTCCACGCTGTTCTGTCCGGATCTCGCTTCGTGCCATTATGCCAAGCCTGTAATGGATTGGTACGAAGCGAAGGGTGTTAATGTGGTCCCGAAGGAGGCGAACCCGCCAAATACACCAGAACTTCTTCCAATCGAAAAGTATTGGGCGATTATGAAGAAGAAGTTGAAGAAAAGCGGAAAAACATTCAAAACCGATGAAGCTTTGAAGAAAAACTGGGAGAAATTGTGTAAGGAAGATGGACAAGGCCTCGCCCGAGATCTCATGAGCAGTGTTAAGAGAAATGTACGAGCATTCAGCTTGGGGGAGGATATTCAATAAATGAACTATGCCAAAACATAGTTGATATATAGTTATTTAATTCCTGAAAATTTGAGAAGTATCCGATTTAAAATGAATTTTTGGTGATCATTTCTGTGTGTCTCATTTTTTCCGAGTTTAGTTGACTTTCGTCAATTAAATAAAAAAAAATTACCGGACAAATTTCCTCTTCCTAGAATTGATCAAATATTAGATCAATTAGGAAGAGCAAAATATTTTTCAACGCTTGACCTAGCGTCAGGCTTTCATCAAATTCCGCTTCAGGAGGAAAGCAAAAAGTATACAGCATTTTCATCTACTACCGGTCATTTTGAATTTAATCGATTTCCATTTGGGCTGAATATAAGCCCAAATAGCTTTCAACGCATGATGTCGATAGCACTAAGTGGACTACCTCCCGAGTGCGTTTTTCTGAATATAGATATATAATATTGTCATAGGATGTTCAATTAAATAATCTTCGTGAAGTTTTTGAAAGGTTACGATCTTGTAACTTAAAATTGAACCCAAAAAAAAGCAATTTTTACAAAGGTGAAGTTACCTTTTTAGGACATCATATTTTAGAGCATGGTGTCCAACCTGATAAAAGTAGATTTCAAGTTATACAAAACTTTCCTGTACCTAGTAATGCAGACGAAACACGTAGGTTTGTCGCGTTTTGCAATTACTACAGGAGATTCGTTAAAAAATTTGCTACTATTGCAAACCCATTAAATTAATTGTTGCGAAAGAATGTTCAATTCAACTGAAATGCAGAGTGTCAAAATGCATTTGATGTGCTTAAGTCACCGAAACCACCAAAACTTAAGTCACCGACAATACTTAAATTTCCAGATTTTTCAAAAAAGTTTATTCTAACAACGGATGCGTCGAAAATTACCTGTGGAGCTGTTCTTGCTCAAAATCACGACGGAATAGAATTACCTATTGCATATGCCAGCAAGGCATTTACGAAAGGTGAAACTAACAAGTCTACGATAGAGCAAGAATTAACAGCAATCCATTGGGCCATAAAATATTTTCGTCCATATCTTTATGGGACATAATTCACAGTACGGACAGCCATAGACCCCTTACTTATATGTTCAGTATGAAAAACCCATCCTCAAAACTCATGCGAATGAGATTAGACCTAGAGGAGTATAACTTCACAGTAGAGTATATCAAAGGTCAATCAAATGTTATTTCTGATGCTCTATCGCGTATAGAAATTAACACCGAATCTTTACAAAATATGTATGTAATTACCCGAACTATGACAAAACAAAAATTTAACTCCTTAACTGAAAACGCTCAAATTCAGGAGCCTGATCAACTCCATGTAATTTATGCAATCAGTGGAGAGGAAGCATTTAATTTACCCAAACTATCTCTCATTCAATCTTACTATAGAAATTTAGTTCTATGGGTAAGTAATAAAAATCTTAGAAAGAGAAAAGTATTAGGACCTTCTCTTAATTTGAGTAACGAAATGAATATAATTGATGATTTAGAGCAGATTTTCAATTTAATTGAAAATGGAGTTACTAGACGTGAGACTAACGCTGGTATAAATAACACTCCAGACAAAGAAATGCATAATCCTGGAAGAACAATACCCAGAAGGCTAGCAATTGCGAAAAATGATTTATATTTCAAATATGTTGACGTCAACTTATTCAAAACAATTGATAATAGTATTCTTAAAACTGTTACTATTATAATTTACGAAAGATCTGTTCCGATAAGTACCCAAGAAGAAATAAATAATAAATTTTTACTATATTTTATTCAGTCTAAGGAATCATGAAACCCTATGCAATAAATGTGAGGCTTCACTATTGGTTCCCCACGAAAATTTATAGAAACGGCAGTTTGGGTCGAATTAAAAACTGTTAATAATATTTTGTTTGTTGAATGTTCAACGTGCTTGTAAGTGTTAAATGGATCCGGTGTTTAAATTAACCCTAAACGTAGAGCGAAGACGAACAACTAACCTAACAACCAGTGGACCAGTATGGACATTTTCGTTTTGCGAAAAGTTCCAATGGCTAGAGTGGGAATCGAACCCGCACTTCATGTAAATCGCTTGAACGACGGATGACGCCGCTAACCACTTGACCACGAAGATGACCTGGGCGAATGATTTAACAATTTTCTCCGGGACGCGGCTTTTAAGCAACGCCATGTTGAACAGTGCGTGGTAACGAAAATTTCGATGAGCTTAAGAGAAATTTCAATCAAACATACTCTTTAGTTGGTAAATTGATTTGATCGTCCTGAAAAGAAGGGATTTTAGTTGTTTACGGAGGGAACATGGTTCGCGATTGAAATTTTCTTCTCGGTCATTTTGTTCTGCAGGACAGCCTAGGTGTTTGGCAGCATGGCATACTACGATAAAAATAAACATTTAAACCGTCTTTAACTCGAGATTGTACAGACTTAACATTGAACATAGAGCGAATTACAATGAACAACTTAACCTAACACCCAGAGGACCAGTATGGGCATTTATGTTTAGCAAAAAGTTCCACTGGCTGGAGCGGAGATGACGTGGGCGATTGATTTGCCATTTTGTCTGGGACGCGGCTTTTAAAGCAACGGCATGTTGAACCGGTGCGTGGTAATGGAAATTTCGATGAGCTCAAGAGAAATTTCAATCAAACATACTCCTTAATCTATAAATTGATTTGATCGTCCTGAAAAGGACGGGTTTTAGTTGTTTACGGAGGGAACATGGTTTGCAATTGAAATTATCAGTCTTCTTGGGCTGCAGGACGTTTGGCAGGACACCACTCTGTGAAATGGTCACACCGGAGAAAAGTTTGTTCAGCTCCTCGTCGTTGCGGATGGCCGGCTGCAGGTGACGTGGGATGATTCGGGTCTTCTTGTTTTCACGGGCGGAGTTTACTACCAACGTGCTCTCCGAACACGTCTGCCGCATACGGATGCACAGCGGGAACTGATGGTTGGTCGCCGACCAATGGTCGGTCGTCCCCACATGATCATAATCGCTGGCACGGTAACTGTGGCAGTATGAACCAATTAGAGCGTGGCGCAAATATGATGTCATTTTCGACCAATAGCTTTGCGCGTTTAGACATTTTTCTTGTAAGGGGCTATTCATAAACCACGTAGACTTTTTTTTTAGGGGAGTGGGGGGGGGGGGGTTAGTGGTTTGACCAAAGTCTACGCTCCATACAAAATTTCAAAAAAATGTATGGGGAAAAGTCTACGAGGGGGGAGGGGGGTTAATTTTCAAAAATGAGTCTAAGTACTTTTTAATTAATTTAAACAAATGTAATGAATTAAATTAGCATCAGGGATTCAGCTTTGATGTTCTACCTTTCGAGTGAAATACGTATCATAAAATTTCTGTAGGCCAGAGAGGAGATATTATCGTTCAAAATCTCCAAAACACGCGTAACGCTTTCGATTTAAAAAAAAATAGAATGGCGCCCTTATGCAGGAATAGAAAAGAGAGACGGAAGTCCTACGTCAAAAATTAAACCATTGTATTTATGGAAAAACATGAAATCAACTATATCAGAATACGTCAAGGCATGTTCCTTATGTAAACTGAATAAACATTTCATCCCAATCATAACGGAAGTAGTGAAAACTACTACCGCACATAAACTTTTCGACGTAGTATCTATTGATACAGTCGGACCATTTACACTAACCGAGAAAGGAAACAGTTACGCTGTGAATACGCAGTGTGATTGTTCCAAATATGTCATTACAGTTCCAATATCAAACAAATCAGCCAAAACAGTTGCAAAAGCTGTAGTTGAAAACTGCATTTTGATATTCGGTCCAGTATAAAAACTTACCAAGGTACCGAATACAAAGGCGTTTTCGATGAGGTATGCAAACTATTACAAATAAACCATACTTGTGCCGCTGCCTATCATCCGCAAACAATCGGAGCATCAGAACGAAACCATAAGTGTCTTAACGAATACTTAAGGCTTTTAACAAATAATGTTCACAACGATTGGGATGAATGGTTGGCTTATTATCATTTTTTGCTACAACACAACATCAAATACTGATCATGGTTATGCACCATTTGAATTAATTTTTGGTCATAAAGTGAATCAGTTCGAATTTTTTAAAACCATAGAACCAAATCCACTCTACAATTTTCATGATTATGAAAAAGAATTAGAGTTTAGATTGCAGACGATAAACAAACATTTAATGAACGAAATAAATAAAACCAAACAAAAAAGAACTGAGATCATGAACAGAAACATCAACTCAACAATTCTACAACCAGGAGATACAGTTTATATAAAAAATGAAAACAAGCATAAATTAGAGAATCTTAATTCTGGACTTTTTAAAGTAATACAAACGTCGTTATCAAATGCAATTGTTTAAGATAATCAAAACAGAAAATATGAAGTACATAAATCAAGACTAGTAAAAATGTTAAATTTAAGCAATTACCAAACTTTCCCAAAAGGGGGAAAAACAAAAAAAAAAAAAAAAAAAAAAAAAAAAAAAACAAAAAACAAAAAAAACCACCACCCACACAAACAATCAAATAAAATACACCCAAAAAACCCAACAAACACAAAACCCAAACAACCGCGGGTCCCGGGAACCAAAAAAAAAAAAAACCAAATACTTTACTGGGGCCCCCGGAAGCGGGGGGGGGGGCAGGGCCGGATTTTCATTTGTGGGGGCCCGTGGGCCATAAACTTGTGGGGGCCCTTTTTTCTTCAAACACATAACTTTGATGATGCATTAGAAAGAAAACAACAGAATTCAGTAGTCAACAATATATTTGTTAATAATTTTAATAAAATTCCACAGTATAAGTGCAAACCAATATACCATTACTCAAAATGCCTTCCTGCGAACTTTTCTTTGCTGAAATGTATCGATTATGTGATCTACACTTATTTCTTTCAAAATCTCATTCTCAATGCATAGCAGCGCCAAATTGACTAGCCTCTCATTAGTCATGGATGTCCTTAGCCTGTTTTTGATAAATTTCATTCTTGAAAACGATCTCTCTCCACTTGCATTGGATACCATTATGCATAAGTAAATTCGTAGTGCAACTTCTGCATTGGGAAAAGTGGATCGCATGTTGTTTTTCAAAATGAAATCATAAAGGAATGTCTCAACTGGTAGGTTATGCAAATTTTGACTGTGCTTGGCAAATGATATGAGCTGGATGAGTTCGTTAGTCAATTCCGGTCCGAGATCTCCTGGATAAGCTTCAACCACCTTTTTTGCTCAAATTTCTAGTTCTGAAGGGGACGCATAAAAATCCGACAAAAATTCGTACAAGTTGCAGACCTTTTAAAAAACGAAACAAGATAAATTATGTTGATTAACGATTGAATAACCAAATAATTGACTTGAATCAATAATAATAAAAACCTGTTTATACGCTGCTGCGCGGTCCGCCAGAAAAGTTTTTAGTTGGTCAATTACGGTATGGAAGGCATCAGCTTTGAATTTGTCCTTTGGAGTTTGAGTGACGGTTTGCTTAGCTAGACCTGGCTCGTTGAGTCGAACGTTCTTCACTCTCGTTCGGATATTCCGGTATTCTTCTGAACCAGACCTTTGTCCTTTGCCGCTGCTTCATATTCATCGTACTTAGTGCGTATTGCTTCGACGTATTCGATCAAACTAAGGATTGAATTGACAGCTGGTCTCAAAGATGTGGTAGGGTTTTGAAGAAACTGGCTAGTTGCATCGAACCTTTCAAGGATGTCATGCCAGAACTGTGTGTAAATGGCATGCTCAAGGCGAGACATCTTATTGGAAAGACAAGAGGCTTCATTTTTCACCAAATCTTTCTCTTCTGGGTTTTCAGCGATTGTTAAAAGAGTGGCTTTAATTTCAGCGTATCCATGAAGCAATGCCTTGGTTGCATCAGCTCGACAAGACCATCGAGTGTCGCTTAGGTTTTTCACAGTATACTTTCGCTCGGTCTTCAACAGATTTTCGGTCAAGATTCGCAATCGCCTTGTAGAATTTGTGAAAAACGTGAATAAATTTTGAACAAAGTTAAAAAATTCAACAGCGGACGAGCAAGTATTGGCTGCGGACTTTCCAATCAAATTCAATGAATGAGCGCAACATGGAACAAAATAGGCATAAGGATTTTTTTGAAGAATTAACGCTTGCATTCCTTTGTACTTTCCAGACATGTTTGGTGCATTGTCATACGACTGTCCTCGGCAATCCTGGAAATTTATGTTATGGTCTCGTAAAAAATTAAGAAGAGCATCAACCATTTGATGGCCTGCATGGCCGCAATGAGGAATAAATGTCAAAAACCGTTCAACTGGCATTGTTCGTTCCAAGTATCGCACGACTACTGTTAGTTGATCAATATGTGATTCGTCAGGAGAGGAATCAACTGAAATTGAATAATATTTCGTCTTCTTGATTCGTTCCGTAATCTCTTCGAATACCTTTTCTGCCATGATATCGATTATCTCGTCACAAATAGTAGAGGACAAATAGTTGGCATGTCCACTTTTCTTATTTCCATGAACCTCGATGTGCTGCGCCAATAAAGGGTCATATTTGGAAATGAGCTCAAGAATTCCTAGGAAATTTCCATTTTTCATTGATCCAATTAACTCATTCTCTCCACGAAACCCTAACCCCCGTTGTGACAAAAAAGTAATTGCACTCACAACTCTCTTTAAAACCTCTCGCCAGTAGCTTACGGTCTGCTGTTCCTGTGATAAACACAACATTTCGGATAAGGACACCAAAAGCTACATTTTGTAATAAAAAAAGACTTACATGCTGTTTCAATTTTTGATCCACACCGAGGTTCCCCGCTCGAGAAGAAATGGAAACTGATGATTCCAGATGATCTTTCGATGTCTCGTGTAGACGAATTCTCTCCTGAGCGCGCTTCCAATTGCAGAATCCTTCACCAGAAAAACTAGACACCGAAACTTCCATAAGCTTACAAACATAGCAATAAAGTTTTCCAGAGTACGGCGAAAAACAAAGCCAGTTTCTTAAAACCATTTCATTCTGGAGCTTGCGGTAAAACAATGATTTTGTGCATTTTCTGACGCTTTCAATATCTCCCCTGTCCTGATTCACCGAATAGGTTTCGAACTTTTTCTCATCACAATGATGCAGCTCACTTGGTCCATTTCTGATCCAATAGTCAATTTCTTCATCATTTAATTTCGACCACATTCCTCATCTTTCTCAAAATTGAAGTTGACCTTTTCTTCCGCTTTAACTAGTACCGAATTATCACAAGACGAAGAACTTGAAGCTTCTACTGAAATCACTTTATCACGTAACGCGCTTGAATCTGCTTCGGTAGCGCCTGCTACACTGGCACCACCCACGGCAAAAAAAATGAGCTGATTCTTTGCGTTTTCGAGAGCACTTCTTCGACCTTTTTATTTTTTTCATCTTGGATTTTTCTTCTATCTGCTCCACTTCTATAATTTCCGGGGACAACGTGACTTATACGAATGTTCAGTCGGAGGATTCGGTATAAATTGTCTAAGTGAGGGAAGCAAACATGCTTCTCTTTCTTTCTCTCACAGCATTGACAGCGATGAGGTATGCAGTGAGATGTGAACAGCTGAGGCAATATGAATTTGTCGTCTTTTTCGTCCTCCTTCTGTTTGAATGCTTGCCGGAGTGTGTTGTTATGCTTAGGGGACCAGGGGATATTTTTTACCATCATCAGTCGTATTTTCCTGAGACAAACAATTAGGCTTATTCTGCGCGTAGCGTGACTCGAAAAGTGGCGATTCCGACTCGCGAGACGAGAATTGACTAATGTAAATCAAATGGGAGAAATGCCGAGAATAGTTGAAATCGTCCTAGAAGTAGAATATACATTAACGTACACGCAAAAAAAAATATAAGGTTTTCAATTTTTCAAATATATAATGAAGGTGCCATGTCATAAGATGTGATCTTTTGTGGGGGCCCGGAGCAAAAATAACAACACGCAGAGTAAATTTACCTCTTTGAATTGAAAATAAAATTTCATGTTTTGTAATATCAAATATTTTATTTTTGAATTTAATACTTTTTTTTGTTGCTTCAACAATTCTGGTTGTTGTTTCCAAAACCAAATGGTAAGAAAAAAAAATTGTAGTTTTAACAAGCTATATATTTGTGCTAAAAAAATATTTAAATTAATTTTAAAAAAATTGTAGATTTGAAAACCAACAACTCCGTAACAAGTACTGTCTTACAGTTGTCAGTGTATGTGCATGTTTTCAATATCTTGAAAACATACACATGCGCCAGTTTCGTAGCCTCAATTTCTACGCTTTATTCGAAAAGCAAAGTGGACTCGCATGAAGAAATATTATTTGAAGAGGTTGTGGAAGTTAACGTCGCGCTAGTCGATTTATTGCTTGGTTTTGTAATTTCTGAGCAATCTGTGAATTGCTTTCTTGGTAAGAAATTGAATTTTTTTAATGAAATGAGTATTTTAATAACTATTTTCTGTATACAGAAAATCAGTACACCATTGAAATATTGAAGGTTATTGAACGGGAGGAAATAGAAATGCATGTACCGAATAAATTCTTAGGGAGAACGACTGGTATGAATCTAGAAAAATCTTCGCTTTTTATTTAATATATGCTCTTCCATTCAAAATTAAAGGGATTTCCATCATAACCGTCAACAGAATCATTGGACAAGCTCACAACTTATCCGCAGCTGAACTGATTGTTAATTCATTTTTTTTATTCAATAAAAATTAAACCAAATCAAAATCATTTAAATTATTCCGAAATAAAACATAATCTCGTTCAATTGACAATAAAAATACAAAAAGAGAAAAAAATCATATATAAAATATCAATTATAGCCCAACATTTTTTGTTTAGTATCAAAGAAATAAATAGTTGGCAGCAACTGTTTTTTTTTATTTTACAAAGATTCTGAATTTGTAAATAAAAAAATATTGTTAATTCAACAACATATATTTTTCTTTGCTTTTTTGACACATTTTGAAAACAAAAATATTCTGTATTCAATCAATAAAGATTTATTGTTGTATTCAACAGTGAAAATTATTAGCCGGGGAATGATAATTTTTAATGTTGTTTTTAATACAGAATATCATTGATATTAAAAAACTTTTCGCTGCGGAAGAGAAGGTTTTTCACGTCTCGCGTCTGGAGATGGAAAAAAAACAATTATCCCCTAGATCATCAAGGATTTCGTTGATGTTAGGTGTAGGGTAGACCGACGGTTTTGTTATTAAATTTAATGCACTAAAGTCTGCCACAATCCAATATTTCTTATTTCCGTCTGGATTACAGTCCTTTTTTGGTATGCATAGAACCGGGCATTCCAGGGACTCTTGCTTGGTCTTATTACCTCTTGTCGCTCCATTTCTGCAATCTCTTCATTTATTCGATTCTTTGTCTCTTCTGGAAACCTGTATTACCTCTTGTTGATTGGGACTTTCGTTGTCGTCTCGATCTCATGAACAGCCGCGTTTGTCACAGTAATATGGAATTAGTACTAAGTACTCATCCTCTTCTGTGAAGAGGTACTCGTCCATTGGCTCCTGAAGCAAGAAAAGGGTCTACCTAAGTCTGCGTTTGTCGTTCGCTGCGACTGCACTAAGTCACTAGTCGACTAACTGAATGGCAACTTAGTACTCTTCAATTAACTAATTTTAAATTGAGTTGTCTCTATTTAGACATTTGCGACGCGTATGGGAACGATTGGGGAGTTAAGGGAGTTCTTATTAATGGGAACTTCGGCGTTGATTTCTGTGAAGAGAGATCTGCAGGTTTTGTGAAATTTGAGTACGGATTGCGAACCTTGTTTCAGGTTTGTCTGCATCGACATTAGAGTATACAGATTTGTCTCCGAAATATTCAATCAAAGTAGATTTTAATGAGTCCCATTCCAAAGAATTGTGACTGGCGGAGAGAGCATCAATTGCTTTTTTCGTTATCTTATCCCGAATGACGCCCATCCAAATAGGTAAAATTCGTGGGATATCATTCGGTGGGACGAGTTGATTCTTTCAACTTTTTTTTTACAGTTTCAATCCACCTTTGTAGATTGTGTGGATTCCCATTGAATTTGAGTATTATTTTAATTAGACCTGGTATCTTTGTACTGTTAATATTATTAGCCGGGCGATTAACACGTCGGCAGGAGGGTGTGCTACTGCTTGTGCCGCTGCTGCCTGAAGGGCGGCGATCTTCGCGTTTGCAGCGTGATATATATGGTTCTGTTCTTCCAAAAGAGAGATCAGCTGTTCTACTTGCCGTTGTTGTTCGGCCACCCTTCTAGGCATTTTTCTAATTGATTAAGCAACACCGTTTTTTTTTTTTAAATTCACTTCACCTCACTTCAATCATGTTAGAATTTTATTTTTTGATAATTTTGTGTTAATACGCAACCTATCTGTGATATTTGATCAAATTGCTTACCACGAGTGGGGGTGCCTCGATGTGTTATTAATAGGGATTAAAATTGTAGGCAAAGATAGTGTAACCTAAACCTAAACATGAAGAAGGATTTTCGGACAAAATCTGGGTCTGCTTCCAACTACTCTAAAACCCAATCAGAGAACACACGACGCTGCCTATGATCGTGGAGCTTGAGCTCCTGGGTCAATTGGATCTTATATGGGTGCAGACGAAAGTCTTCATGCAGAATTCGCCAGAGGTCTGCGAGAGACTGAGTTCTTGTGCGCAGCACGGAATCGACTGCCACGGGTTCTCCTGCACTCTTCTGCGTACTGTGGCGATATTCTTGGCAGATCGTGCGTTCCGCTGATTTACTGGTGGTGGTTGAGCTTTCACCGAACCAGTTTCTTCAACTTTGTTCACCATATTGCAAATAGTCCTCTCGGTAGGCCGATTATTGCTATTGTAAAATGAGCGAAGCGCTCGGAATGTTGCTCGCAAGAACACTTATTTTGATAAAACAATTTTATCATTTGCACGTGGTGTAGGATGGTTTAACTCGCTATGGTAATTTGGCAAGACACGCTGAATAAATGACAGCTAATTTGACACATGAAGCTTCAACAAGATGGCCGCAATCAACTGTCAAAGTTATGAAATTTATAAGGAACGACCCATTACTTCGTTGAGGTTCTGAACTAGACTGATTTTATTAATTCCAATTTACTAAAGCTAACCTAACTGCCCTGACTGAATACTAACGATGTCAGCAAATTATGCGTGACGTCCAACGACACGTTGCTTCGCTGCATTCCACAGGACGGAGTCTGGTTACTTCACCTCTGCTATCTGTTCAATTCTTGTATACCTTGCATAGTAGGAGTGTTTCCTCGTTTGTGTATTTATCTTCTTTTAAAAGGGTCGTTATGATTTTTGGAATACGTCAAAAAAAAAAAAACTTTCGCAAGTCAAACCGTAACAAACTTTGCCATCACCAGATAGTGGTCCGAGTCAACGTTAGCGCCATCATAGGTTCTGACGTCGATTATGTCGGAGAAGTGCCGTCCATCAATCAAAACGTGGTCGATTTGCGATGATCTCCAGGTGTACTTATTCACCTCCTTCCATGTGCTACGAATGGCCAAATACTTGTTTGTCGTTGTTTACAATAGTCGGTTTTAGCTCTTCTTCCTGGCCGACCTGAGTATTCAAGTATCCTATGATGATCCTGACGGGCAGCGGTCGTATTTACGTTCCAGTTTTGCGTAAAAAGCATCCTTATCATCATCAGTGCTTCCGCAATGCAGGCTATGCACGTTGTTAATGCTGAAGTTGAAAAACTCACCCTTGATCCTCAACCAGCGCATTCTTTCGTTGATCGGCCACCACCCGATCACGCGCTTCTGCATTTTGCCCATCTTAACGGAAACTGTTCCCAACTCATGTGCCACAGATCTGGTAGATGGTATGATTATCTCTAAACGTACGCACCATAGATCCTTTACAACACACCTACTGTAGCACTACGATGTGTTTATAAACTTGTTTATATTATAGTTTTATTCAATGTCCACCACATGCGTCAAATATGGATTAACTCTGTCTTTGGGGATGGTATCATTTGTATCACCTATCCTTATTTCATCATTACAATTGCTTTTGCAAACTACGGGGAATGGTCCCACAAACATTTTATTTAATATACTTGCTTCTTAATTTTGATATGTGCTATTTGTGTGTTATAAATGTTTGGATTCTTGTTTCTGTTACAACTTTTGCATATTTTTGTTTTCATCATTTGCAATTTTTGTTTCAATACTTTTGAGTAGTTTTCAATATTGTATAATGGTTGAATGGGCATATTTTGAAGTATCTTCAACGGTATGCAACCATTTTTTCCAAATACCTACTTGTTCAAAAGGTTTGTTGTTTCTAAATAAACATGGTTACATGCATCTTAATACATTTACTTGCATCGCGAACTTTTTTTCTGGAAAATCCCAGAAATCATCATTAATTCTCTGAGTATCTACTCTACTTGGTGCATCTTACAACATTATATTTAAATATTTGCCACATATCAGCGAAAGTAACACCGCTAGGTTTTTTTAAATGTTAAATTAAGCCATTTGAGATATTTGGGTTACGCGCATTTAAGTCAACCTCAGAGAAAACAAGCAACAGGTAAACAGATTAGGCAAATCATAAGAGCACACTTATGATCTCTGTGCTAACAATTAATGATAAGCACTAGGAAAAAATCGTAGGAGTTTGAAAATCTCGTGTAAAATCTGACTGCTTCCGTCAGATGGATTAGATTAGATTAGAAATCTTTATTATTGAGCTTTTCAGCCTCAGCTGGTTCAGCTCATTAAAATACATAAATGGAGTCCTGAAGGGACTTATCTACAGATCGGTTTATATACAGAATATTAAGAAATTTTAGTTGCTGGCAAGTGAAAAATTTCTTTTACACTGAAGTTATCTAGTATCAGGCTGCTCGTGTTACAAAATTTAATCCGGTAGCGAGGGCTTTGATGATTCCGTTGCGATGGCAGGCTTCAAAGAGGAGCTCATCCTACAGGTACTCTCTCTATCCCTGGTCATTGGTTGGTTGTTGATTGGGTGGGAATATCTCATCTCCTGCCAGAGAAAATCGGGTGTCCTGTTCTAGGAAGGTTATATCCTGTCATAAAGTTGAGCATCTTTTAGAAAGCAAATCAGGGCTGCTATGGAGGAAGGTTCGTCACGCAATACATCTCTGATGCTGCAACCAATATTGTAGAGCTTGCGTGAGCCCTCATATTGCGGACAGTGGCAGGTAAAATGTTCTACCGTATGATGCATATGACACACGGGACCGTTTTTATGAAAAAAGACCAACTCCACTTAGATTGTGCGATGCGTTTGTGTGTCCTGATCGAAGACGTGAAATAACCTTCTGCGATCTATGGTCACGGGTATCCTCCCACCGATGCGTAACACCTTTGATTTTGCGGATGAATGGTTCCCTAGATGCCATTCATTCCTGGTCCCAGGCCTCCCAAAGGGTGTTAGTGATCCATTTTTTTAAATCACATCCGGGTACTGACCGTGTGTAGAGGCTACCTTGTCTACCAACTGCAGCCAGGTGGTCGGCCTCAATGTTTCCTGGGTTCCCACAGTGGTCGGGGATCTATGCGATGGTCGTTTCGGGAGGGGCGAAGTCGAAGAGTTGCCTGGATCCATGGATGGGAATGAGTTTCTGATCTGAAGGCCGCAACCACACTAGCAGAGTCAGTGAAGATTACCAGTGGATGATTCAATGGAAGAGAACAGGCAATTAGAACAGCAACTGCTTCAGCGGAGAATATAGAGCACTGGGAAGGGAGGCGATAATAGTGACAGAGTCCTAGCCCAGAGATGCCGATTCTTACTTTGTCTTGCCCGACTGAGCCGTCAGTATAACGGATTCAGTGTCTACTGTATCTTCGGATGATGTGTTCCTTGGATACATTTGAGACCGCAATAGGATTAGAGCCTGCCCGGAAAGCCTTTTGGAACGTATAGTCGAATCGGACATTTGACCGATTCCAACTCCTGGCTCCAGACTATACATCCTAGCCACTCGGGGGAGCTCCTGGAAGGTGAATCTAGAGAGGAGTTGGTTTGTCTCTCCAAGGAGCACCACTCCTCTGTCAGAACCGACTGTCTTCTCAGGAACCTAATGTACAGTGGTCAAAATGTCGATTTTAACGCTCTAAACTGATAGCTCCCTAAATAGTGGAGCTAGAGCGATGGCGTTTTTGGCAAAGTTGATGGATATGATAAGTGTCGTATTTAGACGGCAAGACTTTTGTGATCAATCCCCCTAAAAAAAGAGATGAAAATTCAACTCTTTTAGAATTTTGAGATCGAGAGTTGATGTTTTCAGCAAATTTGTACAAAAAGTCAATACAAAAAACTTTGCTGGGGACATATAAATCGTATCCCAAGCAACATTGCTAACACCATCCTGCTTTTCTAAGTTTCATTGAAGTTTTATGAAAGTCACTTGAAATCAATTCGGTTTTATTATGGAACCAAGAGGTGCCAACAGGTTTCATATTTTAGTCAGGTTTATGAGAACCCACACAGCGTGTTAACGACAATCTTAAAACCTAGTTTCTCAAATTCGTTTTACTCTTATTAAAGGTTTTATTTCGACTTTATGAACTCGTAAAATGCTGTATTGAAATGCCGTTTTAGGACTCATTGATTTTATCTTATTATGGTCAGTTGAAAAAGCATTTTAAAACCATTTTACCTCCAGTAAATGCATTAAACAGCAAATTGGCATTGAAGGAAGTCACCATAAGACCAACTAGTTTTATAATAGTCATTGCGAAGAAAAATTGGCTTTATGGCAAAACTGTGATTTTTTTCCAATCGCCATATTGAAATATAGGAAATAATTGAAATGTCGAAAAATAAATACCTCAAATTTTCAATGGTATGCAAATAAACTGTAGATCAGAGACTAATTTTGGCATTCTTTAAGATAATCTCATCCAATTCCAAGCACTTTTCAGGAAATTCATGATTAATTTATCGAATATATTTGTTTTAATTTGATTTACTGCTGTAAACCAAGAAGCAAAGAGCCGGGAGATCAAAAAGAACAAACCGAGACTTTACTGATAAATGAATCAGAAGAGCAGAGAATCGAACAAAGCAGAACAACAAATACCAACCTCGATTTCACAGTGAAGTTTGACAGCTGTGGCCATTTGGCCACATTCTGGTTTTAATGGCAGCCAATACGTTTTATGAAGGTTCTCAAGTGGTCATAACATCTAGAACATTTTCAAAATCTTTATGTTCTTATAAAGGTTTTATCAACTTGTTTCCGCAACCGTCTATAGAGTGGGCCATTTTGTACAAATTTCAGCTTTAAAGAAGCATAGAGGAGGTGTTGGTAGACAGAACAGTTTTTTATGTAGTTTTATCAACAAAGCCGGGAGGAATGCTATACGGCTGGAATAAAACTAAAATTGTTACTTGGGATGTTTCACCAAATTCGAAATAGAGAGCGTTTTCTAAAAACCAACATCCAAAAACCCATTTGTCACCGAGAATTTTTTTAATTCTAAGGACAATATAATATTTTACAACGCTATTTGCTAAATCACAGTACAACACATTCTTGAATATACTACTTCTACCTGCATTATTGCAGTGGGATTACTTACTGAACTTTTTCCTGTTCTTTTCGTCGAATTAATTCGGCGGCTGTACCACAAATAAGGAGCAAATAGCAGCAAATAGAGTTGGTTACATCTAATAGTACATTGATAGAACTTTCAGGTGCTGGTCAATTTATTCGTCAAAATTATGAAGAAGCTCAGAATAAGTTTTTCATTTTGATTTATGCTAATTAAGGGAAAGTTTCGTAGTTAAAAATCCATAGCATCAGTCTGCATTGTGCTCTCATGCCGTGCGGTTCTATTTTCTATTTGCTGAAGGAAGTGCTATTGCTACCTAACGCTACAACAAATCTTAAACAGCACTTTTCAGTGTACATAATACCTACAATTTTTAGATTTCCTCTTATTCCTTTTCGATCCTTGTTAGGCCCTTCGGGTAACCCGGCTTGGATATCGCATTGGAAAATTCCTCTTCGGTCCCTCGGATTCTTATAGTTATCTGCTTGGACGTCGATTTGGAGCAAATTACTCTGCCACTATGGCAAATAAGCGCAAACGAAAAGGGCAATCTATTGATTCGCCTGCAAATCAAATTAATGTGAGTAATCAATTTGATATGCTCACAGATGATGAGAGTGATCCATCATCTAATCAAAATTTGAAAAAACTTTCTCGATTGAGAAAGGAAAAAGTTCCCCCTATTGTGGTGACAATTTCGGATTTCCATGCTTTTCGCAAGGAAATCTTAACATTTGTTGAAGGTGTGAAATATTCCCTTCAAATTTCCAGACGAGGTGAATGCCGTTTGCATGCAGAAACCTTGGACGGATTCAAACGTCTTCTTGAGTATCTTACTCAGAAGAACCACAATTTCTTCACCTATGACACCAAAGCTGAGCGTCTTTTCAAGGTTGTCTTGAAAGGACTGCCCAGTGGTGAATCTCTCGATGAAATTAAAAACGAGTTAACAAAATTACTTGGATTTAGCCCAGTCCAAGTAATTAAGATGAAAATGAAATCCCGGCCTGGCGATGCTCGCAAAGGGATTTCAAACGATTTCTACTTAGTTCACTTCAAGTCAAGTGAACTTAATAACCTTAAGGCTTTAGAAAAAGCAAGCCTTTTGCTCCATGTCCGTGTGAAGTGGGAACATTTCAGGAAGACTGGAGCCAATTTCCAAAGCCTCACCCAATGCCGTAAGTGCCAGGGATGGGGTCACGGAACAAAGCATTGCCATATGGTTGGTAAATGCATGAATTGTGGTGATTCCTCACACACTAAGGACGACTGTCCAGTGAAGGAAGATCCTCAAAAATTCAAATGTTCAAATTGTGGTGAAAACCATAAATCAAATTTTTGGGAGTGCAAGACTCGCAAAGCAATTTTGCAGTCGCGCACTAAGCGCCAGGTAGGAAACGAAAAACGTTCCCGACCAGCTACTACCCATTCTGCAGCTGTTAACAACGATCAGCAAAGAACAAATTCCTACCAAACCGTCGGTAGAAACAGCGGACAGGTTTTTCCATCCGCAACTGTAACTTCAAACGCTCAACGAGGAGTAAATACTATCTCGATACCTGCAGGTACCAACAGGGTTCAATCTTCAAACCCTACATTCTTACCCAACCGTGTTGTTAACAATGTTCAACATGTAAATGGACCTACCTACGCTGCCGTTGCAGCGGGTAGAAACCAAAACCAAAATTCCCACGGGACTTCTGATGAATTTGATTTAGGTAACATATCCGCTCCTAAATTAGAATTTTTACAGCAATCGTTAATCGATATGATAACCGATATGCTAAAAACTAATTCCATGTTTGAAGCTATCCAAACTGGTATTAAATTTGCCAATAATATTGTCATGACATTGAAGTTCAGTAATGGATTTTAAGTCATTAAATATTTTGAATTGGAATGCTCGATCCATCAGAGATAACGAGGATGAGCTATTTAATTTTTTAAGAGTTCATAACGTGCATATTGCTGTTATAACTGAGACTTATCTCAAACCTGCCCATACGGTCAAAAGAGATCCAAATTATTTTGTCTACCGAAATGATCGCATTAATGGAGCTGGTGGTGGCGTTGCCATCATTGTCCATAGGCGTATCAAACATCACATTCTTTCTTCATTTGAAACCAAAGTTTTTGAAACTTTGGGGGTTTCAGTTGAAACAAAATTTGGCCAATTTACTTTTATAGCTGCCTATTTGCCTTTCCAATGCACTGGTCAGAAAAAGAACTGGCTCAAGGGTGACCTCCAGAAACTTACCCGTCATAGGTCTAAATTCTTTGTTATTGGTGATTTCAATGCAAAACACCGCTCATGGAATAATTCGCAAAGCAATGCCAATGGTAATATACTTTTTGATCATTGTTCTGCAGGCTACTACACTATTCAATACCCAAACAGTCCAACTTGCTTTTCTTCAGCCAGAAATCCCTCAACTATTGATTTGGTCCTAACTGATTCATGTCAACTTTGTAGTCAATTGATTACCCATGCTGACTTTGGTTCTGATCACCTTCCAGTTACATTTGAAATATCTCAAGAAATCATTTCTAATTCCATCAGTTCTACTTTCAACTACCATAGAGCTAATTGGGATCAATATCGAACATTTATGGAATACAACTTTGATCCTAATGTTCCATTGCAAACAAAAAATGAAATTAATAATGCTCTTGAATCTCTGGCTTTCTCAATAAATAGAGCAAGAGCTGCTTCAGTGCCAAAATGCGAGGTTAAATTCGATCCAGTTATAATTGATGACGATCTTCAGCTCTTGATTCGTCTGAAAAATGTACGTAGGCGTCAATATCAAAGAACACGTGATCCCGCTATGAAAGTCATATGGCGAGATTTACAAAAACAAATTAAAAAACGCTTCTCTGCCCTGAGGAACAAACATTTTGAAAATAATTTGTCAAAATTAGATCCGAGTTCCAAACCTTTCTGGAAACTCTCTAAAATATTGAAAAAACCTCAAAAGCCTATACCAGCGCTTATGGAAGGTGATAAAATTTTGCTCACAAATGCGGAAAAAGCTCAAAAACTTGTTAAGCAGTTTGAGAGCTCCCATAATTTCAGTTTGGGTCTTACAAGTCCTATTGAGGATCAAGTTTCCAGGGAGTATCTGAATATTTTCTCACAAGAAAATATTTTTGATGATTCTTGGGGAACTGATTTGGATGAAGTAAAAACTATAACTAAAAAATTTCAAAATATGAAAGCACCAGGTGATGATGGAATTTTCTATATCCTAATCAAAAAACTCCCCGAGAGTACTTTGTCTTTCTTGGTGAAACTATTTAACAGATGTTTTCATCTGGCATACTTTCCAGATAAATGGAAAAATGCAAAAGTCGTACCTATCTTGAAGCCAGACAAAAATCCGGCTGAAGCTTCTAGCTACCGACCAATCAGTTTGCTTTCTTCAATAAGTAAGCTTTTTGAAAAGATAATTTTGAATAGAATGATGCTTCACATCAATACAAACTCAATTTTTGCTGATGAACAGTTTGGATTCCGCCATGGGCATTCAACTACGCATCAACTTTTGAGAGTTACAAATTTAATTCGTTCAAACAAAGCTGAAGGCTGCTCCACTGGAGTTGCTCTTCTAGACATAGAAAAAGCATTCGACAGTGTTTGGCATGAAGGTTTGATTGCGAAACTGAAAAAGTTCAATTTTCCGCTTTATATCATGAAATTAGTTCAAAACTACTTAACTGATAGAACTTTGCAAGTAAATTATCAGAACTCTAAATCTGATCAATTGCCTGTCAGAGCTGGTGTTCCTCAAGGTAGCATTCTTGGGCCAATACTTTATAACATTTTCACTTCAGATCTCCCTGATTTACCTCAGGGCTGTCAAAAATCTTGCTTTGCTGATGACACAGGCATTTCCGCTAAAGGAAAAAGTCTTCGTGTTATATCCAGGAGGCTACAAAAAAGCTTGGACATTTTTACAGATTATTTTCAAAAATGGAAGATTTCTCCTAATGCTTCCAAAACTCAACTTATAATATTCCCACACAAGCCTAGAGCTGCATTTTTGAAACCAAGTAATAGTCATATGGTCACTATGAACGGAGTTCCAATTTCTTGGTCAAATCAAGTAAAATATCTTGGACTGATACTTGATCAAAAATTAACTTTTAAAGATCACATTGAGGGCATTCAAGCCAAATGTAATAAATATATAAAATGTTTATATCCTCTTATAAACAGAAAATCCAAACTTTGTTTGAAGAACAAACTTCTAATATTTAAACAAATCTTTAGACCGGCCATGCTTTATGCTGTGCCAATATGGTCTAGTTGTTGTGCTACTAGGAAAAAAACACTTCAAAGGATTCAGAACAAAGTTCTGAAAATGATTTTGAAGCTGCCACCCTGGTTCAGTACTATTGAATTACATAGAATTTCAAACGTTGAGACTCTAGAAGAAATGTCCAACAAAATAATTCATAATTTTAGACAAAAATCATTGCAGTCTTCAATTGCAATGATCAATTCTCTCTATAGATAAGAACTAGTTTTAAGAAATCAATAATTATTCTTACACGCAGGCAAAAGGAACCCTGTTAAAAATACTGAATAGACAAAGTAAAAATAATATTAACACAATTAGATATAAATGATAGCATATAAGGTTGAAATGTTAATTACTTAGCAGGATCACCTAGGTTAATATATGAATGTAAAATAATGTAAAATTTGGAATAAATAAAGAGTTAAAAAAAAAAAAAAAGGGCGTATGGCAAACTTGACTTGTCAATATGACCCTTTGCAAAAAACATTGGATTTGCCTAAATCCACTGTTCACGATGTGCTCAAATCATTTTTGGAACGTTTGACGGGGAGGAAACCGAGAAGTGACAAAAACATTGGACGCGCTGATCCTGTCATGGACCGAAAGGTGAGAAGGAAACCCAAATCTTCAATTTGAACGGTGGCTCGTAAAATAGGGATGTCGCCTGGTTTTGTCCAAAATCAAAACAACGTTTGGGACTTAAGTCGTATAAAGTAAAAAACAGTTCCAAATCGCAACGACAAACAGAACTTGGCAAAAATCACGGGCTCGACGTTTGTACTGCGAATATTTGACGAAGTTTTCATGCGTTGTTAGTGAACGATGAAACTTATGTCCTGGAGGATTTTGCCAAGCTTCCAGGCTGGCTTTTATTCTGCTATGGCCAGAAATGCTACAGCTGAGCATTTCAGAACGAAGAAGGCATCCAACTGTTCGCGATAGCGAAATATTTCCGGCCATGTCATCGTCACATAGTACCAAGCATCGTGCGACGCGATAACCATGCAACGCAACAAAGCCGAAACGTATATTTGTTTTATTTCCCTTCCTTTCCTACTTTCCTTCCACACACACACACTAACCCCGAGAAGACCGCGGGATATCGGTCACCCACACTAATAATTCTTATTTTAAGAACGCAATAGCTTCTGATTGGTGAATCAATTCATTGCTAGACTAAGCAAAACGTATTTAAAGAAGGTGTCATTCACAGTCAGGGCAGAAGTAATTTGTATCCTAAACAGTGAAGTAGAATAAACAGTGGTAACAGAAAACGTTGTGAAATTATTTCCTGCGGAGCCTTGTGGGTTGCAGCTATCTGCTGCTCGTCTGCATAGCTGAATCGAGTTCTGCTGCTGGTCGTCGCCGATGATTGGTGTCATCGTTCGTCCGTTTTGTTACTGCGTAGTTTTCCTGCTTGCTGTCTGCTATCGTCCTGCCGACAATCGATCGCTACCTAATCCCAACCTTGAAAGAGTTGAGCGTTAGTTCTTTTCAGAACTAACGACTGGGAAGGTAGACGATTGTGCAATACAGCAGTTGAACGTCAGTGTCCCGCTATCAGAGCGGAGTGTTGGCTAGTGGAGTCATCATAGTGGTCCTTCGAGCCGGATATCGCCTAAGAACATGAATAACAGTCCAAGTGAAGTGGTAATTCAAAGTGCATAAGAACAAATTTATGAAGAACTGTTTGCTGGTAAACAAGATTCAGAACAAGAACAAATGTGAAAAGTGAACATTGATCAAGTCATTGCAAAAAAAAAGTGTAAGTGAACGTTAACGAACACTGGTTGTGCCTTTTGTGAATGAACTGCGGCATCATTGTGAGTTTAGTGTTCGTTGCTCTACCGTAGCAACTATTCCTGTCCGATGTCAATCCCGCGCACACCAGAATCATCAAAAGTCAAAATGGAGCCAATCAAGGCACTCATACATCAACGTGGTCAGGTAAAAGGCAGAGTCACCACCATCGTCAAGACATTGGAGAAAGCCGAGGATAATCCTACCGAGGTGAGTCTTCCACATTATGTGTATACTCCAAAAAACTTGAATCTTTATACAATGAGTTTGTTGCCATCCATAAGGAAATATTGGCTATTTTACCATCCGAAAGCTCGATGAGCAGGATGAAAAATTCACTGAGTTTGAAAATCTTCACACAGATGGCATGATCCGTGTGGAAATTTTAATTGAACAACTTTCCATCGTCTTAGCACGCTTTGCTGCACCAATATCACAAGCTAATCCTCCCAAGTGATTATTCAACAACAGCCACTCAGAGCCCCTATCCCTACATTTGATGGGCAGTATGAGAACTGGCCGCGGTTCAAAACCATGTTTCAGGACATTATCTCTAGGTGTTCTGATTCTGATGCAATTAAATTGCATCATCTTGACAAGGCTCTTGTTGGTGCAGCCGCCGGTATCATTGATGCAAAAACATTGGCAGACAATAACTATCATCATGGTTGGGAAATATTCATCGAACGGTTTGAGAACAAACGGGTGATCATTGACACTCACATTAGCGGACTCTTGTCTTTGCAAAAGATGACAAAAGAGTCTTATAGTGAGTTGTGTGAATTATTAGATGCATGCTCTCGTCACGTTGAAGGGCTAAAATCAACCAATCAACAGCACATCAGGATTATTAATTACAAAAATTCTTACTTCATGTCTTGATCCTGTGACGCGTAAATATTGGGAACGATCTCTTAATCATGGTGATCTGCCTGTCTTCGGTGAAACTTTGAAGTTTCTCAATGAACAGTGTAGAGTCCTCGAGAGGTGTGAAACTGATCATCCAGCTACAGCGAAACCACCTGTCGGTAAATTCTCTCAATCTGCGTCGAAGTCAGTAAACGTGAAGGTTCATGCGTCTACATCTGCAGAGAGTAGCGATTCTTGTCAATTTTGTGGTGTTAATCATTTCAATTACCAATGTTCCGATTTTCGAAAGCTGTCAGTTTCCGATCAAATAGGAAAAGTAAAAAAGTCTCAACTGTGTTTCAATTGCCTGCGTTGTGAACACCGTTCAGCAAATTGTTTGTCTAAGAGCACTTGTTTAAAATGTCACAAGCGTCATCTTTCTCTTCTGCACGAAGAAACGCAAAGGGTGGTAGAACCTGAACACACGAATCCAATGCCTCTGGAAAACGTCGCGATCCAAGGGTCTTCTTCTCCTCCACAACAGGCTCCTACCGGTGAAAGTTGTATATCCGCCTCCATTTCTTCGACCTGTTGTTCAGCCTTGCTTCCGAATGTATTGTTGTTAACTGCTATGGTGAATCTACTCGACAAGTCTGGCAGTCTTGTTTCTTGCGGAGCCTTCCTTGATTGTAGTGCTCAAACCAATCTGTTCTCCTGTATCCTGTTCTCCTGTATCTGTTCTCTGTATAAGAAATTGGGGTATGATGGAATTCCTGTACAGGTCGATATCGTTGGTGTCAGCCCATCTCGGAGTAAATCTAACTGTCTTGTCGATATAAATGTTCTCTCACTATATAGTACCTATTAAACGAATCTAAAGTGTTTGGTCACAGAAACGATTACAAGTCCGTTGCCATGTAAGGCAATCAATATAGCTGAGTGGAATATGCCTTCCAATATACAGCTGGCCGATCCGAATTTTCATTTCCCAGCGGCTGTTGATTTACTGATTGGAATAAGTCACTTCTTCGAATTGTTGAAAGTTGGGCACATCGTTTTTGGTGACGGTCTTCCTGAGTTTCGTGAAACTGAGCTAAGATAGATCGTTGCCGGTGAAATTTGTAATAAAATAACAGCTTTAACGAACGTCTTGCAAGTGAATTGTGTTGCCTTTGATGAACTTAATGACCCGAATAAGCTTGAAACAAGTTTGAAGAACTCTGGCAAAGAAGATGATTGTGAAGAATTTTTTCTATCCCTTGGACACTGCAGAGAGGTTATTGAAGCAAAGGATCCCCCCGGAAAACCTAAATACTACATGCCACATCATGCCGTCTATAGGCCGACCAGTTCAAGCACCAAATTAAGAGTTGTGTTTGATGCATCGGCAAAACCACCATCCGGAGTTTCTCTAAATGATGTGTTAAAAGTGGGTCCAGTCGTTCAAAGTGACTTGTTGTCGATTCTTTTGCGGTTCCGCGAGCATATTTTCGTTTTTACAGCTGATATATTGAAAATGTATCGACAGATTCTTATTGATTCGGAACTGACGTCCCTTCAAAGAATATTTTGGCGGTTTAAACCAACTGATCACATAAAAACTTTTGAATTACTTACTGTTACTTATGGTACTTCCGCTGCTCCGTTCTTAGCAACTAGATCACTGGTTCAGCTTAGTAAAGATGAAGGTGACGATTTCCCTTGTGCAGCTCGTATAATCCAAGAAGACTGTTATGTTGATGATGTTTTATCTGGTGCAAACACAATTGAAGAAGCTATTGAATGTCGACAACAGCTTCAAGCCTTACTTGCTAGGGGTGGTTTTCCAGTTCACAAATGGTGTGCTAATCAAGAAACGATCCTCCATGATGTTCCTGAGTCTGAGCGTGAAAAACTTGTATCCCTTGATGATATGTGTGCAAATGAAGTTATAAAAACACTTGGATTGATGTGGGATCCGAAAAGCGATGAATTTCTTTTCTGTTTATCTGAACTGTCCGAAGATAAAGTTATCACAAAGCGACTATTGTTTTCAGAAATCGCTAAGTTGTTTGATCCGTTAGGGCTTCTTTCGCCCATTTCTGTACTAGCAAAGCATCTTATGCAGCAAACATGGGCTGCCAAGATAGACTGGGATGAGGCTTTGACTGAGTGTATTTTAAACGATTGGTTACAGCTTCGTAAATCTCTTGAGTATTTGCAACAGTTAATGGAACATTTTTGGAAATCGTGGGTTCATGATAAGCTCGTAAGTTTGTGTATGTTCGCGATAGCGAAATATTTCCGGCCATGTCATCGTCACATCGTACCCAGCATCGTGCGACGCGATAACCATGCAACGCAACAAAGCCGAAACGCTTTTTTGTTTTATTTTCCTTCCTTCTTCCTACTTTCCTTCCACACACACTAACTCCGAGAAGACCGCGGGATATCGGTCACCCACACTAACCATTCTTATTTTAAGAACGCAATAGCTTCTGATTGGTGAATCAATTCACTGCTAGACTGAACGAAACGTATTTGAAGAAGGTGTCATTCACAGTCAGAGGCAGAAGTAATTTGTATCCAACACCATGAAGAACAATAAATAGTGTTAACAGTAGTAGAAAAGCTTGTGAAATTATTTCCCTGCGGAGCCTTGTGGGTTGCAGCTATCTGCCATGGTTGCTCGTCTGCATAGCTGAATCGAGTTCTGCTGTTGGTCTTCGCCGATGATTGGTGTCATCGTTCGTCCGTTTTGTTACTGCGTAGCTTGCTTCTGCTTGCTGTCTGCTATCGTCCTGCCACAATCGATCGCTACCTAATCCTAACCGTGAAAGAGTTGAGCGTTAGTTCTTTTCAGAACTAACGACTGGGAAGGTAGACGATTGTGCAATACAGCAGTTGAACATCAGTGTCCCGCTATCAGTGCGGGGTGTTGGCTAGTGGAGTCAACAGTTATGTTGCTTTTTTTTTGTTTTTAAAAATGAAGATTGTATTTTGACGAAGTATTTTACAAACGGATTACAATGAGTTGGATATTTTCTTTTAAAAATTTTTTTCTCTCCCTTTTATCAACACTACAAACTATTTTGTTCGTCACGGTGATGATGATGGAAATTTGTTTCATGTTGTTGAAGTTAAAAAAAAATAAAGAAAGTAGTCTACAAAAGTTTGTGCTGCGCGCAAGAAGTAGGTATAAAGGACTTCTTTTTGAATTTATGAAAAAAAAATGGCCTCTGATGCTACTCTGAAGATACCACGAAATAGTAGTGGGTTGTCTGGCTGATTGTCGGGGAATTCTTTGCCAATTCTGTTGTGTTTGAAAGTAAAAGTTTCGACTAGGGCTGGTCCAGGATTTTTTCGGTTTGGAAACTTTTTTCGATTTCCCTGGTTGGGGATATCCTTGGTCAGCCCAAAACCAAGCTGGTGGCTCCATTAGTGTTGGAACTGCATTGGCTCTGCATCGGGTAGGATCGGATATTGGCTTGTCTTTTGATAATGTCCTTATACGGGCTTCTGTGATTTGAATTGTAATAGGATTTCCTAATCGCTGGGAATACTTGCAAACATTTGTGGTTGACATCAATAGCTTTTCACATTATGTCGCTGTAAAGCAAATGAACAGTTTTTGAAGAAGTTTACATCTGTAGATGAAATCAGTTCGTTTTATTTTGCATAACTGGTTGAATTGCTTTTAAATAAATTATCTAATGGATAAATCGTCTAGCTCAAACCTTTGTAGGGGTAAGTGGCGGGACCATCATCATCATGTAGGGCTTAGTTTTTCCAGCAGAGTTGCTCTAGTCAAAAGCTAAGTTCGATGTCAGACGTGAGACGAGGATTTTTAATAGGCGCGGAAGTTACGCGAAGTCTCGTGGTCCGATTACAGTCCCGGTGGCGTCCAGCGATAGCATGTGTAGGAGATATTTACGACTGCGGTAGCTAGATTTCACCCCCATCGAAATGTCGACTGAACTTTAGGAATCCATTGATCCGTACCCCGATGATTTTTACCGAAGATTTTTGTTTGATTTGTTCATCACCACTAACAATCGGTGATGGAAGTGAACGGTGTTTTTGAGGATAATGCGTGGACGAATGTACTTTTTTCCGCAGACGTTTTGAATCCAGCGAGTGTAGCCCACAAATGGACATGTTTGATCGTTTGGGATAGTTTCTTGCAGAAAAGCAAATAGAGTACTCCTCAATTACCATTATCACAATGTCGTCTTCGTGCATAAAAATGAAAATTCCGGTTGGTTGGGTTGAGAAAGATGCTGTTCAGAGGGCTAATAAAACAACAAGAGTGACCGCAATTACCGAGTCCTTGTGTTACACCTGTTTCTTCGCCAATGAACAGATTCAGCGGTGCTTCCCAATGGTAATCTGGAATGTCCGGTTTTGAAGAAGATCCTGCCATCGATGAGTTGAACGAGCACTGGGGGAACCCATGCCCGGTTGTAGGCGTTGGCTAGGTCGAGGGAATTAATTTCGACAGGATTCCCGCCTTTCATAGCATCATCCAGTGCTTGACCAAGGTGCGCCGAGGAGGGCATTTGTGCTGGAAATACGGCCGGGAGGCGTGTTGCCGATTGTCGAGAAGACCGTTAGAATCTAGGTAACCGATAAATACGACGGTCGACCATCCGCTCCATTATCTTTGAGCCGCAACAGATTAGGGAAATGGCTCGATAACCTCTGGTGGTTGACCAGTCGCTGCCTTTTTTCTTAATGGGGACGACTAAGCTGTGATTCCAAGACGACGGGAATGTGTTTGTGGTCCAATGGTGGTTTGCGAGTTTAAAAAGGTGGCCCTTCCAGCGGGAGGTAGGTTCCGTAGTAGACGGTAACCGATATCGTCAGGACCCACGGAGTTTTCCTTTTGCTCGAGACAGAGCAAATGTTTATTCTTTCATCTGGAACGGTTGGTTAATTTCGGAGAGGAGAATGTTCAAGCGGAACGGATTTGTCCACGATGGAGCCGTCTGGAAGGGTTATTTTTCGTCGCGAAAGTCGTCCTGGCAATTAAATATCGGTGATAAAACTGTAGAAATGCTCGCCCAGCAGAGTTGGCAACCGACATGGGATCGGCGGTGGAGCAACCATTTGTTTTTTAGAGTAATCTCAGTAGAAAGTATAGCACGTTATTACATATTACATGTTGTTCACTATGATCAGCAGAATCATGACAATTCCTTGCTGTTTCCGTTTTCCACCAAGAGAATTTACTCCCCTCCAAAGTTCGCTAGCTGTTTGTTTGTGGTCAATTTCGTTGATGAAGCCTGTCCAACAGGCGCTTTTCGCGGATCTTATGACATCACGACAATGATTCCTTTTTTCCCGGTAGGAAAAAGCAGTCTCCTTTCTTCTGGGGGTTCTTGCATTTACGGCATTTTTAGTTTCATCTGACCACCAGTGGAGTGCCCTGGTTTTAGGGATGCATGTTATGGCAGCCCCCTAGGAGACTTGCAAAGAAGCCGTCGATGGAAGTGGGGCTATCTTTGCATAGGTCGCCTACTAACGGTCTGAAAGGTGTCCCAATCAGTTTGCTCGTATTTCCATCGTAAACGGCGTGAGGTACAGGGCGTTTGACTGTTGGATCTGATTAGGATCGGGTGGTGGTCACTTCCCATCGGGTCATCGCGTGCTTCCCAGTGTGGAGCAACGGGAGAGGACTAGAGCTGCAGAAAGATGGGTCTTGCCACAGATGACTGTTTTCCACTGGTGTAGGTGGGAGTTCCACGCCATTTCTTAGGAGGACTAGGTCTGCCCGTTCAATGACTTGGTGAATATTAATCCCACGTCGGATGTTGGATCGGCAACCCCATGACACGTGCGTTTTCTATGAAATCTCCCAACGAAGAAAGGGACCTTGTATCCTATCTAAGATCGATGTCGGCTAGTTTTGTAAAGTGTTTAATTTACCGGTGGGTAAGTAAACGGAGATGATCATAACCATGAATGCGTACGTTAACTTGACAGCTAGGGGTGGGTGGCCATTGTACCTGACGCGGATCATTTCAAAGTCCGTAGAGGGTTTAATCCCAATAGCCGTGGATTGGAAGTTGTTCTGTCGGTTGGTTGAGGATCCATTTATACCTTCCGGACAGTGAGCGATTGAGCCTGCGCGACGGTCAAGACGGATGGCGTTGTCATGCCAGGGCATGTATAACGAGAATCGGGGGGGAGGAATTGTGGACCAGCTGTTCCTTGTCACCGATATTGTTGAAGTTATCGATTGATGTTCCATTGGAGAGCATAAGCAATTCCACTTGACGACGGCTTGGAGCTCCTGGTTTTCAGACGGTTTCGTCCATAACTTCCACTTGCATGCTCCATTCACTTATTCGGTAGACACGTTTATCAATGTTCTTTGGTCCGCGATTTGCCGGTGGAGCAAACGCCTTGGTAGAAAACGGGTGGTTTTGTTTTTGCTGCGTCGTTGTCGTGAAAAAAATCAAACAATAATCTGCAATTCAACTTCAACTAACAGCGAAATCATATAATCTCCGCGTGCATTGTGTAAGCCGTAGTGAATACAATCGATTCCCTCTCTAAATGTGTGAGTGTCGGTAGTATTTCACTGTTTTGTTTTTGCTTTTGTGCTTCGCCCCTGCACCCGGAAGAAGAGTTACATCAGCTTAGTTTTGGTTATTAGTAGTAATATTGTGACAGTCGGGCATCAATTATTAGTTTAGAGTGTTTTTCCGCTTTGTCGCGAGTGAATCGATAATTATTAGCAGTTTTGATGCTCGATATAGAGTCGCCTCATTGCGGCGATTTGTATTATTGGCAGAGTGTGGAGTGAAAAAAAGAAGACTAGTTAATTTAGAGAACGGCCATTTGCTGGTCAGAAGCAGCAAATGAAAACAACGGGCATGGCGGGTGAAAAGCTTGTAAAAAAATGTTATGCAGGTTGCATATCTATCAGGCGATTTAGCAACGTTAATTTTTGCGTTTATTTAATCACGAGTGCATGAAATTAATTACGAATCAACGTCGAAAATGTTTATCTTTACGAATGAACAAGATAGTGTCATTGAGGAGGCGACCATGGATGATATATATCTGATTATAACTATATAACAATAATCTTATTTTCAAATAATACTAAATACGTGCCTGGTTTGGAAATTTAAAATTTCCTAATCTGGAAGTGTGTTGCAGTGCCCTTATCCAAATGATATCGGTAATGTTTACATGCGGGGCTTATTGTATGTGAAAGTAACCTCGTAATGGGCGTGACTTTCCAGACATTCTGAAATGGGTTCCTGGATCTGTAGTAGAGCTATCACTTTCTAGCTCCTGTATTAAAGCTGCTTCCAATGGTCACTTGAATGTAAACAGATTTCTTCCATAATACCATTGGCGACCGATGGGTGTTAGATTGGACACACACACACACACACACACACACACACACACACACACACACACACACACACACACACACACACACACACACACACACACACACACACACACACACACACACACACACACACACACACACACACACACACACACACACACACACACACACACACACACACACAATTCTGAGGTGTGGTGTTGTTCGCCTCCACGCGGTGCACCTTGGAAACGTTGAGTTCCTCCCTTAACGGATAAAGGAGCCTAACGGCTAAACGAACTATAGAGGGTGCACCACACGGCGCATTGGGGTCAATGTCAGTAAGACCTCAATTACGGAAACTGGCTGATTAACGGAATCGCTTTACGGTACCATGACTTCTGCCTGGGACCTATGTCGTCTCCCTCAGTACTGTCGGGTGACACTTACGGGAAATGGCAAGGTTTCATACGGCATAGGCTGTCTCCGTCCCACATAAACCTTGGCAGGCCTTCTGTACGTTCCATCTCCACCGGCCGGCTTTGCTAGCCGGGCGGGAGCAGCCTCAGATGCCCATCCTGTCCTATGCTGATCTGGCTCTGAACGCGGTGTCCCCATGAAGGCCCACGTCAACCCTAGCATGGCCTATGCAGCTTGCATAGATAATCATGGGATCACTCTGGCGACTACTTCATGTGGTTATGGATAGTGGCTGAAGGGGGACCAAACAGAATGGAGCAAGCTCCAAATGAAACGACGACGAGGGAGGAGGCGAGCCTGTTCGCCAAGAAGGTACTTACGAGATCCCCGCCTGGTAAGAAGGCAGGATTCAGCGGCGCATCTGACACGTGCGGAAGCGTGACAGCCTCGGATGCAGGGATCTTCGGAAAAACTGGAGAGGCCATAGATGGGCCTTGGCTCATGTGGGCCATTGAGAGGAAGCACGATACGCTTCCAAAAGTGTTGGTAAACGCTGAACAGCTGAACGCGATAATCGACTTTACGTTGTCTTGCAACAACATCAGCAACGACCTTAAACATAGCTTACTGCAGCTTCGTAGATCCGTTCAGGCGGCATGTCGTGGAGAGGAACGAATTAGAGGCTAAGCTTCTAGCCGACCAAAGTGCCAGGGAAATGGCAAGGCTGGTCACAGCTGACAAAACCAGGGAATCCGTCTGCAAGTACACGCAAACGGAAGCGCGAGATCCCGCCCTATCTACCGTGGTGGCAGGGACATCGAAACGGGCAAGGCAGTCGCCGAGGGAAACCGCACCCGGTGGCTCAAAAAAGCGGCTGGTATCTGACGGCCCGATGGGCTCAGAGCGTGGTGTCGGGACTGTTGGGTCCAACTGCACGTTCTGCGGGGCATGAAGTGAGCGACCCCGGCCCCAAGAGCGGTAAAAGAGGCAATGGCGGCAAAGGTGGTAAGAGCGGTAAAGGTTCCAAAAGCGCCAACGCCACTTCGATGGCACGTGACACACCAAGGGCTAAGAGCGGCACAAACGACAAGGCCGGTCCCAGCAACGGACGGGAAAACCAGAGAGGTTCAAGTAACGACCCTTCCAGAGGTAGGGAAAACCCATGGACCAAGGTCCGGAAAGAGGGAAACAGATCTCAAAGAGAAAAAAGAGCATAGCCTAGCTCGAAAGCGTAACCGCGGTGAGGCCCTCATCGTTAAGACCGACGAGTCTAAGTACTCCGAGGTCCTCAAGGCGATGCGCGGAGACGCTAAGCTCGCGGATCTAGGCGCCGACGTGCGGAGTAACCGCCGCACTCGCACCGGCGAAATGATCCTCGAGCTCAAGAAGGACACCAAGCTGAAGGGCCCAGCGTATAAGAAGCTGGCCGAACAGGCCCTAGGAGCGGGGAGTGGAGGTACGTGCCTTGGCCACGTTAGTGACTCTCCAGTGCAAAAACTAGGATGAGATCACGGATGCCGGCGAAATCTCCACGGCTATCATGACCCAGTGTGGGATAGAGGTTGCCACGACAGCCATACGGCTGTGAAAGGGTCCACTTGGAACCCAAGGGCAAGAATGCGTCTGCTGTTTACAGCCGCAGACTCTATCTTAAAAGCGGAAAAACTTCAAAGTGGGGTGGTCTGTTTGCCCACTGAGTTTGTAACCAGCCGCCAAGGGCTTGCTTTGAGTGCCTCGAGAGCGGGCACATGTTGTGGGAATGCAAAGGCCTCAATAGAAGTGATCTTTTCCGAAGGTGTGGAGGAAAAGGCCACAAGGCTCGGGACTGCGAGGAGCTCCCCCAAATGCATGACGTGCTCTGGGAAACCAGATGACAAGCACGTCACGGGGGGTCCCAAGTGCCCGGCCTACAAGGGTAGATCTAATGTCAAACACAGTGCGGGTAACACAACTGAACCTAAACCACAGTGAGGCGGCCCAGCAACTGTTGTGTCAGGCAGTTCGCGAGTCGGGAACGGATATTGCAATAATATCCGACCCATACCGTATCCCTGCCGGTAACGGAAATTAGGGTTGCGGATAGGTCCAAGAAGGCGGCAATATGGATGACGGGCAAGTTCCCAGTCCAGGAGGTAGTGTACACCTCAAACGAGGGCTTCGCGGTTGCAAAAGTGAACGGAGTGTTCATTTGCAGCTGCTATGTGCCACCGAGATGGTCGGTAGACCAGTTCTCGCAAATGGTAGATAGAATGACAACGGAGCTAACTGGCCGTAGCCCGTTGGTAGTAGCGGGCGACTTTAACGCTTGGGCGTTAGAATGGGGTAGTCACCTCACCAACCCAAGGGGCCAGATCCTGCTGGAGGCCCTGGCCAGGCTCAACGTAGACCTGGCCAACGTAGGTACTAGTAGTACCTACCATAGAAATGGAGCGGAGTGGATGATCGACGTGACGTTCGGCTGAACAACTGCAGGATGGAGGATGGCTACACCACCAGCAACCATCTGGTGGTTCGCTATAGCATCACCCATGGAGCTAGGCAGCGCGCAGAAGGAGGAGCACCCACTCCGTTCGTCCGCAGATGGAGGACGTCGTACTTCGACAATGAAGTATTTAAAGAGGTGCTAGAGCGGGAACAGAGATTGAGCGATATCCAAAATCCTCGTGGGGATCAACTCGTATCAATGCTCACACGAGTGTGCGACGCAACCATGCCCAGAAAGGTCAAACCTAGGGATGGAAGGTTGCCGGTTTATTCCGGAGATCTTGCCACCAAGCTAGAAGGAGGATGCAAAGAGCGCGATCGGACCCGGAAAGATTAACCAAGTACACGGAGGGCTTAGACGGTCTGTCTAAAAATCCATTCGGCTTTCGTAAAGGGTAGCTATCGCTGACTCGCTCCAACGTTTTCCCGTGCCAGGATACCTGTACAAGATTCTGGGAAGCTATTTCCAGAATCGCGTGCTGGTTTACAACACATAGGTAGGCCAGAAACGTGTTCAGATCACCGCAGGCGTCCCGCAAGGTTCGATCCTGGTTCCGGTGCTATGGAACATGAGGTACGACGAGGTACTACGGCTTGAATTTCCGAACGGGGTGAAGATCGTCGGGTTAGCAGACGACATCACCCTTGAGATATGTGGTGAATCCATCGAAGAGGTAGAACTAACGGCCTCGCACTCCATTCGCATTGTGGAGGGATGGATGAGTTCCAGAAAACTGGAGCTAGCACACGACAAGACTGAGGTCACGGTCGTTAATAACCGAAAATCGGAGCAACACGCAACGATTAGTGCAAGTAACTGCACAATCGAATCGAAGAGGGCTTTGAGGTATCTAGGGATCATGATTGACGACAAGCTGTCATTTACAAGTCACGTTGACTAAGCCTGCAAGAAAGCCTCCACGGCTATATTGGCATTATCTCGCATGATGTCGAACAGTTCAGCGGTACAGGGGAGCAAGCGAAGGCTCCTGGCAAGCGTCGCCTTGTCGATAATGAGGTACGGTGGACTAGCATGGGTCACCGCCCTGAGTACTAAGAGCAACCTCGGTAAGCTCGAAAGTACTCACAGGCTAATGTGCCTGAGAGTGGTCAGCGCATACCGCACAGTGTCACGCGACGTGGTATGCGTTTTAGCGGGGATGATGCCCATTGGTATCACAATAAAAGTGGATGCGGAGTGCTTCAAACAAAGGGGCACAAGAGGAATCCGCAAGACCACCAGAGCTACATCGATGGCCAGGTGGTAGAGGGAGTGAAATAATTCCACCAAAGGTTGGTGGACCCACCGACTAATTCCAGAAATATCTGGATGGGTCAAGCGGTGTCATGGGGAAGTAACCTTCCAATCGACACAGATACTGTCGGGCCATGGCTGCTATAGACAGTATCTGCATAAGTACGGGCACACAGAGTCCTCAGCGTGCCCCGCATGTTCGTAAGCGGATGAAACAGCGGAACATGTGTTCTTCGTCTGCCCGTGCTTCAACGACGCGAGGAACGGCATGATGGCCGTGAGCAGTTGGGACACGACACCGGACAATCTTGTCCAGAGAATGTGTCAAGAACAGGACACTTGGGTCGCGGTTAAAACGGTGGCCTCCCAAATTATCTTAGAGCTACAAGACAAGTGGCGAAACGACCAGCGACAGGCCAGAGGGATTAGCTAACTACCAAAGCCCTGAGTAGTTAGACATAGTGGGTGCTTAACAAGCACAATAGCCCCCTCCCCGAAGTAATACTGAAAGGTGGTCCCGGGGGGGAGGGGGGCTTGAGGTCCAAGGCTAGAGGCACGGGTGGGTTTTTAGTGGGTCGAGGAGTTGGCACCCTCATCCCCATACCCTGAGTTCTTCAGGAGTCTGTGAGAAGATTTTCCATCCCGTTAAAAACACACACACACACACACACACACACACACACACACACACACACACACACACACACACACACACACACACACTCACACACACAAAATTCTGGTTCTTCGCCCAATAAATTTAGAGATACACAAGAGATAGTCTATAGTTTATGTGAATCGACTGGAGTTGCAACTTTACAAAATGCACATAATTGCATTATCCGTTATATTGGCTGTGGCTGTTTTTTCAGCTAGCGCCTTTGTTTGTCACTTGATCCTTCCGTGCTGCATGCCATCGGTCTAGGACCTCACAAGCGGAGTCGGAGAGATAGAGAATCGTAAAGCTATGCAACTCGGTGGTGAATGACTTCCAGATGTGTTTGTATATTATTGCATAATATAGACTGTTCCAGAAAGTATAAGCACACTTTCAAAATAACAAAAAATTCATGTTTTTTTTAGTTTTAATAATTTTATTTGGCAAATCATATTTGTATTTGTGTTTTATATGATATTTCACTCTCGTTTAATCAAAATATTTAATCAAAGGCAAGACTCCTAACTTTTCCTCGAACATGACCCATTAGCTTCTGCACAGTTGTACTGCCACCATTTTGACCACTTTCGGCCAATCTTTTTTAAATTTTTGGATGTCGTCCGCTCGTTTAATTAACTTTCGAAGCTTTGCTTTGGTTAAAGCCCAAAAAGTCTCGATTGGCCGTGCCTCCGGGCAGTTCGGCGGATTCATGTCTTTCGGCATGAAACAAACATTTTGACTTTTGTACCATTCTAAAGTGTCCTTTGCGTAATAACATGACGCCAAATCACTACTACACCAAATCACTAGCACTACACTACTTGACCTTCGTGCTGCCTGATCATTGGCAATAATGGCTTCTGGAGACATTCCTTAACGTATTTCTGAGTGTTCATCGTCTCCGTTGTGATGTACGGACAAGATGTTTTACCACACTCGCATATTGCCTGCCAAACCATAAATTGCCTTCTCCGTTTCGGGGATGTCTTTGTCTTCGCTTACAGTATAGAATTGTGCTCCGGGAAGGGTTTTGTAATCTAGTTTCACATACGTTTCATCGTCCATTATTATGCACCCAGAATTTCTACACAATAACGAATCGTAGAGTTTGCCGGCCCGTGGTCTCACGGACGTGGCCTGTTTTGGGTTCCTTTTGGGTTTTTTGTGCTTCTGGTATGTTTTTAGCCCAACTCTTTCTTTGGCACGCATGACGTTACTCGACGAGGTCCCTAGTTTTTTCGCAACATCCCGAACGGAAGTCACTGGTTTACACTTGTAGGCATCCCTGATCTTTTTATCGATATCCGGACTAACAGGACCAGATTTCCGACCACTCTTCGGCGCATCTTCAAACGTACACTGTTCTCTATATTTTCGAACCGCAGATCGTACCGCTCCGACGCTTACACCCTCTTCCTTAGCCAATTTTCTCAAGGAGAGTCCGCTCACAGTGCACCATTTGTGCACGATACTTTTTCGTTGTTCCGGAGTAAGACCGCGCATTTTGATAGGTAACACAATGCTTTTTTATGCTATGTCATTCAGAAATGTGCAAACAAAATGACGCAGCCAAAACATGTTGAAATATTTCATTATATTCAAAGTGACCGTTAAAATAAGGTGTGCTTATACTTTCTGGAACAGTCGTTAATGCGTTTTACGCTCGGTCGTTGCTTAGGTGCTAGATTGGGTTTTATTATATTTCAATTATGGTAGGTTCTGTCTGGTTTTTATGGATGTACAATAAGTATGCTAATATAGTATGCTACACCATCTCCCTTTGGGAGAATATTGTAACAGAGTGAAATTAAGTGAACCCTAAGTGTTCCTTCTCCAGTTGTCTCTTACAAAGAATTTTGATTGTGTTTTTGTTTCTTTTTTTTCTTTTATTAATTGTTATTTTGTACTGTTTTGATTATGAAGATTACTTAATTTTAAATAGTCCTTAACCAAATTTCTCACTCCTCAGCATAATGCTAGGGATATTCACCTACCTCATATTATCACAATATTTTTTCATGAAGTTAGGCTCGGTGGAGCTATACTTAAAATAATAACTTTATTTCGTTTGTTTTATGCTTTAATCAATCTGTTTTTGTGAACTGTAATGGCCTTTCCTATTATAACATATTTTATTTCACAACTTGGATCTTTAATCGTTACTATGGTATACGGTCCAATATAGAATGAATCTAGTTTTCATCTGTTTTGGTTTTGTAAGTAAACTGTGTCATTAACACATATTTGAATTGGATTCGTTATCTCATCAGTTCTTATTTTTCTTTGGTTCTGTTGTCCTAATATTTTTTGTCGAGGTATTTCATGTGATTTTTGTAGTTTATATTGCAGTTCTTTTTTGAAAATTTCAAAATAATATAGTGGTTCATTTTTGTTTTAAATAATATCTTGCGAAATGTTTGCCTTTCTTCCAAAAATTAATTTGATGTGAGTGAAATTATGGTCCGTATGTGGGGTTGTGTTGTATGAAAATTTATAGTATTTAATCCAATCATCCCAATCGGATTGATGCTCATTAGTGAATGTTCTCAGGTATTGATTCAGACTCCTGTGATTTCATTCTAATGGTCCAATAGATTGCGGTTGATATGGAGTAGAAAATGTTTGTTTTATTTAAACCTCGTTTTTATATTCTGTACTTTGATCAGATCGCATCTCTTTAAAATGTCCATAAGTTTTCATCTAATGCTTTGGCTATTGTTGTTGCTTCTTTATTTTGTATTGGTATAATGGAAATGTATTTTGTTAAGTCGCACTGGAAAGCAACACAGTAGCGATAACTTTTGTTTGTTCGCGGTAGGCGTCCCACTGTGTCTATTGAAATAACTTCAAATGCTTTTGATGGTGTTCTTGTTATAATCATCAGTTCTTTCGTATTTCTGATAATTTTGTTTCTTCTGCACAATTCGCAGGCCTTGGAAAATTGAGCAATAGATCCTGTCATACCTTGCCATTTGTATTTTCCACGGGCATGCATGTACAAACGATGTTGCCCTACATGTCCTCCTGTTGGGGTATTGTGGTTATTATGTAAATACATAGTTTGTATTTCATTAAAATTATCGATAAAATTCGGTGCCCTAAACATTACAATTTGGAAAGTTTTTAATGCTTTATTTGCAATCATTTGGAAATATTTAATTGGTACCAAATGGAATATATAATCGTCTGCAGCGCTAATATTTTTGTACTGCTCATTTTTTTATATTTTTCGATTTCTGGAAGAGCAGACTCTAAAGCTTGACTTCCATTTCTTACGTCTTAATGCAGAGATGCTACAAGCGTTTTGTTTTTCTTCAATATCATAAATTGCATTGTATTGCTCACTACGGCTGTCGAAAGTTTCATCAATTTTTGTTTGTTTACGTAGGACATTCTGTTTCATATATTGAGAGGTGATTGGTCTCTCTTTTTTCATCGTTAACGTTTTTTTCGTTTTTCTTTGATTTTTGCGCTATTTTTCTAGTCATAGACCTAGTATTAATAAAAAACAAGCTAGCTTGTTTTAATTCTTCAGATGTTGGAACTATTCGCGATAAAGCGTCTGCTACAACATTTTCAACAACAACAAGAACCACAACAACAACAACAACAACAACAACAACATCAAAAACAACAACAACAACAACAACAACAACAACAACAACAACAACAACAACAACAACAACGACGACGACGACGGCGACGACGAACACGACGAGCAAAAATGTCCAAACTACGTACCGAACCGACATCAACAAATGACCCTTCTGTCTATGGATGGTGAACTTTGGGGACCAAACGGTGCTGGAGACAGGTCAGGATGGAGAATGGTCAGGATACGACATGGAGCTTAACAGTCAGCAGCTCCAAGAAATAGCTGTTGATAAGGCCAGAAAATGGAGGAAAACAAGAATACAACAACTCTTCCCCATCATCAGTAATCAACCCGCAGAAAAAGCTCAGAATAATATTCTACAAGAAGGCAACCGAACTTTGGGTTCAGACAACAAACTGCTGGCCTCAGCTAAAGCTCAATTTGCCGGTCCACCCTCAACCACCGACCACAGAATTGCAGCACCCTCGGTCCGCTTCAGAAAGGGTGAAACCATAAACCCATACCAACCAGAAAAGCAGGGCCAGCATTCGCACAAAAGCGTGCCAATGTTGACTGGAAGTACTGCACAACCACTGCCTTCTAACAATCAACAACAGCAACCACAACAACAACCACAGCCAGCAAACCAGCAACAACAAAATCAATCTCTAAGCAGCAGTGCGAGCCTGTTTGAAGTAGGCTCATTGAGACCACCCATCGTGCGTCTCACGGAGCAATATATGGAAGGTGACGGTCGATTCCTGACAGCACGACTGCATGATCCTAAAATCATGAAGGATCAACCTGCAACTGTCTGCGTGGATGGAGTGACTTCAACAAGCATTCGAATGCACCTGGCATCTGAAGGTCTTCCGTCGGATCCTGAACATCTTCTTCGTATCTTCAAGGACTCGCTTCAGGAATATGGGAAAGACATTGCTACGGCGGATCTGCAGTCATACCAGAAATACCTATTTAGAGAGCGGATTCATCGTTTGAAGCAGCTGCGAGAAAGTGACTCTAAATTTCGAAATACGATTAACCCAAGTTTTCAGAAATAACGAACCCTTTCGACGAGAAAAAAGAAGACATGGTAAGTATTTCATCAACCAAAAAATTTCTTCTCCAAAACAGAATGCGACTGAAATTTTGTTTTCGAATATAACGACCCTTGCGATAAGAAAGCAGAAGACATTTTAAGTATTTCTATAACCGACGTACCTTCAAAAATATCTTCACTAAAACTTAATTCAACTGAAATTCTTATTTATTGCCAAAATTTCAACCGTATGAAAGGCACAGCAAAAATGAAAGGTAGGGTATGTGTCCCCTGACTCAGCCTAATATGAAACGATCGATTACATTTTTTAGCATAACTCATTAAGTATTTCATCTGAAAGCTATATTTTGCTAGTTATACACTTGCTTAGATACGTTTAATAAAACGTTTTTTTTTTTTAAATAAACGGTAGTATTTATCACGAAAAGCTACACAACTCATTTTATGAAGTCAGAAACTTTCGAGGGATATGGATGTAATGTCGGTCTGTAAGCATCAAATTGGGTCTATCTATTCAGGGTGCAACAAGGGTGCAAGATTTATTGGCCGTTCGATAATGTTCCTTTGGTTTGTGTTGAGATGAATCATTTGGAAGATATACAATAAAAACTCATACATTTCCATTGAAAATTTGACCAATAACAACATGTTTACTAATTTATTCAGACAACAGGCCATAGTTGGGGACAAAGAAAATAATATGTCCCTAACATTGAGTACACGGTTTTCTTGTTAAATCATTGTTATTCAATCTATGTGAACAATTAGTTTAAAACGTGTGAATATTTTCTGTACAACTAGGCTGCATTATTTGGTTTATCGGTTCAATTTTGCCAAATTTTGATCATTGGAAGATCATAGATATAATCTGTTCAGCTTAACCAGTGAAATCAAGTTGTGTTGAAAGTTAAGAAAATCGGAAATTACACGGAAGTGTGCAACAGTAAATTGGTTAATAATGTCTAAATTGCTCTGAATTAAATCGGTAACCTTGATGACAACATAATTTTGTTGATTATCGCTGAATTAATGACATATTTGGTACAAAGGCCGAATGAAGGAGCTAGGCTAACATTACATCCCCTTACCCTAGATATAAAAAATTACTAGGCTCATCTTTTTCGGTAATGGATGAAAGTGTTCGAAGTGAAATTTTTTTTTGAAGTACTTTTAATGAATTCAGAGACGACCGAAATTTTCATGAGTCCCAGAAAAAGTCTGGTTGAGGTGTTCTCATAGCAATTTCAGCCAAATTCAATTCAGAAATCATTTCTATGACTAAATTCAAAGAATTGGAGCATGTTTGGGTGAAATCATGCATTGCTGGCGAAACACACGTGTTTGCCTCCGTGTATTTTCCACCATATCAAGCAAATAAAACTGCTTATGAATCTTTTTTTCAAAACGCTAAACGCTAAAAGTTCACATCTATGATGACTTTAACCAAATACTTTACCAAATAGTTGACTTTAATCAGAACTCTGAAAATGAAAGCATTTTATTTGCAGTCGTTGGGGACGTTGCAGACGTTGGGGACAATGCAGTATTTCTCATACCTCCCCGAGCCAATGACGGACATTTCAGTTGATAATTTATCTGTCAGGGAAATCTTACATGCTCTTGAAACTTTGGATGCTACGAAGGGTGCTGGACCAGACGGCTTACCACCTATATTTTTAAAATCTCTTTCAAAGGAGATAGTTAAACCTTTATTTTGGTTGTTTAATTCATCATTGGAGTCCAGCGTTCTTCCTGCTGTTTGGAAGGAATCTTTTTTGATCCCAATTTTTAAAAGTGGAAAAAAATCTGATATTAAAAATTATCGTGGGGTTGCTATATTATCAAGCATCCCGAAACTTTTTGAATCTATCATAAATGATAATATATTTTCGCAGGTGAAGACTTTAATTTCTAATAAACAGCATGGTTTTGTTAAAGGACGGTCAACAGCTACTAATTTGATACAATTTGTTACTTTTTCTTTGAACGTAATGGATAAAGGAAATTGTGTTGAAGCGCTATATACCGATTTTAGTAAAGCATTTGACAGAGTTGATATTCCACTGTTGCTTTTTAAATTATCCAAGTTGGGATTCAATCCTGGGCTACTAAAATGGATTGAGTCTTACTTGATTCAGAGAACGCAAAGAGTAAGATTTGAGGGAAAACTTTCAACAATTGTGAACGTCACTTCGGGCGTGCCACAAGGGTCTCATCTTGGTCCATTATTATTTATTTTATTTATTAATGATATAGAACACATTTTGAGTTTCCTTCGTGTTTCAATATATGCAGACGACATGAAACTTTTCATGGAGATATGTGATACATCCGACCTTGAATTATTTCAACACGAAATTGACAATTTTTACATTTGGTGTAAGAAAAATCTGTTAGAACTTAATGTAAAAAAATGCAATTCCATTTCGTTTACCAGAAAACACACAATATTGCAAAAAGCTATTACTCTTGGTCAGAAAACTGTAGAAAGATGCAGTCAAATTAGAGACTTAGGTGTTATACTCGATTCTAAATTAACTTTTGCTGAACATTACAATAATATCATTTATAAAGCAAGCAACATGCTCGGGTTTATCAAAAGGTTCAGCTTGAACTTCAATGATCCATACACAATCAAAACGCTGTATATAACATATGTGAGACCCCTTCTTGAATATTGTAGCATAGTCTGGTCTCCATATCAAGATACACATGTAAGCCGTATAGAGTCAGTTCAAAAACAATTTTTGTTATTTGCCCTGCGAAAGTTAGGATGGACGACTTTACCTATGCCGTCTTATGAGTCACGATGTATGTTGATTAGTTTAGATGGGCTTAAAAAGAGAAGAGAATTTGCAATGATAGCTTTCCTGAATGATGTTATTATGCAAAGAATAAGCACACAAGAGATTTTAGAAAATCTTAATTTCTATGCTCCCTCTCGCTTCCTAAGAAATAGACAATTGTTTTACATAAACAGTCAAAGAACAAACTATGCAAAGAATGGGCCTTTAAATAGAATGATGTCCTGTTATAATAAGTATTGCGATATAATAGATGTGACAATGAATAAAAAAAAGTTAGGAAAATTTTCTTTTCGCGGTTAGATATAACAAATTAGACATTAAGTACTATTTGTAAAGCAAAACTGGTCTACAATGGATTGACGCAAATAAATAAATAAAATTAAACACTGCAGTTTTTTTTTCGACAAAACAGCTAATTTAGGTCTAAATTAAAGTAATAATGTTAAAAATCAACAGAACTGTTACTGGGACTTTCTGTTGACCAATATTCACGAAGATTTCTGTGTGAATGAATCATTGAATCCCTTATGGAAAAATGAAGCATTTCACACAGCAATCGAATTCTCTCTATTTGTTCATGAAACTCAAAGACCCAACGACTGTGAATTCGAGGAAATCTTTGAATATCACAAATTTGCTTTGTGAAAATTTTATATGCAGATTAAGTAGTGTAAACTGGCAAGTAATACTTCGGAATGAAGGAAATGTTGAAATTGCTTTTGATGTATTTTATAATGTTTTTTTCGGAATTATTTATGAAGAGGTTCCAATCAAGGTAATACGACGTCATGGCAATTCAAAATATCCAGTCTGGTACAACAGACAAATCAAAAATTTAAAAAATCTCAAACAAAAAGCGCCCAAAATTTACAAAAAAATAACAGCAGTGAAGATTTAGAAAAATATTTAGACGTTTGTAATCAACTAAATTTAGCCATCGACATCGCATTTGAAGAGAATAACACTAAAAATGAAATTGAAATAAAGTCGTGCCCTAAGACCTTTTTCAATTACGTTAAATCAAAATTGAAATCTGACAATTTCACAAATTCTAGATGATCGCATAGGCAACAATTGCATCATTTTTCCTGGAAATTTATACCACCTGTTCCGAAAATGACCGGGATCTTCCGGTATAAAAATCTAGATGCCGTGAAAGGTGTAGGACCTGACGATATTCCCCTTGTATTCCTGAAGAACCTAGCTATGAAACATACAACTCCGTTGTTTTGACTCTTTGAAATATCGCTAGAAACTGGAATATTCCCGAAAATATGGAAAAACTCTTTTCTGTTGCCTATTTTTAAATCTGACAAAAAATCCGACGTACGTTATTACCGTGGTATTGCCATCATCTCTTGCATTCCTAAGCTATTCGAAGCAATAATCAATGGAAAATTATTTATCCTGATAAAGAATAGAATCTCAAAACTGCAACACGGGTTCTTTAAAGGTCGCTCAACTGCCACAAACTTATTTGAATTCAGGAATTATTCATTGATTGCAATGGAAAATGGCAACCACGTAGAAGCTCTTGACACAGACTTTAGCAAAGCATTTGATAGCATTGATATTCCAATGCTACTCTTCAAATTGTAAAAAATTGGCATAGAGCAAGGACTTCTTAAATGGCGTGAATCCTAGCATGAGCATGAGCATGAGCATGATTGACCGCCACTTCTTAAATGGCTTGAATCCTATCATACAAACCGCCAGCAATTATTAAAATTCAATGGAAAGAATGGACGACATAAAACTATTTCTAGAAGTAAGAAACCAGGAGGATATTAATATATTCCAAAATGAAATACATATATTCCATACATAGTGTTCGAAAATTCCATACATGTATCTAAATATCAAAAAATTTAATTTAATTTCATTCAGCAGAAAACAAAATACGCCAAATATATCAATCTCATTAGGAAATCAAGATGTTGGAAAATGTGAAAGAGTAAGGGATCTAGATGTAATCTTGGACTCTAAACTTAATTTCAATGATCATTATAATACCATTATTCATAGAACAAACAAAATGCTTGGTTTCATAAAACGCTTTGGTTTCAATTTTGAGGATCCCTACACAATAAAAACATTATATGTAGCTTATGTTAGGTCCATACTGGAATACTGTAGCATTGTCTGGTCTCCAGTTCATAGCATGCAAATTAACCGAATAGAGTCAGTACAGAAGCAATTTTTATTATATGCTCTTCGGAAACTAGGATGGACAACGTATCCTCTTCTATCTAACGAAGCGCGTTGCATGCTTATCATTTGCTGACGACATAGTTTCACAGCAAATAGATTCAGATGAAATTTTATGAAAATTAAACTTCTATATACCTTCACGGCAACTACGGAACCGGAATGATAATTATCGAACAAACTATGCCAAACACGGCCACTTACAATCAGCATTGTGAAACTATAGACTTAACCATGTCAAGGCAAAACCTAAAAAAAATGTATGCCAAACAAAACAACATCATTTAAAAAATATTATAAAAGCACCTTCTACTTAATCATTTTTTTTAAATATTTTGTTGTATTTCAGATTCCGGACGAAGCAAACACAACCGGGTCAATCGCCATCTTTCTTATTTCATCACCATAACCATAGATCTCATGCAGACGAATATCTAATAGACCACAGACAACATCATCACATCTCCCCTTCTTTAAATATAGACATTGATATTAATAATCGAAAATGCAATCGTTGAATCGCTTCGGCTTTCTGATTTTGCGCTGTGATCTGCTCCAATCCATTCGATCATCCTGATCAATGGCCTCCTTGGATGGCTGACACATAATCCCTGGACTTGCCCCCAGGCCAGGCCGGGACCAATCGTTGAGTTTGGCTCGCTAGACCATTGTGCATCCGTTGGTGTCTAGTCTTCCTCGTCTGTGAATAGATTAATATTATTAAAACTGAATAAAGGATGACAATATGTCTACGAACATTATACCACCATTTCCAGTAGCTACTCGCTTTAGATGACTGGAATTTCTATCGTATGATTTTCCTGTTTCGTTATTCTGGACTGTCACACGAGAGCCGTGCTTTGCAGTAACTGTCATCACCGTTGGATTGAACGTAGGTGTAAGCTTATTTCCTGAAAGAACGTTCTTCATGTATACCTAATCTCCTACACCGAGATTAGATGGTTTTGCTCTGCGACGAAGATTCTCTGCATCTTTACCCTTTTCCTTTTCGTGCAAATCACGATCTCCATGCTCGGTCGGTGGTGATTCAGTACTCAAATCTCCCAAAGTTTGTAATTTGGTGTGGATGTTCCTTCCGAACATCAGTTCAGCTGGAGTCTTACCAGTTGTGCTATTTGGAGTCGAATAATACATCGACAAATATGTGAGAAGATCACGCTTCCAATCGTGGTTCAGGGCTTGGCTGATTTTGAGCCTCTTCATCAAAGAACGGTTCTGACGTTCTACGAGGCCATTCTCTTGAGGCCAGTACGGCGTGGTTTTGTTCGGGATTATTTCTCTATTCCGGCAACAACGTTCAAATTCCTATCCGACGTCTCCTTAGCAGTAATTTTCTGAAGTATCTCTACTTCTTTATATCGGATATAATAATCAATTATTGCCAGTAAATAATCTCCAGAAGGCAAAGGCCCAAGGAAATCTATACCACGTTTGATGAAGAAGATCGCGATTATGAATATTTCAATTTCTTCCCAGAATTTTCAAGGGACATTGGAGTTAGTCAAGTCAAATTTCAAGACATCTTGGAAGGTTTGAATAAATTAGACGTTTCCAAAGGTTCTGGCCCTGATAGAATACCACCCGTATTTATGAAGAACTTAGCATTAGAACTTACAGCACCTTTATGTTGGCTTTTTTTTATAAGTCACTGGAATCTGGGATCTTCCCCAAACTTTGGAAAAGTTCCTATCTAGTACCTATTTTTAAAAGTGGAAAAAATCGGACATTTGTAACTATCGTGGAATTGCCATTATTTCCTGCATTCCTAAACTTTTTGAAGCAATTATCAATGAAATTTTTTTTTCTCAAATCAAAAACAGACTGACTAATAAGCAACATGGATTCTTCAAAGGATGATCAACTAACACAAATTTATTGGAATTCGTCAACTACTCACTGATAGCAGTGGACAATGGCAACCATGTAGAAGCCCTTTATACAGACTTCAGCAAGGCTTGCGATCGCATTGACATACCCATGCTTCTATTCAAATTACAAAAAATGGGAATTGAGGCAGGAATCCTCAGATGGCTCGAATCCTATCTTACTAACCGTCAACAAATAGTTAGATTCAAAGGGAAGAAATCAAATCCTATTAGTGTCACTTCTGGAGTCCCCCAAGGCTCTCACTTAGGTCCCCTTTTATTCATTTTGTATATAAATGACATTTCCTTTATTCTCAAAAACATTAAATTTCTTATTTACGCTGATGACATGAAACTATTTCTAGAAATAAGAAACAAAGAAGATATCATGACATTCCAGAAAGAAATAAATGATTTCTATATTTGGTGCAACAAAAGTCTTTTACCGCTGAACGTAAAGAAATGTAATTCGATAGCTTTTAGTAGGAAACGAAACACCCCAGACATAACTATCAATCTAGGGAATCAGCCAGTTGAAAAATGTAAAAGAACAAGGGATTTAGGAGTTATCTTGGACTCGAAACTAACTTTCATTGAACATTAAAATACTATCATCAACAGAGCAAATAATATGCTTGGATTTATAAAACGTTTTTGTTACAATTAAATGGGAACCCCGAACCACCAATTTGCCTATTTTACCAAACTCATTCCGAAACACATGATAAGGTTTGATTGGGCTTGAAGTGTAATTCCACACTCCTCGATCCAGATACTCGCGGTAATTCACGCAGCAGGATCCTCACAAGATGCCTTTTCCAACTCTCCAATGTCCACTGCTTTCAGTTCAAGCACATTCCGTATATAGACATCGCAATCTGAATCAAATGGTTCTCCCTGTGAAGTTTGAGCGAGACGTGAAAGTGAGTCGGCTATGTTTGACTTACCTTTACGGTACACTACGTCGTAACTGAATGCCTGCAACCTTAGGACCCAACGTTCTACTCTTAAACTTGGCGATGAATCTGGCGAAAATATGGCTTCGAGGGGTTTATGGTCGGTCTCCAGTTCAAACCTAATGCCCACAAGGTAAATCTGGAACCGTTCGACTGCCCATACTAAGGCCAGAGCTTTCTTCTCCGTCTGAGCATATCGACGTTCGTTTCAGTCAAACTTTTACTGGAGTACGACACTACCTTTGGCATTCCTTCAAAAAATGCAGTAGAACTGCTCCCAGGCCTAGTATCTGCAACTACTCTTGTTTTAAGCTAGGATTAAAATGCGACAGTCGGTCTACGTAGCATACAGCTTTAAGCAATTCATCAAAAGCTATCTGCTCTTCCAAAGTCCATTGAAAAACAGCTTTGTTTTTCGCAAGCTCTCTGAGAGGGAATGAAATTGTAGCGAGGTTTGAAATGGATGCCCCAACGTAGTTCACAAGACCAAGAAAACTCCTGACCTCTTCACAGGTAGTTGGTGCTCAGAAGCTCTGAAGAGCCTCAATTTTGCTTGGTGAGGGAGTCATTCAATCTTTGTTGAATCGGTGTCCTAGGAAGTCGATTTCAGTCAAATTGAATGCACACTTTGCGTGATTGAGCCAAACTCATAATCACGAAATTTGTCCAAAACCATACGAAGTGCTTCGTCATGTTCTTGCTCGGTTCTGCCCACAACGATTATATCGTCAATGAAATTGATAGAAAGGCCACAATCCGATAAAATTTGTTCAATGATCTTTTGAAATATCGCTGGTGCACAAGATATTCCAAGGACTAGTTTCTTGTAACGGTGGAGGCCTTTGATTTAAGTGAAACAAAATACACCGTTAATACATCGTCAATACCTTGCATTTTTATTAACCTGTTGATTGAAACTTACTTTTATGAGTGATGAAAAAGGGTCAATGGCTTGCTCACATCATCTAGCGCCAATTGATGGAAGGCATCTTTGATGTCAAGCCTGGAGAAATACACTGCCCCATTGAGCATCCATCGAACATTCGCGATTGTTGGCAGTGGATGCGTTTCACGAAGAACTGCTTTGTTTGCCTCATGTCGATACACAATCGAATCTCGCCGCTGTCTTTGATTACCACGACCATCGGTGAAACCCATCGGCTAGGTTCAGATACCTTCTCAATGATGTCCAAGTAATTCCTTAAGCTTATCCTCTACGCGCTCTAAGGTAGCGAATGGAAGTCTCCGAAATCGTTGAACAACTGGACTGGACTGATTTGTCGATCGGAATGTGTATCTTCACACCGTGGATGCTGTGAAACGGACGAATACTACTGACGCTCTGTACCTGCTCATGTTGGCTAGGAAGCCCGACAATCAAAACTCCCAACTGCTTTGCCGTTTGCTTGTCGAGCAAGGGCTGAGGTCCATCATTTACAACGTAAAACCGTACGTTCGTTTTCAGTTTTTTGTTTCCATCGCTAATGATGATTTGCGCGTTGAACATTTCCAACACCACCAGGCAATCCTTTTGTGCATAGGCTTTGAACTTTTTGTCCGACCGATTTCTCCTAGTCAATGTCTACACTCCATTTTTCAGCATCATTTCCCAGGTTTTTTCATCGATGATGTTCAAGTGAACGCCAGAATCTCTCTGCATTTCGACGATGACACCTCCTACTTTTGCCCATACCAACTCCTCTGAATCGCTTGTTGACGAAACCATTTCGACCAGTTCGGTATAATCTTGTTATCCTTGCTCATCGCCTGTCGCATGTATCCGTCGAGTGGCATAAGGAGGTCCCACACGCGGTTGTTTCCCGGATGGGGTACGATTGGGCTGAAAGGCTTGAGAATAATTTCTTTTTGCAGCAGCAGCAGTCTTCATCAGTGGCTTATAGGGAGCACCAGCAGAACTCCCAGTTTGTCCCAAGCGATTGTAGCAGCCTGCACGGAAGTGTCCCAGTTTGCCACAGTTGGAACACGTTTTATTCCAAGCTGGACAGTTTTGGCCTGACTCGTGTTGCATTCCGCAAAATTTGCAGAGCCCCTTGAGCCGTTGCATGATCTCCGTATTCTTACCCACCGCTAACAATATTGCTTGGCCGCTGATCTGTTCGCTAGCTGAGCGAGAAGTTTCAAAAGCATTCATCTGCTTTACAACTTCTTCCAAAGTCAAATTTGTTGCCTGCAGTAGTTTTTCACGGAGCGATGCTGGTACGAATTGAAGCATCTTGTCGACAACAGCTATTGCAGAGCTGTCGGTGGCACTTTTCCCAAAATTACACTTCGATGCGTGCGTTTGCGTCTTCACCAAAAACTTCGTCAAACTCTCGCCAGATTCCGGTTTCATTGCCAAAAACACATAACGCTCGTGTGCTTCATGCCGCTGGGGGACAAAATAACTGTCTAATTTCTCCACGGCAACTGCGTAAGGATCTGTATCTTTGTCACCTTGAACATCTGCTCCCGGGATGTTGTAGAAAATATCCTGTTTGAAACCGCCATGAGCCAAGAGCAAATCCTTTTTTTCCGCTGCATCTCTGATCTTCGTAGCCCAGAGGCAAATTTCAAAGCCACGTTTTCACGTCACCCCGATCCGTAAGTGAAACATCTGCGTATGAAAAAAACTACAAGCTTGCGAACAGTCTATTTGTATCCATCCTTGAAACATAATCAGTTTAGTTAGCACATCATCATACAATATTCATCATTATTACTTACCTCGAAATCACAACAATCACATCAAAATCGTAACGTCCGCAACGAACGCAATTTCGTCAAGCTCTCCACTATCTCACCATGTAAACAACCTACGCTGTCAAGACGCGGTAGCAACGTAGCAACCAACACCGCTCTCTCGCTGTGGTAAAGGGTGATACGGTCAAAATTTGGTCAAGGGAAAACGCGTGTAAATCGGTGAAATCCTTTATTTAAAAAATCAAATTAAATTTCTTTTTCAAGTTCAATTAGTATAAAATTCAGGAAAAATATTCAGTTAGGCTTCCGCTTTTCCAAATCCGAATTGCCGGGCCTTACGCTTGACCCCTGCCATCAGATTTTGTACAGCCACCTTGTCCACCTTCTTCGCCGCAGAAAGCCAGTTTGCCTTAAACTGCTGCTCGTCCTTAGCAGTTTTTTTGGTCTTCTTTAGGTTCCGCTTGACAATAGCCCAGTATTTCTCAATTGAGCGGAGCTCTGGCGTGTTGGGAGGGTTCTTGTCCTTGGGAACCACCTGCACGTTGTTGGCGGCGTACCACTCCATGGCCTTTTTACCGTAATGGCAAGATGCCAAATCCGGCCAAAACAGTACGGAACAACCGTGTTTCTTCAGGAAAGGCAGCAGACGTTTATTCAAACACTCTTTCACGTAAATTTCTTGGTTGACAGTCCCGGAAGCTATGAAAATGCTGCTTTTCAAGCCACAGGTACAGATGGCTTGCCAAACCAGATATTTCTTTGCGAACTTTTACAGTTTCGTGTGCTTGAAAATATCTGCTACCTTTCCCCTTCCTTTTGCCGTATAAAACTCCTGTCCCGGAAGCTGCTTGTAGTCGGCTTTGACGTAGGTTTCGTCGTCCATTACCACGCAGTCAAACTTCGTCAGCATCGTCGTGTACAGCCTCCGGGATCGCGCTTTGGCCGTCGTATTTTGTTTATCATCGCGATTTGGAGTCACTACCTTCTTGTAAGTCAATAGTCCGGCTCGTTTTTTGGCTCGATGCACGGTTGTAGACGATACACCCAGCTTATTTGCGGCATCTCGGAGAGATAGGTTAGGGTTTCGCTTGAAACTACCGGCAACTCTCTTTGTCGTCTCAGCGGCTTCCGGTTTTCGATTTCCCCCCGATCCAGACTTCCTGGCTGTCGACAAACGTTCCCCAAACACTTTAATTACATTTGTAACGGTTGATTTGGCAACTTTTAGCGATTTTGCCAACTTTGCGTGCGAGTAGCTCGGATTTTCGCGATGCGCGAGCAAAATTTTGATACGCTGCTCTTCTTGCTTGGACGGCATTTTGACAACTGAAGAATGAATTCCAAAATCAAAATAGGAGCAACATTCTACACACACACACCTTCAAAATGAGGGGTGTTCAGGTTTTTTAAATGCAAAATTGAAAGAAATACGTCAAGTTGATATTGACCAAATTTTGACCGTATCGCCCTTTAGCCAGTCTCGCTGTCAAGCCGCGGTAGCAAATCCGCTCTCTTGCCGCGGTAGCAATCACTCACCACTTTCTTGACGTGATAGCCAAACCCGCTCTCAAGCGGTGGTATCAACCGATCACCACTTTCTTGCCGTGGCAGTTATCTCTTTCACACCGCTTCAAAAAATCAATGGCGGTCATATATCCACCTCCTTTCCAAACTTATCCGAATATTTCTCACAAAAATGCTAGCTAAAACATGACGATTATTCATCACAATTGAATTCCTTCCAAAAAAAATAACATTTACCTCCGCCAGTCCAGTAAATAATCTACAGTAAAACCAATCCTAGGGCACGAAAAATCTCAATCTCGTTGCCAATTTGTTGTATTTCAGATTCCGGACAAAGCAAACACAACCGAGTCAATCGCCATCTTTCTATATTTCATCACCCCGCTCTAACCATAGATCTCATACAGACGAATCACTAATAGACCAGAGACAACATCATCACATATTTCATAAGAAAAAACTATAAGGAACAGCCCAATGGGGTTGTGCGCAAAGTTGACGTAGGACTACGCAGCAATCGAATTCCCATACACGTCAGGGCCATCCGCTAATTGATTTAAGTCAGTCCTGAAAAAGGCCAAGAAAATTCTATTGTACACTCTTAAGAAAGCATTTGGTGGCTCTTAATTATGATACGGCCCCGGTTGTAGTTTGCGATGGCCACTATCTCTAACGCGTAGAAGATAGTTATGGATCTGTTGGTTCATTGGTTGTTCAACGCACTTTACCATTTACTCCGGGACGCGGCGTTTAATGCAATGTTCATCCGGGGCGCGGTAATGGAAATTTCAAACAGCACAAGAGAAAAAATTCATCCAAACGAACTCTTCAGTTGGCAAACTAATTTGGTCGTCCTGAAAAGGACGGATTTAGTTGACGGGGGAGAAACAGTTCGCGATGGAACTTGGACTTTCTTTCTTGGTTCATCTTCTCTTCATTGCGGGTGGCCATCTGCAGGTGACGTGGGATGATTGATTCTTGTCTATTTGTCACGGGCGGCTTTTTCCCGCCAACTTGTAGGCTTCAGCAGCCATGTTTCTCGCAGCGAGTTTGACGGGAGCATCGGCAACAACAGCCAACTGCAACAACGCCTCTCTGGGCAACGACTGCTCGCCGCCGCAAACTGTGATCCTACAGCCACTGCACAGCTTAACGACTGTCGTACGACTGAATCAAAATGTTCTGCTAAGAGCTATGAGGTAAAGGGGTCGGATGCTAGTGCACGAAAGAAGGCGGTACCAACGAAGGCAATGTGTTACAAATTGCATCAAAGGGGACGAAGTTCAGTTATTGCGCCACAATAATTAGTTTTAATTACTGCACGCTAGACGGATGATTTTCTTAACAGAAATATGCCTTCATTACTTGCTATCACAAGCAACTAATCCGCTATGCACAACTAGGAACTACAACGAACTCAACCACATGGTCGGCCTGAAGTGTCGCAGTTCGGTTCGAATTATCCGTTCTAGAATTTCGTTCGTTGGTTGTTCAACGTTCTTTGTCATTTACTCCGGGAAGCGGCGTTTAATTAATGCTATGTTCAGCCGGGGCGCGGTGATTGAAATTAATTTGAAACAGCAGAAGAGAAAATTTTAACCAAATAAACTCTTTAATTGCTAAATTGATTTGGTCGTCCTGAAAAGGACGGATTTAGTTGATGGGGGAGAAACATGGTTCGCGATTGAACTTGGGCTTTCTTCTTGGTATTCTTGGTTCAGCTACTTGTCGTTGCGGGTGGCCATCTTCAGGTGACGTGGGATAGTTGATTCTTGTCTCGTTGTCACGGGCGGCTTTTTCCCGCCAAATCGTAGGCTTCAGCAGCCATGTTTCTCGCAGCGAGGTTGACGGGAGCATCGGCAACAACAGCCAACTGCACCAACGCCTCTCCGAGCTACGACTGTCTGCCAGTGCTGCTGCCGGCTACGATCCAACTGCAGATCCTACTCTGCACAGCTCCACGACCACCGAAAAACTAATTCAAAATGCGAAGGTGTACCCGTTATATAACATTCATGGCTGCCTAGGAGACGTTAGTTACTTAAATATGAAATCTGTGCTAGAAAAGTACTGTGTATTTGGTAAATTTACTCTGAAAAAATCGACATTATAAGACATTACCTTATATTTGCGTTAATTTCAATAGTTGAATGTTATAAATCAATAGATTTAAATATTGGAATCGAAGCGTAGAAAATGTCTCGATCGATTGGTGAAAACATTTTGAAAATCGATCGTGAAATGACTTAGTAATTAACGTTCAAAACCTATATATTTTTCGTGACGCTCCAAATTTGCGCAATTCGAACGTGTACCCCAGTATTGAAAACACAGACGTAGTCCTACGTCAAAACGTATATGTTAAACATTTATACGCAAATGTACCAGTCTACGTCGGTTGACGAAATAAATCTATATATATATAAAAATGGATTTCTGTCTGTCTGTCTGTCTGTCTGTCTGTCTGACCCTAATAGGCTCGGAGACTACTGAACCGATCGGCGTGAAAATTTGTATGCAGGGGTTTTTGGGGCCGGGGAAGGTTCTTAAGATAGTAAGAGACCCCCTCCCTCCTCTGAAGGGGGGGGGGGGGGTTCCCATACAAATGAAACACATATTTCTGCATAACTCGAGAACTGATCAAGCAAAGGGATCCAAATTTAACATACGGAAGTTTGTGGAGGAAAGAAATCTTTCTATGGTAGTTTGAGACCCCTCCCCTCTCTAAAAAGGGAGGCTCTCATACAAATGAAACATATCAAGCAAATGGAACCAAATTTGGCATGTGGGGTTTTCTGGGGGCGAAAAATGTTTTTATGGTGGTTTGAGATCCCTCCCCTCTCCTAGAAGGGGTGCTGTCATACAAATGAAACTGAAATTCCTTCATAACTCTAGATCTAATAAAGCAAATGGAACCAAATTTGGCTTGCGGGGATTTTAAAGGCAATAAATGTTTTTACGGTGGTTCGAGATCCCTCTTCTCTCTCTGGTAGGTGGGGGGGGGGGGGGGTGGTTCTCCCATACAAATGTATCACAAGTTTCTGCATAACTCGAGAACTAATCAAGTAAATGGAACCAAATTTGGCATGTGGGGTTTTCTGGGGGCGAAAAATGTTTCTATGGTGGTTTGAGACCCCTCCCCTCTCCAAGAAGGGATACTGTCATACAAATGAAACTGAAATTTCTTCATAACTCTCAATCTAATAAAGCAAGTGGAACCAAATTTGGCTTGCGGGGATTTTAAAGACAATAAATGTTTCTACGGTGGTTCGAGACCCCTCCTCTCTCTCTGGTAAGGGGGGGCGGTCTCCCATACAAATGAAACACAAGTTACTGCATAACTCGAGAACTTATCAAGTAAATGGAACCAAATTTGGCAGGTAGAGGTTTTTGAAGGCAAGAAATGTTTCTATGGTAACTCAAGACCCCTCCGCCCTCTGTAAGAGGGGGGCTCTCATACTAATGTGTTTCTATGGAAGTTTGAGACTCCTCCGCCATCTGGAAGAGGAGGGGAGGGAGGGGGAGTTTCCAAACAAATCCAACACAAATTTCTGCATAACTCGAGAACTAATCAAGTAAATGGAACCACATTTGGCAGGTGGAGGTTTTTGAAGGCAAGAAATGTTTCTAAGTTGAGTCGAGCCCCTCCCTTCTCTGAAAGGAGGGCTCATATACAAATAAAACACAAATTTCTGAATAACTGAGAACTTATCAAGTTAATGGAACCCAATTTGGCATGTGGAGGTTTTCGAAGGCAAAAAATGATTCTATTGTGGTTTTAGACTCCTCCGCTCACTGAAAGAGGGGTCTCTCATACAAATGAAACACAAATTTCTGCATAACTCGATAAAAATTAAAGCAAATGGCATTGAGAGAAATAAATGTTTATTATGTAGTTTGAGACCCCTCCACCTTCTGGAAGGGGGAGACTCCAATAAAAATGAAACATAAGTTTTAGCATAACTCGAGAGACAATGAAGCAAATGATACCAAATTTGGCATTTGCAATGTTGAGGTTTTTGGAGGCAAGAAATGTTTCTATGCCAGTTCAATACCCCTCCCCATTTTGAAGGGGGGGGGGCTCCCATACAAATAAAAAGCAAATTTCTGCATAACTCGAGAACTAATCAAGTAAATGAAACCCTTTTTAGCATATGGGGGATTTTGGAGGCTAGATTTCTATATACATAAAAATGAATTTCTGTCTGTCTGTCTGTCTGTCAGACACTTATAGACTCGGAAAGTTCTGAACCGACCAACGTGACAATTTAAATGAAGGGGTTTTGGGGGCTGAAAAAGGTTCTTATGATTGTTTGAGACCCCTTCTCTCTCAGAAAGGAGCGCTCTCATACAAATGAGACAAAAAATTTCATCATAACCCGAGAACTAATCAAGCAAATCGAATCAAATTTGGCAGTTTTGAAGGCAAAAATGTATCTATGGTAGTTCAAAACACCTCCCCCTCTGAAGAAGAGGGGGGGGGGCTTCAAAAAAAAGGAAACTCAAATTTTTATTATAAAGAGCCCAGAAGTGGAGATAAAAGCAAGGAACAAATTGGCAGTGGGGTTGAAGGCAAGGTTGTATGGTGGTGAGACCACCCCCCCGAAGGGAGGGCTCCCATACAAGAAAACAAATTCTACAAGAGATGTAGGTATAAAAAAACGAGTTTTTCCGGGTAAGAAGAGATGTTTTGATAGAAGTTTGGAACCCGCTCATTCAAGAAAAAAAAATTCATTTCGAAAAAAAACATAAAGTGCAGTTATATTAAGTTTTCTTTCTTAGTGCAGTGAGGGGTTCTAGTAAATAAATAAAAGATTCTAGACGATAGATCTAGTTATTAGAGTAGGGTTGTTCGGAAAAGGCAGGGCAGGATTTTCATTTGTGGGGGCCCGTGGGCCGTAAACTTGTGGGGGCCCTTTTTTCTTCAAACATATAACTTTGATGATGCATTAGAATGAAAACAACAGAATTCAGTAGTCAACAATATATTTGTTAATAATTTTAATAAAATTCCACAGTATAAGTGCAAACCAATATACCATTACTCAAAAATGCCTTCCTGCGAACTTTTCTTTGCTGAAATGTATCGATTATGTGATCTACACTTATTTCTTTCAAAATCTCATTCTCAATGCATAGCAGCGCCAAATTGACTAGCCTCTCATTAGTCATGGATGTCCTTAGCCTGTTTTTGATAAATTTCATTCTTGAAAACGATCTCTCTCCACTTGCATTGGATACCATTATGCATAAGTAAATTCGTAGTGCAACTTCTGCATTAGGAAAAGTGGATCGCATGTTGTTTTTCAAAATGAAATCATAAAGGAATGTCTCAACTGGTATGTTATGCAAATTTTGACTGTGCTTGGCAAATGATATGAGCTGGATGAGTTTGTTAGTCAATTCCGGTCCGAGATCTCCTGGATAAGCTTCAACCAACTTTTTTGCTCCAATTTCTAGTTCTGAAGGGGACGCATAAAAATCCGACAAAAATTCGTACAAGTTGCAGACCTTTTAAAAAACGAAACAAGATAAATTATGTTGATTAACGATTGAATAACCAAATAATTGACTTGAATCAATAATAATAAAAACCTGTTTATACGCTGCTGCGCGGTCCGCCAGAGAAGTTTTTAGTTGGTCAATTACGGTATGGAAGGCATCAGCTTTGAATTTGTCCTTTGGAGTTTGAGTGACGGTTTGCTTAGCTAGACCTGGCTCGTTGAGTCGAACGTTCTTCACTCTCGTTCGGATATTCCGGTATTCTTCTGAACCAGACCTTTGTCCTTTGCCGCTGCTTCATATTCATCGTACTTAGTGCGTATTGCTTCGACGTATTCGATCAAACTAAGGATTGAATTGACAGCTGGTCTCAAATATGTGGTAGGGTTTTGAAGAAACTGGCTAGTTGCATCGAACCTTTCAAGGATGTCATGCCAGAACTGTGTGTAAATGGCATGCTCAAGGCGAGACATCTTATTGGAAAGACAAGAGGCTTCATTTTTCACCAAATCTTTCTCTTCTGGGTTTTCAGCGATTGTTAAAAGAGTGGCTTTAATTTCAGCGTATCCATGACGCAATGCCTTGGTTGCATCAGCTCGACAAGACCATCAAGTGTCGCTTAGGTTTTTCACAGTATACTTTCGCTCGGTTTTCAACAGATTTTCGGTCAAGATTCGGAATCAACTTGTAGAATTTGTGAAAAACGTGAATAAATTTTGAACAAAGTTAAAAAAATTCAACAGCGGACGAGCAAGTATTGGCTGCGGACTTTCCAATCAAATTCAATGAATGAGCGCAACATGGAACAAAATAGGCATAAGGATTTTTTTGAAGAATTAACGCTTGCATTCCTTTGTACTTTCCAGACATGTTTGGTGCATTGTCATACGACTGTCCTCGGCAATCCTGGAAATTTATGTTATGGTCTCGTAAAAAATTAAGAAGAGCATCAACCATTTGATGGCCTGCATGGCCGCAATGAGGAATAAATGTCAAAAACCGTTCAACTGGCATTGTTCGTTCCAAGTATGGCACGACTACTGTTAGTTGATCAATATGTGATTCGTCAGGAGAGGAATCAACTGAAATTTAATAATATTTCGTCTTCTTGATTCGTTCCGTAATCTCTTCGAATACCTTTTCTGCCATGATATCGATTATCTCGTCACAAATAGTAGAGGACAAATAGTTGGCATGTCCACTTTTCTTATTTCCATGAACCTCGATGTGCTGCGCCAATAAAGGGTCATATTTGGAAATGAGCTCAAGAATTCCTAGGAAATTTCCATTTTTCATTGATCCAATTAACGAAACCCTAACCCCCGTTGTGACAAAAAAGTAATTGCACTCACAACTCTCTTTAAAACCTCTCGCCAGTAGCTTACGGTCTGCTGTTCCTGTGATAAACACAACATTTCGAATAAGGACACCAAAAGCTACATTTTGTAATAAAAAAAGACTTACATGCTGTTTCAATTTTTGATCCACACCGAGGTTCCCCGCTCGAGAAGCAATGGAAACTGATGATTCCAGAAGATCTTTCGATGTCTCGTGTAGACGAATTCTCTCCTGAGCGCGCTTCCAATTGCAGAATCCTTCACCAGAAAAACTAGACACCGAAACTTCCATAAGCTTACAAACATAGCAATAAAGTTTTCCAGAGTACGGCGAAAAACAAAGCCAGTTTCTTAAAACCGTTTCATTTTGGAGCTTGCGGTAAAACAATGATTTTGTGCATTTTCTGACGCTTTCAATATCTCCCCTGTCCTGATTCACCGAATAGGTTTCGAACTTTTTCTCATCACAATGATGCAGCTCACTTGGTCCATTTCTGATCCAATAGTCAATTTCTTCATCATTTAATTTCGACCATTTTCCTCATCTTTCTCAAAATTGGAGTTGACCTTTTCTTCCGCTTTAACTAGTACCGAATTATCACAAGACGAAGAACTTGAAGCTTCTACTGAAATCACTTTATCACGTAACGCGCTTGAATCTGCTTCGGTAGCGCCTGCTACACTGGCACCACCCACGGCAAAAAATGAGCTGATTTTTGGCGTTTTCGAGAGCACTTCTTCGACCTTTTTATTTTTTTCATCTTGGATTTTTCTTTTATCTGCTCCACTTCTATAATTTCCGGGGACAACGTGACGATCACCCATTTTTCTGTTTTCAAAACACTGTGTTCCACTCGGAACTGTTTCACACGCGCAAACGTTTCGTGATGAAGCCCAACGAAACACTGCTGAATGCTGTTTGCTTGGTCTTATACGAATGTTCAGTCGGAGGATTCGGTATAAATTGTCTAAGTGAGGGAAGCAAACATGCTTCTCTATCTTTCTCTCACAGCATTGACAGCGATGATGTATGCAGTGAGATGTGAACAGCTGAGGCAATCAGGGTTATTCTGCGTGGCGTATCAGGTGAGACGACAATTGTCACCTCGCAGTCACATGACTATTCTCACTCGATTCCCTTAGTCGAGTCGAGTGACGCGAGAGGTTCATTTCTCGGTGAGTGAGAAAATGAATCGCATGTGACTCTGTATTCATTCGAAGAACTGTCAGTTTACTACATTCTGGAGCAACAATAGAACAGGGCCTTACAGCATTTCTAAACAAGCCGTTGAAAATGTTTTCATCGCAAAACATTAGGTTTCCCACACAAATCAATCACACCGTCGTGAAGAGAAAAGTTTCCCTTACCCAATTATGCTGTTGATTAACATGGGTGGCCCAACACTTTGTGAGAAACGGACTAACAAGGCATTGTTCAGGAACGTTGTTTGGCCATATTATTTTGTTGCTTCAGAATTTTGTTTTGAAGTGGATAACGTTTGTCTTTTTGCTGCAAATCGATTGGAAGTGGAATAAAACGAGAAAATTTAATCATCTTGAGGTGATTAAAAATAAATAACCCACCATAGGTTCTCTGAATTTATTGATAATTATGTATTACAGAGTGTGAAGCAAAATGAAAATGATGATATAAATAATTTAAAGTATGGTTTCTCCATCGGTACTTATGAGGACATTTGCGAACCCGGGTGAATCGTCAATAAGGTCGATTGGAATGCCCTGAATGTGATTTATATTCCTAGTTTCGAAAGTGTCATGGAATTTTGAATTTTATTTGTTTCTAGGTTTGTAATTTCTAAGTTTAGAATAATGTTAACCAAATCATATCCTTCTTCAACTACTTTGTGTTTTACGATCTCTTCCTTAACTAGTTATTTAATGGTTTCTTTCATATTAATCGAACCATCATAAAAATCAGTAATGTGAATTTGTGGATTGTTATTTTTGGTTACTTTATAGATTTCTGAACTGATTAGTTTTTAGGGTGCGTCTGGATTAACGAATGGTATTATTGTATTTTTCAACAGCAATGTGGACAATGTTGCTGGATGGTAAATGTGGAGTAATCTGTTTTCAATTTTCCTTTGAAATCTGGGGATTGGAAAGTGCCCTCGTTATCCATTACGAGAGAGTTTGGAATAATGAAGGAAGTTTGCTTTCGCAACATGAACAGCGTGCTGGGATCTGACTGGAATCATTCGACCAAACTTACTGAATGTATCAATGCTTGATAAATAGTAGTTGGACTAGATTTGAAAGATTTCTATATGAAGGATTGGTTAAAAATAAATAGAAATAGGTATTTCTTGGATAAGTATTATCAGCAGATACCGATCATATTTTGAGGTTTTTGGGAAATAAAATTCACGTAAAAACTGATATTTATTTTCATGAAATCCACGGTGAGGTCTGTTATATGTTTCGTGAACAATCTTCTCTTGCTCATCACTGTCTGTAACATCTCGTAATATTATCTGAGCAAAACGAATTATGAGAAGACTGGGTTGATGAAATATTTTTTAAACATTTCTTGGATTTTTCCCAGAGCTTCTTCAGAAATATACAATCCATTGGTTTCTGTAGGACCACAATATTCTCTTAGTAAATTGGTCAAAATTTGTTCGTTTGATCCTCGTCCTTGATTAAAATTCTAAGATAACCAGAAAATGGATTTGTTGCTTTGGTTTCTGGATTAGTTGTGGTTCTTTCGATTTTTAATTGGGAACGAAAGTTGTTCAAAGGCGCTTTGGTTGAAATAATGTAGCTGGAGTCATCGTCTTCAGCAGAGTGCTGAGTAGGTGTTAAGGAATTAATCTGAATGCGGCTTATAGTGTCTGCTACCACGATAGACTTTCCGGGTTTGTATATGATTTCAAAATCATGTTCTTTGGTGTTCAATTCATATGTTTTCTATTTGAAGTTTTTGGGGAAAGGTTATATGTCAATGGCTAAGAGGAATAATCACCTTTATTCTGTATTCCGTTAGAGTCGTATTGATTTCGAACGAAACATAATTTTGAATTCTGCATTTCGATTGATTCGACTTTTCCTATACAAAAAGTCAAGTCGATCGAAATGCAGAATGCAAAATTATGTTATTATGGTGAATATCACCATAATCAATGATGTTTGTCGGAGTGGCAACGAAGTGGCATATCATAATTCGATTAAAGGCAGAAATTAAACTGTTTTTGAAGTTTTCAAAATACCATCTTGTATATATTTTCTTACTTTGTTACTTTCTATTTGCACCAAACTTATGTGGTATTGAAGTCCTCTGTATTTTTTTATTTGACTTTATTTTAGTTTGTTAGTTCATAAGATAAAACGTTGGTCACTAACATTAATGACTAAGCTGAAGGGATTTATGTTGCCTGTCGAACTGCAAATTTGGAAGGCATCTGAGTTAAGTTGTCTCAAGTTGTAATTGTCACGGAGCGTTCCAATGCTTGAGCGGATTGGAGATGATGCGGACATAGGGTGTGGGATCGGGTCTCCCCCGGTTGGTGTCAGACCGATGAGCTTGGCAATCAGTAGAGGCATGGATTTAACAGGGAACACGAAAGGATTCTAGAGACTCTGGTTTCACCAAGTTCTTCGTTGATGCGTTGAATTTCTTGTAGAATTTATACGTGTCTTGAGAACGATACGGCTGCTCCATTTCTTCGCACTTAAACTCCTACAGGCGACGCTTCTTATCCCGAGAGAGATGAGTTTGCTGTCTTCCCTTCTGTCTGTATCGCACCACATTTTGAGAAGTTCCTTGCTGCAGCATCAACGCCCACGCTGCTTTCTTCTCATCTAGAACCGTTTAACACTCTTCGTCGAACCAACTGTTTCGTCGATTTCTTCCCACAAACCCTATGACACCTTCCACGGCGTTGTCGATGGCCGCTTTGACGGTACTCCAGCAGTCCTCAAGAGGGGCTTCGATCAGCTTCCCCTCTTCCGACAACGCTGCTTCGAGGCTTTGTGCGTCATTAGTGGCGACTTCGGGTAGCTTCGATCGAGATTATACCGTGGCGGGCGTCGGTATCGAATGTTGTTCACAACGGAAAGTCTTTGGCACACTTTGACCATTACCAGATAGTGGTCTGAATCGATGTTGGCGCCGCGATAGGTCCTGACGTCGATAATATCCGAGAAGTGTCTACCATTAATCAAAACGTGGTCGATTAGTGATTCGGTCTGTGGTGATCTCCAGGTGTACCGATATAGAAGGCTATTCTGTAAAAAGGTACAACGTATGGCCATGTTCTTGGGGGTGGCGAAATCGATGAGTCTGAGGCCATTTTTGTTTGAAAGCTGGTGGGCGCTGAACTTTCATATAACCGGTTTGATTTCCTCTTCCCGGCTGACCTAAGCATTGAGATATCCTATGACGATTTTGATGTAGGGGTTTGGGCAGCTGTTGTATTCACGATCCAGCGGGGCGTAAAAAGCGTAAAAAAGGAAGAAACTCTATATAAAGATTATTTTCTACAAAAAAAGTAAGTATGTGCTTTTAACTTATCCCTCGGATTGGTGGTTTCTACCAGAGTTGTTTTTTTCTGGGTAGAAGCATTTCGTTGACAAAAGATTTATCTTCAAACTACGCCGTATCCCGTCAGTTTGAACGTAATTTTCTCTTGCATTATTTAGCACTGAGAGTAGCACAAGCATCTCCGTTTCTTGATTAAAAAGGGGTTAAAACTGCTGTCAGAACATGGTTCTTACTCGAGAAACACACATTATGTGTTTTAGTCTGGGGGTGCGACACATCTAAATCCAGATTCAAGATGATCAAAAAATCCCACGCTAGCGTATCAATCTATGAACAATCTTGTTTCAGCTTGTGAATCTTAATCCATCAACTTGCATCGTGCTGCATCTTTTTGCAGTAAATCTTTAAAATCTTCATTAAAATCTTTGAAATCTTCTTTCTATCTACTAAGCGTGCGCACATCGCACAAAAGCAAAACAAAAAAAAAATCCTGCATCGGAGATAGAATCGCACCCCCTGGTTTTAGTTGCCTGGAAAATTTCCATATGTGGTTGAAATTTGTGTTTTATTTGTATTAAAGCCCCCTCCCCCACCTTTCTTCCCAGAGGGCTTAGGGATTTCGAACCACATTTCTTATATTCACCTCCCAATGCCTCCCCATGCCAAATTTGGTTCTATTTACTTGATTAGTTCTCGAGTTATGCAGAAATTTCTGTTTCATTTGTTTGAGGGCCCCATCTTTCATAGAAGCGAGGGGTCTCGAACCACCATTGATACAAATCCTGCACACATAGATATTTTTTTTACCGAAATCTGTAAAACTTTACCGAATTCTCAACAGCTGAACGTTCGGTAATCCGATTTAACGGATTTCCGTGAAATTTTACGGCTTATCTGTAAAAAAATTACCGAAATCTGTAAAATTGTACCGAAATCCCTTAAATTGGATTATCGAACGTTCAACTGTTGAGAACTCGGTAAAGTTCTACAGAATTCGGTAAAAAAAATCTAAGTGTGTGCCTCCAAAAACCCCCTACATGCCACATTTTGTTCCATCTGCTTGATTAGTACTTGAGTTATGCAAAAAAATGTGTTTGATTGGTATAGAAGCCCCCCTTCCATAGGGGGAAGGGGTCTCGAGCCATCATGGAAATATTTCTTGGCTTCAAAACCTCCACATGCCAAATGTGATTCCATTCACTTGATTAGTTTTGGAGTTATGCAGAAGTTTGTGTTTCATTTGTATGAGAACTTTCCTTTCCAGTTGGGGAGGGGTGTCAAACCACCATAGAAAAAAATCCTGCCTCCAAAAACCACCACATGCCAAATTTGGTTCCATTTGCTTGATTACTTCTCGAGTTATGCAGAAATTTGTTTTTCATTTGTATGGGAGCCACCCCCCTTCAGACGAGGGGAGTAGTCTCGAACCATCATAAGAATCTCCCTCGGCCCCAAAAAATTTTCACGCCGATCGGTTTAGTAGCTTCCGAGTCTATAAGGGTCAGACAGACTATAGATATGCAGATAACCCGCATAACGAAAAACAATTTACTATATAGTCAAAACTGTATTTCGAATGTAAGATATATTATCACATTGTATGTTATTGTTATCAAATATTATAGTTTAATCTCATTTTCACCATACAACCTCTACATTAACACATATTGTTAATGTATGCCATATTGTTATTGAAAGGTTTTTTATTGTCTGCACTCGGTCTGGATTGTATACCAACTTTTTGGCATAGAGTATAGCGAGAATTATGTTCGTGAAAATTGCCATTTTTTTATGGTAACCTAACTTAACCGCCTATTCAGCATATTGTTATTTGGCTTTTTACCATCTGACATATTGTTAAAACTGTATAGGAGATTGTAATTTTATAGTTGTCAACTATAAGGGTAAATGTCGTAACAATTTCGGAAACGGTCATCAACAATAAGGGAAATGGTCCAGGAATGGTTTGTGATTATGCGGGTAGAGCTATCCGACATCAAAGATTCCAGCCAGATGTCTTCCTACCTTTGACAAATATTTGGTGATTGTACAAATAGTGTACAACAAGCTTTCATTTAATTTGTCTGCCTGCTTCGAGATTACAAAGCCAAATAAAATAAACTTACTTTACTAAAACATCCGCAATAGTCAATTGATTAATAACATTCCATAGTTTCTTTGGAGGTGATGCCGGATATCCATTGATACCTTATTTAATTACACCGTTGCGTTCATCAACTGGTACACAAAGCTCCGAACGACAAACAAAATTAAATGAAATACACTCAAAAGCCCGAATGATTGTTGAGTCCTCAAAAATGTTTTCCGTCGTACATTAGGTGCTAGACAGTTGCATTACAAACCACAGAAAGCTGCTAGTATAGTGAACGTATGTTGTGCTTCACACAACTTGAGGCTTCTCTATAATTTACCAATAAATGATAAAGATTTCGAGACAACAGGCAATAATAATCTCGTCATTGATCTCATCTACGGAGGTGATGTTGGCATGACTGCGAGTAATATAAGACAAGAAATCAGGTTTTGCATTATTTCAGACTTTGAATATATTTCGAATCAAACAATCCATCAAAGACAATACAAATAATAAAGGACTCACTTGACAAGTTTGTAATTTAACAATAACATTGTAATCACCCGAAAGAAACTAAAAGGAAACTTAACTGAATGCTTGGATTCGAACTAAATAATTTTGTCCCACTTGGTCAACTTCCAACCCATAGTGTACTACTGTAGTAATAGGTTTGATGAAGCAAAAGTAAAGCTTACCATTAATGACTATTGGTACTAGCAAGTCAAATCCTTTATGAACGGTTGCATATATGTGTAAGCTAAATAATTCATTCAATCTTACCCAATAAAATAATTGGAATCAACATGTTAAAAAAACAACAACAATTATATCGTATATCAGCTTTATTTTTGCTTCATCAAACCTATTCCAACAATGTATTTTTTACTTTCGTTTGCAAGAGATCTAACTTTTTCTTTTTGTACCCCAGCAGGAGCAATTTATGTTTTAGTTTCTCAGTATTTTGCTTTTCTATTCAAAAAGCATTTTCTTGTTCGAAGCGAATTTCAGGCATTTGGCCACCTGAAGGTACTTTTCCACGGTGGCCACCAAACACTCGAACTGCTTCCTGTTTGTTATTTTTATTCTGAAATGTGAAAGAATGTTAAATGTTAAGAAAAATTATCAATTAATACATTTTCTGATAAATTATGTGATAAATTTACTCACTGCTTCGTCTCCCTTTTCAACAGTCGTCAATGGTGTAGGATACGCCTTGAAATGTCACTTGTGAGCGACAATTGTCACTCACATACGACTGCGAGAATAATGCGAGAGTTCATCGACGTTCATTCGTGGTGACTTTTCTCACTTTATTCGCCTACGAGAATCGCGTGAGACGGGTGACTCGAGTCGTGTCACCTGAAACGCCACGCAGAATAACCCTGAATATGAATTTGTCGTCTTTTTCGTCCTCCTTCTGTTTGAATGATTGCCGGAGTTTGCTGTTATGCTTCGTCATTCATTTACGCAGCGAAGGAACAAAAGATATGACAAATTTTTTGGGCCAAACCTGTGTGCACCTCAGTGGGCACTACGCTGTATGTAGCTAGCAGCAAGACGGTAGTTCCATAGACTAACTCTAAGACCAGTAGGTCCCGAACAAACACAATTTTATTCTTGGCTCAGTCAGTATCAGCACCACGGTCCCAAGCTACTTCACTTGCCCCTCGTTTGATTTATTTTTTCTAATTAATGTGTGACCCCTTGAACATTCTACTACTGTGTTAGCTCCTTGACAGAACAGGAGCTATAAACATAAACAGAAAGAGGTGTGTCCGCCATTCATTCATAATTGGAATCGATAAAATACTTTTATAATATTTGTTTAGGTTTTGCGGTTCATTCAGTGTTTATCATTGAAAATTTAGTGAAATTTATTTATCAGTGAAACAATCACCATATCACGATACCACATCACAATGAGAAAAAAGTGTGTAGCACTGCGGTGCACTTGGAAGCAACCAATTACTCTTCACAGTTTCTCCGTCGATCCAGAAAGGTGTGTGTATTTTGACATAATTTGTGTCAATTACCAATTATTTTATTTCTCGTAGACAAAGGCAAATGACGGACCACAAAAAAAACCTCTTATTGATTTACTATATTATTGTCGTCGCAACACATAGGTACTCGGAACACGTTGAACTGTTGAACGATGTTTTTCTTACGAACAACATAGGAACGTTAAAGGGCAACACTATTTTCGTTCCGATTTCTTCCCGGATTTGCAATACTTTCACACTACGTCAATTCACTGAAAATCTATCTTGGAGAGAATGAGTACGCTCACGATTATGTGAGGGTATCATGGGATTAGATGAAATCGAAATGTTTGTTATGATTGTAAGTTTAAAAATACATCAAAAATCAAATTCAGATGGAGTTACATTGGTACGTGCCTTCTTATAGTGCTTTCATTGTCAGATATACTTGCACCGGACAACAAAATCTGCAGCTAAACCACTGGATTTTGCAGCAGCTTAATCTCCGGAACCAACCCGTCGCAGTCAATGACGCACACTCATAGTAGCGATGTGCAGCAGCGACAAATGACCAAAAGATACGATTATTACGGTAGGTTTTTTTAAAATTTGTCCCGCTAAATGCATTTGTGAATCACTGGTTTTTCAGCTGACAAAACCAACGGCAATTTGGACGAGTATGTTAGGCAATATGTTAGCAGCGATTGCCGGAAGTATTGCTGTCAGTAACAGTAATAGCACCAGCATTACGTCCAGTATTTAGAACATCACACGAATGCAGCGGCACTGGTACGGTAATGGGCTACTACCATGTGTTGTCACAGAAGGTAAGGTTAGTAAACATTGAAGAAGCTCTTTGGTTATTGTAACATTTAATTTTTTGCAGAAAACTTTTCCATTCGCCAGTTCAGCGCTGTACCTTCAACGAAAGCTTTCGCAGTCTCGAGTACTGCGTTGGTTCCAGTAGCTCTTAACGCACCCGGAGCGGTTAGTAGAAACCTATTAAAAGCATCTCATCCTACTCGTAGTCAACAAGTGCAGTGAGCACAGCAACAGCAACAGCAGATTAATCTTACGCCCAGGATGTTGACAAATGCTGTGAATGTAGTTCCAAAGAAAGAGCTATCCTAACAACAACAACGACCCCACGGACGGTTGGATGTCTGCTCATGTCGTCATACTGGCTTTACTTATACTGCCATTTATGTTCATATTTTTGATTACACAAAACAAACATATATATATTTATTACGTTTTTAATAACTTATTGATATCCAATAATTAAGAACTAATATTGCGGTCTTTGACAATACACATAACAAATAATAATAATAATAATAATAATAATAATAATAATAATAATAATAATAATAATAATAATAATAATGATAAAATATGAGTAATAATAATAATAATAGTTATTATATTTTTTATCTGGTGCATAATTGAACACATTTGAAACCGTTATTTTTTTTAACAAAAACAAATCAAAATGGGAAAAATTTAACCACCTTAATGAGATACGCAACGAAGTGTAATTTTTTCTATCTTTCGTTTCTTTGTAATTATTTGACTTCACAATTTCGGAGATGCAAATTTTGGTTGGTTTTTGGCGATTCGTTGGACGTGGTTGGTTTTTAGCGATTTACGGTTCTCGTTTCACCTGTGACACCAGTGACAGTCATTTCCATTGGACTTGTACGTAGCTTTTCTCACCATGATTCGTTTTCACCTGTAAAGTAACACTTATTAGAAGATACCTGAAACTGTAATCGTATTTTTACCACAAATAGGCACACGTATTGATATAGTTCCTGTTAGGGCTTTCCTCCAGGCTGCCAACATGATCCGCCTTGTTGGCACCGTTCTCGCCGAATAGTAAAAATTGCGCTAGCGTCTTAAAATTCGATAAATACCTTCGCGTAACGAATACAACGTAAATCTGTCGTTAGGCCTTCTTGGAGAGAATTATTCTCTTGTTTTTTTTTCAGAATTCCACAGCAAAGCACTTGCCCACACTTCTTGCATTCAACCTCTTTACGAATCTTCGTGGTTTACTTTTTTCCTGAAAATAAACACTAAATGAACAACGCCGTCTCAAGACTGCACAACCTCAACAAATACAAACTACAAAACAGTATCCACAACAACAAATTTAAACTTTTTTTCTGGACAGTCACTTTTAATTTATATCAACAATAACAAAAAACAACAACCTTAGCAAACTAATCAGACGAAAGTGTGACTTCTGCAAGCATGTTCAAACATTTGGTCGACACTCGCCTTTCGCCACAAGACTTTGACTCGATGTTTTAACATGTTATGTGACTTCTTAATGATATGATGGTTCTCGGAACACTAGTTTCAAATCAAAACAAGAGCAATATCTGACATACATTATGCTGTATTCTTTTACGGTAGTAACAGAAGAGGGTGCATTCATATATTTCGTGGTTGGGACCGATAGGCCCTGTCATAAATAACGCTATGAACCAGCTACAAATCGCAAGTTGCATATTGATTATTGGTGGTTCTGTAGGCGAAGTAACAGAGATACAAAACTACCTGTTTCGCTCTACATATAGACCAGGGGATATTTTTTACCATCATCAGTCGTATTTTCCTGAGACAAACAATTAGGCTTATTCTGCGCGTAGCGTGACTCGAAAAGAGGCGATTCCGACTCGCTTCCGAGACGAGAATTGACTAATGTAAATCAAATGGGAGAAATGCCGAGAATAATTGAAATCGTCCTAGAAGTAGAATATACATTAACGTACACGCAAAAAAAAATAAGGTTTCCAATTTTTCAAAAATATAATGAAGGTGCCATGTCATAAGATGTGATATTTTGTGGGGGCCCCTAAATTGTGTGGGGGCCAGGGCCGTTGTCCCCCCAAATCCGGCCCTGCAGAGATGGCATTTCGCACTAATGTTACGCCAGCGCGTGAGATTTGTACCTTCACAGAGGATACAACCATAACTCACCGCAGATAATGCAAAGTGCTCTTTTATTCGGTGGTAAATAGACAGAGTGAAAGTGTGCGCCAGTGAGGGGATGGCTTGGAGTGAGTGAATCACTCTCTCTTTAAAACGACCGCTCTCACGTGCTCTTATCTGTCTTCGCCCACGTGCTCTCGCCTGCGATCGCTGCCGCGTACACTTGGGTGAGAACGCGCCAGTGCCCTCTCTGTGATTCGCTGGTGCGGTTGATAGTGAAAACTTCGTCGGATTTGTAAAAAATGTCCGAAAAAAGGAAGCGGGAAGAAACATTCTTCTTTCTTCCTTTGCTATGTAGCGCCAAAACGAATTTGCAATCACTGCTGTATATTAGCAGAAGAGCCCACGCCAGTGAGCTCACTGGGGCGCACGCGTCAGGGAATTTATCTGCATTCACTTCTGTGAATTTGAGAGCTCTTCTTCTCACTCTAGAGCGATCGAGTGTTGTGTGAATAAAAACCATTTTTTTACACTCACATGCGCTACCCGCAAGCAAACACGGGGGTGAATATACACAAGAGAGAAGAGCTCTCGCTGAGGTAGGAAGAGTGAGTGGAAAAATTTAAATCTCTCTTTACCGCACTGAGGATATGGACATCACTGCTCATCACCATGAGGCACCAAGAGTGGACAGTAATGTTTGCTAGAATGAAAGATGTGAAGAGAAAGTGTTGAAAGTTCCGTATAGGGCAACGGCTGGCTTTGAAAATTGAAAGATCAAGTTTGAAAACGAGCGGGAGGGCAATATTGAACGGTAGTATCCGATCAGGCACATAACCCTTTTACCATACTACCCCATGCAGGATAGGCAAGAGGTGGAAATCCCCTTGACTGGCATTTCTCCGAATATTTCTCACAAAAATGCTAGCTAAAACATGACGATTATTCATCACAATTGAATTCCTTCCAAAAAAAACAACATTTACCTCCGCCAGTCCAGTAAATAATCTACAGTAAAACCAATCCTAGGGCACGAAAAATCCCAATCTCGTTGCCAATTTGTTGTATTTCAGATTTCGGACAAAGCAAACACAACCGAGTCAATCGCCATCTTTCTATATTTCATCACCCCGCTCTAACCATAGATCTCATACAGACGAATCACTAATAGACCAGAGACAACATCATCACATATTTCATAAGAAAAAACTATAAGCCCAATGGGGTTGTGCGCAAAGTTGACGTAGGACTACGCAGCAATCGAATTCCCATACACGTCAGGGCCATCCGCTAATTGATTTAAGTCAGTCCTGAAAAAGGCCAAGAAAATTCTATTGTACACTCTTAAGAAAGCATTTGGTGGCTCTTAATTATGATACGGCCCCGGTTGTAGTTTGCGATGGCCACTATCTCTAACGCGTAGAAGATAGTTATGGATCTGTTGGTTCATTGGTTGTTCAACGCACTTTACCATTTACTCCGGGACGCGGCGTTTAAAGCAATGTTCATCCGGGGCGCGGTAATGGAAATTTCAAGCAGCACAAGAGAAAAAATTCATCCAAACGAACTCTTCAGTTGGCAAACTAATTTGGTCGTCCTGAAAAGGACGGATTTAGTTGACGGGGGAGAAACAGTTCGCGATGGAACTTGGACTTTCTTTCTTGGTTCATCTTCTCTTCATTGCGGGTGGCCATCTGCAGGTGACGTGGGATGATTGATTCTTGTCTATTTGTCACGGGCGGCTTTTTCCCGCCAACTTGTAGGCTTCAGCAGCCATGTTTCTCGCAGCGAGTTTGACGGGAGCATCGGCAACAACAGCCAACTGCAACAACGCCTCTCTGGGCAACGACTGCTCGCCGCCGCAAACTGTGATCCTACAGCCACTGCACAGCTTAACGACTGTCGTACGACTGAATCAAAATGTTCTGCTAAGAGCTATGAGGTAAAGGGGTCGGATGCTAGTGCACGAAAGAAGGCGGTACCAACGAAGGCAATGTGTTACAAATTGCATCAAAGGGGACGAAGTTCAGTTATTGCGCCACAATAATTAGTTTTAATTACTGCACGCTAGACGGATGATTTTCTTAACAGAAATATGCCTTCATTACTTGCTATCACCAGCAACTAATCCGCTATGCACAACTAGGAACTACAACGAACTCAACCACATGGTCGGCCTGAAGTGTCGCAGTTCGGTTCGAATTATCCGTTCTAGAATTTCGTTCGTTGGTTGTTCAACGTTCTTTGTCATTTACTACGGGAAACGGCTTTTAATTAATGCTATGTTCAGCCGGGGCGCGGTGATTGAAATTAATTTGAAACAGCAGAATTGAAAATTTTAACCAAATAAACTCTTCAATTGCAAATTGATTTGGTCGTCCTGAAAAGGACGGATTTAGTTGATGGGGGAGAAACATGGTTCGCGATTGAACTTGGGCTTTCTTCTTGGTATTCTTGGTTCAGCTACTTGTCGTTGCGGGTGGCCATCTTCTGGTGACGTGGGATAGTTGATTCTTGTCTCGTTGTCACGGGCGGCTTTTTCCCGCCAAATCGTAGGCTTCAGCAGCCATGTTTCTCGCAGCGAGGTTGACAGGAGCAAAATCGGCAACAACAGCCAACTGCACCAACGCCTCTCCGAGCTACGACTGTCTGCCAGTGCTGATGTACTCCAAATCACGTACAGCCAAAATATCTCGAATTGGCATATTGGGTTGTCTACCTCGAGCCCGAAGGGAATCATAAAGCTCAGATCTGACTCCACGATGCTCAGCACAAAACCAAATAACGTGATCTGCGTCCTGGTAACATTGTCCACATTCACAGAGATTGCTGTCGCTCAGCCCAACTCGATATAAATGAGAATATAAACATAAATTTTCGGTGTACACACGAATGAATTTCTTTGTGGTCGAATATATTTAGTTGCCAGCTTTTAAAAAATAAATTTGGTAAGTAATTATGGGCACATTTGGCAGCTATGGACCAAGAATGAAAAATTGCTGCAGTTGCTGCGTACATCATACTGACGAACGAAAAATTCGCAAAGTCTGGACAAAATCGTGGATTGCTCGTCTTGAAGGCTAGGGAATTTAAGCTAACCTGCTGAAGGAGCTGGGTTATGAAGATCCGGATCACGAGTTCAGGGAAATTCTTCAGAGAAGCTCAGAGGAGTTCTTCGGAGAAGTTAATGGAAGTTCTTTAGAGAAATTCGGAGAGGTTCATTAGAACAGTTCAGGAAAGTTCTTCAGAGAAATATAGGGAAGTTCTTCAGAGAAGTTCGGGGAATTTCTTCAGAGAAGTTGTTCAGAGAACTACAGATAATTTTTCAGAGAAGTTTGGGAAATTTCTTCAGAGAATTTCAGGAAAGTTATTCAGAGGAACTACAGGAAGTGCTTTAGAGAAACTTCAGGGAAGTGCTTCAGAGAAACTTCTGGGAAGTGCTTCAGAGAACTCATATTTATGATTTTTGTGCTAACGTAAGAACAGCATTACACTCAACGGAAATTCAGAAAACTTCGGTGAAGTTCTGCAGAGAACTTTGGATAAGTTTTACAGAGAACTTCAGGGAAGTTCTTCAGAGAACATCATATAATTCTTCAGAGAAGTTCGGAGAAATTATTCAGGGAATTTCCGGAAAGTATTTTCAGGGAAGTTCTTCAGAGAAATTTCAGGACAGTTCTTCACAGAAATTCAGGGAAGTTCTTCACTGGAACTTCTTAAGAGAAGTTCACGGAAGTTCTTCTGAGAAGGTCAGGGAAATTCTTCTGAGAAGGTGAGGGAAGTTCTTCTGAGAAGTTCAGGGAAGTTCTTAAGGGGAGTTCAGGGAAATCGGTTAAATTCATTGCTTTGAGGGTTCAAATTATTCGTACCGGTGTTTAGAGCAGCAAAAATGAAATGAAATTGATATAACAGCTTTATTTAAATACTTATATTATTCACAAAAAGATTGACTGTCAATTTCACGTGATTTTGAAGAAAAATGGCTATTTTCCAATTGTGTAGGAGCGTTAGACGGAAAGCACGTCAGTACTAAAGCTCCTGCAAAGAGCGTCAGGGATTATTTAAATTATAAAAAGTAGTTCAGTATCGTTCTAATGGGTATGGTGGGTGCTGAATACAAGTTTACGTATGTCAAAATAGGAGCAAAAGGAAGGATCAGTGACGGTGGGGCATTTCCCAATTGCTGTAGGGGAATCACATGCAGGATCTTTAGCTCCTGAGATGCCTGTTTTGGCTCCGATGGTGGGCACCCAAGCAACACACAAGTTCTATAACGGTTGAAAATACTTTTATATGAGTATAGTTGGTTATATAGAAGATTACTCAACATAAAATCATGAAGATGTGTTACTCGGGCAAGTTGTATTTCTCATCTGACGCGAGGACAATCAGCTGCTCTTGAGACATTCTGAAAATTATTTTTTCTTCATAGGACTGCTCAAATTGGTTATTCAAATTCCTTAAGGCCATCGAATACTTGTTATTCAAGGCAGTCTCCAGCCCACAACGTATCCAGCAACGAGTTGGTCGATTTACCCAGAACTATCGCTTGCAACTCGATTTAAAACTATCGCTTGCAAGTCAAAACTATGAGCTATCACTACATAGTTTAGGTGTTCCTATGAACTATTACATAGTTTTCTAGCATATAGCTCACTATCTACTAGAAATAGCCCCCGTGTGGCGGCACCTTTACAATCCTGATCCATATGCTTATCCACATACTTACAATGCTGATACATATGCTGATCCATCTGCGTTACAATGGTGCGCTACGAAACCCTGACTAATCTAACATATTAATATATCAAACGGTTCAACGTAGTCTACCTCAAGCCTAATGGTACCGGAGCATATCTTTACAATAGTTAAAACATGCACAAACATCTGCAATTTAGATTTTCAGACAAAAACGACAATAGTGCTCATTCTAAGAGAAGCGAAAGGTTTTCGTAAAATTCCTAGTCAGCAGCTCAAATTGACCATCACAAACTTGCCAATACAATTTCCGCTTTATATTTCCACCCATCATTCAGTTTGCAAATAAATCATATTAATATTATGCATTAGTCGCTAGTCGACCGCTTTCACGCCAATCGTCCAATGCTAGTTTATCCGATGCAAAGTACATCTGCGGAAATGACAAAGCCGGAAAAGCTTTCAACCTGAATCGAGACTAATGGATGTTTTCGTCTGAACCGTTCTCTTCGCGCGGTTGTTGTTTGTGAAACAGTAAATTGGGTCCCGGTTCTGGAGAAAGGATCAACTGCGGGCTAATCGTTATTTCACGCCGCCATCTTAGTGAATACGTTTCCGTTTTGAATGATGTGGAATTCAACAAAACGAAACGAGAGAAAAAAAAACCTCCAAATGTTGTCGTTTCAGGTCGTTCTGGGAAGGTTTAATCCGTGGCTGGTTGTGGTCGACCGACCTTGAATACAGCACTTGAGACAAGGATTAACTCGGAAACGTTCCTCCCAAAAGAACGGGTGAAAGTTGAATACTCATTCGCCAGAATTAGTGTTCTGCTGGACAGGGCTGGGCCACCTGCCAATCGTGCTGGCTTTAATCACACTTCGACCATGGAAATAGAATGAGACGTTATGCTCGTGGTCAGTGTTAGAAGAGGGAAAAATCAACAATTTCTATTTTGGTGAAAGCATCAACATCGTATGCCCCCCTTGGGAAGGCCATCGGAACCATTAGAGCTAGCTCCTTTTCGTTCTTGAATGAAATACAGTCGATAAGCGTAGAGTGACGTCTACAATTATCGGCACCCGGGCGGAATAACGAGGTTAGTGGTCGTGTCGCGTGTCCGTGAATGGGTATTTCATTATGTATGATTTATTTACGCGTTTGATCGGGAGAAATAGTGGTTATCCTCGACAAGGCCGTACCCGAAATCAATCAGTGCACCTTTGGCCCCACGGTTCATGGGCGTGGAGAAGTAGAAGCACTCTACAACACCTGGACACCCGGACAGTGCCGATCGCTTATCAACTCTTTCGATTCTAAATGTGGAAATGTCAGGAGTCGGGCAAACAGTTCCTGCCACGCTGCACTGAAAGTGTTTTTTTGTTTTTTTTTTCTCTCTTTCAAATTCTGTCTTTGCTTAATTCCGATACAAAAAAATTAAGGAAATTTATATTTGTTTTATTTTTCGTTATGGTGGTGATACACAGAAAAGCGTTCCCGAAAATGAAAACGGACCGTGTAGTAGTTCACGTTTTCAGGATTTTTCCCTTTAAGCGTCATTTAGTTCATGTTTACGTGATTCAGATCACGGTGTGTTTTTGCTTGGTCTCGAATTCATGACTGCAGTTCACGGATTTGGGCACGGATTTTTTTTCCGTGTATGCACAGTTTTCGATTTTTTTTCGCAATATTTCTCTTGAAGGGATTATTGCTGGGACATTTTGTTTCACATTAATTTGGGGTTCGAATATTCTTTTGCCGCTACTTAATTTTATTCATTCGTTATTCAATTTGTTTGAATTGCTTTGAAATTGATAGAGCCGTGAAAGAGCTTCTGTTTAGTAACTAGAAAAGAGGATGAAACGAATCGAGAATGAGAGAGTTAGAGAGTCAGTTGGCAGGAATGAAAGAGAATCCCCTGAAGCTCCAATCTTCAGACCGGGAATTTTTGTGTGGTTAAACAAATGTCTTCTGTTTATGATTTATCGTTAAGGGGAACGTTTAAGTTTGCTTGTTTTGGATATAATATTGCCTTCAAATGGGAGCATTTCTCTCGGCGACGTTATGAGACAGTGTTTTGAGATATTTTAGGGGACCTTTATCTCGATTTCAATTTCTTAGCTTCAGCTCAAATTCCAGCGATAACGTTACACAAATTAGTTTTATCTGGATGGTATTTTTTATCAATTTCTATGATTCTTGCTTCATAATTGACCATTTTCTCCAGAAGTTTTGCCGGAGGGCCATCCTGCATGACACGGAGAACCGCTGTATTTTCTGATCGCTTTATTAGTTGAAATAGAATAATAGAATAAAATGGAGGAAGTCCTGTTTTCAACAGACCATTCAGACTCATACACAAAATAACTCGCTTTATCTACATCCAGTAACAGAAGATTCTTGTATAGATATCACTCAGCTTTATCCGAGGGGCTACGTCAGAAATTATATTTAAGAACTCAAGTGCAATTTTTGTACAAATTTAAACGCACTCAGTTTGCTCCCGAATATTCCCGGCATTATTCTTCACTTTTCTTTGCTAGGTACAACTTCCAACCGCCAATTTAACTGAAGAGAGAACGTTTTTTGGCTATATTATACAATTGAGCTGTTAAACTTTTTGCTGATTTGCCTCTCGGCCATTCAATTTTAAATGTGTATAAAATAAATTTTCAGCAAATATTCAGTATAAGCAGAACAGAGACGGAAAATGTCCGAAAAGAACTGAATTTTGTCCATTCGTGTCCATGTTGCATAAATCCATTAATATTAAGGCATGAACAGAATAGGTGCCATTCAATAAATATGTAACGCTAAAAAAGCGGCGGGAGGTATTTTGTAAAATAAACAATAAATTTTAGCGTTACCTAATTCATGAACTACTGTTTGAATTATTTATTTTAATTTTTTTTTGTTCTTACGAAAATCTTTTGGTCACCGGTGAGGCAATACATTTTGTAACTAACAGTTCTGAATCAAGAGTTAACTCGATGAGGTGCCTTACCTTATTAATTATAGTTTTGTATTTACTATAAAACGATGTTTTTGTAAATGCCTTAAAAGGAAAACAATCAAATCTTTGTCCACGATTCAAGTCAAATAAAGGGTCCATAAAAAAAACGAATGCCATCTATGTAGCTATTAATTTCTACATACTGAGCAGAATGTCATGGCCCAAGCCTTTGACGTAACTAAGTTAAAAATAGCTATCAGTTTTTGTTAAGGCCTTTAACGAAAAAAAAAAACATATCAAATCATCTTCCGCGATTGGAGACATACACAATTCTAAAAAAATAATGTGAACGAACAATGCTGTGATAAAAGTAGTTCTGGTGGACAAGTGGCAACCGTTTTTGCTTACTAGCATTAGCATTGACGTTTGCACACGTCGTGGATGAAGCTGCGATGAAGAATAATTCGTTGAAGACATTGCATGTCACCATGTAACGGAACCAGTTACGGATACGTTCCTTCACACAATAACCTCCACGAAGACACTCCACAATCGCTCACCTTTCTACGCCCATGCAACCGTTGGAGATAGTGAGGATTTGGTATCTGCGTTAAGAAGACACGGAGAACCCACGTAGCCTTCAGTAGATAACAAAAGAAAAGGGAAACGACTAGTTGGAGTGATTAGTTGGACAGAATGCCCTGTTTGGTGCACAGAACCAAATTTTATTTAAAAATGGTCGTTGGGAGCATCTAGTCTAAGAAGGTAAAACGATGCTAGCACAATTTTCTCTTCAATTTCTCTTCACACGGTTGTGACTTCAGTATTAACTATAGTCCTAGCCCCATATCACTTATGGTTATAACGCCATTACTCGCTCTCTGAAAAGAAAAAAATGTCTGAGAATATAAGAACGGATAGTGAAAGAAAACGTATCAGACGCACCCACGTCAAATCACCAGTTTGAGTTCAAGAACTCAAACCTTATATAATACACCAGGGGATATTTAAATAGGTTCGGCAAGATTTCTTCCCATGAACGATTTGAATTTTGCGAGTTACACTATTAGTGCACACTAGTAGTGTACAATAATATTGCATTATAGCCCGCAAGATTGGAGTAGAGTGGAAGAATTGTCGGTATGTGGTGAGTGTTTCGGCTTACTGAGCAGAAAATCATGGGATTTAATTATAGCTATTTTCATATTTTGTGTAAAAGTTGTAAAAAAGTAAGACCATTCATGAGCATATCAGTTATAAAAAGCACTCCAATAGATAAATGTAAACTATTAAGTTTATGGATTGTAAAATGATCCTTTCCAATATAAGAAATGGCAGAATCACGAACAGAAAAATACATTCACCTGAAGTAAATAACACGCTCATATAACTCAATTCTTACATCTTAGATTTTTGCACCATCTTTGTCGACTTAATAGCCACCTAACTTTCATGACAGCATCTTTACTGTTGATTTAAATCGGTTCAAGACGACTTTTTGTCGTAGTACTTGTGTTCCCAATGAGGTAAACCACTCACACTTTTTTCCTTACTTTTGGTTAAAATTGGTTCAAATCGACTCTCAAGCGCAGTTTAAAAAAATGTTTGTTTTTCCAATCATGTTAATTACTATCACACTATGTGAGTGACCTTAAACGCATCGTTACTGTTGGTTGAAATTGGTTTGAACCGGTATTCAAGCGATATTTTTTTCTTATTATTTTCCATCGAAGAAACATTTTACCACCATTACACTTTGCAAGTGGCCCAAAAGCATCCTTACTGCTCAAAATCCCTGAGATTGCAACCAAAGATATATCCTGTCGTGATGGTACCCAGAAAAAAATAATGAATTTTAGCAGGCGTTTAAAATTTCCCTTCATTCAATTCCAAGCCAAAGGAAGCGTAAACAACGAAATTGTTTGCAATCTTTCAAGCGCCATACAACAATGTATACATTCCTACATACAACAGACTACATTCAGGCGTTATCTGGCTTAAGTTTACATGAAATATCCCATTAATTTCTGCCATATCTAACATTTCCTTCATGTGCATTAGATAACGCAGAAAATTATATGATTCTTCCAAACTGTGTATCACATGATGACTATTTTTATTTAACGTCCTTGATGGCATTGATGCACTGATTTTACAGATGTGATCCAACGAACTTTAAAAGGAAACTTCACTCTCATGAGTCCCATCAGGAAACTATAAAAAATATATTGTTGGGACTCCAAATACTTATAACATCAGACATTACTACAACCGGTAAGATTCAAATATCTCGACGCCGTAATGACAACATATTTTTGATTCGAAAAAACTGCTTCAAAAGACTCTCAGAGCACATAATTGACACACCAACGAACTAAACTAAAAAAGACTGAAGAAATTACGAATAAATTACAAAGATTAGTAAAACGCTTTATTAAATGTGACACTGACAAACTAAATAACAAGAAGAGTAAAAGACGAAACGACACCTTACAAATCAGTGGACATGAACATGACTGAGAGAAAGGGAAAGCAAACTTGAAAATCAAAGAGCCAAGGACCGGGATGGGCTGCATACGTACAAAGTGCAGAAAGCTCCAAATCGTGACGAACGGCAAATTACGGTGGGAAAGTCACGGGGCCGGAAACTCTACACCCAGATGCTGAGGAAGTTTTATTGTCTTATCATGGATGATCAGACTTACGTCAAGTCGGACTTCCGGCAGATTCCGGGGCTACTGTTCTTCACCGATCAGCACAAGTTTGATGTTCCGGAGGAAGTAAGGAAGCAGAAACTTTCAAAGTGTACCAAGAAATACATGATTTGGCGAGTGCTCTGCTCATGTGGCAAACGAAGTGCGCCGTTCGTGACTACCGGGACTGTAAACGGGAAGATCTCTCTCAAGGAGTGTCTACAGAAGCGTCTGCTTCCTCTGTTGAAGCAACACGACGGCCCTACGATTTTCTGGCCGGATCTAGCTTCGTGCCACTATTCAAATGTTGTCCTGGAGTGGTACAAAGCCAACGGGGTCAATTTCGTGTAAAAGGAATTGTTTGAAAAGGATCGGTCTACAAGGTAATTTTCTACAGCGTTTTTTCCGTGATCCAATTTGATATGGAACACCCTATATATCATTCTAACGGAGAGGGAACAATACAATAAATTCTTATTTTTGGTTCGAAAAAAAAAACTGCTTCGGAAGGCTATCAGAGCACATAAATGACACACCAACGGTTAGTCCGGTTAGTCGGTTAGTTACGAAACGCTCTATTAAACTTGTAAGCGTAACACTGACAAACAAAATAACAAAAAGACAATTGAAGAAACAGACTAAAGATACAAAATTCTTAAACGTTGCTCCTTCTTGACCAGAAGGAAACAATAAAATTATTTCAAGTTTTGTTATTCAGTTACTTCGTTTTCATAACAGAGGTAGTTATCAAATAGATCATGGATGAAGTTAAAATAACAGAAATTGTGATAAAAAACCCTCAAGTGGTAATAAAATTATAGCAAACTATGACATAGATATAACATAAACAAAACAAACTTTGTAACAGTTTTGCTACAATGTAGCAGAATCATATCAGCTATTGTTAGAATTACTCTATTTCTTTGCGCAGATTGTGCCTCCCAGGGCATTATATCTTAATTTAATATAAGTATGTTGTACAATTATGCAGATGAAAACGGCTTTAACAAATTTATATCATAATCAGCTAGTCGTAACAAGGTTTGTAATAATTTTGTTATTTTTATGTTATACCCTTCTGGTCAGGTTCCGAAGCATTTCCAACAGCGTCTTCTTGGACGTCATGTTTCGTGTACGGTTGGCAAATGATTGGAAAGGATTTACGCAACAAAATCATCAAAGGCCTGATATAGAGGTTTCTAAACTATTCAGAGTCCCGCCATTAACCTAAAAAAGCACCATAATACGAAATACAGTATGTCCCATAAAAAAAATGCGAAATACTTATTTTTGGGTAGCTTTAAACATTATTTTTACTATTTCAATGCGTGTGTGTAATCATCTGACTGTATACTCTGAGACGATGTAAACAAAACAGTGGTTCGCGAGTAACAAAGTTGAGAAAAATGTACGCAAAGGAGGTTGTGACTAGTTTGCTGCTCGCCAAAAAGCCCGTAAAACAAATTGCAACGATTTTGGGATGCCACCTGGCTACCGTTTACCGTATCCAACGTTCATTCCTTGATGGACCACGTCCACGGAAGCCGGGAAGTGGTCGTCCACGGTTCACTCGCACACCGAAGGTCATCAGATCAGTGAGAGACAAAGTGAAACGAAATCCTATCAGATCGATCCGGAAATTGGCTAAGGACGCCGATATTTCAAAAACTACCATGCAACGGTTGATCAAAGATGACTTGAAATGTTCGTCCAGGGCAAGAGTAAAGCGCCACCTTGTAACTATCGTATTCTCCGATGAGAAAATGTTCACCATCGATCCCGTATCTAACACACGTACAGACAGGTTTATTTCGCTGAAGAAGATTGAGGATGTTCCAGAGAACGTGAAATTCAAGTTTACAACCAAACATTCGGCCGGAGTCATGGTTTTCGAGGCAGTTGCGTCCAATGGCTTGAAAATGCCTCCAGTATTTATCAAAGCTGGATTAAAAGTTAACACCGAGGTTTACATGAACATTTTGAAGGGCCACGTTCTGCCATGGATGAAAGCCAACTTTGGAGCACACCAACACGTCATTTTCCAACAGGACGGAGCACCGTGTCATACCTCAAAAAGGACTCAAGCGTGGCTGAAAGAAAACATGGAATTTTGGCCAAAGGACATTTGGCCTTCTAGCAGCCCAGAATTGAATCCTTTGGATTACTCAATATGGGCATTTGTTCAGACTAAGGCCTGTGAACGTTCTCACCCCAGTGTTGGCGCCCTGAAAGCTTCCATTACCAAGGCATGGAACTCGATGATTGACTCATACATTAAGAAGGTATGTTCTCGATTCCGTCCCTGTTTGGATCGCGGCGATCGAGAAAAATTGTGGACATATTGAGTAATGTAATCATGAAAGGCTTAATAAACTATTCCCTAAATAAAGTTATGATTTTTTATCATTTTCTATGAAAAAAAAAACTTATTTGAAACTGAGGTATGGATTTTCGCATTTTTTTATCGGACATACTGTACATTTAGTAAACGATAACTAAAGGGTCCTCGCATTTCAAAGTATTATTTTTTTTCCTTAGCAATACAAAAACATCACAAAAACCCGTAGCGTATGCGTTATTTATAACAAAGTTAGTTTATTGAAATATTCAGACTTAGATATTTTAATAGGGAAGATGTTCCTATATTAATGTCATCACTACTCACAACTGTCCATAATTGATCCTACTCAATATCTCGAAATTAACGTACTATATTTAATATGTAATGGAAGCAAGCATAACTACGAAAAGAAACCAATCTATTTATTCTTCAATGTCTTGATTCAGCGTAGGATTAATATAAGAACAATGAGATAAATATGGGAACAGTCACCCTGTTTAGGATCTATGAGCGATTTAGTACCTTATTCAATTTACTTTTTACGTTGTACATTACACAATAAAATAGTGGAAATAAAAGGAAGAAAAGTGAAACGTGAAACTTAATTTATTTATCAAATGTTCGATTTCGAATTTCAATTAAGTTTAATTTTCAGTGTGCTGGTGGTGGTGGTAAGAAAATGCAAACCGGAGGCGTTTTATGGGTTCACACAAAACTACACCCACGTCCACTTTTCGCTGTGTGGCAAGTAGTGTATTTTGTACACAATTGAGCGGTGGCATTTAGCCATATTTCACACTCCATAAAGTTTTCACGTTTCGCTTGGGTCGGCTACTGATTGTAACGTCTACGACGCTGTGTAAAAGAAAAACAGGGCGTTGGTGGGTGGTCTACTGCTACCTGCAGCCTGCAGTACAAAAATAATACCGATAGTTTGCTGCTGTGTGCGGTGTACAGCAGATGAGAAGAAAAAATGTTGCAATTTTTTATCGTTCCTGAAATGAATAAATCGGAAGGTAGCCTGTTAGAAGAACATTAACATTAAAGATATGAGAAAATAGCGTAGAAATGAAACTAGGCGGGACTTTCCGATAACAGACGGTCTCCTTCCACGAAAGCGAGCAGTAATTTTCAGGATAACTGCATAACTTAAAATCTGTGACATTTTTCCATTCGAAAGACTAAAATCATCCAGAATTTGATCAGAAATCTTTCGACGACAGGATCGTACTGAAAACTGCTCAGAGCCCTCATTAACATTGGAATAGTGACTAGAATTTTGAATTTAAAACCTTTATAATTGTATCTCTATACGATAAGAATCATAAATAAATTAAGAACCCACACACATTACTACTTTTACATGAGATGATAGAAATCAAGGAACGTAAACCAAACTATGTCTTTCAAAACCGAAACATACGCAACTCGATGAAAGGAATGTTGGATCGAAATGTTTTTCTCGTTTCTTTCAACTTATTCTTATGTCCTCGAGGACGCTTGCATATGTCGATCTCAGAACACCGAAATTTACCTGATTTTTTGCTAGTGTGCACGATTCCACGATAATGCTGTTTTCCATTTTGAGATAAGGCTTGCAGTGCTCGGTCAGACAATAACACGATAGCTTTCGTGTGATACAGCATTCAAGAGCATGGGAGGAACAGGATCGTTGGAACGGTTTTTGAAAGGGGGGGAAAAGGTTTTGGGGATGTTGTTCTATAAAATTTTTTGTTTGGAAGGAAATTTGTTTTGGTGTGGGGTTGTGGAAAGAAAAAAAAAATAGAAAGGAGGGGGATAAAAAAAAAAAAGGATACAGTGGTGGTCACGGAAATAAGGCCATCCCTTCACTCGAACTACAATATCGATAAAATTCACAATGAAAAACATCACAAAAAGAGCTCACTCTATCTGTCATTAGAGGAACTTTGTCAGTAACAAATTAAGTTGAAAATAAATCTGCCAGGTGTCTCTCGTGCATGTAGAAAGACTTATTTATCCAGCAGCTGTCAAATTCGGTTGGACACGAAAATAAGGCCGCATAACCGGAACCGCTCAAATTCGAAATCTTGTACAAAATTCGTCGTTGTAGGCTGTGTTGAACTGGTAAATAATAAAATAACACTTGATAAACAATATATTCGTTCTATTTATGTTTGATATACAGCAAAAATGGGACGTGCAATTCATTGTTCACACTCGGAGAGGCAATTGATTCGGAAATGGCATAGTGAAGGTAAATCTCAAAGAGAAATCGCTAGAATGGTTGGGGCATCTCGTTGCATGGTGCAAAATGCACTGAAAGTACAAAGCAATATTGAAAACCGCGGACCTAAACGTAAAACATCAAGTCATACCGACCGTCGAATCGGTTATGTCTCCAAATGTGATCCCTTCAAATCAGCTACAGGAATAAAGCAGGAGCTTCAGCTTGAAATTAGTGCACGGACTATTCGCAGAAGACTTCAAGAGCAGAATTTACATGGTCGGGTGGCTAGGAAGGTTCCTCTACTCAGTAAAAAGAATATTCGAAACAGGCTAAATTTTGCGAAACAACATTTTAATTGGTCTGGTCCCGATGGCATCAAAAAATGGCGGAACGTACTATGGAGTGACGAAACAAAAATGAATTTATTTGGATCGGATGGCAGAACGTACGTTAGACGACCACCGGGTCGGGAATTTTCACCAGCGTACACTAAGAAGACGGTCAAACATGGAGGCGGTTGCATTATGCTATGGGGATGTTTTTCTTGGTACGGTGTAGGTCCTATCTACTGGATTAAGCAGATGATGGATCAACATGTGTATACTAATATTCTCGAAACTATAATGCATCCATACGCAGAGGAAAATATGCCTTTAAAATGGGTATTCCAACAAGATAATGACCCCAAACACACTTCTCGCAGAGCTAAACAATTTTTTGCAAGCAACTCCATCGATGTTCTTCCTTGGCCATCGCAATCACCTGACTTAAATCCAATTGAAAACCTCTGGAAAGACCTCAAAACGGCAGTATCTGCATACAAAACTAAAAATAAGCAGGAATTATGGGAAGCGATTCAAAAGGAGTGGGCTTCGATCCCCGTAGAGCGATGTCAGATGCTTGTCGAGTCTATGTCGAGGCGATGCAGCGCTGTTGTGAAGAGTAACGGCTGTGCAACGAAGTACTAGCAAAGTGGATCAAAAAAGAAATTAAACGACAAAAAAAAATACTGCAAAATAAAGTTATTTTAACAAATGGCCTTATTTTCATGACCAGGGAATTTATTGTCATACTTTTATTTTTTTCAAGAATAAATGCAAATTATCAATTAATATGGTACAATTGCATCTTTTTTTGCACTGGGAGAAATCAGGAACAACTTCTTCAGTAACAAAATCTAGCACATTCAAAAATCTCGTTAAAAAATAGTAAATTTTCGCCAAAACGCACATGGCCTTATTTTTATGACCACCACTGTAACTATCAGAGTGCTCACTCATCATTCTCGGTTTTTTGCCGGTTTTCCGGTTTAAAATGAAAAAAAAAAAGGAAATTAAAAAATTTAATGTTTTTGGAAATTTTTTTTCAGTCGCCTACAGACTACAGACTGTTTATTCACGACTGGAGCGTCCGGCGCTAGTGCACTGCTTTAGTTCGGAGCTTTTTGTTGGTTTAGATTAGTATAGTTTAGTTTTTTTTTTCCACCTTTTTCAGTTTTCATTCTACTTTTTTAGTTTCAATTGTTAGTTAATAAAATATCTTCAGACAAAGTGTGAATGTTTGGGTGTATTTTATTGTTTAAAAGTTAGGGTTGATTTTAGCGAAAACATGTCCGATTATAAGCAGTCCCCACTCGTGTACCCCAGGAGTACCCGGGCTCATTTATATGGCATTATGTTCTTTGATATGCATTAAAACAAGAATTTGATGGTTTCTTTGCCAATTCTCGCCTAAGCAATCATAAGGTAGAAAAGAACAAACGCATATTTTTAGTTAAAATTACCCGTAACTTTTGAACGATAAGCTATATTAAAAAAAACTTTGTTCTGCAAAAAGGTGCACTATAACGTTTTCTATATTTTCTTTCAAGATCACTCTTTCTCAACATGCGAACCAAAAAAGTTATAATAAAAAAAACTCATTTTTTTAGACACACCCTGATTTAAAGTAGAAAAATAGCTCTATCATGGTCGAATGAAGAGCTAGAAAAATTGTTTCTTGAGTTGCTTGAAATTATTTTCCCTACAAAATTGCTTTTGACATCACCCTTCTAGGTAAAGTTTGGAACTACAAATCTATCACCACTTTTTTAAGGTACAACTTTGTAGAAGACACCATGATTCTGAAACGCAACCCTTAGGAGTTATATAATTTCGCCGCTTTTCCGATCACTGTGCGGATGTCCTTTTGGTACCACGACTATTTGCTATAAAGCATGTCCACGTTAAGTTTCGAACACTAAGATAATGCCAGCAAAAAAAATCTAGACAGTATTCAACCCTGCGTTAGGGTGGTACGAAAAATTGACTTTTTTAATAAATGCCTTTTTTCAAAAATTCATAACTATTGAACCACTCAGCCGGATTCTAGCAAATAAATATGCAAATGAAAGATAATTAAATACACTTTTTAGAAAAAATATAAAAAAAAAATTTTTTTTATGGGAAATATTTTATTTAAAAGAAATTTTATTTTTTTTTGTGTTAGGGGGGGGGGAAAAAAGATTCGTGTATGGGAGAGGGGAGGTTTGATTGATATTTTTTGTTTTGGGGGGGGGGGGGGATTTTTTGGGGAGTGGGATTTTTTTTTTTTTATTTTTGGGGGTTTTTGGATTTTGGGTAAATTTGGTGAGGGAGGGGTTTGGATGGTTGGAGAATAGAATTAAAGAGGGGGTGTGGGTTTTTTTGGGTTTGTGGGGTGGGGTTGGTGGGGGGGGGGTGTGGGGGGGGTTGGGGGTGGGGGAATGGGGGGAGGGTGGATTAGGGTTGGGGGAAATTTATTAAATTTGAGAGAATCGGTTTTTATTTGTTCGTGAAAGCTTGGGCCTTTTTATATAACATGCGATGTATGTATTCTAGTTTTTGAGCTACATTTTTTCAAAAACTGTATGTATTTGGTTTTTGATGACTATCGTACCACGCGGTTCAAAGTAACTTGCCAACCATGCGTCTCCATCAATATAAAGTGATTTATATAAGTTCATTTAGCTTTTTGAGAGTTAAGAGATGCGTCATAAACCACGTGTTCTCATATTTGCGTTTTCTGACCCCCCTCTTTCTTTGGCCTTACTTAATTGTTAATTTATATGGAGTATATGTTCTGGTCAAGTCCCTTCCTCTCTTCCCCTTCCAAAAATAAAACGTGGTTCTTGGACGGTCTGCAATTTTTAGGTCGGGTAGCAGTTTTTACAAATATACACACTCAATTTACCTCGGCTAAATGTCCAACAACCTTGATCGGTTACTCGGCAATTACTTTTACTGATATCTCTGTTTAATGTTTGTTTGTTTACTGAGTATCGGTAAAATTTTAATTTGTTAGCCGAATCTCGGTAATTTATTCACTGAATCTCAGTAAATTGAAAAATGTGGACTGAAATGTCAAAATGATCGGCTGTTGAAGTCTCGGCGAAAAAAAATTAGGTGTGTGGGAACTACTGTCATCCAACTTTATCCTTTGCGGCGTGATAACATAGGCTTTTGTTAATTTTCCTAGTAGATATCCTACACACCCAAATTGCGCACAGTGGCACACCGGAATGTTTGATTTGAATTAACATTAACAACTTTAGTTCACAACTGATATTTTCCTTCATATATTTCTTTTTATATACGTGCGTAAATCGTATCCAAAAGAAACCATACCTTGTTAAGTATAATTCAGCAAACCCGAATGTGAACATTCCATTTGAGTCCGTACTGCAAAAGAAGAACGCGTTGAATAGTTAGATAGAATTCTACAACACCAGGTTAGGTATAGCTCTGCAGTCACAAAGAGCGTGGTGTAATTGTATTGAAAGATAAATAAGCTAAGCATAAACATTGCAAACCGTCCATTAACCGCGTTGTCTTTTTTGGAAGGGGCAAAGAGAAGGGAGTTGATCAGAACACAAACTCCACATAAATTTAAAAAAATGTATGGACTAAGAACCACAAAGTGTGGGGGGTACCGAAAATCCCACAAATGAAAGTGCGTGGTTTATGGCCCATCCCTTAGCTTAGCTCTCAAAAAGCTTAATGAACTTACAAAAATCACTTTAGATTGATGGAGACGCATGGTTGTCAAGTTACTGTGAATCGAATGATAGTCATCAAAAACTAAAAACATATAGTTTTTGAAAAACCGTAGCTTAAAAACTAGAACTAGAAAATCACCAATTTGTTGATATGTTTTTTAAAAAGGTCTAAGCTTTCAAGAAAAAAAATTAAAAAAAAAGAAGGCTCTTTGGTGTGTATCGCAATATAATTATCGGCTGTGACTTTGTAATGCTGAGATGATTTTTTTGGCCTTTCAGTCTTTTGAATAACTGAAACAGATAATGTTTTCTATTTGCCGACGTTTCGGTGTGTAGTATTTCGCCTTTTTCTAGGAATTATAAATGTCTGTTTTTGTCATATTATGTTCTATTTATACATCAAAACGCCTAGTAATTCTATTAAACATCACCTATTTTTACACTGTTTAAATGCTCCCTTATATCTAGCTACCTATATGACAAAAACAGAAATCTATAATCTCTTGAAGAAGGCGAAATACAAAACGCCGAAACGTCGGATAGTAGAAAAAAAATATCTGTTTCCATTATTCAAAAGACTGAAAGGCCAAAGAAATCCTCTCAGTATCGCAATATAGATATCGTATCTGAGAGATCGTATATCTTTTTCCTATAGAATTGCTGTATATATACACAGTAAAAATTGTTGATTAAGACGTTCAACCTTATTTCTGTAAAATTCTCTATCTTTCTGTGGCACACCCGCCATCAGTTTCGGTACAGTGTCCTCAAATACGCTAGTGGTGGTGATTCTCCATCTTTTCTTGAAATCGTCGATCCCATTTGCTTTCTCCTTTAGTTTCAAAGAGTTTCCGCTTAACCAGAGCACAGTATTTTTCTATGTGGCGAAGTTCTGGACAGTTAGGCGGATTGACTATTTTTGGCACGTATTTGACTTCTTGTGCCTTATACCATCCAGGACGGATTGTGCATAGTGACAAGAGGCCAAATCAGGCTAAAACAGAGCTGAAAAGTCGCTGGTTTTCTTAAACGGTTGCAATCACTTTTGTGACACTCCTGCTTTCTGGTATGCTCCTGAGCATTAGATGAGTTTAACTCTTGATTGTATATTATTTGTTTGAAAATTAATTAAATTTTCCGTTGATTGTTTTTGTTAATTAAAAGGGTACTTAACAGGGGGCGACCCCGGCGTAGTGGTTAACATCCATACCTCTCACGCCAAAGTCACGAGTTCAAATCTCACCCCCGGACAAGTTATGAAAAACACTCAAGGTGGTGTTTCATTAACAACGACGGGAGATGAACCAGCCCGAGGCGGAAAATCTCGATAATACTGAAACAAAAAAAAAAACAGGGTACTTAACATATTCAATTGTATTAATCAAAAATAAAGTATCGAGGGACTATCATCATAGACAACTGATTTCAGTGAGTGTCCATCTTTCCCATCAAAAGAGTGTCCATATTAGGTGTCCGTCTTTCCCGATCATGCGAAGGAACTACGATTTTCAGACATGTTTTGAATGGTTTAAAACACATAAAATGTATAAGAAATTTACCAGCATATGGGACTATTATGACAAAATATGTACTTAAATCTCGATTTGTATGACAAATCGGTATAGTACAAGAGAATATTTTGTAACTTTTCCTTAAGATGTCCGTCTTTACCTACTTTCCGCTACACGATGCTTTTTAGGGTGCCTGTAAGGAGAGTAACGCCATGTTCCTGATTTGACAGGTGTCTTACTCGTTTGGAATGAGGGTAATTATGAAACTGACAGATGATCGCTGTTCCAATTTTGGCGTTGTCGTCATTTGCTATTAAACACAGTTTACTGCTTTCTTTCTACTTTTTTTGAAACACAAACTGTTCGGTTCGAACCTCGGATTGAACGAACTGTGCAAAATATATGAAAAGCGAAGTAAAAATAGCTGGAAACAACAACTGTCATTTTATACACTGAAACTTATTACCTACCAAAAAACAAAAGACAGTTCAAATGAGAAATTTAAAAAGTGACTTAAGAGACTATTTTGAGAAAAAAAAAGAGCCTTTAGAGACTTTTCATTGAATTTAGAGACAGGCACTAAAATAGTGACCAAATTTCTAAAAAGAGACCCGCTACTAGCCCTGCTGTTGGGGCCAATCAAAAAGTGTGATGGTGGTTTTCATTGAGAAATAAGCTAACACAGCGGCTGAAAAGTTCCCGGTCTAACGATGAAAACAATTTTTATTTTGTTAAATTCGACTTTATTCATCAACTCCTTCAAGAGCGATACACTCACTCCAGCGTTTTTTTTTAACATTTTTTAGTATTCCCTTCTAGTAGAACGATTTATATTTTTAGCATTAGCATTAGCATTGACGTTTGCACACCTCGTGGATGGAGCTACGATGAGGAATAATTCGTTGAAGACATTGCATGCCACCATGAAACGAAACCAGTTACTGATACGTTTCTTCACGCAATAATCTCCACGAAGACACTCCTCGATCGCTCACCTGGCCACGTCCTTGCAACCGTTGGTGACAGGGAGGATTTGGTATCTACCTTAAGAAAACACGGGGAACTCACGTAGGCTTCAGTAGATATCAAAGGAAAAGTGAAATGAATAGTCGGAGAGAATAGTTGAACAGAATGTCCTGTTTGGTGTACAGAACACAAATTTATTTAAAAATTGTCGTTGGGAGCATCGAGTCTAAGAAGGTTAAGTGATGCTCCATTTATCTTCAAACGGTTGGGACTTTAGCATTAATTATAGTCCTAGCTCCCTATGGCTTTTGATTATAGCGCCATTACTCGCTCTTCTAGTAGAACGATTTATTTTTGGCCTCAAAATAGGCTTTTGTTTACCTTGATTACCTCTTGATTCGAGCGATATCTCTTTCCAGCGTCCGTTTATTTTAGGTTTGCGAACAGGTAGTAGTCGCTGGGGGGCAAATCTAGCGAATACGGTGGGTGCGGAAGCAACTCGAAACGTATTTCGTCCAATTTAGCCATGGTAGCCATCGACTTGTGACACGGTGCGTTGTCTTGCTGGAAAAACACTAATTTCTTCTGCATATGGAGACGATATTTTTTAAGATTTCTTTGTTCAATCGAACCAGTTGGCCCATGTAGCGATCGCTATTGATGGTCTGGCCTTTTTCAAGGTAGTCGATGAACGAAATTCCATGCGTATCCCAAAGAAACGGACGCCATAACTTTTCCAGCTGATTGTTGCGATTTTGGCCGCTTTGGGCGAGGTTCATCGGCTGCTGTCCACTCAGCTGCCAACCGATTTGACTCAGGAGTGTAGTTATGGATCCGTTACATACCGACGCAAAAAGTCCTTTTTATTTCGACAAAAAGCTTCAAACAGGACTCGGAATCATCGACTCGATGTTATTTTTTGTCCACTGTGACCCATTTAGAAAACAGCTTTCTCATGGACAAATGTTCATGCAAAATAAAGCTCGCGCATTCCTTTGAGATCTTCAAAGAGTCAGCTATCTCCTGCAACTTCACTTTACGGTTTACCAAAACGACTTTGTGGACTTTTTTTAAAAATGTTTTCGACCGCGTTTTAACTCAGCATACCAGTCAATGATGGTGGATTTTCTTGGTGCAGAGTTTAGATAACACTTATCAAGCCAAGTTTTTGATCAATGGTATTTTTGCCCATCAAAAAACAACCACTCACATAGTGTGATCGTGGTTTTTCAGCATCAAGTAAGTTGAATGTCCAAACGAGCAACCTATTCTAATTCACCTATCGGGTGTACCTTTTAAAATCCGCACACACTAAAATTTTCCCACTTAGTTTAATGTGTATTGTTTACACTCTGTTAGTTGATTTCATCAGGTGCGCAAAAGTTTTGAAAACGGCGACGAAAGAACAGTGCGTGGGCGAAAAAGTTTCGCACGAGTACTTTGAGAATAAGAATCTGTCGCATCTGTTCCACGGTGTCTGGTATCATAAAACGGTTCAAAGAACGTCTGACTGTCGATCGGAAGCGAAGATCCGGAAAAAAGCCATCAGGTCAACGAGAACGATCACAAACGCGTGGTTGGGGCCTTTAAACGGAAACGGAACGCCTTTGTTCGAGATGTAGCTGAAAAGTTGCAGGTGAGGAAGACTTTCGTTCAGAATACCAAAACTTGAGCTGGACTGGGTTCAGAAGTCCTCAAACCGCGGTGAGAAACAGAATACGGTCGCAAAAAGCCGTGCCCGGAGTTGTACGACCAGCAGTTAATGAAACTACACTGCTGCGTAATGGATGACGAGAGATATGTAAAGGCGGACTTCAACCAGATTCCAGGAAACCTGTATGTGACTGCCAAAGATAAGTTTGATGTTCCCGAGAACCTCCGGACACAGAAGATGTCGAAGTTCACCAAGAAGTTCTTAATTTGGCAAGCGATTTGTACTTGCGAAAAGCGGAGTACACCTTGCGTTACCGCAGGCACCAAGAATGGACAGGTGTATTTGGAAGTTTGTCTCCAAAAGCGGCTTCTCCCTCGTTTGAAGGCTCGCGACGGTCCGACGATCTTCTGGCCGGATTTGGCATCATGCCACTACACGAAGGACGTGCTACAGTGGTATAAGGCGCATGATGTTGATTTCGTGCCGAAAGATCTGGACCCCCCAGCATGGGTTAATATTCAAAAACCTGCCGATTCTGAAGTCGTGCAGAACCTTATGGCTGGGGTTAAGGCCAAGATTCACGCATTAGGATATAAAGGCGAAATAAATTAAATGAATGATGAAACTCCCTGAGAATTGGTGATAATCGGATAAAAACTCGAATTTTGAGAATGAATTTTATGTGTGCGGATTTTAACGGTACACCCTTTAAATTTACTATTGAAGCAATTGGTGAAATTATGGTCTCTAGAAGCATTTAATGTTCTGGCAACTTTATGCATCTATTAATTTCCAAGTTTATTTGTTTTGTACCAACCGGGCGAGACTTGGTCCTCTACCCAATAATTGCATTGTCCAATCGCAATGTTTTGTGATATAGTGGGCAGAATATTATAATTTGGGATAACTCAATCCAGAGTATTCAAAATTTGGTAGATCGACAGGTAATCAGTAGGTAACCAATTGGTTTCTCATAGCAAGGATGCGAAGTAACGTACCGGAAGATTACATGAGCTACCTCTCCTTAAGTAAAAATTTAAAATTTGTGTTCTGTAAACATATTGGTGGTATTGGTGAAATTCTGTTCAGCAAATTCAATTCCCTATGCAACCAGGGAACAGGTGTCGAAGGAATAAAGTGAAATTAATATTCAACAATGAATAAATAAAGAACTATCGCCATTCATCACATGTCAGCACCTTGTTTTTCGGCTAAATCAAACAAAGAATACGCCCTAAGTTAGCAGGTCCTACACAGAATTTGACGGCAAACCTACCTTCTGGACCAAGCATGTTCATTGAATTATCTTTTTTATGGTCATTGTCTCCACACCGACTGCCAACGGACGCTACTGAGTGACCGACGGTAATGGCCTTTCCTGCGAGATGTCGAACCCGCACAAACACGAAAATAATCAAGAAAAGTTGCCCTTGTTGGACGTGACTTTTTTCCGAATCTTTAGTGTTGTTTCTTTTATTGGTTTGATGTTGGAAAAATCGTTCAGAATTTGCAAATAATGCAAAAAATCAATGGTAATTAACCGGTATGTAGAGATGATGGAATGTATGTGACATGAACGTATGTTATCAATTGATTCATTGTTATTCCAATCTATAGCCTATCTAAAACTATCTACGATGAAGTGGCAATGATACAAATTATCGGTTATATGGATGGTATAGATATGCATGTCGTTTTGTACAAGAAAGCTCTTATGGATTTTAGTACCAGAACAATACAAGTTAGTTCTTATCCCTATCGATCGCGAAAGACGATGACACTATACCAGTATCAGTATGCAATAGAAAATGAACCACTGAGCTGTACACTTAGTGCCTGACGGTGGCCACTATTGCCTTCACAACAGAAAACTCAACGATGCTCATAAGATTGTGCTGGCCAAGCGAAAGATGGGTTTTCTACAGAGCGACAAGATGAGTGAGGAGGTACTCTAAAGTAAAAGATGAAGGATGGAATCTCGTGGATTACGACAGCACATACAAACACACACACACACAAACAAACATACGGCGAAAGTGACGAGAACGAGAAGGATGTGGGTGCACGAGCTATTAATTGAAGATGCTCCTCTAGTTAAGCGGGAGTACAGAAACGAAATAGGAACGTACCCACGATATAGTGCCGGGATCGTGATTTCTTCAGACTCCCCGGAGCGCCAGCCGCTCCTCCTCCGATTGCGGAGGGTGGCAGTGTGGACCCAATGCCGATAGTGGTACTGTTGGTCAACTTCCCAGCAACTCCTTCCGACATCGTCACCGTCGTGGCCGTCGCCGCCGCAGCTCGATTGCTAATTACACCATCGCTCTTGTTGTGCTCTTCGATGGCTTTATTTATAGACTCTCGGGCTTCCAGCAGCGTTTCGTCCCCTGTGTAAGATGGAATGGAAATCATTCGAAACTGCTGATTTAGCATATTTTTTTTTAATAGGGAGGAAATTTGTCACTCTAGTGAGCCTGTTCTTTCGCCGGTGGGAATTTTACAAAACATTCGCCAAGTAACTTGAGTGACAGCGGAGCATAAGCGGGTGATTTGAAGGGAACGAAATAAATGTACAGCGCGAAAATCTGTATTTAATTGATGTCATCTAGGGGGATTTACCTATTCTAGGCGAGCTAAGCAGAGTTCACCTTTTACTGAGTATTTTCGCAGCGCCGTGCACACATCTGACGTTTTTGTTTGTTTACATTTGTTTGCTCAGTAATCCTCTATCTATTACAATGGACAGAATTATCCAGAATGGCTTAATAATGTTTTTATAAAGCGCCAAACTTCTCAAGTGAGTGCAACTATTGTCGCCATCCCTTTTTATTTGGCTATCGTTCTATTTAAACTGCGTGTGAGAATAAAAATAGCTCTATTATAGGCAAAAAAAAATAGCAGCATTCTCGAGCATATTTAGTGAAGTGTTTTGATGCAAGGATGTAAAAAATAGAGGTATAAAAATCGGCTGCCGAGAAAATTCAACGTTGCCGACGCCAACATCGCCCCTATTAGGCATTTGTGGATTTTTTATTGTGTTTGCTTTTCGCTAAGAAGATAGACATCGCGACAAAGAATAATCTATAATGGTGTTACGAATTCACGGTGCAGCGATTAAAGCTATGTCCATTTAGAATCCGGAATAATAAAATCATCTGTATCTCGGTAACGGATTGATGTACAAATAAGTTCAATACATCAAAACAATGGTAATTCACTGTACTTTAAGGAAAAAATATCAATACAAAGCATTTCTCTTCGTTTCTAATGAAAATTCGCACATTCTTCTTTATTCCTCCCATCAAACGCTGCACACCTCCGGAGTCAACTTCCTTGGCACATTTGTTAAACATCTTGGTCATCTGCGTCGCGTCCCGAGCCGTTTTTCCACTTTTCTTAAGCTTCCGCTTCATTATTGCCCAAAATCTTTCGATGGGCCGGAACTACGGGCAGTTGGGTGGATTTATGTTTTTATCGATGAAATCTACGTTATTATCGCGGTACCACTGGATGACTTCCCGGCTGTAGTGGCAACTCGTCAAATCTGGCCAAAACTTCACGGGACCTTTATGGGCTTTAATGAAAGGTAGTACGCGGTTTTTGAAGCATTCTTCCTTGTACAGCTTCGAGTCCATCGTCTTATTCGTCACGAACACTTTGGTCTTTGCTCCGCAGCTACATATCCCTTGCCAAATCATCAGTTTTTTTGGCAAATTTGTCCATAAAACCAAACTTAAACTTCGCAGGAACATCTCCTCGTGCCGTCGCCATGTAGAATTTTTGGCCAGGAAGCTGTCCGAAATCCATTTTGACGTAGGTTTCATCGTCGATGAGCAGGCATCCTTGGTACTTCGTCAAAACCTGCTGGTACAATTTCCGAGCTCGAGTTTTGGTGACGAAACTTTGCTTCAACGTTCTATTTGGTTGCTAGCTGACTCAATAAGAACGATATCTGGCTCGCAAACGAATTCTTCGAACGGTACTGCGAGCAGCAGCGTATTTTTGTGCGATTTCATTATCTGATAGTCCAGGGTTTGCTCTGACGGTTCTCAACACCTTCTGGTTCAGTTTGCGGTCATGTTCCACTACGACGCTTACCTTGAGGCACTCGCTCCACGCTCTTGCGCTCCCTGAAACGTTTGAGCACATCATACACGGTTTATTTGGCGATTTTCAACGTTTTTGCGATTTTTATTGCGGACCACGTTGGATTATCAACGTGGGTGTGCCAAATTTTTCTCTACTCTCGTCTTCCATCTGGAATAACTTTTGACTCAGTGCACGAAACACCGTGAAACGGTGAACAAACCACTGTAAAATAATTCTTGGAGCGGTCACTTTCCGTGCCGCTGCCACACAATAAGTGATTCCGGATTCTAACTGGACAGAACTTTATAATTTGTCTGATTTTTTTTTTGCCAAAATTGAACAACTGATGAAAGTATCATGGAAGCATATAAAGATATCAGAATTATGGAGATAATTTCGACGACAGTATCATTTTTACATTTGTATAATTCTGTAATAGGTATAATCAAACCAAAAAATTCCTAGCCTAGACCGGGAATTGAACCCAGCCACCCCCAGCATAACATCAACAATCAACAGGAAACTAGCGATTTAAAATTGGTTCACTGCTTTAGAATTCCTCGGTCCCAAGTGCATCTTGCACCTTGCACCCTGCAATACATTCTTGCGCTTTTCGGTACTAGAATCTTTGTTTTGATTCACAGTGCTCTTTTGAAAGAATATTTGAGGGGTTGTTCGTTGTGAGATATGTTTTTAGGGGTGATTCATTAAGCTTGGTCAATGTGCTGGTACCTTTTGAGCCAAAAACTATATCAATTTTCTATACAGCCTCTGATTATGTTGCTTTGTAGTCGTGCCTATACCGAGAGTAGACATTTATAAAAGATTCTTTATGTCTTTATTATGGTGATTTTTAACCTCCTGGGCTGGTTAATCACGTTAACCAGAAAATTATTAGTGCAGGAACTTGAAGAGTTTTCTTCATCGCATCCCGGATGGGATTAGTAATATGCATTTTGTTTTGTACTATTTTAATTTTCTTTGTGTATTGCAATCCTACTCCGTGTGATGGTACCCTTTGCGGTACTTTTCCTTGCGTTGTTGCTGTTACCGTTTGTTTTGTTGTGATGATGATGTTCTCTCACCATGGGTAAGTGACGGGAAAGTGTCGGTAGCTTAATTTGTGTTGGATTTTTTTTTGTACTGGAAGGAAAATCTGCAACCAGACTCCTGAAGAACTCAGGGAGTGGGGTTAAGGGTGCCAACTCCTCGACCAGCGTAAAACCCTCGCGTGCTTCTAGGTGGCTATTGTGCTTTGAGCACCCGCTATGTCAAACTACTTAGGACTTTAGTAGTTAGCTGGTCCCTCTGACATGCTGCCGGTCGTTAAGCCATCAATCTTGGAGCTCTAGGACGATCTTAGAGGTCACTGTGCTTACAGCTTCCCAGATGTCCCGGACACATCCTCCGGACAAGCTTCTCCGGGGTTGTGCCCTGACCGCCCACTGTCATAATGCCGTGTCTTCCGCCGTCGAAGCGAGGACATACGAAGAACACATGTTCTGCGGCTTCCTTTGCATCCGTGCACTCGGGACACGCGGAGGACTCGGCGTACCCGTACTTTTGCAGCCATGGCCTGATAGGATCTGCCTCAACTAGAAGCACCGGGCTCAGAACTAAACTCCTGCGTTGACTTGAACACGTTCCTAGCCCGCTTCTGTGTTATATACCAATACTCGATTCTGAACGTAATCTCCTAGAATCCAGTACAGGTACCCAGGAACCCGGAGGCGTTGGAACGAGTTTGCAATGTCCTCCCAATTCGTGCTATTGAACGCATTTCTCACGTCAACGGTGACCACTGAACAGTAGCGGATTCCCTGCCTCTTGCACTGGAGTGCCACCTCTGCCATCTTAGTGACGGACAGGATGGCATCCACCGTTAACTTACCCTTTCGGAAGCCAAACTGATTGTTTGACAGGCTACCTCCTTCTTCTTCTTTCTTAGAGTTGCAAGCTTATTGCTTTCGCAATTAGTTTATTGCTTGCTCTCAACTTAGTGTTCTAAATCCACAGTTAGTAATTAAGAGCTTTCGATGACAGGTACAATTTTTGCATTAGTATGATTGTGTGGCAAGTACAATCAAGCCCTATGTCCAGGGAGTCGATAAATTTTCCTTAACGAAAAATTCCTAGACCAGACCGGGAATCGATCCCAGCCACCTCCAGCATGGTGTTTATTTGTAGCCGCGCTTTTACCGACTGAGCTAAGGGAGGACCCAGGAAAACTACCTGTACCCTCCGTATAGTCCGACAGAATGTTGAGGATTTTCCTCTCAAGCATCTTATCCGTCGGTTCCAACAAGTACATCGGTCCGTATGCCGATGGATCGCCTGGTGACTTACCTGTCTTTGGCAGCAATACCAAATTCTGACGATTCCAGGCATTTGGGAAGACGCCCTCGTCCAGACATCTTTGCATTACTAGCCAGAATATTTCGGGAGCCAGCAAAATAGCCGTCTTGATGGCCAGGTTCCCGATACCGTCATGTCCTTGTGCCTTTAGCGAATTTTCTATCACAATGAATTCATCATTCATAACTATCGTCTCATTCCCGTCACCCGCGGTGCCGTTGTCATCGCCGACGTGATTGTGAATGTTCGGAGTAATAGCCGACCATCCTTCCACCGGCATGACAGCGTTGTGGTCTGTGCAACTGGAACGCTGGTGATGGGACAATTTTACGGCGGCAGGAAACCTGGCGCGGAAAGTGTCTCCCAATGACTGCAGTAGCTTCCTGTGATCGCTCAGTAGGAGCTACCGCACTTTTGGTTTTGGCAATTACCACTCTGTATGCGTCACGTCACGGGTCCGTATTGGCATTCAAACACAAGCCTTTTATCTCCCTATTTAGCATGGCCTTTGCGGTGGCTAGCGCCTCGCAATGATCCGCTCTTTCCACGCTCTGCATACTTCGACTTGCGCGGAGGTATATTTTACGGAGGTCGGTAAAATATACCTCCGCGCAAGGTACCTTCCTAGGCTTGGTCGCATCGCTACGAGTTGACTGCCATACGAGTCCTGGGTTTCACTCATATGTCGTTTCCATTCAAGTGCCTGTTTGGATACTTCGTTGTTGAAGTATGATATCCTCCGTCCGCGTGCAAATGGAGTGGGAGCTCTTCCCCTCCGTGGGCTGCCTAGTATTGTGGACGATTTGTGTTGGCTAAATTGACGTTTTGGTAGTCACGTATGCTGCGTGGTCGAGAATGTTCGGTTTGTATTTCAAGTATTGCAGTTTTGCTGGTGTTCAGTAGAATGGATTCTTATCTGCTGCTGATTTTCTCGGTCCGGCTACTAGAAGCAGTTGGCGAAAATTCGCTGGCCGAGGGAACGCGAAAGTACAGGAAGATTCCACTGTTTGTGTTGTGTCTACATTTTCAGGTGGCTTTTCCAGATGCCGAACGAACTAGTTAGGTTCCATGGGTCGTTAGTTTGAAGGGATGTGTCCGCGATCGATGAAGTTGTTTAACATGATGCAGCCGCTGTTTAGATGAAGGGAACAGAGGGGAACTCTCAAAACCTCTTGTTGGATGGGCAAAACAAAATTTGGATTGGTGTATTCCATGTCGTGTGGTCCGGATTTCTGGTTTTCCCTAATCGGATAGGTGCCCAAAGCCCGTTTTTTTTTTCGTTTAAAATTCAAATGGTTACTGTCCCAAAATTACGTTCGAAATCGCTATCCTCTTGAGTGGTAGTTGGTAAGTGTTTCTTGGTCCACTAACCGGTTGCTTTATCGAAATGTACCGAAACGATTCTTCTGTGGCCTTATTAGCCATTGACTGGAGGCTCGGTCACCCTGTGCCCACGGAGCTCCTTTCGCCTTCGTGAAGGAGAAGAAATTCCATATTGATAGAGGGGTTCCGTTTTTGGTCGTGGAAAATTCGTTTGGTTCTCCCAGATCATTCCTTCATTCAAAGCGCGCTTCCAGATTTCATCGATCGTCGTTTTACACCAAGAAAAACAGAAATGCATCTTTTAAAAAGCAATGTCATCAACAAGTTCCTCTAAGATGCTGCCCCAAATTCCGTGGAGTAACTGCAGGCTTTCGTATTCTGGGCACACGCAGATAATGTGCTCTGTCAAATTGTGTATTCCGCAGGCGTAGGAGGTGATGCGGTGCGATCCATTGCCCAAGTTTCACGATAATCTGCAATGTCTAGTTCGTAGCTGTGATAACATCCAAGTTGATGGCCTAGTATCGCAGGATAGCTACATGTTAAGCTACATTTTAACGCCTTAGTATGGTGTTTCAGGTGTTATTAAGTCACCGAGGTGACCTGTGCTGGCGCGTTGATCTGCAGATTCATTCCTGCTAGCCACAGTGGTAGGACACCCACATGATCGGCGTGTCGGGTGGTGCGTGTTGGACGATGACCTATATCCACGGATGTCTTGGCCTGCTGGCCGAAATCGCGTCGATTTCCGATGTCGAATCAGTTACTATGACTATTAGCTAGTTAGAGGGGAAGGTTGCTGCTACGAAGATTCCAGCCACTTCAGCAGAGAATACTGAACCGATATTTGACAGTTTGTTGCTTATGTTCACTAAGTTATCCCAGGAGTGGATGCCACATCCTACTCTAGGCCTGGTTTTGGAACCGTCTGTATATTTCACTTGGTACTCTGTATTTTTCGTTAAGTAGTGCTCGCACCGAATTCTTCGGAGTTGTCTCCCGATTGAAATTGTTTCCTTAGCTTGTTCTCTGCCTTGAAGAGGGGCAGGTTCCACTTCTTGGAACCGAACCTTTAGCAATCTCTATAAACTCTGTTCCCTTGGTCGCCTTGAGTATACCGCTGGCTATCTCCGCGAGAAAGGGGTCGGTGTTTTTTTTTTCGGAAAACCCGATTGTTTTGGAGCCTCACAGGAGGCGCCAACTAGGGTGGATGACAGCAGGCCATCCTGTACACAGAATTTTTAATAACTTGTGCCTGACGGTACATGAATCCTGGTGAGTGACAAGAAAGATAAGTAATTTCCATTTCATTCCAACTACCTTTGGTGCTTATCTTCACAGATACGCCTATATCGTCTACAATGTTCAGACTTCTTCAGTGTCGGGTACTAATACTCAACTACTCGATACGAGTTCTAGTACACGACAATGAAAAAGTCTGCACATTGTAGACGAAATACGCGTATCTCTCAAGATAAGCAATAAAGGTAGTTGGAAATAAATGGAAATTACTAATCTTTTTTCTCATTTTTTAGTTAGTTGGCTATACATGTTAATTCCAAGCCGTACAGACGTCTGCTGTTCATAATCGCCTGTTGCACTCGGAATCGGATGTCTCTGTTGTTGCTACGATGGGATATGGAGATCATTCGGATGACATTGAGCCTGGTCTGGCAGTTTTTCTTTACCAAGTCGAATTGGCTCTCAAAGCTATTATCGTTGGTGACCCCAAGACCTTGATTGTCCGGTATTCTAGTTGAGTTGACGGTCATGGGTACTCTTGGTGCTCGGAGGTTGTACGGGCAGATAATCCTATGTATACGTTTTGTTGCAGGGATGGTGACGCCTCGCGCATAGGCTTACCTTCCAACCACGTTGGTTGCCGCTTGTAGTGTTCGCTTTGGGGCCCGATGAGTGTCGCCCAGCACCAGCAGGAGAGTGTTGTCGGCGTCGACAAATATGAAGCAGTCTTTCAGCAAGTACGCATAGATGCTGTTCATGGCCACCAGGAATAGTGTGACCGCCAGAACCGATTCTTGGGGAAACCCAGTTTCCTCTCGAAGGACCCGTGACCGCGTGTTGCCGACCAGAACCTCGAACGTCCTGTCCATGAGGAAGTTCTATACGAAGTTTAGTATGTTCCCGCAAACGACCCAGTCTGCTAGGGTTTTCAGCACATGAGGTGTCCACGTGCGGTTATACGCTTTTTCTAGGTTCAATGCTACCATCTCCACATGCTGTATTTTCTTCTTTGCATCTGACAAAACTTGGCCCATGCTGGCGAAGTACGCGTTGGTGCCTCTGCCTCGTCGGAAAGCAAATTGCCGGTGATCTTGTCGGTTATTTTCTGAAAGCTCGTCAATAAGTGTTCTCCATCCGTTACATTTTTTGGCCAAGGACGAACTGAGGGTGATTGGCTGATAGCTTTTGTCTTTCGAGCTAACTTGTCGATGGAGAACGGGAGTTTAATTTCACCGGTTGCAGTGGCTGGCAGGGTTCCTCCCTTAGCTCAGTCGGTTAAGGTGCAGCGACAAAGCAACACCATGCTGGAGGTGGCTGGAATCGATTCCCGGTCTTGTCTAGGAATTTTTCGTTAAGGAAAATTTATCGACTCCCTGGGCATAGCGAATGATTATACTTGCCACACAATCATACTAATGCAAAAATGGCACTTGGCTTCGAAAGCTCCCAATTAATAACTGTGGAAGTGCATTTAGAACACTAAGTTGAGAGCAAGCAATAAGCTAATTGTGAAAACAATAAGCTTGAAATGCTAAAGAAGAAGAAGAAGTGGCTGGCAGAATCACGAAGCTTTTGATGCGCGTCGTTCCGGTAGGAAAAGGCTAGACTGTAGCCGTCGATGGCCGATATTTCGGCGAACTGCTTTCCGAGTGCGTTTACTGACACCTATAGGTCGCTGAAGATAGTTCCGTTCATGCGTAGTACGAGGTGGTTTCCCGTTCGCCGTTGAGTGAGCTTATTCTCCCCCACAGTTCAGCAGCGGTGTTCTCAGCGTTGATAGAGTCCAGAAACTGATTCCAGCTGCTATCTATCATGCCCGCTATGTTTCTCAAATGTGTTGGAATAAAAAGAATAGGTACGATTGCTTATTACGACGAAAATTGAGTCAAAAATCGAAACCCAGTTTTTGCGTACCATAAAAACAATACACATCTCGCAAGAAATATTCATACAGTGCTTTATGAGAAAGCAAATCCATTCAATGGTCATACGAAGGACGCAGACTATACAAAGTTCCATAAACGAAGAGTTGTGTTTGCTCAATCCGTAAATCTCTTTCCCGAGAGCGAAGATTGTACAATCACTATTTACCTAGACAATACTGCTGCTCCAACTGCGATGATAACGAAGCAATCAAACAAACAAACAAACAAGTAATCATCCTATCAAGCCTAGCAACATCTCGCCGCCTATTCCGTACGACCTCGACCCACACACACATCGTATCTAGTACATAATTTAAATGCCATAAATCTAGCGAACTGTCTCATTGCAGTAAGCTCCCGTTCATCCATCTACATACAGAGACAGCAATCAACATGTACTGTCTTCCTTCTTCAACAAACATAGCCAATCCTTTATCAGTGAAATGTCAGTAGTGCTCACTTGATAGACTAAACCAAGCAAACACTACCTGTAAGTTGAGCGGAATAAAGCGTGGTCATGCGGCTACTCAGCCGTGCCGTAATGTAACGAAAACGGTAAAATAAAAATTGATCGAAATAAGCACCGCAAATTTGAATTTGATCGATTGATCATGCCTGAAAATTCCAAGAAAAATAAGCTGCTCTCCGCTTGATGAGAATCCTTTTTCATTTTCTAAACTGCAACTTGCAACTTTCTGACACAAGATGCATAAGCATAAAATTCAAGCAGGAGGTACCGTCGGACGGGGTGATAATTAGGTCAAAAGAGGTTTCACGATCCTTTGTTCAATCTATGGGATCGATGTTCCATTGTCACCCCGCGCGATGACATATCAATAGCGATATTCAAACTCAAATTATCTCCTTTAAGCTAGTAAAAAAGAAATCAAAATAAAAACTTCAATAGATTTAACACACCTGACCCAAAACATACCTGAGAAAACACGCTCCCTCGTCCGCATGATGGCATTGTTACGCCGCACCGTCACACACAGGTGGATCATAAGGAACATGGTGAGGTTCATAACGACACTTTGCACCAGCAAGGGAATCTCGAACCGACTGGAAAACCTACAAGGGAAAACGTGGTAAAAAGAGAAAGTTAGTTCACCTGTTAAAATATTATTACGGCGGTTACAGCAGCAACACTCCCGTTCTACCGTCGTCACTAGCTGTACGGTGAAATAACAGGGGAAAAAAGGAAATATAATTCTCCTAATAGGATACATTCAACCGGTGCGTAGCACATTCTCGCCTCTGACCTGGACGTTTTTTTTTACACCGTTACGTACCGGATGTGAAAAAATGGAAAAGAGCAATTTCCAATCGAAAAAATGGGGACTGTTTACGAATAACTGTCAATGGTTTCTTGTTGAACACGCATCCAGGGTTGTTACGAGAAATCTGAAAATAAATCCGCGCCAAATCTCAGATAGTGAACTTCCGAAGACTTACCAAGCATCAAATCGACAAAGATTTTTCATTAGGGCCTAACTGACAAACGTAAACAATGGCTTCTTCCGTAAATTTCTCGTGGCACAAAGGCTACCTATGTAAGCCTCCAATTCTATCGGATAGGTGAACTCTTCCTCTACCAAATGATCGTGGTGGAATGATTAGGCAAGTTTTCAATGACGACAAATTTGCGGGAAAAGCCATTGTTTACGTTTGTCAGTTAGGCCCTAATGAAAAATCTTTGTCGAAATATGTAGGGTGGGAAACGGCTTCATCAGTAGGATCATGATCCAAATTTTGATTCAAAATGGTAAAGGGTGATACGGTCAAAATTTGGTCAAGGGAAAACGCGTGTAAATCGGTGAAATCGTTTATTTAAAAAATCAAGTTAAATTTCTTTTTCAAGTTCAATTAGTATAAAATTCAGGAAAAATATTCAGTTAGGCTTCCGCTTTTCCAAATCCGAATTGCCGGGCCTTACGCTTGACCCCTGCCATCAGATTTTGTACAGCCACCTTGTCCACCTTCTTCGCCGCAGAAAGCCAGTTTGCCTTGAACTGCTGCTTGTCCTTAGCAGTTTTTTTGGTCTTTTTTAGGTTCCGCTTGACAATAGCCCAGTATTTCTCAATTGGGCGGAGCTCTGGCGTGTTGGGAGGGTTCTTGTCCTTGGGCCACCTGCACGTTGTTGGCGGCGTACCACTCCATGGCCTTTTTACCGTAATGGCAAGATGCCAAATCCGGCCAAAACAGTACGGAACAACCGTGTTTCTTCAGGAAAGGCAGCAGACGTTTATTCAAACACTCTTTCACGTAAATTTCTTGGTTGACAGTCCCGGAAGCTATGAAAATGCTGCTTTTCAAGCCACAGGTACAGATGGCTTGCCAAACCAGATATTTCTTTGCGAACTTTGACAGTTTCGTGTGCTTGAAAATATCTGCTACCTTTCCCCTTCCTTTTGCCGTATAAAACTCCTGTCCCGGAAGCTGCTTGTAGTCGGCTTTGACGTAGGTTTCGTCGTCCATTACCACGCAGTCAAATTTCGTCAGCATCGTCGTGTACAGCCTCCGGGATCGCGCTTTGGCCGTCGTATTTTGTTTATCATCGCGATTTGGAGTCACTACCTTCTTGTAAGTCGATAGTCCGGCTCGTTTTTTGGCTCGATGCACGGTTGTAGACGATACACCCAGCTTATTTGCGGCATCTCGGAGAGAAAGGTTAGGGTTTCGCTTGAAACTACCGGCAACTCTCTTTGTCGTCTCAGCGGCTTCCGGTTTTCGATTTCCCCCGATCCAGACTTCCTGGCTGTCGACAAACGTTCCCCAAACACTTTAATTACATTTGTAACGGTTGATTTGGCAACTTTTAGCGATTTTGCCAACTTTGCGTGCGAGTAGCTCGGATTTTCGCGATGCGCGAGCAAAATTTTGATACGCTGCTCTTCTTGCTTGGACGGCATTTTGACAACTGAAGAGTGAATTCCAAAATCAAAATAGGAGCAACATTCTACACACACACACCTTCAAAATGAGGGGTGTTCAGGTTTTTTAAATGCAAAATTGAAAGAAATACGTCAAGTTGATATTGACCAAATTTTGACCGTATCGCCCTTTATGACAAGTTAGGTATTTATTTAATATGTACGTCATAACATTTAATTGTTCTCACTGGCCTTCATTTGACCTAATTTTCCCCTTTCTGATTGCTCCCACTGCACAATGTTATCTTTGTGTTTCAAAAGAACTTTTAGCAATAATGTTTCTGGATTATTGAATGTCATTGCTCAGATTCCTTTTTCGGTCAAGTTAAAAATTAGCCTTTCGTCTCATTCCGACTAGTTCTTCTTGCTTTTGGATCGGGTGCATTACTTTCTACTTTGAAACAACAGATCTGGTTATATCATTCTCAAAAAAATGGATGCCTCTCAAAATATTTTTAACGAATATTGAAATGCTGTTGACTGAGCCTAGTTCGGTTTTCCGGCATCTAATGCTTGGATAGTGAAAATTTTCAATGTCAATAATTTCAGAGAAATTATCGTCCTGAAATAAAAAATCAAGTACTTCCAAATCTCTCTTTGATTCAACTGTTTTACCTGATAACTTTACACTTGCAAGTACTAGTTCTTCGTGAATTTAAGATTTGTCTAATTTAAAATCAATCACATCGACTAAGTGGACGATTTCTTTAATGGAATTCTTATTCCTTCAAACCTTGAAGTTACTGACTAGTCTAATAAACACACAACACCACTATATACTGCTGTTGATGTCAAGCCGGAATCCTAACTGGCACGTTAACTGAACTGTTTCGTCTTCATATTCCCTGACCAAGCCCCAATCAGAGTCCTCTCTGGTCAAATCAAAAACTGAGAACTTTGAAACGGATACGCGCCAGGGTCTTCGACATTACTCTGAGAACCGGAACCGGATTACTAAGCGAGAAAAAAATAAAAAATAAAATAAATAATAAATAAAATAAAAAGTGAAATCGATTCAAGGTAAAATCGTGTGGTTAAATCGTTCAAGACGACCCAGCGGCGAGCTAGCAGCGGAAGCAAAGCGAAGACGACCGACCCTGTGAACGCAAGGAAGGTGAGGGATTACTTCAAGCGCAATTTGAACCATTCGATTCGGGACGTGGCCAAGAAGACCAATTCGTTCGTGCAGCACACAATGAAGCGGACCGGACTTCATGCCTTCAAGGTAAGGAAGGCGCCTAACCAAACCGATAAACAGAATACGGTGGCTAAATTCCGCGCCAGGAAGCTGTACCGCGAGTGGTTGGAGCAGCCAGACGTACGTTTTTTTTTAAAGCGGACGCCAATCAGATCACCAGCCTGCAGTTTTGCATCGACAAGTCCCGCCTTGATGTTCCGGAAGAAGAAAGTCGACAAATTCTCCAAGAAGTACTTGTGGCGGGCGATCTGTGGGTGCGGTAAATTCAGCAAGTCGTACATAACGACCGGCAACATCAACGGCCAAATATATAAAGAAGAATGCCTCCAGAAGCGCCTGCTGGCCTTCCTTCCAGGTCCACAATATTACACTGCCGTCGTAGAAGAGGATGTTAGCGATGCAGATAGGTCGATTCAAGTGGAGAAGGTTGATCAAAAAGTGTGGGTATGGCAAGCAATATGTTCCTGCGGTATGAAGTCTACCATTTTTTTACAATACCGAAACAATCAATGCGATAATTTATCGGTCTGAGTGTCTGCAGATGAGGTTGTTGCTTTTATATCAGAAGCATAGTACCCCTCCACTGTTTTGGCCGGTTTAAGCGTCGGCACATTACGCCAAAACAACTCTTAATACAGATTTCGTTGAGAAAGACAGAAATCCGCCAAATTGTCCTCAGCTTCGGCCCATTGAACGCTATTGGGCGATTGTGAAGAGGGCCTTCTAAAAGACTGATAAAACTGCTGAGAATATGCAGGAGTTCAAAAAAAAAATTGGGTTACGGCGTCCTAAAACTGTAATCAAACACTTGTCCGGAGCATGATGAAAAGTGATCGGTCTGAAATTCGCTAATTCGTGAAAAAATAATATCAATTTCATCCGGTCTGCGAAATGCTCAAGTTCAATCCCGTACAATAAAGAATCATCCATTCGTTTGAATAAAACTTCATTTTTTATACAATTTGAAAGTAAAATATGTAGATTTCTTATTTTCGATACAGTCCTTAATTCAATAAACGACTGATTTTTTTCGCTGAATAGATGTAAATCAAAAACTTATTGCTGTAACTCAAAAATACATACAATATAAAACAAATGGTGTCTTCTGATATAATCTGCAATATCACATCAAACATTTCAAAATTGTCCATAACTCTTTGCTGTTGTTTTGATGTAGATCTATTTTCCTCTGAATATATATTCACAACGAGTTTTTGTAACAGATTAAGAACATCAGTGGCGCACTGCTTTAGGATATTTAAAAAGATATGACTATTATGTCAACGCAAAAGATCCAATTTGAATGAGCTGTTCAATTAATTTATTAGTACATGTTTTTAATACGTCAGTCAAATCAGCTGATTTATCATCTCAAGAACCGGTATTTGTTTGAAAATTCACACTTCATTCGACAAGTCCTAAGACAAGACAACGCAATGCTGGAGTACATTCCTGGTCCACCCAACGAATTTTTCGTAAAAGAAAATTTCCCAACTTCCCGGGCATGAGGTATGCTTGTACTTTCTACACAATCATAACTATGCAAATTGGCAAGGCAGCGAAAGCTTTCAAGTGAAAACTATGGAAGTGCATTTTGTGTAAAAATTACTTTGGCTACAGCGCAATACTATTCCCAGATTGTATGTGAACAACTTGATGGCATCTCACAATTATAGCAGCAGGACTTTTCCTTACTTTTACTGTAGAAATCATTGACACCAATTTTCCACCAAAACACTTAAAGGGTGTATTCGATAAAAATGACACACACATATATACTCATCAAAATTAAACTGATTATCGGATTTTCTTGAAATTTTCAGGGAATGAAGAACTACAAATGAGTTTTGATTTACAACATTTGTTTTATTCAATTTCGTCTCCCATCCCGAATGCCCGCACCTTCCTTTTCACTCCACCCATCAAATTTTGTACAACCGATTTTCCCAGTGTTTTTGTTGTTTTTACCCAAATTTTCTTCAATTCTAGCTCTGTTTTTATAGTTTTGGGATGTTTGCGAAGTTCCGTTTTCATAATTGCCCAGAATTTTTCAATTGGACGAAGTTCCGGTGAATTTGGTGGGTTCATATCCTTTGGCACAAAATTGACTCCGTTGGCTCGGTACCACTCCAATACGTTTCGAGCGTAGTGGCAGGATGCTAGATCAGGCCAACACAGAGTTGATCCTTTGTGCTTCTTAATGAATGGCAAGAGACGCTTCTTAAGGCACTCTTCCGTGTAAATCGCACCGTTTATTGTTCCGGAAGTGATGAAGGGAGCACTTATTTCACCACATCCGCAAATCGCCTGCCAGATTAGAAACTTCTTTGCAAATTTCGATAGTTTCTTCTTTCGAACATCCTCCGGAACATCGAACTTCGACTTGGCAACGAAATATTCTTGCCCAGGAAGTTGACGGAAGTCGGCCTTGACGTATGTTTCGTCATCCATCACGATGCAACCGGATTTGGTGAGCAGCTTCGTGTAAAGTTTCCGGGCGCGGGTTTTCGCAGTGATGTTTTGTTTTTCATTCCGGTTTGGGGCTTTTTGCACTTTGTAAACATGTAACCAAGCACGCTTCATGGTTTTCTGCACAAAACCGACTGACACCTTAGACTTTTTAGCGACATCTCGAATTGACATGTTTGGACGGTTCTTGAATTGTTGTACGACTTTCCTGGCCATTTTACTGTCCATTGGACCACTTTTACGACCACTCCCTTCCTTCCTTTGGACACCCAGACGCTCCTTGAAGGTTCTTATTACACGAGACACAGTTGTATTTGCAATTCCAAGCCTTTTAGCAATCCACCGGTGGGACGCCCCTGGAATTTGATTGTGAGTGCACAAAATTTTCTCACGGACAATTTCTTGTTTCGACGACATGACTGGAACTACTGAATGTATAACTATGAAACTTGGCAGATGTAAATAATACACTATGGATAATATCTACTCAAATTTCTAGGTTTTTTACTCATACGATTCAAAAGTTACAGAAGATTTTCTGTGTGCCATTTTTATCGAATACACCCTTTATTGCAACTTATATTAGTTCCCAAAGTAGTGAGCAATAAGCTCAAAATTGTATGCACAATTAGTCAAAATTTGCACACCCGTTGTATTCAAAATTTGGTACTCAAAAAAACCATGAACAAAATTGAATCCCAATGTTGTACTAACACTACTATACGCTACCGAATTCATACGATTCTCAAAGGGCGATAGGTTGTGAAGTAAACATGATTATTGAATCCTCTGGAAGGATGAGGAATTTAAAGCTTTGTTTTGCTTCGTGAGTTTTAAAGTTATTTAATAATTTCTTGTATTAAACACAAACTGTACATAAACCGCTAACTGAAAACCATTCCCGTATTGATCAAGATTATGCAAAAACAAGATTGGAAAATAATTAATTAAAATTAGGATGCAGAAACAAAACCGTAGTTCGCAGAGAGCAAGAAGCGAAGCAACAGTTTTGAATGTTTTGGCATCCATTAGACAAGAACCAATTTTTGTCTATAATGATATCTTAATTTTTTGTGTACAAAATATACTAAATATTAAATAACATATAACGGGGAAAGGGAGGGACCATCAGGGCACCCAAGTAACACGATTTGGATAGGGAGCATGGGACTGCCTCCTCCCTATTGTTAACAGTTCGCGGAACGAGGGCGGGCTCTCGACCCCATCTATTAGGTTTATTCTGTCAATCGCGGGCTAGATTTTAGTGCTGTTAGTATGAACTTGCTTTTGGTAGAAGATTCTCTTCCCTATATTCGCGGGTTTCGCGTAAGTGTCATTGCTTACGGGCCCACCCAAAAGTTTTTGGAACTTGATGATCACAAACAATAATAGAATCGTTTTTCAGTTTATGGAAAGTTATCTTGCTACAATAGATGGTAGTATTATATAATCATCATCATCATCATCATCATCATCATCATCATCATTAGATACGAGTTGCTATAGTAAAAATTTAGGCAAATTTTAGCAATATGTATGATATGATATGGCTTTTATGCATATGAAATTTCTCAATTGCTTCAGATTTATTGCAAAATACGAGAATGGAGAGAGTGCCATATTAATAATTCACTAGATCATGCTATTCACTAGGTAAACATGTAGACATATGCCACTTGGAGATGACGATTAGAGGCTAATTGATGTTGGTTTGGCAAAAATAAATAAAATAAACCAGATATTGGTTTGTTATGGGTTTAAAATCGGAACTAGTCAATGTGATTCATAACAAACTAACTTCTGCTAAGAGAATATAAAATCAATGCTACCGAAACTATTCCGAAATTACTACTCCACAAACAATCCGCCATGAACCGAACCAGCGTTTACGAAGCCATAAAATGTAAGAATCTCCATTAGCTATAATGCTTTCCTCCCCCCAATAAATTCAGACTCCATAAAAAAATCACTCACAGTCAATCATAACCATACATTCCAATTGCCATCAAAGCAATTGTTTATTCACATCAGCTCCCAATAAAGGTCAGTGATGAACCCTTTATAAGCGACCACATCATTCAGGTTAGCTGATTATTTTTGCATAAAAAATAACGTACAGCTCCAGTGGTACAGGCAAAACCACTCCAGCACAGCCAGTCATGTTTTCCGGTATTCCTCTCTTTCGTTTTGCATCTTGCCATCCGAGACAAGCCGTGCCAAATAAAGTCAATTCGCGCGAAAAGTTCATTTTTATTCCATTCCACTCTACCCGCGCCGGCCGGTCTAAGTGGCATCGCTCCTCGAGCAGTTGGAGAAAGTTTAGCTAGCGAAATCTCCGGCCGTCCGACGTCATCTCGTGATTGTCCAAGGTCAACGGTCTTCTCAACTCGAACAGTGCCAGCAAACCATAGGTTCAATGAATTCGAAGTGCATCTAAATAAGAGAGTGGTTTTTGACAGTGCAAAGCCGGTGATGCAATTATTTAAGATTCAATCAGAGGCGAAACACTAAAAATAGCCACCACCATCGCCCGCAACTCGATGGAACTGGATCCGAGGGTCAACGAGAGAGCGTTTCAAGGTTGGCCCCGATCGATCGAATTTAGATGCAATTTATTTTCCCGAATCAATCATGCCATTTATGTGCGGCGATTAATAATTGTTTGCGGACCTTCTTGGGAGAATGATTTATTGATCCCGGTCTCCGCGTGTGTCGAAGGGAGGGTCAGTAAGAACACGTTGTTAGATCACGAAAATTATATACGGAGCAATGCCATGCCGGTAGCGGATGACGAATGTCGTTTAGCGGGGCGTGGGTGGACGAAGGCTGGATCTTGAAAGTAAATTACCGAGTTTTTCGATGCATAAGTATGCAAAGATTTCAATCAACCGCCGTCGGAATCAGAACGGAAGAAACTAGCAAAATTGAAATATAAATTTTCCAACTGACACCGAGCTATTTGTAACGAGTGACAGGAATGAGATGTATCTTTCAAGATCAGAAACTGCCGGAAACTACGTCTCAAATGATTGCTATGTTATGTGTTCGAGATATTTATAACTGTTGACGACATGGTGCGCAACAGGTGGCGGCGCGTTTATGCAGTTAAATGATCTAATTTCCATCAAACTCGGATCAAACAAAAACTTGTGTACCAACCGAATAATGTATTTTGGTACACAACACTTCTAATTCATTTGAATGTTATTGGTTGTTCAAAAAGTTTTTGGAATGAGTCACAAATGCAGTGTACACAGCATGATGCCCTTCGGTTTGAAAAAAAAAAACACGCGAAAGTAATAAATAGACGCATTTGGGACATTTGATTTTTTACACTCGCTACAAAGAAGAGTATTGCAATCGCTTGAAAATCCGACCATTCGAGCAAAGCTCGACGAGTACGCAAAATGTATTGGGGTGGTCATTCAGCTCCTATCTACGTTGCAGGCAACTCGAGCAATCCCCGGCGGCAGCTCTACCCCACACCGATGATGAATAATTTCCCGAAGGAGGAACATATTCCGAGGCCGATGATCTGCTGCATATTCAATTACACGCTTGATCTTCACGTCATTTTCGCTGCAAAGACGACATAATTTGCGTAATGCCTCCATTAATCGCGTTCCACGTATTATCATCGCGACACATTCTGTGGACGACGTTATCTGGGCTGGTGACGATCATCGGGCTTCGCAATGACCCGAACCGTGGGCAGTCAAAAACCACATGCTCCTGTCTGCGCTTATTCGACAGAGAAGGGACACCACGTGTTTGAATTTGTGCAGATCATTTCTGTTGTATCCATGACCTCACAGGAACTGCGTAAAGTGAAAGTTAACCATGATCCGGTATCCACGCTTCAAGACGATGGCATGTCCTCCAATGGTTATTTCAGCCCACTGCAACGCCTAACAGTTAGTGACAAACAGCAGTTCAGTACTTTTATTAAAACTTCAAAGTTACAGCACTAGATGGTTACATTTCTCCAGTTCGAACGAAATCTCGAACCTTCCTCTTGATGGAGTATTTTTCGATTGGTCGAAATTCCGGACAATTCGGAAGATTCATTAGCTTGGAGACAAAATCGATCTTGTTGGCAGCATACTACTCCAGAACCACCTTTGAGTGGTGGCAGCTGGCCCAATCGGGTGAAAAGAATACTCTGCCCCTATGCTTACGGAGGAACGTCAATAAACGCATTTTCAGGCATTCTTCGATGTAAACTTGGGATGTCATCGTCGAGAATGTGATGAATGGTTTCGTTTTCGCTTGTCAAATCATGACCTTTGTCGAGAACTTGTCGGCAAACACGAACTTAAATCTTCCTGGAACATCCCCACGTCCTGTCGCGATGTAAAACTTTTGATTGGGAAGCTGCTTAAAATCGAGTTTGACGTATGTTTTATCAGCCCTTATGTTTCGTCAAAACACGGTCGTACAAAGCCTTACACGCTTTTTGTCCACGGAATTCTGATTGTGCCGGTTCGGATGTTTACTGGCTTTGTACGACTTGTATCCTTCCCTGGCAATGGATCCGCACCTTTTAAAAGTTGGCGTTGTACCTTCCAAAAAACCATGCAAAATTTTGTTTCATTCCACACGAAACCGCAATTTGCATGAACTAGTTCTAACAAAGAAGAACTTATGCATACAATATTATGCGCAATCCCTAGTAGCACTCATGTTGCTATTAAGTTTAGAAAACATAAATGTGCCTTTGTTAGTCATAATCAAGTTGCTGCAACTAATTATGATCGTGGTGTGCTAGTTGGGATTTATGCAATGTCCCAAAACATTACACGATGTATAATGTAGCATTTTATGTTTTGTGACGCTCCATTTATGTGCATGATAATGAACAGAAATTCACACTTTTTTTTCGGGCTGTGTATTTTAAAGAGGACCAGGTCCACAATATTACACTACCGTCGTAAGGGAGGATGTAAGCGATGCAGACAGGTCGATTCAAGTGGAGAACTTTGGTCAAAAAGTGCAGGTATGGCGAGCAATAAGTTTCTGCGGTATGAAGTCTACCATGTTTTACACTACCGGAACAATCAATGCGGAAATCTATCGGTCTGAGTGTCTGCAGAAGAGGTTGCTGCCTTTATATCAGAAGCATAGAACCCCTCTACTATTTTGACCAACTTTAGCGTCGGCGGATTACGCCAAAACAACTCTAAATTTGCTCACGGAAAGAGGGTATAGATTTCGTCGAGAAAGACATCAATCCGCCAAATTTCCGTCAGCCTCGGCCCATCGAACGCTATTGGGCGATTTTGAAGAGGTCTTCAAAAAGACTGGTAAAGTAGCTAAGTATATGCAGGAGTTCAAAAACATTTGCGATAAGGCGGCCAAAATCTGTAATGAAACACTTGTCCGGAACTTGATGAAAAGTGTTCGATCAAAAATTCGCAAATTCGTGAAAGAATAATATTAATTTCATCCGGTGTTCACTATGTTCAAGTTCAATCCCGTACAATAAAGAATCATCCATTTGTTTGAATAACACTTCATTTTTTGTACGATTTGAAAGAAAAATATGTGGATAACTTATTTTCGATACAGTCCGTAAAACACAATTAGGTCTAAACACGATTTGAAAACAGTAATAAGAGCACGGATTTTGAGCAAATTTAGTATTTAACACTTTTACTTTTTCTCTATTATATTTTCTACAGTACAACGTGACATTTTCGAAATTAATTTCATCGTTCACCAAGAATTGAAATTTTGATCTAACGCTGCTCATTAGCTTCAGACTGTTTACTAACGATTTTGGATACTTTGTTTCAGTATCTTTCAAAAGTTGTAATGGTATCCGCTGCCTTAACATGCTTCCGCAAATATGCCTTTACCAGGGCCCAATATGTTTCAGTTACTCTTGCCTGAGGACAGTTTGGAGGACTCATCTCTTCATTTTTCTTTCTTAGCATTTCTAGCTCATTGCTTTCACAATTTGCTTAAGGATTTTATCGAAAATAAACTGCCAACGCTTATGATGCGCTCTCACATACACGCGTAAGACTGTCGATCTGAGGCTACCTACATTCGACGCGTTCATCTGTCAACAAATGTATCAGCTCCTGAAGCTTTGGTAAACAGTGATTATTTTCGAGATGCCATGAATCGAAAAGAGTGTTAAAATTCAAGTGGGAAGGATTTCTCGATGATCAAAATAGCGAAACGTTTCGGAATTCATCACGATAGCGTAAAATCTATCATCAACAAGTTCGGAAAACACTACTCGTTCGATGAATTGCTAAGGTTTAGCTGATACAAAATTAGATTGGAAGGTAGTCAACCTCCTCCTTCGAAACAGATCGATGTCGATTTGTGCTTTGGCCAAAAAGGCTGGTACCTTCGTGGAAACGGTCCAAATACTCAAGAAGCGCAACCACCTGAAGACTTATAAGAAGCAGAAAATAGCAAAAAAAAAGGTGCTGAGCAAAAATTCAAGGCGAAAACCACACAGCTCAAAAAAGTAGTGTGAATTTCTGTTCAATATCATGCACATATATGGAGCGTCACAAAACATACACATTAAGATTATAAATCGTGTAAAGTTCTGGGACATTTCATTCACTGCCGATAATGTTGTATACAAAAGCTCATCTTTATTACAACTATGTCATGCAAGCTGCTGTTTCGTGTGCAAGGAAACACCATTTTACATGCTCTGATATTTACGAGAAAATTAAACAGCCGACTTTTACAACGACCGGCTGATCGATGACGAAACATATTTGAAAGAGGACTCCAGAACGCTTCCAGGACCGCAATTTTACACCAAGGTAATCGAAGAAGATGTGAGCATCTCCGAAAAGTCGTTCGAGATGGGAAAATAAGGCCAGACGGTTCTCGTATGGCAAACAGTTTGTGCCTGCGGCTCAAATAATCTATTTTCTACACTAAATGTACGATCATATCGAAGTTTACACAACAAAAATTAGGAAATTAAGCTTCCGTTATACAAGCAGCACAAGATCCCTTCTTTGTTTTGGCCTGATTTGGCGTCAGCCCATTACGCCAAAACCAAAGTACAATGGATGCAAAGGAATGAAGAAGATTTCGTTGAGAAAGTCCTCAATCCTCCCAATCGTCTAAAGCTTCGTCCATTTAAAGGCTACTGGGCTATCGTCAAGCGCATCTTCAAGAAGAGTGGTAAAGAGGGCAAGACCATGGAAGAGTTCAAAAATAATTGGTCTGCCGCTTCCAGAAAATGCGATAAATCCAGAAAATGCGTCCAATTCAGAAAAGTCTGGAAATTATGTTGCTTTCATTGATTTTATTTTTGTTTACACTAAGAGAGCAAGACTTGAATTAAACGATACACTTGTTTTCAATTTTTGGTTTTTTTTTTGTTTGATTTAGTGCTATGCGAAAATGCACTGTCATAGTAATCAATTGAGAATTTTTGATGTCAGGTATACCTAGGAAATCGATAAATTTTCCTTAACGAAAAAATTCTAGACTAGGCCCGGAATCGAGCCCAACTTAATGTTGCTTTATAGCGGCACCTTTACCGACTGAACTAAGGGAGGACCCTTGAGTACGAATCTTTTCCTTGTGTTTCTTTCCTACCGTGTCCTTCACGTAATGTATTGATGGAAAATCCGGTCAAAATGGTGTTGAATTGTGATGTTTCCGACTCATGGGGCACCTGATCCTGCAAGCATTTCAGCAAGCATACCTGAACGTAAACATCACCTGTCATCGTATCGGTTGTTACAAATGGATGCAGGCTAGTAAATTGTTTTCCAAATCGAATTGTTCTGAAAAATTTAAGCTAAAACTTTGACGAGCACGGACCGTGTAGAAGCGTGTTATAATAAAAGTCCACGAAATTTTCATCATCCATAATTACGCATACTGATTTTCCGCACAGCAGTTTATCGTATAACTTACAACACAACCCTTGGGTTGACAGAAACGGCTTATTTTTCACTTCGTTTCTGCTTCTTGAAAGTTCTTAGTCCATTTGAAGTATTTGCTCGGTCGACGTTATTCTACGAAGTTTCCAGCTTTTTAGCCATTTCGAGCCCAAGATTTGAAAATGCATTCATCTATCTATCTATCTATACGTATAAAAATGAAATGTTGTCCGTTCGTGACAGCATAACTCACGAGCGACAAGATGGATTTACTTGATTTCTTTTTGATTTGGTTTGTCTTGCTTCCCAACAGGTTTATATAAAGAAAAAAATTAGAAAAATTAACTGGAAAATGAAAAAAATATCATAAAAACCAAATTGCCATTTTGTATGGGAATATCATAATATGCTAGAGAGCAAGACCATCTACCGATTTGTAGGGAGAAACCGTTGGAAACTTATATAATGGCGTCGTAATTACCAAAAAAAAGAACGATAGAGGAGAGAATCACTCGTTGTTACTTAGGACCTTTTGAAAAGTTATGCAAAAAATTATAATACAAGGGGGACGCTTATTTTACTATTTTTTTGGGGGTTTTTTTTGGGTGTGGGTGGTTTCTCCGCTCTTTTTTTTTGTTTTTTTGGGGGGTTTTGGTAATTGGGGGGTTTTTGGGGGGTTGCGGGGTTTTTTTGTTTTTTTTATTAAGTTTTTTTTTTTTTTGCCAATTTTTTTTTTTTAAAAAAAAACCGTGTGTATATTTTTTATGTTGTGTGGATGCGCGTATAACGGGAGCTTGTGTGCGGGGGGGAACTCGGGGGGGGAGAAATATTTTTTTTGGGTGAATGTCAGTGGAAAGTGAAAATATTAGTTTATGTCTTCTGTGTTGAACTGACAGGTGTGTAATTACGTGTTTATTTACATTAGTACGCCGTGCGATTAATAACGTCGTATTACTAGAAATTAAAAAGAAACTAATTATGTTGCGACTTCAGTTAATTTCAATTAGTATTGTTGTGCAATGCCTCCAAATGGACGGAGTAATATCGGTCACCGCAGCCGCACGGCTGCTAACTCAGCAAAGTCTCGAATGAGACAAATCGACGATCAGCGTGCAACTCAAACTGAATTGGATCAACAACGCATGGTACGGGCTCGAATGATGTTGAGTGAAGAAGAGAGAGCAGCTCAAAATACCAGAGATAGAGTTAGAAATAAGCGTAATCGGGAAGTATCAGAAAGATCTGGTGACAGTCGTGCCGAAAATAACCTTATTAATTGACTACGAAGGCAAGCCTACATCACAAAATCTTCAACGTGCTGCATTTCAATACGACCCTTTGGTTGATTACAATGCGGATATATCACTCGCCATTGGATCAATGAGCGTAGTTTGTTCTCATTGTAATGCATTGAAGTACCCAAATGAAACACCAGTGCCTTTGCACTCATTGGTGTCTGGATCAGGAAGTGGTTCTAAACATTTTCTGCAAAACATCCAGAGTTATAATCTTTGTTTTCAAATGACTTCGTTTGGCGCAACGCACATAATAATATTTAAAAGCTTTCTTGGACATTCAACCTTACAGTGTTTAATAATTAGTAAATAGTGAAATTGTGAAACCGTTTACATTGCAGGTTTAAGGTCAAATTTACCACAAAGCGGGTTTATTGTTGCTACACCCAAAAGTTGGAAAGGTGTCAAAAAAAATTATTGGTGGTTTTGTAATCATATGTTGAAAAGGTACAGGGGTGGAGAAAGGAATTTGGGCTGGGGTTTTTTTTAATCATACCAATTTTTAAATGGGGGTGGTGGACCGGATGGCGCAACGCGTTTTTTACGTTGGGGTGCTGCTGTGGTGTGTTGTTTTTTTTTTTTTTTTGCTCATCACGGGCGGATGAAATAAAAGAAGAAGAAAGGGGGGAAAAATATATATTTTTTTTCTGGTGGGGGGGGGGGCCCAAAAAAAAAAATGGTGGTTTTGTCGGGGAGGGGGAAAAGGTCCCTTCTTTTTGCGGAGTGCTCTTAACTTTGGAAAAACACCGCTCGGTTGATGTAAGGGTACACGGAAAAAAATCCGTGCCCGGATCCGTGAACTGCAGTCATGAATTCGAGAACAAGCAAAAATACACCGTGAACTGAATCACGTAATCATGAACTAAATCACGTTTATAGGTAAAAATCCTGAAAACGTGAACTAGTTCACGGTTCGTTTTCATTTTCGTGAACGCTTTTGTTTCTGTGTATTAACCTTCTGGTTAGCGCTTGCCGGATGTTTCGACGGGTCTTAAGTTTTTTTAAAGTTGTGGGGTTTTGAGGGGTTTTTAGTTTTTTGCTTTAAAAACCAAAAAAAAAAAAAAGAAAGCAAAAAAAAAAAAAAAAACTTCATAAAAAAAAAAAAAAAACTCATAAAAAAATTTAACAAACCCAAAAAAATATCGGGGAGGAGGGGGGAGAAACCTCTATAAAAAATTTTAAAGACATCAAACACCCGTCAAAAAACTAACCAGAAGGTTAATACCTCCGATTGCATTATACCGGGCAAACGCATCTAAGGAGAATTTTTCCAATGTTTAAGGAGCATTTCTCCAAAACGAAGGGTGCATTTACCCTGCTGCCGTTTCTATTCCGAGTCTCTCAACTTGTTAACGTGGCCAAATAGTTAACACCGCGAGCCATCACGCCAACAGTCATGGTTCGAATCTCGGTTCTGTAAGTTGCACTTTTTATTTCTGTGAGCCATCTGATTTTCGAATTCCAATCTCACACATCAACTAATACCACTGCAAAACCTCACGCACACATTTTAGTTTTCAAAGCCAATTGCTGTGTTGTATCTTTGCCCACAATCAATGTTGCATTTTTTCTCCAAGTTACGATCCACAGCGAGAAATGAAACAAAATGTGTGTGTGTATGTGTGTATATACAATCTGTTGAGTTCCAGTGACCTATTTCAGAATGCCTAATTACTCACGTCCATTCCGAGATCACTTTCACTTACAACAAGCCCCGCATAGACACAGTACGAACATCAAATGGATATATGTACTGTGCATACACTTCCGTCATCAAATTTTATTGTTTTGGGGGTGGGGTGTTTTTTGGGGTTTGTTTTAATTTTGTTTTTATTTGATAGATTCACAGATAGAAAATTGTTGTTGTTGTGTAGTGTTTTGGTTGGCTCTTTGTGGTGGGGGGGAAGGCATTTATTTCTGTGCGGGAGTAGCAGTCTCCGCTAGTCTTCTTATCTTATCATATTATTTTACGAGAAGGAAATAAAATAAAAATAATAAAAAAAAAAGCAAAAAGAAAAAAAATAAAATAATAAAATATATAGAGGAAAAAAAAAAAAACACAGCTCACCATCTGTACACCACGTGGTGAGTGCATCTGAAATTATATGCCAGCCACTCACTCGCGCACGCACTTTAGCTTCATTCTTAGCTTCTGACCAGCAAATGGCCGTTTTCTACATTGCACTGGTTTTCTTTTTTCTCTCTCCACACTCTGTCAATAATCAAAATCCCCCGCTATGAGGCGACTCTATATCGACTTCTAAACTGCTTATAATCATCAATTCACTCGCGAAAAAGCGGAAAAATACTCTAATTTAATCATTTATGTCCGCGTGGCGCAATAGTAACAGCACTAACAAACACAACTAAGCTGATATTAACTCTTCCTCCGGGTGCGGGGGCGAAGCACAAAAAAAACAAAAAAAAACGGGGAAAAACCACCGACCATCACACATTTCGGGAGGGAATCGATTATATTCACTACATCTTACACAAAACACGTGTAGATTATATGATTTCCCTGTTCGTTTAGGTTGAATTACGAATATGTTTTTGATTTTATTTTTCGCGAAAAGGACGCAGCAAAAACAAAACACGTCAGTTTACAAGCACGGCTTGCTGCGATCCACAGCGAGAAATGAAACAGAATCATGCGAAATTGCATTACAATCTTGCTTTTTTGTTTTGGGTGCACCGACGAACGCAAACCTCAAATTTTTATAGATTTTTTTTATAGGGGGTTTGGCATAAAAAATTTGGACCAGAAAGGGGGCAACAATTGCAAGCAATGCTTCAAGAGCACAATGGATTGATTCAAACGTTCAAGACTGCTCTAGATCGAATGCCATCTAACAACCATAGGATTGTGATTCGAGCTAGTTCCATCTTCAATTTTCCAATAAGTAGTTTAATTATAAGCAGGACAAGGTCTCCCGGGTCAGCTAGTAAATAAATAAAACAATATGACAGTATGTTTGTTATTGAAACTAATTGACTGATAACGTTGCGTTGAAACTGATTTTTTTTTTCATTGTTGCAACCCATTATTAAGGGGAAAAATCCCAACTTGCAAACCGGTTGTGATTTTTTTGCAAAGTCAGCACTATTCCTATATGTGTCCTTGTAAATTGGAAGTTTTCTTCATTTTGTCATTCAGTTGCTTCATGATATTTGAGATATCGATACTGATCAACTTTCCCAAAGGATTAACTTGCCCCACTCTCTTTAATAAGCGAATAAGAAAACTTCAAATAATGTTTTCAAAAGAGAGTTTTTTCTATGGATTTCTTTACCTTCCAGTTTTGATATCAATACACACTTTAGTAATAGAATATGATTTTTTAGGTTGTTTTCAATTGAAATACATAAAGCAACAACTTTTTGTGTGCAACTGATGTCGAGATATTTTGAAAATAAATTCGATTAAGTTTGTTATATTCTGCATGTACGCTAATGTCATAAGTTAGTCGTGATTCTTAAGTTAGTTAGCAGTGATTTATCTTTGGAATACTCCGTTCGTCAATTTGAGCGGCCATTTTATACCACCATCTCGTTATCTCTTCAGCATCCCTAATCACTTTTTCAGTCTTTTTCAGCTCCCGCGACAACAATTGCCCAATATTTCTCAATTGTGAGGGTGTGTAAGGTCCTTTTCGATGAAATCCACCCTGTTGTCACAGTACCACTGGCTGTCGACTGATCAAAACCTCGGTTTTGGTACACCATTTTAATAAATAGATCTATCGATTCTTGAAGAAATTTTCATCGGACGACATGATCGCAGCGTTGGCTTCAATGAAATTAACTATCTATTTGAACCTCTGCATAATGTTTGCAACAGTGTCCTTGCATAGTGGAAGCATTTCAGCAATTTCGTATACTCGATGGATTTCGAGCTTTTTCACATGTTGTACCTGATTAAAATTCTGAAATAATCACAATGGCGATGAAACAGTAATTTTAATTGTTTACATTTGAGCAAATGACAGGTAGTATGTTTTACACGCTCAAATGCAATACGGTAGGTAAGGGTGGGTATAATTAGTTTTGCTGATACACGATACAATAGACTTATTTTCTAGCCAGTTGCAGAAGAACAAGGGAAATTTAAAGCGTTTTGTATCACATTTGATGAATTAGAATAAAATTAAGAAAACCCGCCAAAAATGTTTTATTGCAACTCGATTATATAAGAAAAAAATAATCCAACAGCATGCTTTTTTGACATACTGTATATCAAAGGTCCATGACCATGAATTCCGCTACTGTAGGAAAATAAAATCACAACAGCCCGTATTCTGGTGAAACATTTATCGACTTTCAAGTCCAATTACATTCCTCACCTTTGAGTACGTGCATCTCAGATTGCTTAATTCAATTGCCTCTACCGCCAGTTTCGAGTGAGTTAAAATAGCAAGATAATGAAGCATAATTGAATGATTCAAGTGCATACGTCAAACATCAGCCCCATTCACGTCACGTGTTCGGATAGGAGATCTCGGAGCAAGACGGACATCATAGCTGTTCTTACTGTTTTATCATCAACACCTAAAGAATGTGTACCTTTATCGTCAGATTGAACCCATGCCTACAGACAGTTACAATTTAAGTTAAAGCATCAAAAAAGTGTGAATGAGTCGAAAACGTAATAAATATTTTAACTATCCGTTTTACCTCACAGTTCCCCCACCAGCCAGCATCAGAACATTCTAAGAATCAACCACACACAAGACAAGCTCCGTATGCCAAGAAGTGTATTCAGCGCAAACCTCCATTCACTGACAAGATAATAGTTTTGCGTCAACCATACCATTGTTATCATTCTGCAAAGTTTACGTCAATTGTGAATGTAGATCGACAAATAACCTTAGGTAAACAATGAGTTTCATTTTTTCACTGAATACAAACTGTCCATCACTGACTGAAGCAGTTAGTTGCACTGCAGGTTATTCATCACATGCCAAACTAATTGAAACGTTTCCAACAGTTTTCAAAAAATCCAACTCTAAAATAATAACTACCTCCACACGCCTATAGCTATAGATGTATCCAAAACTGGCGAGTCGCATGCAGAAATAGTAGGTCGATGAGCAACAGGTTTGTTTGTGGGATCGAGACAGTCCTCGTTGCCTCGGAATGTCGAAACCGACCGATGACGGCGGGTGCAATGTCGAATCTCCGACCTCGACGGCCAGGCCGGGCCAGGCTAGACCAAACCAGACAGGCGCAGGAAATGGGTGGTGGCTGGATGTACTGCAGATTTATATATGCATGCAGCACATTTAAATTTGAGGCGAGAATCTACCTCCCCATCATCCAGTTTCCCGCCATCATCCAGACGCCAAACATGACTTTGTCATGCGAAAGTGCAATTTTGGCAGGGTTCCCACAGCCAGTTAGTGAGTCACTTGGCCGATCGATATGTGGCAGACAACGTAGAACGAAGCGTGCGTGAAATAATGGTAGCCGATGATGATGATAATTAGCCAGCAGAGTCTCATTTGCAATGCACTGGCGGTGGAAATTGAGAGAATGCTCGGATGCGGGGAGAAAGTTGAAAGCGTTGGACACTGGTGGTGTTATTGTTATGAATTATGCTTCTGATCGATCGGTGCTGCATCAAAAATTCACATTCGCAAATAAACAACGGCCCCGGGGAATAGATGCACAGCAACGGAAACGATGAAACACGATGACACGGGAGCTGTTGCATGTTGTAGCAAGTTGATGGACAGTCCTTTATTCTCAGAGATAGCAATCTGACTGACACTGAGTGGCACAAGCTGCCGCTGTTTGTTTTGGGGGAATTTTTTTGGCGGGTTTGGGAAAGGACGTGGTTATAATAATAACGGGTGGGTTTTTGGGGGAAAAAAAAAAAATATATATTGAAAAATTATTTTTTGTTGTTTGTGTGTGTAGTTTTTGGTTATTTATAAAAGGGCGTTTTGTTTTTAAAAAAAAAAGATTTTTTTAAAAAAAATAAAAATTTTTTTGTGTTGGGGGGGGGGGGGGGGATGTGTAATAAAATAGTGACTTTAGTGACTAAAATAATAAAAATAGTGACCAAATAGTGACTAAAAAATGATTCCAAATTTTAGTATTTTTTTAATCTTTTATACATTTGTTGTATAAGTACAGTAAAAATGAACTAAGTGAACACCCCCGTTTGCAAAAATGAGTAATACTGCGGCGCAGTGTCACTTTTTGGTTTTTTTTTTGTAAAGAAGCCTGTAATCAAGCGACTTTTTTTCTCCACGACCTCCTGCACTTGGTCCGCAGCTCGTTTTTGCGAAGCCTGTTCTTTACGCACGGTCGAAACGCCTTCTAGCATGGCCTGTGCTAGAATTACTTCTGACATATCTTGCTTCTCAATTCCTTTTTTGAGCCGTTGCCATGTGATGCAGCTAAAGCTGTTTTCACTACCTTAGTCACCTGAGGGTATTTAGGCTCACCTACAGCCGTTTTCTTAGTAAAAAACTGGTTCCAATACTCCTCAATTCTGTACTCTGTACTCGAGGTCAGCACTTCGCATTTTAACAAGTTCCATTCGTCAAGAAGAAGATCATAGTTGACCTGAATCGGAAGTAACTTGGCGATTTTCACAATATACTTGGAACTTTCACTGGATGCAACGGCTGGTGGGTTGAGGCATTGGCAATATTTTAGAAACGAGTTCTGCAAACCAGACTTTTTGATTACGTGCTTACCAGCAGCAACGTAATGCTTATTTGCATGTTGTAAAAAGTGGAGTTTGTCGATCTCCTTCAATTTGACCAGCTCTGCCATTGCTTCATCCCCAACAAAAACTTTTTCCGCAGGTAGCAAGTTCTCAATATTGTCCAAAATGTCCTCTGGAAGTGAAGTATTCGCGGGCCACACATTGGGCTTACAAACTCGACCGACGATGGTTCGCACCAACCTTTCCAGATCAGTGTACATTAGATGTATGAGTGGTTCTTCCCTCTGGAAGAAACCTTAGAAAATAGCATTGAAATAGTATCAGTATGCTTATAAACAGCTCTTATACTTTATCAAAGTTTTTTAGATCAAATTCTACTTAACAAGTTTTGCAACTTTGCCAAAAAAAATATTCGGTTTAACAGCAGTCAAGCAAAGTCAGAATAAACTTAAATAATTGATGAATTATGAATTTTTAAAATCTTCTGTATCATAAACTAAGAATATTTGTCTCAGAAATTTCCTAGAAAAAAATATAAAATTTTAATGTACGAGTTTTAATGGAACTTTGAAATCATTACGCTTTTATAAACTGGTCGAATTGCAGTGTATCCCGATTTCACCTATGATCGAATTGAGTTCGCTTGACTGTCGGGATACGAACAATCAAATCTAGATTCAGAATTACTAAGCGATTCACCGAAAATAAGTCCTTTATCTGATTTACAATTCGTTCCCACTTTTCTCGACTATTTGGATACCAAAAGAGTAGTCCGCTTTAGAAAAAACTGAATCTAACAAAATATTTTTGAAAAAAAAAGTGAGTGTAAATCAAAAATGACTTGATTCTTTTATGTAGTTTCTTTATTGGACATTTTATTTGCATATTGGATAAACGTTTTGAGTTTTTTACTCCTATCCCATCAACATTTGCACAATCCAACATTTTACGAGCGCTAATGCCCGCTAAGATTGAACTCGGTTTCTGGTAGGGAGCAAACGATTTGACTTTTGGCTTAGGTCGTTTGACAGCTAATCGATAAGATTTGATCGATTCTCTGTCAAACGGCCTACGCCAAACGTCAAATCGCTTGCTCCCTACCAGAAATCGAGCTCAACCGAGACGGCCATTTCTAAAGCCCTCGCGTTCTCTCCGCGTCGAATTTTGTTTTTGAAAAAAAAAAAATCAAACCTGACGCGCGTCACGAGAAACGAAAATCTGTATAAATAAAAATGAATTGGTGTTTTGTATGTCACGATTTAACTCGATAACGGATGAACGGTTTTACAAGATTCTTTCTGCGTTCGATTCGTCATGGGGTTCACTGGGTTTATATGTATAGAAATATGAAAAATTGTAATGAAATAGCTGGAAAATTGTAAAAATAATGAAAGATGATGTAATATGGGACCACGTGCGTCGCATTCAAACTAATCTAGAGTGCTGTGACCGACCAGCGCTCTGCATTTGACAAGTTCAATTGAGGTAGAGGCGGGACAGCGTTCGCCAGGGCATCTAGTTTGAAATAAAACTAATTAAATTATTACAAATAAATAATATAATGCAACTAAAATGATTTAAATTAAAGTAAGTTGAAAAAACTCACTATCGCATGCATATTTAAAGTAAAATAAATGACTGACGCCGACGCATCATTGACGCTATATGGTGCGGTCAAAGCGTCATGAGCGTCATGAAGGCGTTTTAGCACTGAACGCTGGCGTTGACAACTGACACGGGACGCGCTATTGTGCGGCAGCCTTTAGTCAGAATTGTGACCGCATCATGGTAAACGACTTCAAGAAAATTATACCAAACCTATCTTTGCGGAAGAAAAATATTAATACGGAACTGATTTCAAGATAATAGTACCACGATTCACAGCCCACAATATTTTTCACTTTATTCTGCTGTCAATCAGATACTTTTGAAAAATGGTAGGTTTATATAAAATAAATTTTATTTGTAGATTTTTTTTATTGTAAGTTTAGAATCGGGTTGGAGAGAAATGAATAGCACGAGTTTTTTTTGAATTGAGGGAAAAAGTAGGTTGAAAGTGACTTTAGTGACTTTTGGATGCAAATAGTGACTTTTTAGTGACTAGACTCAAAATAGTGACCAAGTCACTAAAAAGTGACCGGGGGGGGGGGGGGGGGGGGGGGGGGGGGGGGGGGGGGGGGGGGGGGGGGGGGGGGGGGGGGGGGGGGGGGGGGGGGGGGGGGGGGGGGGGGGGGGGGGGAGGGGGGGAGGGGGGGGGGGGGAGGGGGGGGGGGGGAGGGGGGGGGGGGTCCAAACAATTCCTACTTGGATTTTCTAACAAATTATACTGACGAATCTGAGGTATTCTAGTTCAAGTTCAAAAATTTTTAATACGTAGTGAAAAATGGGACGCATAAAAAATTGCAATGATATCTTTTTTTGGTTGGTTGGTAACGCCTGAACATTGCGTACCATTGCACTGCGATCCAGAATGCGAATTTACCTGGAACGATACATTTTCAGCCTAAGTTTGAACTTTCGGAGCCTACAAAATTGTTTTTTATAATAAGGCCCTTTTTTTTGGTGTGAATGAAAACTAGGGTGGTCCTTATTTTCAGTAAATTAAAAATCTTACTTTTTTATTTGCAGAAATAAAGGCATATATCCTTCAGAAAAGTTGTAGATGAGAAAATTTAAAGCAACTTTGATTGAATTAGTTTTTCTGTAGCTTCTAAAATTACCGAATTAGAGCAATTTTTCCTACGTAGCTTATGTTGTCCTTATAAAAATCAGTTATTTTGCTCTAAAGAAACTTGTTCTAAATCGGTTTATTCAAAAAATTCAAAAATGTTTTGTTGGCAACGTTTCTTGAAATTAGCTTGGTTACAATTTTACCAAAGAATGCATACTTTCGTTTCAGCAAATAACACAGTAAGTTTTATATATCAAGGAACATAAAAACGGCAAAGGGTAAATGCACCCTTCTTTTTGGGGAAATGCTCCTTATACTTTGGAAAAATGCTCCTTAGATGCGTTTGCCCGGTATAATGCAATCGGAGGTATTAACCTTCTGGTTAGCGCTTGCCGGGTGTTTTGACGGGTCTTCAGTTTTGACGGGTTTTAAGTTTCTGAATTTAAGAGTCGCCAAAACAAAATTAAGACTCTTCAAAATGAAATTAAGACTCGTCAAAATGAAATTGAAACCCGTCAAAACTACCTCAAAGATTGCAGAGCGAAGCTCCGCTATACAATTTTAAAGAAACTCAAGAGCCGTCAAAACAACCGGCAAGCGCTAACCAGAAGGTAAATACCTCCGATTGCATTATACCGGGCAAAAGCATCTAAGGAGCACTTTTCCAAAGTTTAAGGAGCATTTCCCCAAAAAGAAAGGTGCATTTACCCTGCTGCCCATAAAAACTAACCAACAATACTTGATGTACTCAATTAGGCGCTTCGCAGCATGATCAATTTGATCCTGAAGCACAACACTTGCCTCAGACAGCTACCTAGGCCATGACGTCAACATCGTTATCGGAGGTCTCAATGCTCAGGTCAGCCAGGAGGAATAATTCAGGCCGGTTAACGGCCGGGAAAAGCGGCCTCAGACTCATCGATTTCGCCACCTTCAAGAATATTGCCATACGTAGTACCTACCTCCAGCACAGCCTCCCATATCGGTACACCTAAAGGTCACTACAAAAGACCCCATATCACAAATCGACCACGTTTTAATTAATGGAAGGCACTTCTCGGATATTATCGACGTCAGAAACTATCGCGGTGCAAACATTGATTCGGACCACTACCAGGTTATGGTCAAAATGAGCCAAAGACTTTCCGGTGTAAGCAAAATTCGGTACCGACGCCCGCCGCGGTTCAATTTGCAACAACTGAAGCTACCCGAAGTCGTAACTGATTACCCGCAAAGCCTAAAAGCAACGTTGCCGGATGAGGGAGAGATGATCGAAGCTCATCTTGGTAACTGCTTAGTGTCGAAGTAGGCATTAACAACGCAGCAGAAGGTGCCATTGGGTTTAGAAGTCGACGGGACGACTGGTTCGACGAGGAGTGCCAGATAAAGGGAGTCCACGATGAAATTGCCACACTATGAAATTGCTCTAACTTTTTAACCGTTGGGTAGAATTTAATGAAAATATGGGTGGATTTAGTTCATAGTGCATTATTTACATCCTGCAAGTTTTAAAGTCCTGTGATCAAAACTCGCGGAAATGGAGTCGAAAGAACAGCTCGTGCGTGATAAAATCTTGCGCATTCATCACGAGAACAAGGATCTCTCGCATCGTTCCATCGCTAAAACGTTGGGAATCGCGAATTCCACGGTGTCGCGAGTGATTAAGCGGTTCGAGGAACGGTTGACCACCGAGCGGAAGCCCAGAAGTGAAGGAAAAAGTATTCCGTACAACACCAAAAATCACAACCGCGTAGTTGGGGCCTTCAACCGAAATCCGAACGCCTCCGTTCGGGATGTGGCTAAGAAGCTGCACCTAAGCCGAAGTTTTGTCCAGAAGGCCAAAACTAAGGCTGAGCTTCGAACGTTCAAGGTACAAAAGGCCTCTAATCGCGACGAGAAGTAGAACAAGTCCGCCAAAACCCGTGCCAGGAAGTTGTACCTCAACATGCTGACGAAAGTTGAATGCTGCATCATGGACGACGAAACATATGTGAAGGCCGACTTCAAACAGATCCCCGGCAACCTGTTTTTCACGGCCAAGGATAAGTTCAGCGTTCCGGAGCATGTCCGCACTCAGAAGATGTCCAAATTTGTGAAGAAATTCCTGGTTTGGCACGTGCGGGAAGCGGAGAGCACCTTTCGTGACCCAGGACACGATGAACGGACAGGTGTACATAAAAGAGTGCCTCCAGAAGCGGCTGCTTCCTCTCCTGAAGGCCCACAACGTTCCAACAATCTTCTGGCCGGATTTGGCCTCATGCCACTACTCCAAGGACGTGCTGAAGTGGTATGCGGACAATAAGGTCAATTCCGTGCCGAAAATGTTCAACCCTCCCAACACTCCGGAGCTCCGCCCCATCGAGAAGTACTGGGCGATTATGAAGCAGCACCTTCTTAAACGACCTAAGGTAGTGAAGACAGTCGAGGAACTGAAGAAAGTATGGGTTTACATGCAAAAAACGGTTGATTCACAGGTTGTGCAGAATCTTATGGCCGGGGTTAAGGCCAAGGTGCGGGCATTTGCGTATGGACTGTAAATAAAATACGAGTAAAATGGTAAAATGAAGTTTAATAGTTATTTCTCAATCCCTGAAAATTTGATGGCAATCGGATGAAAACTCGAATTTTGCGAATCAATTGTGTGTGTGGCAATTCACGTGGACACCCGTTAGCGGGAGAGGAGAAAAGCGCAACGAGCCGAGGCGGCGGAACAAACAACGTCGCAAAATGGGGCGCAAAAGACAACAGAAGAGAAGACAAAAAAAATCTCTACCGGGAAAAGAAGCCCCGCCGGGGGGGGGGGGCGGGCGGGAAAATGGCAGCGGATCGGCTCAAAAAACGCGAGAGCGCTACAAAAAATACAGCACCCCGCGCATAAGCGCGGGGCGCCGGGAGGAGGGGGGGGGGGGAGGGGGGGGGGCGAGGAGCGAGGGCGGAGGGGGGGAGGGGGGCGCCGCGAAACACGGGGAACGCGGAGGGGGGGCGCAGCCAAGGACACCGGAAAAAAGGCGACATCGGAACGGCGGGCGGGGGGGCGAAGGCCCGGAAACCGCGAAGCAGCACAAAGACGACGAAGAGTACAGGGTGCGGCAGAAAATAATGCGAAAATGTTCAAACTTGAGTATTGCGTTAATTCGTGTAGCTAGTGACTAATTTCTGTCGAAAGTGAATTTGTTTATGTTTACTTTCAAGTGCTGCATCCAAACATTCTATTTGTTTTATTGCAAATTCGTCAAAATGTTCGCGAAAGAAGTGATCACCAGTTTGTTGCTCGCCCAGAAGAAGCCGAAAGAGATTGCCAAGGTGGTAGGGTGCCATTTGGCAACAGTTTACCGCATTAAAAAGTCCCTGCAGGATGGTCCTAAGCAGCGGAAGCCGGGAAGCGGATGTCCGCGCTTTGCACACAAGCCGAACGTGATCGAATCGGTCCGTGCAAAAATTGCTCGCAACCCAGTGCGTTCCATAAGAAAACTTGCAAAGGAAGCCAATATTTCGGAGAAATCCATGCGGAGAATCATCAAAGAAGACCTGCATGCATCTTCCAGAGCCAGAGTGAAACGCCACTTGATTACGGACCGGGTCAAGGAACTACGAGTGACTCGTTCCAAGAGATTGCTTTCCTGGTTGAAGAAGGAAAAAATGATAATCCTGTTCTCCGACGAAAAGCTTTTCAGCATCGATGCTGTGGCCAATAGCCGCACGGACCGGTTTATTTCACCGCAGAAAATGAAGAACGTTCCGGAAAAAGTGAAATTCAAATTTCAGACCAAACATCCGGCTGGTGTCATGATATTTGGCTTGGTGGCGTCCAACGGTTTGAAAATGCCGCCTATTTTCATTGATGCTGGAGTTAAAATCAATACCGAAGTGTATATCGGTATTTTAAAGGACCAAGTGCTTCCCTGGGTGAAGGCCAACTTCTCCGAGGACCAAAACGTTGTCCTACAGCAGGATGGAGCGCCGTGCCACACGTCCAATCGAACCCAACAATGGTTGAACGATAACATGAAGTTTTGGCCGAAGGATTTGTGGCCCCCTAGCAGTCCAGATCTTAATCCGCTGGATTATTCGATTTGGGCATATGTTGAAGCACGAGCCTACAAAACATCACACCCTAGTGTGAAAACCCTGAAGTCAACCATAACAAGCAAATGGCAGTCAATGTCGGAGGACTACGTTCGAAAGGCATGCTCTGGCTTCCGGCGTCGGCTCGAGGATGTTATTAATAAAAATGGAGGACCCATTGAATACATTTGTTTAAAAGGACTTTTTAAAGATAACTGCACTCGAAAATGTTGATATTATTGCTTGAATTAGTTGAAAATGAGATTTGAAAGAAATAGAGCAAATTTTCGCATTTTTTTCTGCCGCACCCTGTAGTATCGGAACGGAACTTATACAAATGGGCAAGTTGACAAATGGTCTGGGGGGTGTGGAAGTAGTTCGCCTCCCTGCGGTGCACCCTGGAAACGTTAAGCTCTCCTTAACGGCTAAACGAACTACAACGAAGGAAGCGCGGGATCCGGCAAGAAGACGTAAGCAGTCGTGACATGGGGAACAGGGACGATCTGGGGTAATGCCGCACTCCCAGACGTTCCAACCTCGGTCTTGGCCCATTGCTTTCTCGATCGGAGGAGGGACCATACGACACGAGGTTCGGCAGGTACCGTAAGTGCTCGGGTAGGGAAATCGCGGACGATCTGGATGGACCACCAGACGTCCCGAACCCTGCTTGGATCCAGGAGCATCTCGATCGAATCAGCGTCAGGTCGACGAAGCTAACTACTAAAGACGTAAGGCCTGTACTCGAAAAATATGCACCATTTTTATCCGTGTGTAACTTTTTTGCCCGTGGGTAAAAATTGATGAAAATCTGAGTATAACTAGTATGGAGTGAATTGTTTACATGTCATAATAATCGGTTCAGTGGTTATTGAGATGTCATTGAAACCAGACGAAGATTGCCGGAGAATTTTGCGCGCCATCATGGAAAATCCGACTGCGACCATGAGATGGATCGGAAGACAACTGGGAATACAACTGTGTCTCGGGTGGTAAAGTGGAAGAAAATCGAAGACAGCTGACCCTGTGAAGGCCCGGAAGGTGTTGGATTATTTCAAGTGGAATCCGAACCTTTCGATTCGCGACGCGGCTCTGAAGGCAAGGTGTTCCGCCTGGTTCGTTCAGCAAACCATGAAACGAGCTGGGCTTCGTGTATTCAAGGTCCGCAAGGCACCGAACCAGCGTGATCAACAAAACACGGCAGCCAAATCCCGCGCAAGGAAGCTGTATCGAGAGTAGTTAACGAAACCAATGTGTGTGGTTATGGATGACGAAACCTACATCAAGGCAGACGCAAAGCAGATACCAGGGCTGGAGCTCTACGTTGCCAAATCACGGTTTGATGCTCCGGAAGACATTAGGAAGAAGAAATTCGCCAAAAAATACTTGCTCTGGCAGGCCATATGCCAATGCGGTAAACTGAGTAAACCGTACATCAGAACGGGTACCATCAACAGCGAAATTTACCGCACCGAGTGCCTCCAGAAGCGTCTGTTGCCCTTCCTGCGGTCCCACGGAGGCGAGACATTATTTTGGCCGGACCATGCCATTACGCGCGATCGACGTTGGATTGGTACAGAGACAATAACGTTGTTTTTGTACCAAAAACCGCCAACCCCCCAAATTCACCAGAGATTCGTCCGGTGGAAAGATTTTGGGCTATAATGAAGAACAAAGTTCGAAAATCGTCCAAGGTGTTTAAGAACGAGCTGGAGTTGAAGAAAGAATGGATGAAAGTGACCAAAAAGGTCGGCTCCACCATTGCACAAATTGTAATGAGGGGTCTTAAGGGAAAGGTGCGGGCTTTCAGCGATGGAAAGGAAATTGAATAAAGTAACTGTGCCGAAACATAATACATATGTATTAGTTGATTCCCTGAAAGTTTCAAGAAAATCCGACTCAAAATAAATTTTTGGCGAACACTTTTATCTGGTGCATTTTTTTTCGAATACAGGCCTTAGTATACCAAATATAATCGATCTACTTTCCAGTAGTCATAGCATCAAATTACCCGTTTAAATATAATTAATTAAAAATCGGATTTGTCATGTTAACGCGATTATGAAACTCAACAAGTGAACCAAAAACAGGCATTTTGCTGCATTTTCAAGTTCACAGTGACATTTCGAACCATTATTGAATTTTACTGTACGATTTATTCATAAAATTATCACATATTTTAATTCAACTAAACGTAAACAGTTTAAAAATTAAACTTGATTTATGATTTCACAACAACCTAGTTATACCAGAATTACGGGAGAAAACTCCCTCTTGGTGAATAAATTAATTCCTACGGGGTTTTCTAATGCCCATAACGAATACACGATAGAGGACAATTTCTTTAAACCATATTCGAATAAAAGCCCAAAGCCACTCGACCGGGGATTGAAATGTGTTGAATATCTGTTCCACATATTTGGCATAATACGCTACAACAGAACAGTGGAGGTACAATATGGGTTAAAATGTGCTACAGCATTTATGGTTGATCCCTAGCGATTGGCATCATCTTTCGACTGAATTCAGCGTGTGTGCAATTTCCTGCTAAACCCAACAATGGGTATGCATGAGTCTGAAATTATAATTTGATATGGGAACGTGATAGAATTCCCGAACAACCGATTACCTTTGGCGCGATGAACGCTATCGCCAGCACATACGCACACACACACACACAGTCTCCCATATTAGGAACGTGGTGACAGCTTAAATTCGCGAAAGCAGCTTATATCAACTAACGGCCGATGCCGAAATTGAATGTGCTCGACTCACCAATGTTGGGAAATTAATAGGAAAGCTGACTGTTACGAAAGAGTCCTTTCGCTAAGCAGAACCACACGGGTGGAAGACACCAGCCAGCCGCCAGGAGCACCGCGCAATCATTCGGTTGCTATTGATTTTTGAATTCGGTAGACGACGACAAGTGTTCTCCTGATTCAGGCTGGCTACCACCTCTAGCTGGTACCTACAAGTCAAGTTGCACATGTCGCACGGAAGCTTCAACGAGCCGTCGTCGGTCTTATTGAGGGTTCCGCTTTGTAGTTCAAGGTTGAAGAGGGAATTCTCATACATGGTGGATGTTGTATGGGGATATGGTGAAAGCCAAAAAAAACCAAGGTTGGAATGACTGAGTCATGGTTGCATAAAGTTTTCTCGCGTTTGGGGAAATTTATTTTGAAATAGGCAATAATGGTATAGGGGAAAGGTGGAATGCATATGTTGACTCTCATATGTTTAGGTTTTTATGATAATGTATAATAGGAAGATTGCCAGGAATCACGAATTTATAACATTTCAAGGTGACTGTAGGACGGCGGAACTGAATGTTGTGGTCCAAGCTTTTTTATCATGTTCTGTGTGGTTTGATAGTTCGTAACATAAGATTCCAAAAGAGTATTATTCTCAATGCTTGCTGCATGGATTAATCAAAAAAATAAAAACAGAATTCCAGTGCATTCTGATAGAATCTCTTGTTCAATCTTTTTTTTTTTTTTTTTTTTATAGTCGCAGTTGCAGACCCTTTCTTTTAATCTGTACTGGACAATTTTTTGTGTCAAAAATTGCTTCGATGAGCTTCTAGTTTAAATCAACTTACAGAAGTTCAGGGTGGCCACACAATCTTAGTTTAAAAATTCCCACATTTTTCCCGCATTTTTGCCCAATTTTCCCGACTGGGAAAATAAGTTAATATAAATTGGATTAAAAGACATTTTTGAAAATTTGGTCAAGGGAAAACGCGTGTAAATCGGTGAAATCGTGTATTTAAAAAATCAAATTAAATTTCTTTTTCAAGTTCAATTAGTATAAAATTCAGGAAAAATATTCAGTTAGGCTTCCGCTTTTCCAAATCCGAATTGCCGGGCCTTACGCTTGACCCCTGCCATCAGATTTTGTACAGCCACCTTGTCCACCTTCTTCGCCGCAGAAAGCCAGTTTGCCTTGAACTGCTGCTCGTCCTTAGCAGTTTTTTTGGTCTTCTTTAGGTTCCGCTTGACAATAGCCCAGTATTTCTCAATTGGGCGGAGCTCTGGCGTGTTGGGAGGGTTCTTGTCCTTGGGAACCACCTGCACGTTGTTGGCGGCGTACCACTCCATGGCCTTTTTACCGTAATGGCAAGATGCCAAATCCGGCCAAAACAGTACGGAACAACCGTGTTTCTTCAGGAAAGGCAGCATACGTTTATTCAAACACTCTTTCACGTAAATTTCTTGGTTGACAGTCCCGGAAGCTATGAAAATGCTGCTTTTCAAGCCACAGGTACAGATGGCTTGCCAAACCAGATATTTCTTTGCGAACTTTGACAGTTTCGTGTGCTTGAAAATATCTGTTACCTTTCCCTTCCTTTTGCCGTATAAAACTCCTGTCCCGGAAGCTGCTTGTAGTCGGCTTTGACGTAGGTTTCGTCGTCCATTACCACGCAGTCAAACTTCGTCAGCATCGTCGTGTACAGCCTCCGGGATCGCGCTTTGGCCGTCGTATTTTGTTTATCATCGCGATTTGGAGTCACTACCTTCTTGTAAGTCGATAGTCCGGCTCGTTTTTTGGTTCGATGCACGGTTGTAGACGATACACCCAGCTTATTTGCGGCATCTCGGAGAGATAGGTTAGGGTTTCGCTTGAAACTACCGGCAACTCTCTTTGTCGTCTCAGCGGCTTCCGGTTTTCGATTTCCCCCCGATCCAGACTTCCTGGCTGTCGACAAACGTTCCCCAAACACTTTAATTACATTTGTAACGGTTGATTTGGCAACTTTTAGCGATTTTGCCAACTTTGCGTGCGAGTAGCTCGGATTTTCGCGATGCGCGAGCAAAATTTTGATACGCTGCTCTTCTTGCTTGGACGGCATTTTGACAACTGAAGAGTGAATTCCAAAATCAAAATAGAAGCAACATTCTACACACACACACCTTCAAAATGAGGGGTGTTCAGGTTTTTTAAATGCAAAATTGAAAGAAATACGTCAAGTTGATATTGACCAAATTTTGACCGTATCGCCCTTTAGGTCGATCTGAAATGTTGACTTGTTCCATTTAGGCAAAATGGCGGATAGCAGCCGCAAATCAGGCTTCTTGTGTATGGCGTAACCTGCTTAGGTCTCTCATTTTGTAAACGAGAACAAAGATCGCTGTATATAAGTCAATGATCTTTCAAGTTTCTATAAGCATAAACATCGAAGAAAAATAGTAAAGCATTGGAGGTTTTCGAGTACAAAATGAGTCACGTGCGTTGCGTGCATATTGTATCAAGGACTTCGTGATTTCAACGTCGTTGACAGTTCTTAGACAATTCTCTGAGCTACCAAGCTCTTTTCAGTTTGATTCACCACCAGACACTTTTCATTTATTGAAAATCTTCGCTCCATTGTCGCATTTTCGAGCGACAGAATGAGCACCTTTTTAACAAATCTTGTCAAATTTTGCAGCTCCTTAGTGGAATGACCAATCAGTTCAAGCCAAAATTTGTCCAAACGCTGTTTTTTTCTCTGGAATCCGGCAAGCAACGTCTTTGAAGACGGCATTGTCACAGCTGCCCAAAATCTTCTGCAACTGCAGCGCTCAGATAGTCTTTATCTATGAACGTTTCCAGACACAGCTCCAGACGCTTTTTAGCTATGTTCGTAAAGTGAGTTATAACATAAGGGTTACAGCAGATGACGTAACGCGTTAAAGGGTATGGTAATGGAGATTTGTTGAGTTACGTCTACACAAAATCACAGTAAAAAGATCCACAGTTTCTTTTTTTTATTAACTCCTTATTTATTCTAAATTTTACATTATTTTACATTCATATATTAACCTAGGTGCTCCGGCTATGTAATTAACATTTCAACCTTATATGCTATCATTTATATCTAATTGTGTTAATATTATTTTTACCGTCTATTCAGTATTAACAGGGTTTTTTTTGCCTGCGTGTAAGAATAATTGTTGATTTCATAAAACTAGTTCTTATCTATAGAGAGAATTGATCATTGCAATTGAAGACTGCAATGACTTTTGTCTAAAATTATGAATTAATTTGTTGGACATTTGTTCTAGAGTCTCCACGTTTGAAATTCTATGTAATTCAATAGTACTGAACCAGGGTGGCAGCTTCAAAATCATTTTCAGAACTTTGTTCTGAATCCTTTGAAGTGCTTTTTTCCTAGTAGCACAACAACTAGACCATATTGGCACAGCATAAAGCATGGCCGGTCTAAAAATTTGTTTGAATATTAGAAGTTTGTTCTTCAGACAAAGTTTGGATTTTCTGTTTATAAGAGGATATAAACATTTTATATATTTATTACATTTGGCTTGAATGCCTTCAATGTGATCTTTAAAAGTTAAATTTTTGCTCAAGTATCAGTCCAAGATATTTTACTTGATTTGACCAAGAAATTGGAACTCCGTTTATAGTGACCATATGACTATTACTTGGTTTCAAAAATGAAGTTCTAGGCTTGTGTGGGAACACTATAAGTTGAGTTTTGGAAGCATTAGGAGAAATCTTCCATTTTTGAAAATAATCTGTAAAAATTTCCAAGCTTTTTTGTAGCCTCCTGGATATAACACGCAGACTTTTTCCTTTAGCGGAAATGCCTGTATCATCAGCAAAGCAAGATTTTTGACAGCCCTGAGGTAAATCAGGGAGATCTGAAGTGAAAATGTTATATGGTATTGGCCCAAGGATGCTACCTGGAGGAACACCAGCTCTAACAGGCAATTGTTCAGATTTAGAATTCTGATAATTTACTTGCAAAGTTCTATCAGTTAAGTAGTTTTGAACTAATTGCATGATATAAAGCGGCAAATTGAACTTTTTCAGTTTCGCAATCAAACCTTCATGCCAAACACTGTCGAATGGTTTTTCTATGTCTAGTAACTAAGGAGTGTATCGAAAATAAGCTATCCACAAACTTTCTTTCGAATTATGTTGAAAACCGATATTTTATTCATACAAAAAATCCTTTATTGTACGAGGTTAAACTTGAACATAATGAAGACCGGATAAAATTTAAGTTATTCCTTCACGAATTTTCGAACTTTGGATCGAATGCTCTTCATCAAGTTCCGGACAAGTGTTGCATCGCATTTTTTGGACGCTTGAGCCCAAATTGTTTTGAACTCCTGCATGTTCCCAGCTGCCTTACCAGTCTTCTTGAAGACCCTCTTCACGATTGCCCAGTAACGTTCGATGGGTCGAAGCTGAGGGCAATTTGGTGGATTGATATTTTTCTCAACGAAATCTATACCCTTTTCCGCAAGCCAATTGAGAGTGGTTTTGGCATAGTGAGCCGACGCTAAATCCGGCCAAAACAGTGGAGGTGTACTATGCTTCTTATATAAAGGCAACAATCTCTTCTGGAGACACTCAGATCGATAGATTTCCGCATTTATAGTTCCGGTAGTGTAAAAAATGGGTGACTTCAAACCACAGGAACATATTGCTTGCCATACCAGTACCTTTCGACCGAATTTCTCCACTTGAATCGACCTGTCCGCATCGCTCACATCCTCCCCAACGACGGCAGTAAAGTATTGTGGACCTGGAAGGGTTTTTGAGTCCTCCTTTACATAGGTCTCATCGTCCATCAAAACGCATGCATCCGAAGGCTGCAAAAGACGCGAATACAATTTCCGGGCCCTTGTTGCTGCTCGCTTCTTCTGTTCTGCACTTTGTTTCGAGATTTTCTGCTTCTTGTAGGTCTTCAGGTGGTTTCGCCTCTTGATACGCTGGATCATTCCGACACTCGTTCCTGCTTTTTTGGCCAAATCACGTATTGACATTGATTTGTTCTTCATGGTTAGAGATACCACTTTCTGCTCCAGTTTCGGGTTGGAAGAACCGGGTTTTCTGCCTCTTCCTGGTAGCTCATCCAAAGAATAGTGTTCCCAAAACTTATTAATGATGGTTTTAACACTCGCATGATGAATTCCAAACCGCTTCGCCAATTTTCGCATAGTAATCCCTTCTCACTTAGCCATGTGTCCAGAACCTTAATTTTCACTTCCTTTTCAATACGCGACATTTTGAAAACGCACAATTTGAACCGCACAAACAAGTAAACAAAAGAAAGCTGACATTCAAACGCACTGCATGCAGTGTTCAGAGCATAAAAAACCATCACAAATACATGCGTACAACGCAAATGTATGTGGATAGCTTATATTCGATACACTCCTTAGTAACTCCAGTGGAGCAGCCTTCAGCTTTGTTTGAACGAATTAAATTTGTAACTCTCAAAAGTTGATGCGTAGTTGAATGCCCATGGCGGAATCCAAACTGTTCATCAGCAAAAATTGAGTTTGTATTGATGTGAAGCATCATTCTATTCATAATTTTTTTTTTTCAAAAAGCTTACTTATTGAAGAAAGCAAACTGATTGGTCGGTAGCTAGAAGCTTCAGCCGGATTTTTGTCTGGGTTTAAGATAGGTACGACTTTTGCATTTTTCCATTTATCTGGAAAGTATGTCAGATGAAAACATCTGTTAAATAGTTTTACCAAGAAAGACAAAGTACTCTCAGGGAGTTTTTTGATGAGGATATAGAAAATTTCATCATCACCTGGTGTTTTCATTTTTGAATTTTTTTAGTTATAGTTTTAACTTCATCCACCTCAGTTCCCCAAGAATCTTCAAAAATATTTTCTTGTGAGAAAATATTCAGATACTCCCTGGAAACTTGATCCTCAATAGGACTTGTAAGACCCAAACTGAAATTATGGGAGCTCTCAAACTGCTTAACAAGTTTTTGAGCTTTTTCCGCATTTATGAGCCAAATTTTATCGCCTTCCTTAAGCGCTGGTATAGGCTTTTGAGGATTTTTCAAGATTTTAGAGAGTTTCCAAAAAGGTTTGGAACTCGGATCTAATTTTGACACATTATTTTCAAAATGTTTGTTCCTCAGGGCAGAGAAGCGTTTTTTAATTTGTTTTTGTAAATCTCGCCATATGACTTTCATAGCGGGATCACGTGTTCTTTGATATTGACGCCTACGTACATTTTTCAGACGAATCAAGATCTGAAGATCGTCATCAATTATAACTGAATCGAATTTAACCTCGCATTTTGGAACATTTGAATTTTTGAGGATTTTCACTGGACAGTCGTCCTTAGTGTGCGAGGAATCACCACAATTCATACATTTACCAATCATATGGCAATGCTTTGTTCCGTGACCCCATCCCTGGCACTTACGGCACTGGGTGAGGCTTTGGAAATTTGCTCCAGGCTTTTTTAAATGTTTCCACTTCACTCGGACATGGAGCAAAAGGCTTGCCTTTTCTAAAGCCTTAAGGTTATTAAGTTCACTTGACTTGAAGTGAACTACGTAGAAATCGTTTGAGATCCCTTTGCGAGAATCGCCAGGCCGGGATTTCATTTTCATTTTAATTACTTGGACTGGGCTAATTCCAAGTAATTTTATCAACTCGTTTTTTATTTCTTCCAGAGATTCACCACTGGGCAGTCCTTTCAAGATAACCTTGAAAAGACGCTCAGCTTTGGTGTCGTAAGTGAATGCCAAAACGTGTTTTTTTTTTCGGAATTTGTTGCAAATTGTCTCGCTTTCTCGCAAAACCGATTTCCACATTAAGGGCAGGCAGAAGATTGCTCTCCGTCAATTCTATTTCAATTAAGGAAAAGAAACGACGCCATAGGAAATTCGGTCTGAAAAACGACTCGACCATTGCTGCAGACGTAATGACAACATTCAGCTTTGGTCCCAGCATCTTAGCGTCTACCGCATCAACCACAACAGCGAACACTTTTGATCGGAATACCGACGAAAAGTTCCGTTTGAAGTTCGGATGACTTTCCTTCAGCTTTCTTTCTTCCTGCTTCCTGACTTCATCCACAAATCTTCTCAAATGGGGTTACATTTGCAGCGCTTTTCTAGCAACTTGTTCATTTTCCACCTAACGAACTTCGCAGAATTGATGAACCTGAAAAAAAAACACGATTTTACATCATTTTTATCTAAAGCTTTCCATTGGTGATTCAAGTGATCAAAAATATCGACATGCATCAATTGTTCGACATTAAATATTTATTCTATTTAACAGGGGTTGCAAAATGCAAAGCTTATTTTTTTGATAAGCATTTGTTATAAAAAAAAAGGTCTGATGCATTTGGTGTCTTTGTTATTGCTGTAAGGTGACTGGCACAATAAGTTTCTGTCCACTGCACACAAATACTTGTCAATTATACAAATAGACTGAGACTTAATGGTATTTTAAAAATGACAGCAGTGTTACCACCCTACATTGGTGCAGCTCATGTGGCATATAAAAAGAAAAAAAAATATTGTAAAAAACTTGCAAAGTTAATATTTGCACTAAAATTTGCAGTAATGCATACAATAGCGATGCTTCAGTCAAGAGAATCACCTAAGGAGTTCCAGTCAACTAAAATAAAAACAAAAGTAACTCATGTGCGAAACCTCACCTGTCACAGCCGTGTAAGTTAGATCTTCTAAGCTGTACGTTTTTGAACAGGTTGAACGAAGCCAGCAGAAAATAATCCACATGCCAATTTGTTTGTCTTAGCCCCTTCTTTTAGGAATAATGTACGATGTGCAGGCCGCAGCTAACGATGTTGAAAAGCCAGGGCTGGCTCGCAGATCCCTGATTTCCCTAGTCAATTTTTCGAACGCCTTCCAGTTGAGAACTCGGCTATCGATAGAGCACTGAGCTATCTTCTTCAGCAATGCTGGCTTTGCAGAAAAACACTGTTTCATTCCGTTAATGAGATCGTTGGACCGAGTAGATGACAAAAATGCTACTAAAATCATATGAAAAAGGGTGTGAGTATGGTTCCTTCCATATGACAAAAATTCCCGATGGATTTTGAAATTCCGACTTTTTCCAGCATATTTCCCTATGATTTTGCATTCCCGGATTTTTTTCTCGCATTTCCCGATTTTCCCGAGTCTGTGGCCACCCTGAGATTTTCTTATTCCCGCAGGTTTCGCGTAAGTGTCCTTTTTGGCCCTTCATACAGCGCTATGTTGATTTTAGAACGGTAACAAAGCCATGATCTTTCTGTTAAGTGGAACCGCATGCAGGGCAAGGATGGTGGCTTCCCGAGTAGAGTCTGAGATCAAATAGAAAACTAAATATGTTGTTGTGATGTTGCTGATAATGATTACTCAGGTTGCTGTCGTTTTGGTCGTTTTAACGGTTAAAAGATCAAAATTAATAGCAAAAATTTATTCCTGTAACATCAAATTCAAAACTGATCCTGCTATCAGTGAGAGCAAAATGAAAAGTCAGTTTGCTGTACATTTTTTCCAGTTGATGTAAAATGAGTATTACACTTGATGTTCTGGAAAGGCGATAGAAACAAACCTATCGTTCTCTAAGAAAAGTGAACTCAAAATTACAGCTAGAATAAAACTAAATTTGATATCAAATTTCGCTTAGTGAACAAAAATATTGATTTCCATTTGATGTTGACATCAAAAATAGTTTTTGAATTGCTATCTTTATGATGTAAGACTTAACTCGGGTTCCTACATACATACATACATACATTCATATTACATACTGTATAATTGTAAGTCTAGCTTTTTCGGAAGGTCGAACGAGCTGAATTAACTCTAATCAAATGGAAACGAAGCAGACGAAGTTCCAAAACAAAACACGCGGACTGTTTTTTGGTGAAAAAGGAACTTTATTTTGAAAACAAAGGTTGCAAACGAATTATTCAAAGTATTACTCATAAATAGCTACGACTTTTTCCCATCTTTCTGGTAGAACGTGAATACCATTTCGATAGAACTGTTCGTCTTTTGATGCTATCCAAGAATCAAGCCATTTTGAGATGTCATCATATGAGTGGAATTGCTGACCAGTGAGACCATGTGCCATCGAACGGAACAAGTAATAATCGGACGGTGCAATATCAGGAGAATATGGCGGGTGGGGTAGGACTTCCCATTTGAGCGTTTCCAAGTATGTTTTCACGGTTTTCGCAACGTGAGGTCGAGCGTTGTCATGCTGAAGAATCACTTTTTCGTGTCTGTGCTCGTATTGTGGCCGTTTTTCGTGCAGTGCTCGGCTCAATCGCATCAATTGAGTTCGATACCGTTCCCCGGTAATGGTTTCGTTTGGTTTCAACAGCTCATAATAAATAACACGAACTTGGTCCCACCAAATACACAGCATAACCTTCGGAGCGTGAATATTCGTCCTAGGCGACGATGTTGAAGCATGCCCGGGCAGTCCCCATGAATGTTTCCGTTTTGGGTTACTGTAATGAATCCATTTTTCGTCACCCGTCACAATGCGATGTAGAAAACTTTTCCTTTTTTGCCTCTGGAGCAGTTGTTCACAGACGAAAAAACGACGCTCAACATCTCTTGGCTTCAAATCGTAAGGAACCCAAGTTCCTTGCTTTTGAATCATTCCCAACGCATGCAATCGCTTAGAAACGGCTTGGCGGGAGACTCCTAATCCTGAACCAAGCTCTTCTTGCGTTTGACACGGATCCTCATCGAGCAATGCCTCCAATTCAGAGTCTTCGAAGTTTTTTGGCCTTCCTTCACGCGGACGATCATCAACACTGAAATCACCGTTTTTGAAGCGACGAAACCAATCACGACACGTTGTTTCACTCAGAGCAGCATCACCGTAAACTTTTTGGAGCTCTCGATGTGCTTTAGCCGCCGTTTTCTTCGAATGAAAGAAGAAAATCAACACTTCCCGCAAATGACGATTATTTGGCACGAAATCAGACATCTTCAAACAACCAAAATATATAACACTAAACCAAAATCACTGATTTGGCAAAGCGGTTTGTTTACCATATGTCTGAGCTTGGTTTATGACGCTTGAGATGTACAACATTCGACCAGCACTTACTACTGGTGCCATCTATTGCTAAACAGCGGGAACTTAGTTGCGCACCTAATATTTTTGATGGTATAAATTTTTATAACTGTTATAAAACTAGACCAAAATAATAGAACACCGCTGAAAACTGCCCAAACCTATACATGTTTTCATAATTAAAGTTATGGAGCTAATAATCGTAGCAAAACTGGTTTTGAAGACTAAAATTCACTCGGTTCAATAATTCGATGGAAAATTCAAAGCAAAGTCCTTTTCAAACACTAGCCATGCCATCCCAGGATCATTTACTAAGCATACTGAACTTTGTTCATAAGTCAACACACCAAGCTCTTCTGACTTGTAATTGTGGCATAAAAAAAAATAACCCAAAGGCCGCAATCGCAACGACAAAGAAACGTTTCGAGAAACGTGGTTCGACCGGCCAGCTAATAATTTGTAAGTTCTTTGCTTTCATAAAGAAGACGATTCACGGCGCAGACGACGAGAAGCATGGGGGAAAAGGTTTAGTTTGTAGAGCAAACAAACGAAAAAATAAGAATTTTCTGCTGAAGGCGACAAGCTGCTTAACGGTAAAGACAAAAGGTATACAAGTACAGGAAACCCCTTGAATTGGGCGTTGGGTGATAATTAGGGTCAACCACGAACTTGACTCCAACCGGAAAATCAGATCAATTGATTGGGGATGACACCACCAACCGTGCTTTCCGAGGGATCCCTGTAGATATCGAACCGAGTCTTTTACCGCATGAATCGTGTTAAAGCAACCAGTTGTTGTATGTAATTGCCACACGGCTCAGGTTCAAATTGTCGCCACCGCCTCGAAGCGCAAATTTGCCACGGAAAGCGAAAATATTTGCACAAATGGTAGACGCCCTTCCGAGTTTCCAACTATGGAAATAAGAAAACCATTTTGCGGAAAAGAAGGAACAATCGATGCATATTAGACCGGTTCAACCAAACATTAGCGAGATGTTGGAATTTATATACGGATCGTGCGAATCGGTCTAGTAGCTTAGTAGTTAGGGGCTATGCATAAACCACGTAGACTTTTTTGGTGGGAGGGGGGGGGGGCCGTTTTTGACCAAAGTCTACGCTCCATACAAAATTTCAAAAAATTGTATGGAGAAAAGTCTACGAGGGGGGAGGGGGGTCTGAGATTTTCAAAAATGAGTCTACGTGGTTTATGAACAGGCCCTTAAATAACGGTAGTAGGTGAGAAAGCAGAAGTGTGAACAAATTCCTCACATCACGTTTAGCGGCCAAGTTAAAATTTCACAGATTACAAACTCATTTATCACATCATTCACGGAGGCTGTAAATTACCTATCACAACAACTTCTTTTGAAAAAAAAAAAAATAAGTAAATATCAAAGCATGATGCCAGTGCAAGTAACCAACCGAACGTGATATGGCTTAATCACGGCTTACAGCGGTAATCGGGCTAATCCCGCGACCGATGGTATATTGTTGGATTGGGTTGGGTCGGCTCGGGACACTCCCATCCATGCTGGGTCTGAATCACGATGCATCACAAAACCGCCGCCACCCGCAACCTCGGAAAAGTGGTCAACATTGTACAGTCAGATGCATGACGTAATAGGTGGTTTACGTTCACGACTTTTCGCTTCAGTTGTAAAGTCGGTTATCACATTTGCCAGGTGAAACGGGGAATTGAGATGTCCAAAATTAACCACCGGCGCATTAGCACATTCATCATCATTTCGTTGTTTTTGTTTCGTTGTTCCCGTTGAGTACAAACAGAAGTCCAAGGTTGGCTGATTTCAATTCCCCGAGGTGAATAATAGGCCGCGAGAAGCGATGATAATGACGATTATATTTGCTGCGAATTTTGCGCTTGATTGTGGAATGTCATTCAAGGGAGCAATTGTGATTCACACTCTAGGAGTTGGTGTAAATATTGACGCGACCGTCGCGAGCGGTAGATTAGATAAGCCCACTGGATAGAAGGTTTGGGTGACTTGCAGCATTTTTCTTATCGGATCGAATTCGACAAATAGGTTCTTGAGGTGGACCATGATGTAATTCGTATAATAACCCCTAGATATCCAAGACGTCTGATAGGACGGCCGTCAAGAACTGCCACGTACAAAAATTGATTATCTGCGGATTTCATATCTATTATTTCTTGTTAAAACCACAGAGATTGAAATACTCCGATATAGAGGGCTATTCCGAGAGTCGAAGTGACGTTTGTCACTTGGCGAAGTGAGAAAGGTCACCTGCAGTGAGGTGACTCTCCATTTGATTCACCCAGAAGAGTCACGACACTGCAGGTGACTTTTCTCACTTCACCAAGTGACAAACGTCACTTCGACTCTCGGAATAACCCTCATAAGCTACATTTCGATTTTCAGGATTAAATTTACATCGAATTGTACCTAATATCGAGCATGAATACTCAGAAATTCAGCTCAAGAAACATTATTATTTTGACTAGGTATAAAGATTGGACTCGGAAAAAATGCGACACTTTGTTTTGAGAGTAACTTTTTATCGCGTGGGTAAAAATTGAAATTTTGGGCAATACTAGTTTAGAGTGTGATGTTTATGTGTGCAAAATTTTATCGCGATCTGTTAAGTAGTTTTCAAGATGCATTCAAAACAAGAAGAGCTACGCCAGCAAATCTTGGGCGCGGTGATCGATAATCCTGGTCAGTCGCACAGATGGATCGGCAAAAGGCTTGGAATCCACCATTCCACCGAGTCCCGCGTTGTGAAGATGTTCCAGGAGACAAAGACCATCGAGCGGCGCGCTGGAAGCGGCCGAAACCCGAAAACGGAATACCCAGAGAAGGCGCGGACTTTAAGAATAACCCGAACCTTTCCACCCGAGACGTGGCCAAAAAGGTCAATTCGTCGAAGTGGCTCGTTCAGCAGACCATGAAGCGGGCCGGGCTACATGTTTTCAAGGTCAGAAAGGCGCCAAACCGGAGTGACAAGCGAAACACGGTGGCCAAATTGCGTGCGCGGAAGCTGTACCGTGAGTGGCTGGTCAAGCCAGGCTGTCTCGTCATGGACGACAAGACATATATCAAGGCGGACACCAAACAAATCCCCGGCCTCGAGTTTTTTGTCGGTACGTCCCGCATGGAGGCTCCGGAAAAGTTCCGGAAGAGAAAGATGGACAAATTCGCGAAGAAGTACCTGTTGTGGCAGGCGATCTGCGAGTGCGGACGGTACAGCAAGCCGTTCGTTACAACCGGCACCATAAACGGGCAGATTTGTCGAGAGGAATGCTTGCAAAAGCGCTAGCTGCCCTTCCTCCGCTCTCACCGTGGTCCAACGCTGTTCTGACCGGATCTCGCTTCGTGCCATTACGCCAAGCCTGTAATGGATTGGTACGAAGCGAAGGGCGTTAATGTGGTCCCGACGGAGGCAAACCCGCCAAATACACCAGAACTTCGTACGATCGAAAATTTTTGGGGCGATAATGAAGAAGAAGTTGAAGAAAAGCGAAAAAACATTCAAAACCGATGAAGCTTTGAAGAAAAACTGAAAGAAATTGTGTAAGGAAGATGGACAAAGCCTCGCCCAAGATCTCATGAGCAGTGTTAAGAGAAATGTTCGAGCATTCAGCTCGGGTGTGGAAATTCAATAAATAAATTATGCCAAAGCATAGCTAATATATACAGTATGCAAAAATAGTTTATCCACCCCCCCTAACAATTTACAATTTTTTTGTTTTTCTGGTGAAAATCAGTTAAATTTGATGAGTGTTCTTACATGATTTATCTATTCATGTTTTTTTATCACTTTGCCATTGAAAATATGGCATTTATATCTCTTCTTGAGATGTTATGTGATGAATTATGAAAAAGGGTAAAAAATTACGCAAAAAAGTGTATCCACCCCCGAACGGATACTACGATTTAAATGTGTTTTACAGAGTTTTAGTGTGTATTCTGCAACTTTCTCGAATGTAAACATTGTGTCTAGCGGGCATTTAGTGCTCTTGAAGTTTTCGAGCTCAAAATTTTAGTTTCGTGTTCAAAATTGGAAGTTATTTGTTGCAAAACGCCCTAAAAAGCAGAAAATTTCGATCAGCATCCGAAATTTGAATTTTGAACATCACAAAACTGGCAAAAACTACCGCGATATTGCCGACATTGTTCAGCTTCACAAAGATACGGTCGCTAGGATTGTGCAGATGTACAAAAAGCGTGGTTCTATCTCACCAGCTAAGCGAACGGGGCGTCCTTCAAAGACAACTGGCTGAATTGACAGAACTATCGTGAAGAAGGCGGAGCTGGACCGGGGACTATCAGCTACGAACATTGCGAAACAGATTGAAAGTGAGTTTTCCATTCAACTGACATCACAATCAACTTCATAAGAAAGGTCTTAAGGGCAGAGTAGCACTTAAGAAGCCATGGTTGTCCGCAAAAAATATCAAAAAAATGTTGAAGTGGGCCCAGGACCACATTTCATGGAACAGTGATGGCTGGAATAAGGTGATTTGGTCAGACGAGACGAAAGTTATGCTATTTTAATCTGATGGTATCACAAGAAAATGGCGGCGAACCGGTGAAAGTTTGAAAAAGGAGTGTTTGCGGCCTACAGTCAAGCATGGCGGTGGTGAGTTACTTTACCAACATTGATTTTTCAACCAACTGAGCATGAATTTGATTTTTATTTCTTCAGGTAAGGAGTGTATCGAATATAAGCTATCCACATACATTTGCGTTGTACGCATGTATTTGTGATGGTTTTTTATGCTCTGAACACTGCATGCTGTGCGTTTGACTGTCAGCTTTCTTTGGTTTACTTGTTTGTGCGGTTCAAATTCTGCGTTTTCAAAATGTCGCGTTTTGTAAAGGAAGTGAAAATTAAGGTTCTGGACACATGGCTAAGTGAGAAGGGTATTACTATGCGAAAATTGGCGAAGCGGTTTGGAATTCATCATGCGAGTGTTAAAACCATCATTAATAAGTTTGGGGAACACTATTCTTTGGATGAGCTACCAGGAAGAGGCAGAAAACCCGCTTCTTCCAACCCGAAACTGGAGCAGAAAGTGGTATCTCTAATCATGAAGAACAAATCAATGTCAATACGTGATTTGGCCAAAAAAGCAGGAACGAGTGTCGGAATGATCCAGCGTATCAAGAAGCGAAACCACCTGAAGACCTACAAGAAGCAGAAAATCTCGAAACAAAGTGCAGAACAGAAGAAGCGAGCAGCAACAAGGGCCCGGAAATTGTATTCGCGTCTTTTGCAGCGTCCGGATGCATGCGTTCTGATGGACGATGAGACCTATGTAAAGGAGGACTCAAAAACCCTTCCAGGTCCACAATACTTTACTGCCGTCGTTGGGGAGGATGTGAGCGATGCGGACAGGTCGATTCAAGTGGAGAAATTCGGTCGAAAGGTACTGGTATGGCAAGCAATATGTTCCTGTGGTTTGAAGTCAACCATTTTTTACACTACCGGAACTATAAATGCGGAAATTTATCGATCTGAGTGTCTCCAGAAGAGATTGTTGCCTTTATATAAGAAGCATAGTACACATCCACTGTTTTGGCCGGATTTAGCGTCGGCTCACTATGCCAAAACCACTCTCAATTGGCTTGCGGAAAAGGGTATAGATTTCGTTGAGAAAAATATCAATCCACCAAATTGCCCTCAGCTTCGACCCATCGAACGTTACTGGGCAATCGTGAAGAGGGTCTTCAAGAAGACTGGTAAGGCAGCTGGGAACATGCAGGAGTTCAAAAAAATTTGGGCACAAGCGTCCAAAAAATGCGATGCAACACTTGTCCGGAACTTGATGAAGAGCATTCGATCCAAAGTTCGAAAATTCGTGAAGGAGTAACTTAAATTTCATCCGGTCTTCATTCTGTTCAAGTTTAACCTCGTACAATAAAGGATCAATTTTTTGTATGAATAAAATATCGGTTTTCAACATAATTTGAAAGAAAGTTTGTGGATAGCTTATTTTCGATACACTCCTTAGAGTCATGGTGTGGGGATCTTGGCTACATCCGGTGTTGGAGAACTTGAGTCCATTGATGGAATCATGACCAAGGTTGGACATTTTGAAGCGAAAACTACCAGCCTCTGCACAAAAGCTAAAGTTGGGGCGCAGATATACGTTCCAACAAGCCGGAGATCCGAAGCACACCTCAATGCTGGTTTCGCAGTGGTACAAGGAAAAGCGTATCAAGGTTATGGAGTTGTCAGCACAGTCTACCAACCTTAATCCGATCGAGCATCTCTGGTCAATTTTGAAAATTAAGGTCCAGGAGCCAAAACCAACAAGCATCCAGCAATTGCGGCAGGTAATCTCAACTGAATGGGAGTAAATCACCCAAGAAACAACTGCTAAGCTTGTTGAGTCTTTGCTACGACGATGTCGAGCAGTTATTGAAGCCAAATGTGGTCAAACGAAGTACTTAAACTATGTGAGCCAAAGCGGTGGATATACTTTTTTTGCGTTATTTTTTACCTTTTTTTTCTATCAGCATGTTTCAAATGCAAGAGAATTTGTTTTTTTGTTTTGAACTCGCATGAATTTGCTTTGTTTTTACATAAATAATAATCAACTGAACAACAATTAAACGGGTTTCAATTTTCTGGTGGATTTTTTGGAAGAAATCTAATTTTTCACTGAGGGTGGATACACTTTTTTTGCATACTGTAGTTATTTAATCCCTGAAAATTTGAGAAGTATCCGATTTAAAATGAATTTTTGGTGATCATTTTTGTGTGTCTCATTTTTTCCGAGTCTAGTCTTTACTATAAAGAGAAAGTGCGAAAATCGATAAAAATTGATGCTCCTGCCTATTTCTGGACGGATTCAACCTGCGTAATTCGCTGGTTGCACGCATCTCCATCCAAATGGAACACTGTCGTAGGCAACAGGAAGATGTAGTTGGATTCCAGGCCAGTTTTCAAAAGAGACACCTCCCAATTTTCGCCAAGCATTTGCCAAACTTCCAACACCAGACCATGCGAACGCTCCCCAGACCATGATATTCCGGCCTACATGCTTCATTGTCTTCTGGATGTATCGATCCGTTTGTGCTTCACCAGAAGCTCTCCAAACTCTCGAGCCGCGTTTTTGTCCGAATAGCTCAAACTTACTCTCGTACGTCCATAAAACCCCTTACCAGAAGTCTACCGACATACCAGCGTATTTTTTGGCAAACTTCAGCCGCTTCTTCTGGTTCCGCTTGGTAATGAACAGCTCTTTAATCCACAGTCGTTGAGCCGTCGACGAACAGTATGTCAATCAACACTTAGATTTAGTTATTCAGCAATCTCTCTCGACGAAAATTTCGGATTTTGCTTAGCCAATCGAACAATCCTGACATCCTCACGGTGTGTTATCGAACGCTGACGTCCTTGCCCGGAATAGTTTTTCACTAATCCTTGGCTTTCATACTTCCTCCACACAGTGTTACACAGCCCCAAGTGAAACCGAGTATTTTTTAGCAATATTCCGGAGAGAAAGGCCGTTTTCATGATCGCGAATCACCCATTTTCTGACATCAAACGAAATCTATATCCCGAACATTTTAAATTTTTTGAAAACAAACGGAACAAACTTCGGCAGGGAAACACCAAATCTGCGCTGTGACTACAAATGTCAAACAATGTAGTGCTGCCAAAATAATAAAACTGACCGTTACAATATTATCGAGACATCTGAATGATTGAGTATGTATAATCCTAGAAAAAATATCGATTTTTAGTAAAAACTAATCTGGCCAAACAAATAATAACTTTAAATAATTTACGTCTTGGCCTCTGTATTTAGCACAAGTGTATGATTTATTTTGTCCAGTAGTGTAGGTAAATCGTCATATTTCCTTTGAAAACATGTGAAGAGAAAAAAAATTCAAGAATAAATTTAAAATAATTATAACTTGAAGTTATCAAGGCACTGCATGAAAACCGAATAGAATTGTTAGGAACTTTGCAAAGGTGCAGCAAATTCAGAAGGTTATTAAAAAAGAAAATTCTTTTTCATCTTTGATGAATACTTAAGGGAGTTCGTATTAATTTACTTGAAATCTTAATTTCAAAAAGTCAATAATCATCTGAATTGTTGAAAAATAGTTGATTTAAAAATGAAGATGTTCTCATACAAACTTATCAAATCTAACGATTTGAGAAAATGTTCGCAATATTCGGATATATATAATTTACAATATCGTAAACCATTGCTTAACGATTTTCAAACAAAGATTCATTTCAGTCCTGAATGAAAGAAGCTGAGAATTTTTAGCCACTTCCATCGAAATAACGGATCAAGAGTCAAACTGACCACTTATAATCTACTTCCGGGTTAAGTCAGTTCATCGTACATCATGCTCATTCAAAGAAATACTCCAGTCCTGATAACAACCATATCAGCAAATTATCATCAATTTCGTAGTTGCTAGTCAAGAATTCCGTCATTCTATCGTTCTATCGCAGTTTCCACCCAAACACCCCACACCGTACTTAGCAGTAGTGTAGTTGGACCTTTTTTTCCCATCAACATAATCAAATGAAAGAGAAACACACAGCAACGAACGCTCTAATTACAATGTTCCTGCCGACTGGCTCAACTTACCAGAACAGAATCCGCAACGTGTTGGCAATTAGCAGCGCTAGGCAAACGTGCAGCGAGAACCCCTCCGGATCCTGGGTCTTCTTGATCTGCTTGTACTGCGGCACGTACGGTAACACTCCGCCGACGACCATAAACGAAGCGGACACATAGCCCACGACGTGGCCCACCGTCAGGCCGAGCTCGTCATTGATGATCCAATCCATGGTTAAGGATTTTCGATGATGTTTTGCTAAATTCCTCGGAAGATCTCTATCCCATCAGAGTGACGGTCAGTGTGCTACTAGATTCTAGTAGTGTCACCAGGGGGATGTGTTGATATTTCACGGTCACAGGCTCTGGCCTTGCATCAGCCAAACAAGGAAAAACAGCACACTGATATTGGAAGCAACTTATTAGTAAGTCGTCGTCGTTCAGTCAGAATGACAAAGATTTCCTGCTACTTCAGCCGGAGGATAGGCAGCTGCATTCAATTTACGGCAAACAACGACTGAAGCTCTTTGTGTATGATTGCTCTATAGACAAACAAATAAACACCAAAACGACTAGCACCAGCCAAAAAGGTTTAACTCAAATAAAAAAAAATACCAGATAAGATATAGATTAACAATAACAAAGGCAAATTGTAGAATAAATCTGAATGCTTCCTCTCCTTATTTCTTCGAATTTTGCTTCAACTTTCTGTTCTAGGTAAGATTACCACTTCACAACGCGAATCAATCTATTTTCCGATGATTTTCCACGGACATTTTCACTGAGAAAACTGTTCTCCCTTTTATTTCCACTGATTTTTCACCCACTAAATGCATTCATAGGTTCTGATTTCCATTTCACTAGGATGGAGATTGTCTTGACATCCGAACACAGCCATGGCACGTTCGTCAGGGAGTGATCCACCCACGGATCCAAATCATTATTGACCAGTTATTTTCACGGCACACACACGCCTCATGCCGTCGTCAATATTTCGGGTCGCAGTTGAAATTTTCCCAATCACGTCACCCGCGACGACGGCGACCACTACCACGGCTATGCCGGACAGGTTTTCTGTGCAAATTTTTCTCTCTTCGATTTCGATTCTTTGGACTATTTTTTCTCGCACTCACTGGTTGCCTGACACCATCACTACTGCATCAGCATCACCGTCTTTGTCGCCAGTCTACAATCTTCGACCGCAATCAAACACACAGTTCGGGAATCGCTCTTCTACTGACACAAGTTTCGCAATTGCGGAGCAGTTCAGCGACGATCGTCGCACAATCCGTGTCACTAGACGGCTCTCTCCGGATTATTCTCAACATCTCCCTAACACAAAAACAACAGTACCCGGAACGGTAAACCAATATATAAAGACAAACAGGTAAACAACATTTTGATTTATGACAAGAGTGGTAATTTTAGAACAAGCTGAGCCAGGTACATTGGTACAAGAAAAACTGATTGAATAATGTAGCTGATCAAAAAAGTTGCCTGCCTTTGAGAACCAGCTTCAGTCGATTCAGTTGGTCACACATTTTAAACAAATTATATTGTTTATTAAAAATAAATTCAATATTATTATCATCTGCAACACTAACACCAATGCGCAGCGACCGCACCTCTTTAAAAACCATGTGAACGTGACTACTACGAGAGAGAATATCGGAGCGAAAGAGCATGTTTATGTTTTCATTTTTCTTTTTTGCTTATCAAGTGGTACTAGACCAATTTGTTGACGTTTTCGAACCGTCAAATTGGATGCAAACGTAAAAGTTTGCCAGTACCAGAACAAATAACGCATTCCGAAGAACCAACGTAATGCCTGCCTGAGTAAAAAAGTATAATAGATTGACAATAAAATGTATTATAACCATACAATAGAATCAATAGTATGTACAATTGATCGTATTGTTCGCGACAATGAGATAACATTAGGGCATACTGTTTCTACAATAGAATCTATTGTAAATTGAGACATCAACAATAGAATACGGGGGTTGTTATGTATCTTAACGATAAAAAATATCACATTTTCCTAACAAATTTGAGTTAGTAACTATTAATTGTATTGTTTCACTATTGTTGAAAATTCTACCATATAGGGTGTATAGTAGATGGTAGATCTATTGTAATTACCATGTGCTTTTTTTATTTGTCTGATACATGAACAGTAAGAATCATGGTCGGCAATACATTCTGTTGTTATTGTATATTATTAAATTGTAATTGTATCGTTATTTTTATCCGGGTGGGACAGACATGCAACGCTGACCATTGTACGAACTGTCAAATACTTAATCCAGTACCAAAAAACACGTACTAGACTAAAGAAGTACAACCATAGACTAACTCTAATGCCTGGGACAGACATACAACGCTGACCATTGTACGAACTGTCAAATACTTTAATCCAGTACCAAAAACACGTACTAGACTAAAGGAGTACAACGCTGTACGTTGTATGTCTGTCCCAGGCATAATGCATTAAGACCAATAGGTCCCTAACAAATGCGATTTTTTTCTTGGGTCAGTCAGTACTAGCACATCGGTCCCAAGCTCGGTCCCAAGCTTAATAATAACGCCCCTAATAATGAACTCACACGAACACACACTCAAATATTCTGTCAAAATAACACAGCAAATCAAAACAAAGGCGCAAATATGTATAGCAAGGTGCTCGCTTTAAGGTGTACTTCGGACCAAGGGTTTTTACAACAGTGAACCAATTTCAAATCGCTAGTTGCATATTGATTGTTGGTTGTACGTTATACGTCTGTCCCAGGCATAAGTTCGTTTAGATCGTGAATGGTACAGTATTGGCGAGGAATAGAATATAAAAGAAAAAGCTGAACCATAGCAGCCAAGGGTATTTTTTTATTTCAATATTTTACCCACTTGCTATAAAATCCACATTTGTTAATAATGAGTAGACCTACCCCAAAATCTAATAATCGTGTGTTTACCCAAATTTCGGGTTTAGACTCGGTTACCCAATTTTGAGTAGTTCCAATTTTTATGATTTTGGGTTAACGTTACTCAATTTTGGGTAAATCCGTATGAGCATGCAGATGATTGCATGTCGAAACAGACTTGACGAATGTGACATATAATTTTGCGACATGACGTAACGCACCCGGCGGATGGAACGTGATAACTTTTCGGACGACTCATTATGAGGTCGTATCATGGACCCAAAAGGGAAGGACGTAGTTGTGCCGAAGAAACATTAAAAAAATTATGGATCACTATCGTACTAGAGAACCAGCTTCTAGTACATGCAAAGTACCATGTATACTAGATTACTTTTGATATTGCGTACACGTGTTTTAGTGTGCATGTAGGTATGTCATCAAGTCAGCTGATTTTATTTACATATTTTAATTTGTAAATATGATTTTTTTATCAACCTCAAGCAAGCGCCAAGTGTCGTTCAATCAACAACAGAAGGAACAAAAGAAGAGCGACAAGGATAAGGATCGCACGAATACGGATAAGGTGTCTCGAAGGAAATTTGTGAGTATTTAGGTCAAACTGGGTACACGGTAAATTATTCCTTTTTTTACCCTTATTTTAGATCTCATCCACGTGACAGCCAAATCCACCAGCGGTGACCAGAGATTGGATCTGGAACCGTACGTATCTCAGGTCCTATCCAAGGATTATCCAAAACCTCCGGAAGCCCTAGCGGAGGACCCGAAAGCACAGGAAAATAACGTATCCACTATTCTCTACGAATTGTACTTTAACATTCCTAAATGCATCGCGAGCCGACATTCAGCCAGCTCTCTCCCGGAAAGAATTCGTATGGCCTGCGGCCCACTCTATGTGTTGGACTACGACGAAACCATAGCGCGTGCGTACAAGAACATCTATCCAGACGAGGAATTCCTGCCAAGAGGAAGAGATCATTATCGGAGACGAAAGTGCCGATCAAGCACAGGAAGTTGTGGCCAGTGACAAAGTGGACAGCGCTCAGGAATGACAGGAAAATAATGCAAGCATCGAATCGGCTGCCGTCGTTACAGCACAGGGCATTTTCGACGCCCAGGAAGTGAAGGAGGACTTGATTGACAATGTCGAATAATGCCTGGAACAGAAGTAATCAAACATTGCACGTTTTTGCTTGCTTAATTTATTCCAACTGTGTTGATATATTTTATTCATTCAATCTGTGTACGCGTGAAAACTGCAAAGCTGATATTTTATAATAGTATTTAGAGGCAATAAATAACTACTTCTTCTGCTTAATCCGAAGCAAGAGTTAATTTAACAACAAAAAATGCCTTTGAAGTGAAATGATCCGTTTTCCAGAAGGAACGCTTATAACATCGTCTTAAGTGTCTCTATTGCTGCAATGATACGTTCGACTTCAATCTTCTATTGATCGACCTTCTCTTGGTTGTTCTTCCGAACTTCCTCCGGAACTTTGCTCTCGTAATCGGCCGCTCCTATCGCCTGTTCCAGCTCGAGCTTAATGTTTCCTTCTTCTTGCCGAGTTTTTCTACTTCCTTGTAGGCTTCGATCAGTCTCTTGAGCATAAGATGAACAACACATGCACCGGAAACGGTTAGGATAGCACAACCAACCGACGGAGCTTCACTGATAAGATTGATCTGCGAGAAGGACATGGTCGTCAGATCCCCAAGGAAACTCTCTAGCGTAGCCTTGGTGGCATCATAGACTAACTCTAAGACCAGTAGGTTCCGAACAAATACGATTTTTTTCTTGGCTCAGTCAGTACTAGCAAATCGGTCCCAAGCTCGGTCCCAAGCTTAATATAGGGGCGTACTATAATGAACTCACACGAACACACCATAGAATAACTCTAAGACCAGTAGGTCCCGAACAAATACGATGTTTTTCTTGGCTCAGTCAGTACTAGCACATCGGTCCCAAGCTCGGTCCCAAGCTTAATAATACGCCCCTAGTAATGAACTCACACGAACACACTCTCAAATATTCTGTCAAAATAACACAGCAAATCAAAACAAAGGCGCAAATATGTATAGTTAGGTGCTGGCTTCAAGGTGTACTTCGGATCAAGGGGTTCTACAACAGTGAACCAATTTCAAATCGCTAGTTGCATATTGATTGTTGAACACACTCTCAAATATTCTGTCAAAATTACACAGCCAATCAAAACAAAGGCGCAAATATGTAAAGTTAGGTGCTGGTGCTGGCTTCAAGGTGTACTTCGGACCAAGGGGTTCTACTACAGTGATCCAATTTCAAATCGCTAGTTGCATATTGATTGTTGGTATTAGCAACAATCAATGTGCAACTAGCGATTTGAAATTGGTTCACTGTTGTAGAACCCCTATGTCCGAAGTTTACCTTGCAGCCTGCACCTTGCAATAATTCTTGCGCTTTTCGGTACCTTCCGGTACTAGTATCTTGGTTGTTGTTTTGATTCACTATGTTATTTTGACACACCATTTGAGAATGTGTTGGTGTGAGCTACGTTGTTAGGGGCGAATCATTGAGCTTGGGACCGAGCTTGGGACCGATGTGCTAGTACTGACTGAGCCAAGAAAAATATCGTATTTGTTCGGGACCTACTGGTCTTAGAGTTAGTCTATGGTATTAGGTTGTCTCGATGTACACAATAAAATTGTTGATAAAATTATGCACTGCTAATCGATGTAATTTGATCGATGTAAACGAGACAACGTAACTCATCGAGACAACGTGAATCGTCGTGACGTACTATACTGTTGTTACTACCGCACTACTGTAATACGTATAGTACTTAAATGAACACATCCAAATTTTTAGAGATTGCGGGCCAATTTTTTGGGGGGGATTTTTTTTTTTTAATAATTGTTTTTGTTGTTTTTGTTTTTTGGGTGAAAAAATATAAAAAATTAAATATAAATAACTCTTTTGGAGGGGGAGCTTTTTTTTCTTTGTTTTATTTTATTTTTTTGTTGGAATTGTATTTTTCTTTTTTTAATTTAGTAGGTAAATTTTTTTTTTGTAAAAGTAGCTCTTCTTCATTATTGGTGGTGGTGTTTTTTTTTTTTTTTTTTTTTGTCGGTATTTTGTTGTTTTTTTTTTTTTTTTTTTTTGAAAATTGATTTTTTTTTTTTTTTTGGGGGGATTCTCGCGTAACTTTTCAAAAGGACCTATCTAACAATTTGCTTATCCCGAGGAAAACGAGGTTGAAGAATATGAAAATATTTTTTGAAAATGTTTCAAACTGGATCAAGTTTTACCCATTCAATTGCTTTTGAGGGCAAGCATTGTTGTTGAATTTGCTACAGTAATGGTCTTTGTAGCATTTTATGTTAAAATAACAACGAAAATATCAAAAATGTTAGATAGGACATTTTGCTTAACCGAACTGTACATTGGTCGTGCCACATAGGACATTTTATTCCAATGATAGCTACATAGGTCATTTCAATTTGTATTATCATTCTATAAGTAAATTAGAACATAACACATAGCAATGGTACCGAACATTCAACCATTTCCTCGTCATCGCAGAGCGGGTCGTGTATGTTTCCAATGCTTACCGTTACCGGGATAGTTTCTACATACACTTCCTCGATGCTGTCTTCTTGTAGAGGATCCCGCGAAGGATCTGAACTATAACTGGCGACAACGCAACTTTGCTGGCTACCACATATAGCAACTTCCTCAAATTGTGCTGCTGATGATTGATCCGGATGTGATGAAAATATTGTTGTGGCTGCGGCTGCAAGAAACGACCAATATTCAAGATATATTTTGATTTATATAACCTTATTTTAAGGAACTAATGCACTTACCGAGGAGCAAATCGAACGGAGAATTATTAATTCCTTCCGACATTGTTGGAACGGTATTTTGAACTTTCTCCAATCGAACGACCGAAGTACGGATTTGCTTTGTTATGTTTGTTCTGATACTTCGGACGTTTAGCGCGACAGGTAAACTGAAACGTCTTATCAAACAGTAGAGCATCTCTATTGCGAAATCAGACATCGGACGTTTTGTTGATTTTCAATTTTCTTAATATTATGAAAACATATCAAAATGCGTGTTTTAACACAATGTTGATAAGTGCAATAGCAATAGTGTGCATTAATTAATTCAATTTGTTTACATTTGTTACATAGGACCTTTTGAAAAGTTACGCGAGAATTGAGATCTCGGTTGTAAAGAAGAAAGTGTGGTGAAAAAGGGGTTTTGGAATTTGGGGGGTGGGGTTGTGGTTTAGAGGATTACGATCATTCACAGAATGTCCCTGCTAGCACTGCGTCCTCTGCTGGTTAGAAATCGTTTGAACACCCTTCGGTTTGCATGCACAGTTCTAGTTCCCAAGCAATCTCGGGGATATGCTACAGCACAGAAGAAAGCGACCGCCCTGTCAGCTGCTTCCGATAGGAGTGATGTCTCGACCGATGTCCGACCGCTGGGAGAACGTGTGAAGGAAAATACCAAAACTGCCAGCTATATGGGAGTGATTGTACTCGGAGTCGGAGTCACGAGCGTGTTGTTTTACGCCATCTTCAAAGAGCTATTCTCCTCCAATAGCCCGAACAATATTTATACGGAAGCATTGGAGCGAATTAAGGATGAACCGAAGGTGAAGGACGCACTAGGAGCTCCGATTAAAGGTTTTGGGGAGGAAAGTCGTAGAGGTAGGAGAAATCGCGTAGCTCACACGACGTACGTCCGAGACGGTATTCAGTACATCAGGATGCAGTTTTACATACAAGGAATTAGGAATAAAGCGACCGTGCACTTAGAGAAGAGATTGGTTAGTTGATGGATTGTTCTAATGTTTAAAAAAATCTAACGATTTCCTAAAATTCCAGAACGAGTCCGGTGAATACGAATATCGCTATCTTTTCGTCCAGCTGGATTACTACCCGCATAGTACGATCATCCTGGAAGACAACCGTCTCCAACAGGATGCACTACAATCCGTGCCGAGTTTGCAAACAATTGTTTAAACAGTTTATTTTTATACACAATTCTGTCGCCAATCTACGTCATGTTATTGTAAATATGTTAGGTTTTAAACGTCTACATTGCGGAAATGGAAGGAGGTTTCTTTTGAAATTAAACAACCCCGTGAAATCTAAATTTTATGTGATTTATTCAAACGGCTACATCCTTTTCTGCTTCCACGGTACAACCTCCATGGCTCGGATTGTGTAACTTTCAAACAGCCAATCTTTCAGCTTGTCGGCAATCCACAAGAACACGACCAGCAACGAAAAGTACTGGATCCAGAATTGAGCCACCTTTTGCCAGAGGGAAGCATTATACAAAAGAGCAGTACGAGGACAGTCCTCTCCACCGATCAGCAGCTCAATAGTGATTTCGATGTCGCCGCTTCCATCCCGCGTCCACTTGGAGCGCTTCCGATCAAACTCGAAATGAGCGGCGTTCGATGACTCGATTTGGCGTAGGATCGATTCCGGTAGGAATTCCTCAACCGAGGAGACATTTTCATGTGGGTAGTAATTATGGCTGAAGTGCGACTTGATGTTGCGCATCATGAAAGGACATTGCAGCGCGGATGATTGGGTTGCTTTGAGATGGCCGAGATGGGTAATTTTACCGGATCTGAATGGATAGTTCGGTGGGCTTCGTTTGTGTAGGGCGATTAGAGCAGGGATGGTGAAGTGACAATTTTCCTGGAAAATAAAACAAATGGTTTCGAAAGTCAATAGGTTAATAGGCATTCTTCGGCTTTGACGCTCTTTTCAACAAGCTTACACCTGCTCTCAATTTAGTAGTCTAGAAGCACTTGAAATGTTATTAATTGAGAGCTTTCTCCGGCAAGCTCAGTGGTACTCTATGCCCAGGGTAAGTCGAGAATATTTTCAATCCGAACGATTCCCTCAACCGGACTAGGAATCGAAGTTCGCGGAAGACCATGTCGGGAAATGTCATTTGGCGAAATGCCCCGCTTGGCGAATTCCCATTTGACGGAAAATTTGGATAAATTAAAATGGAGTTCTTACATTATATGAATAAATGATTCAGAAACTTATGAACATAAAAAGTTGTTACCTTCTTTTGATCATGAGCTGATCTTTCGAGTTATATTGTTGTTCTGATTCGTGGTGCTACAATTCGACAAAGATTTTTCATTAGGACCTAACTGACAAACGTAAACAATGGCTTTTGCCGCGAATTTCTCGTCATTGAAAACTCGCCTAATCAATCCACCACGGTCATTTCAAAGAGGAAGAGTTCCGATAGAATTGGAAGCTTGCATGAGTAGCCATGCATTGTATTGTGCCACGAGAAATTTACGGAAGAAGCCATTGTTTACGTTTGTCAGTTAAGCCCTAATGAAAAATCTTTGTCGAGTTATTTGTATTTCGATCTGAGATTTTTCTTCTTTTTTGTAAGTCATTTCGTAAGGCTAACTTAATCTATATTCTAGGACATTTTTCCTTCTTTTAAGAACCTTAGAGTTAGTTTGAGTTCGCAATCTTTAGCACAAAGATTCATTAAGTTAGAAGGTTTGAGTCAGGTTTAAATGCGATTCCGTATAATTTCTGAAATACCCTCTCGTGGGTCAAATTTTCCACCTTGTCGACGGCGAGAGAGCTTATTTCGTGCTATAAACATGCATGTGAGACCCATAATTTGACCAGTAGTGAAAGTAATACATATTCTCGTCATTTTTTCAATGCCACGTCGTAGAACGTTTATATAAAGGCACTATGATACTGGCGGCTTATGCTGACTCTTAGACTTATTACTTTCATGGCGAAACGACTATTAGTACACTTTTCATTTTCTTGGCAACTTATGTTGTTGTTTATCCATTTGTTTATGGAATTAATAACCAAAATAGGGAAAGGTAATGTGGGTCTGTGGATCTAGGATTCGGCCTATGCTTAAAATTCGACGTAAATATTAATTCACTATTTTTACCCTGAAAATCAGAAAATATACATTAGTGCTGTCTCATTGACATATCAATATGAAGAAAAATTGAAGTCAGGCAATTTTGAAAGATAGGCCGAATTCAAGATCCATAGACCCACATAGAGCACTTTCCCCTACCTAGTTTTCTCGTGGTATAATAACTGAATGTAATTGCAACATCTTCGAAAAGGGTGAATGTTTTGATCAAGGTGAATTTAATATCTCAGGTGGTCTATTTTCTTCAGTTGGTGGAGAAGACGGGTGGAGCAGCGGGGTATCAAATGAGATTTAGCAGTGGAGCGAAAGAGTAAGGAACACTCAATATTGTATTACGCACATAATGACAATTGTTGATTGCATTTTTGCCTAGGAGTGAAGAGTTATATATTTATCTAAACGGTATGGGCTAAACGTTTTGTTTGCACACATAATCACGTGCTCTTTTTCTCCGAAATATTGGTAAACAAACCTTGCAGCCTGACGCTTTATATCCCATGGCATAGAACACAGGCCTGGCAGTGTGAAACTCATCATCTCTTTTACTCGTTTGGTTTAAAATGGAACTGCGAGTTTGACATCACAGGCACTGTTGCATAGGTGCAAAGGAGACAACTTCAGTATGCCAGACCAGTATTTTTCTTGATATGGATCGTATTAGTATGCGTTTAAATATGGCTGAAATTCTCATATACAGTATTGAGACCACCTGAGATTTTGATCGGGGTAATTATCTGACTGTTCGAAGTGAAGCACATAGTCACAGATAAGTGTTATTTAAGACCGACGATGACAGGCAGGTATATTAGAAATAGAACGCGGAGGGCCCGCTTAGGAAACACCATTTGAAGTAGTAGACTATTTTTTTTTAATGTGGTTTATATCAGTAGCAGTGTTTGGTGAGTGATATACAATATCCTAGGGTCATTGTTTTCGTATTACCTCCTTGTTTGCAAAGTTTAAAAAGTTCAAACATGGCAAATCAACCCGGCCGCGCACTAATTCAAAGTTTGTGAGTGGTAGGAATGCGAGGCGATGAGATTGAGTAGGAACAAGTATCCTTCATACCAAACAATAAATAAATAGAAAGGAAAAACAAATTAAAAATAAACCCGCTAGATAGAAAATAGAATCGTTCTTTTCTAGGTTTCAGATTAGTTCGGAATTGAAATATTTTTAAATCTAGGATGGCAACTAGATCCCAAGCTTGAGATTAGGCTTGTGTTATAGCCGAGAGTAATTTCAGAACCGGTTCAATCCAGTAAAATGTAATTACGGAGGACAAAACTTGATACGCGTGTGTTTATTCGATTCTTTTAAGGTCTGTATCCGCAATAATCCGGACACCTCAAAACATGAATAAAACATAAATTTCGCATTATTTTTCCGTCGTAGTTGTTAATTTCAGATTCATGGGATGTATTTTAACAATTCGTGAAGACAAAACATAGTTATTTGCATAAAATTTTCGAACTTTGCGCTTAACTCCGTCCATTAGGGTTTGTACAGGCTCTCCAGAAATCGTAGAAGCCGTCTTTGTCCAAATTTGCTGGAAGTGTTTGATGTCTTTGATTCCTTGCTTCTTTCCAGAAAGCTTCCGCTTCATCAGAGCCCAATATCTCTCGATTGGTCGTAGCTCTGGGCAATTTGGCAGGTTTGAGGTTTTTGGTATAATGTTCACTTGATTTGCTTGGTACCACTCCATCACAGTTTTAGCAAAGTAGCATGATGCCAAATCGGGCCAGAACAAAGGTTTTTCTTTGTGACTTTTGATCAAGGGTAGCAATCGCTTCTGCAGACACTCTTTTTGATAGATCTCCTTGTTGATTGTACCTGTAGTAACGAAAGATTTACTCTTTTTGCCAACACGTGCAAATTACTTGCCACACAAGGTATTTTTTTGTGCAAATTTCGATGCCTTCTTCGTTCTGAAATGCTCAGCTGTAGCATTTCTGGCCATAGCAGAATAAAAAGCCAACCCTCGAAGCTGCTTGAAATACTCCAGGACATAAGTCTCATCGTCCATAACAACGCATGAAAATTTCGTCAAATATTTGCAGTACAAACGTCGAGCCCGTGATTTTGCTGCCAAGTTCTGTTGGTCGTTACGATTTGGAACTGTTTGTACGTTATACGACTTAAGTCCCAAACGTTGTTTTGATTTTTGGACAAAACCAGGCGACATCCCTATTTTACGAGCCACCGTTCGAATGGAGAGATTTGGGTTTTTCGTTAATATCCTTTTCACCTTTCGGTCCATGACAGGATCAGCGCGTCCAATGTTTTTGTCACTTCTCGGTTTCCTCTCCACCGTCAAACGTTCCGAAAATGATTTGAGCACATCGTGAACAGTGGATTTAGGCAAGTCCAATGTTTTTGCAAGGTCCCGTATTGACAAGTCAGGATTTGCCGTACGCCCGTACAAAATTCGCTCGCGTACTTGTTTTTCTTTCGTCGCCATCTTGAATACTAAACATGAAATGTAAACACCAATCATAGTCTTTTTCATCATAAACTCTCAGCTATACCACAGTGAAATTTTTCATTCCTACGTGCAGTATTTCAAAAGTTACAATGAGTTGAAGGTGTCCGGATTAATGTGGATACAGACCTTATATTATGACTAACAAGAGTGAGCACTGGAAGGTAGAGCGAAGCAAGTCAAGGTTATTATAATAAAAGATATGCACACGTAAGGTGTGGCAAAGTTAGCAATGATATAACAGCTCTTCTTCTCTTAAAATTACATGTTCACAAGTTAAGTCTTTGAGGAGGTTTGCAAACCGTGCCAATTCAATTCAGGTCTTATTTCGCTTCCACGTGGTTGCGCCCAGCGGCTGGCAACCGACTGCCTAGTACAGCACTGCATAATTAATGGTGGCTTCCCTAATAAACATGTACCATACAGGAACGATATTATAAATGGTATGACTATACCACCTACAGTTGGGATGATACCCCGAATTGGCGGTTAGGCACCTCTTATGGTTATTGTTTATGCGGGTTGCCATCACGGTTAGAGTTCGACTGATAGAGCTGTCAAATTTTGTCTGCTGAGTCACGGGTTACTATGATTGATGGTGCAATGTCCCAGTTGTTGTCAATTCAATTTTCGGCGACAAACATTGTTCGTATAAGAGCTTTCTTTTCAAAGTATGCAACCGAGAGCTAAATGTTGTGTTAAAGCTGTGTTACATTACGCATAAGTACTGTATCGATTTTTTAATTCTGCTTATAGCTTATTCAGCTTCATTTGCTTTTATACAATTATAAAACAGCTTATAAGTAATAAACTTCGGATTAGGCAACTAAAAATGTTAGTTGGGTTGGTGACTCTGGTTGAACTTAGTTGTACAAACTGGTTGCGTTTCCGGACAGACACTCGGCTTCGGGGACTGGGTTTCAGGAGGACTTACTAAGGGAACGTCCATTAATAATGTCACGCAAAAAGTGACTTTTTATACCCCCTCCCTTGTCACGTTTTTTGTATGGACCTTCAATTTTTTTTGTATGGATTGTCACGTTTTCCCAAACCTCCCCTCCCCCTGGACATTCAACCGATCCGGCTCTTGACAGTGCTGGAGCTGTTGCATCACGAGCTACAGAACCGTAACGAACTGGCTGCAAGTTTGCTCCAACTTCTCGCAATTGATCGATGTGCCGCTTCCAAAGTCTACCATCGTCTGGTTGTACATAGTAGTGCAACTTGCTCAATTTTTCTGCAACATAGCCGTAATTCCATTTTAAAGGGTTTCTGATTAGCCAGGATAAACACGCAACACGTGGTTTAATTTATAATGGAAAAGAACGTGTAATAACTTCTGATTGTTTACATTGAATGAAAGGTAACGATGGCTGCCGAATGACAGCTTTGCTATGCACAGTGCCGTAGCTCGGAAGTGGGGGCGCAACGAGTGCAGTGGTTGCCAACCCAACACCACTGCTCAACCACAGCAGGTCTCCAAGCCTATCTTGGAGCGCAACCCCTTGAAGGTCATCACATCAGCCTGCTGCTCGGACGAACGCACTGACTCGATATGAATCAAACCTTGCTGGACCAAATCACGAAAGAAGTGGAACTTCGTATCCACGTGCTTTAGCCGTTTACAGTCCCGTTCATCCTCAGCGATCCTGATCGTAGACCGGAATTGGTCCATCCAAATTTCGTCCCCAAGTCGTGGAGCAGTCGAACCATCCACATTGCATGACACGCAGCCGTACACAACGCAGAGAGCTCTGCTTCCGTTGAAGAGAGTGCAACCGTTGGTTGCTTCCTGGTTACCTAACAGTGTAACCATGTAACTTGAAGATTCCACCCGTCACCGATCGCCGGTCCGCCAGATCGTTTGCCCAATCGGCATCGGAATAGATCTCCATCAGCGGAGCATCCTCATCCAACTTGTACACCAGTCCTACGTCTAGCGTACCTTTGATGTACCGCAACATCCGCTTCAGATGAACCCAGTGCTCATCGGTCGGGCACGACTGAAACTGACTGAAGTAGTTCGTAGCCAAATCTGGCCTGGTCATGAGGGATGCGTACATCAGACAGCCAACCAACTCACGATATGGCTTCGATGTCCGTTGCTGTCCATCTCCTTTCTTCAGCCGCAAATGGTTCTCTATCGGTGTCGAAACCGGCTTACACTCCGGCATCCCGAAGCGTTCCAGTAGCCCCTCGAAGTATCCACGCTGGCTTATCTTCAACACGCCTGCCTCACTATCACAGTCGACGCACATCCCGAGAAACTGCGAACCTCACCATCATCGGTCATTTCAAACACCGCAGCAAGTCTCCTCTTCACCGCCTGCAGAATCCTCAGCGACGAACCGAACAGCAGAATATCGTCGACATAAAGCACCAAAACCAACATTTCCTTGCCTAAGCCACGCGTGTAGAGACACTCATCATTTCTGCTCCGAACAAAGCCAAGTTTCTCCACGAAACCATGGAATCTCTCATTCCAGGTTCGAGACGCTTGCTTCAGTCCATAGATCGACCGATTCAAACGGCATACCAGTCCATTCCCTTGCTTAAACCCTTCCGGCGGCGTCATGTACACTTCGTCGGTGAGCTTTCCGTTTAAGAACGCAGTTTTGACGTCCATCTGATGGACTAGCAACCGCTCTCGGTTGGCCAACGCCAGTACCGCTCGAAGGGTGTCGAGCTTCACCACCGGGGAATACGTCTCTGTGTAATCAAAACACTGCTTCTGGGAGAAACCCCTCGCAACAAGCCTCGCCTTGTATTTGTCTGGCTTTCCCGATCCACCGCGCTTCACCTTAAACACCCATTTACAGGTGACGGCCGATCGTCCTTCGGGAGCTTTACCAGAGATCACGTTTCATTCCGCTTCAACGAATTCAACTCGTCGTCGACGGCGGCTTTCCACATCTCCCAGTCATCTCGCTTCTTCAATTCGTCGATCGAGCTCGGGATGTCCTCCACGAAATTCATCGCGCTAAGGGCGAATCCTGCGTACTCCATGTCAAAGTCCTGATGCCAAAAAGGTGCCGTTTTCGGCCTTCCGTTTTCCGCTTCATTTGCTTCCGGAACTGCCTCCGCATTTTCCGACTCTTCATTCTCTTCCGGACTGGCATATTTATCCTCCGACGGATTCTCGGTCTCATCAACTTCGCTTTCGTCTTCTTCAGGCTTCGCATTCACAGTTGACACTTCTATGAACTGATTCGCAGTCGTCCGCTCGACGCAACCAGTTTCGATGAGGTCCAAGATCACTTTCTTCGCGGGATTCCGATACGATACCCGTTGTGAGAATACCCGACAAAAATACCACTCCAGGCTTTGGCTTCAAGTTTTTTTCTCAGCTCCTGCGGCACGTGAACAAAAACCCGGCTTCCAAAGACCCGGATATTCGCTACATTTGGCTTCCGCGACTCCCACAGCTCGCACGGTGTTTGATTCGACTCGATCGCGGCAGGCGGACTTCTGTTCGTCAGGAAGGCTGCCGTCTCCACAGCCTGTCCTCAGAACCGCTTGTAGATACCCGAATCGGCCAACATCGCTCTGGCCTTCTCAATAAGCGTCCGGTTTAGACGCTCGCTAACACCGTTCTGTTCGGGGGTGTACGGTACGGTCCACTCAATCTGGATCCATTTGTCCTTACAGAACTTCTTGAACCGCTTACTCGTATATTCGCCTCCGTTATCGCATCGGAGACGCGAAATCTTCAGCCCGAACTTCGCCGTAACAAGAGCTTTTTATTCGACGAAACACTGCATCACCTCGTCCTTAGACGAAATCAGGTAAACCATCGCAAAATGGCTCCAATCGTCCGTGAACGTGACGAAGTACTTTTTCCCGAATAATCCTTCCGGCGTCACAGGGCCACACACATCGGTGTGTACGAGCTCAAGCACTCGCGACGTATGCTTTCCTTCGCGCGACGAGAACTGTTTCCTCGTTTGCTTCCCGACAAGACACGATTAACACGAGATTACACTTTTGTCCCCATCGGTATTCACTGACAGTCCCGAACCCATTCCGTTTCTCATCAAACACTTCAAACTCTTTTCGTTTAGATGTCCGAACCGTCGATGCCAAAGTTCGATATTCTTTTGGATCCGGCCACACGACATTAACGAGGAATTGTCCGTACTTTTCCTCACCGAGTAAAAGTCAAGTTCATATAGTTTATTACGCACCGATCCACTCGCGACGATTTCGGATCCACGATAAATTTCCGCTTTACCGCACTCAAACACTACGCGCATTCCAGCCACTGCTCCACTTTCAGCACTGAGAACAGGTTACAGCGCAATTTCGGTACATACAGTGCGTCTTTGATAGTACAATCAATCGACTTACCATTTACGATGGATACTACCTGTATCGTACCGGAGTGCTCCGCAACGATTGTCTCGCCATCCTTAGCAAGTGCAATTTCGATGGGTTTCTGTAAGCGACGTAGTTCGCTGAAAAGCTTCCGGTCACGCACCAGATGATCCGTTGCGCCGGATCGATGAACCATCTCGTCAGGTTTGACTCCTGGATATATTCCAGCTGCGAGTCGTGGATTTTTGAAATCAGCAACGATTTGCAGCGACGATCATTCTTCATTCGGTCCTCCCGTGCTTTTGCCTTCCGAGTCTTTTCCGCAGCGGCGTCATTCGGATCCTCCTTCAGCTCCTCCACATCCGCTACATTTTCCTGTACGCACTCGGACAGTTCTCGCTCTTCGAGAAGCACCTGCATGCGGAACCTCCATGCAGCGAAATTTGAGCCGTCGAAAAGTGGCAACAACACACGGTCCGAGGTTTCTTCCGTCATTTTTCCGAATCACTCCCGATAACTACTTTCGCACAACGTTACCTGGGCCCATAACTTAAAAAGATTTCGGATTAGCCAGGAAAAACACGCAACACGTGGTTTAATTAATAATGGAAAATAACGTGTAATAACTTCGGATTGTTTACATTGAATGAAAGGTAACGATGGCTGCCGAATGACAGCTTTGCTATGCACAGTGCCGTAGCTCAGAAGTGGGGGCGCAACGAGTGCAGCGGTTGCCAACCCAACACATTTGTCCTTCCCAAAATATTCACGAGCAGCGACTCTTGCTCCCACGGCAACTGTACGTGCATTAAGTTCTACTTCCATTGTTGCATCAGCTGAAGGCACCATAAAATCAATTCGTGACCGGATTTGACGATTGAAGACCGTCATCGACGGTGACTTACCGGTAACAGGGTGAATAGTTTTTGTAACTGAGTAACTGAGCAGGACGTTGCAAAGCTCAGCATGCATTCGCGATCTGTCACAAATTAGCGCCTTCATCTTACTCTTGAATGTCTGGATGAATCGCTCCGCCTACCCATTTGTAGCTGGATGGTACGAAACTTGAGGAATCTCTGGAACTCTGCAGCAGTCAACTGCACCTCATGATCCGAGACAAGTACAGATGGTATGCCGTAGGCTGCAAAAAACTCCCTGCAGGCGTGAATCGTAGTGTTCGTTGTAATGTCTTTCACGATCTTCACTTCTGGCCACTTCGTAAACGCATCAACAAATAGAATAAAGCACTGTCCCATGAACGGCCTAGCAAAATCCACAAATGGTTGCTTCGGTGTCTCCCAGCAGCGTAATGGTACATAAGCAGGATTCGGCCGAGTGGACTGACAGGCTGCACAGTTTCGAACTAACGTCTATATGTCCTTGCCAATCCGTTCCCACCACCAGACGTAACGCCAGACTCCAGACGTAACCTCTGGCGAGTGGCTTCAATTTAGTGCTCCCAAAGTGAGTCGAATGTAATTCGGTCAAAACCTTCTGTTGTAGCTCTGGTGGCACATACACACGAATCCCTCGCATGATACATCCTTTTTGCAACGAGAACTCATTCTGGTCGATTCCAAAACGATCCGTGCCTTATAACTACCTGCTTACCGTTCCTCAGACTTTGGATCCAAATTTTGACTGTATAATCAAAAGCTGTTGATTTCGCCAGATCGTCAACTGTCAGCGGCAACGTCTCGATAATGCTGACTCCTAGTAGATCTACCTCTTCGATGATATTTTCCGGAGTCATCGCCTTAACTGGAAGCCTCGAAAACGCATCCGCATTGTAGTGCTCTTTCGTTGGACGGAACCTGATCGTATAGTTGAAAGACTGTAGAAATGTGGCGTAGTGTTGCATTCGTAGCGCAGCCATAGTCGGTAGACCCTTTGACTCCGAGAAAATTTGCTTCACAGGTTCATTATCGGTTATCAGCTGGAACTTTTTCCCGTACAAGTACTGATAGAACTTCCGTATACCAAAGACTATGGCATACGCTTCACGGTCTACCTGTTTGTATTTTCTCTGCGTTTCGTTCAGAGTCTGTGACGCGTACTGGATCGGCCGCTCGGAGCCATCTAGGAAGATGTGGCAAAGCACAGCGCCGACTCCACAGGGAGAAGCATCAGTCATCAACACCAATGGTAACTCGGGGTTGTAATGCACCAAGAACCTCTCGGACTGCATTTCTTCCTCAACCTTCCTGAAAGCTTCGTCGCAGGACTTAGTCCACTGGAACGGTACATCGTTGTGCAGCAGCCCATAATAGTTCACCAATCCCACAAAAGATCGTACTTGCTCCTTCGTTTCCGGAACTGACATATTCTGTACTGCATCGATTTTTTGCTTCATTTTGAGTAACCCGTTTTGGTCCATGACGTAGCCATAGTATTCAATCTGGTTCGCACAGAATTGGCACTTGTCCTGATTGATCCGCATTTCGTAGTGGCTTAAGCGCTTCAGAACTTCCTCTAGCCACTGTAGATGGATCAGATCGTTCGAGCCTGTAATCCGAATATCGTCCAGGAAAACCGTAACCCCTGGAATTCCATTCAGAAGCTGTTCCATTAAGCGTTGCCAAATCACTGGTGCGGAGCTTATTCCGTACATCATCCCCGTAGGCCTGTGCAATTGATTTCTAGCTGCAAGTAAGCTTGCAAAAGATCGATCTTCGTAAATTTTTCTCCGCCCTCCACGTTTGTGAATAGCTCCTCAACGGTTGGTAAAGTAAGTAAGCAAGTCGGTCCTATCATTGCCCAAAATTTAATGAAAGGGGTCAAGGCAAAGGTGCGGGCATTTGGGTTGGGAGAAGAGGTTCAATAAACCAATGATGTCAAAACTTAACCATTTAGTAGTACTTTATTTCCAGAAAGTTTGAAAAGAATCGGGCTCAAGGAAAATTGTTGGTGACCTATTTTGTGTGTCCAAATTTCATCGAATACAGTCTTTACCAAATTGGGGTTGACCGCAACACAGACGCACTTTATTATTCATCTTCATCACAGGAACCACAGATGTGGTCCACCAAGCATGGTAAAAATCGGTTCACTTTGCACTCATTTCTCACTCAGACGCATCAACGTTCAGAAGTGAGCTGTACCACGTGTGAGTTATTCCGATTCTGTTCATCACTATTCGACTTTCATCCTATTCGTAGAAAAAAAAATAATTGAGAAAAACTGGCAGCTGATCGTATACTGAATGAATCGGACTGTAGCAGTGTGGACGATTTCTCATTGCCTATTTTTTACCCGCTGAATCAGTTCTTTGAATTGATTGACTTACACTCATTTCTTCAAATCATACCTTAAACATGATTTAACATTTCAAATAATGATCTAACATGGTGTTAAGTAATCAAAGGCAACATAAAAAACAGTAAGCGTCATATTAAGCCGTATCTCTGCTATGATCATTCCAGCTGATTGCATTCACTGAGTCAAATTATTCTCGTTCAGTGTATTCAAATCGCTTGCGCTCAGTGGCAACGCATTCATTCAGGTATAATGTAAAGATGAATTTTTTTTTCGCATGATTCTGTTTTCCTCGTTTATTCTTTCTATAGTTTTCGTTTTCGAAGATTCGTGTAGAATCGTTTGATAGGAAACATCACACTCCTTCACTATTCTGTGAGCAACCGAGGGTTGCTATTTTACATCGGTGGTGCTCATGCGAGTGAATGAATTTTCCCAAGCTTGCCACGCACTGGGGTTCACCTTCACCAGTACACCACTATCGCACGACGCGACTTGAAATTTCCTTCATTATAGCACCCTTCATCGCAAATGGAACGGTTCTTGTTTTTGCAAACGGAACGTTCGGGTTCAATCAAAGTTGCGCTGAAAGGCCCATAATCTTTCCCATCGACTAGCACATGTCACACTACTAGCAGATGTCACGCCTCCGCCACATCAATGGGCGCCCCGACTAAAAGTGTTGCGAAAAGGATGTACCCAAGTCGACAGTTGAAGGAGCTCAAATACGAAGGCAGCAACACTTTCTACTAGTTCAAGAAGTAACAGAGAGAAGGATTAACATCTTAATCAACTGTTTCTAATGTATATCTACTATATTATTGTGAAATAAACAATCGGTTTTGTTGAGTTGTGTGTAAATTTATTTTGCTGCTATTATTTTGGTGTCCGAAATTTAACGTGGACAGTCTTTAAATAAACTGATGTCTTGCTATAACAAATACTGTACTGTAAAAAAATATTTTTCTCGCAATATTTGTAAGAATAGAGTCAAGGCAAGAATGTAAAACCGGTCTACAAATATGATTGACGACAAACAAACTATCCGAGCCAATAACTATATCCATTTTCTTCATGACTATCCAGTAGGATCACAAAATAGAACTGCTTGAAGGGGCAGCTTGCTCTCCTGAAATCCAATGGAAAACCCCGAGGAACCCTGGTACGCAGAAATAAGGGTAGGCAGCACACAGCAACAGTATGCCAAAACCAAGTTTTCTAAAATATCAAACGAAATGGGAAGAATGTTTTAATTCCTTTCAATTTGGCAATACGATAAAACTGGTCTTAAATAAAATAGACAGCAGAAATCAATCAAAATGCTCTACAGTTGTATGCAAGGAAGACTTTATAAAACATTCAAAGCAACTTTAAAAATCTGAGGAAAAAAAATGCTCGAATTCTTCTAAAACATAGGTGGTCTTAAGCTCACTGGACAGAGCATACATCAATGTTGTCATTTACCTTAACCTGCGCGTCCAAAAAGAAATAGAACGTGTAAAACGCCAACCCCGATGAATCTTCAGGTAGATTAAACGCAACGGATGCACTTAGCTTATCCATTTTCCCATCCATGTTGGCATCGTCCGGTGTTACCTACAATTGAATCCATTAGTAAATGATCTCTTTGAACTTCAATCAGTCACATACTTTACCTTAATGGCGCCACAATTCTGCCGTTCCTCGGTAAGCTTGTTGTACGCTTCAAACGAACTGCATGTGATCAGATGCCGGTCGCCGTTATTAACTTCCGCCAGGAAGAGGTATCGATAGTTAAAGTTCACTTCGGGTTGTTCGTACACCAGCCGATAGCGATCCCACAGCGCACCGGGGTTGATGAACGATACGACGTAGTAGGGGAGTATCAACGAGAGTAGCATTACCAAACTGATTATCAGTGTTGTGAAGGAGCACAAATGGTTCTGGTAGAGTACGTAAACGGATTTCCTGTGCAGATTGAAGAGCTGCATAATTGTTGTTAATCTTTCGGATTGTTTTTTCACGCTGTCAACACGAGGAATCAACAAACTGTTTGATTCATCCTGTTGCCATAGCGACGAGTGGATTGAGCGTTCGCACGTGTTTAATTGCGCATGCGTGCGCCTTTTGAGGAGCTTTCTCTAACCGTACAAAGATGTGTTTACTTTTCTTTTGATGTATTTTCATTGATTGATCTCCATCAGTATAATCAGTCTTATGCTAGGACAAGCTTTTATTTAATCCCTTTGCTCTCCTATCCTACATGACATCCAAACGAATTCGACCAAGAGACCAAAGGAACGGGAACAATTTGTAGAGCGGTATTGACTATGCAATTCACAATAAATCTGTTTTATGAGCTAAGATCGCTATACGATAAGCTAGAATTAAACAAATGCAATTGTCTTTCAAATACTATGCTAGGTATAGGTGATGTCGGTTTTAGTTTTAACGATAATGACGATTTTTCACAATTCTCCGTTAAATCAAAGAACGACATTAGGTACAACAGCTTAGACGCCATTTCTAAAAATTAATGGAGTTCCTGCATCCAGGCAATGTGTCGTGTTTACTGCGCTTTCAAGCTGGCCTGTTTTTGCGCGTAGTACTCTTCACGGAATTTTTTGTTCATGGATCCACCGACCAGGGTTCGGACCCACTCGGGTGCCAGTCGGACCAAGCAGTACTGGATTCCGTGGGACCAGTAGCCGGTGGTTTGTTTCGATTTACCCAGCGTGAAGACGGCATGCTTGGCGTACGATTCGGCATCCGGAATGAACAGACCGCCTTTCATGACCGTGGTGGAGAAGTTGTTCATCTGGAAAGAGAGAAATTTGGTTATGTCGTTTAGAAAAGAAGAACCTGTTGTGACATGAGATTTTTTTTTTTATATCTTTATTATAGTGGCTTTCAGCCTCCTGGGCTGGTTCGCCACTTATGTGACATGAGATATATCCCAGCGGTTTAGGATGTGCAAGGTGTTAACGAAGTTTTAAACATAAAAAGGGTTTATTATTATTGTTGATGTTTTTTGTTGACGTAGGACTTAAGTCTCTCTTTTCTATTCCTATATAGGGGCGTCATTCAAAAATTTTTGAAATCGACCGCGTTACACTCGAGTGGGGATTTGGAACAATTATATTTTCTTTCTTTCTCACAGAAATTTTACGATACGTATTTCATTCGAAAAGTCGAACATATACGCGAAATCTCTGATGCTAACTTAATTCATTACATTTGTTTAAACTAAATATTAAGTCCAAAAAAAATTAAAATACAAAACTTTTGCTAGAAAATGACATCTTGTTTGCGCCAGGGGATTTTTCTTTTATTATCGTACAGGTTTGGGCCGAAGGGTCTCAAATTGTTACGAAACTATGTCCACGCGTAGGGTTCATGTATTGTTTAAATAATGTATCCAACGGTGCAAGCAAAAGGCGCTTTTGAAATTTTTGACGAATTCCATTGGGTAATTTTATAGAAATTGTTTCTTTCATCCCAGGAAATGGCCGATGGATGTCGTCACTGAGATAAAAGCTAATAACCCTTGCTTAAACATCTGAACTATGTGACGCTCGCCTAGTTTTTGACTAAGGTTGAACGCCCAAATCGTGCTTTTTCGACTCAGTAACCATATCTTGAGTAGTTTCTTCAAAGTAAGATTTTATTCTTACATATGACCAGTTGCTTGGCAATAGTCTAAGAACTTCAACTTTTTTCTCAGTTGTGTCGGCTTTTGAAAAAGCTGATTTCAAATTTAATAGCAGTTGATCGTAATTTTTTTTTTTTTTATTTCTTTATTACCGAGATTTTCAGCCCTGGGCTGAATGTAAGCTTATGAACAAAAAAACATATTTATTTTGAAATTTTCTATGCCCAGAAAATTGTTTTTTCCCGCTTTGTCAAGCAATTTTCCTTCACTGTGGAAATTTTTTTTAAATTTATATTTTTTTCAAATTTTTGAGAAAATTTCATTATAGGGTTACTGCTCCCATAGTAATCTCATTGTTCCTATATTCATCCTACAATGAATCAAACAATTGGGCAGCTGAAGGATCGGTTTCGCTTTCTAATAATGTTTGCTTACGTTAAATAACTACAACAAACATTACTAACTAATTTTTACACGCGTATATCGTTCTATTTCAAGTAGGATGAATTGCAAAGTGATGAGATTAATATAGGTACATCTTCCCTAGTTTGCAACAAAAAAAAAAAAAATTTCCACGATGAACTGTTCTTGAGTTCGGAATTTTTGAAGCTAGTGATGTTCGGGAAAATCGGTAAACTTCAATTGGCCTTTTGCTGGAAAACTGGCAACCCTGAATTTCTTAATATTGTTTTTTTGTTCATATATAGTTTCGTAACAATCTGAGACCCTTCGGCCCAATCTGTACGATAGTAAAAAAATCCCCCCCACACTCTGATTGGTTCACACATTTAGTTTTCTTTTACTGAGGTCGGCACATTTGTACTGAGATTTCAAACAGCTGAAAAACTTTGAATCATCAGCACATAAGACACATTATAAAAATGTTATATTTTTCTATCAATAGATAATGTTGGAATGAAACATTCATTGTACATTTCGAAAGATTTTATGGTTTCTTCAATTTTTATGACTTGTTTTTAGGTTTACCGAATTTTTCAGCTGTTTGAAATTTTACCGAACAGATTGAGCATACTGCCTCAGTTAAGTAAGGAAGGTAGATTGATAGCTGGCGATGGCAAACACTCTGGAGGGTGCACTGGCGAGCAGCCGTTGGGCAGATAGGCGTTGATGCTAGTAAGCGGCTAACTAGGCAGCCATTGGATATGTTGGCAAACTGGCCCCGTTCTTGAAAAAGGCCTTGAAGAATGGCCAACCAAGGGATCCGGTGCATCGGTCCGAAGACTGCGGTGAAGAAACCAAAGATCTCGGTGCCAAAAAAGACCACCCCTGCGAAAAAAGCTGCCCTGAAGAAGAACGCTGCCAAGAAGTAAACTTGCAACGTTATGTGTCACATAACCACACACCCAAAACAGTCCTTTTTGGCACCACCTATTCTTTTTTTTATCAAGTTTTTTTTTTCTAGTTTTTCCCCCAACCAAAAAAAAAAAAAAAATTTTGTGTTGTATTATATTCCTTTTTTTTTGGGGGCATATTTTTTTTGCAGTATTTTTTTGTCGGTAGTTGTTTGTTGGGCGTTCTTCCCAATCATTTTAAATTTATCAATGTGTTATTTTTTTGTGGGGGGGTAAAGAACAGCGACCCCCCCCGGCCACCCCCTACCAACACACAGGGGGTGGCTGGGGAGAGGGTTGTTTTATTTTTTTTTTGTTGTGTGGGAAAAAAAAAAAAAGGGGGGGGGTAACGTTTGCATTAAAAAAAAAAAATGGACAAAAATTGCCGATTTTTCATGGGTTTACCTTCACCCGCACTGACAAAACTACCCATGCAGCATCAATCATAGTAACCCATGAGTCAGCAGACAAAATTTGACAGCTCTATCAGTCGAACTCTAACCGTGATGGCAAAAACAGTGAAGCAACTCCGTTCAGAAATGTGCGCGTTCAAAGAACGGCACCCCCGCCGCGTCGAAAACGGACATCGTGCGGCACTTTGTGGACGCCGGATACGCCCGTTCCGGCATCTACAACATCTTGGCACTATTAGACAACAATCAGAGCATCGAAAGAAGCCCGGTTCCGGACGGCCGACGACCCTGAGCGACAAGAAGCTCCAAAGGATGCTGAAGAGGAAGACCGAGGGAAAAGTGGCTACATCGCTGCGTGCGCTTGGCCGGGAGGTCGGTTCAACCGGCCAATCAGTGAAAAAGTACTTGGCGAACATAAACATACATGTCAGGAAGCGGAAGTCGCGTCCACTGGTTTCGGAGCTGTAGGCAATGACGCAGTGGCAGCGGCGAATCGCGACGTGGCGGTGGTGATGGACGACGAGACCTATCTCACCCTGGATGGCAACGACTGGCAGGGCACTTTGTATTTTACTTCCCCCACGAAGGAAGTGAGCTCCGAGGTGAAGTTCATTTCACACACCAAGTTCCCCAAGAAGGTGCTGCTGTGGCTGACAACCAACGAGAAGGGGATGTCAAAGCCGCTTTTCTTTCGCTCCGGCTGGCCGTGAACGGGGAAATTTATAGTACGAAATGCTTGCCGGAAGTTGCGTCGTTCATCAAGAAATACCATAAGGGCAAAGACGCGGTGTTCTGGCCGGATCTGGCGTCGGCCCACTACTCGAAGCGATCGGTGGAGGAGATGAAGCGGCTGAATATCGATGTGGTACCCAAGTCGGCGAACCCGCCCAACGTCCCCCAGCTGCGTCCCATCGAGAATTTCTGGGCCAACCTGAAGCGTAAGATCTACTCCAACAATTTTGTCTCGAAAACTGAGGAGGAATTGATAAATAAAACGAAGGAAGAACTCAAAAACATGCCTACACACATGTTGTCGTCTGCCATGGCGAATGTTCTGATCAAACTGCCGGCAGGCCGCTTGCAAGAGCGTAGAATTTTTTTGCAAGTAGGCTTAAATAATTACCTTCCATGGGAAATTTATCAAAAGCAATTATCTGTCTTAGCTTTTTTTTATCACCATCCTAAAAAAGTCCATTTTTTTAATGCAAACGTTATTTTAAATGTGCATGGTTTGGAGAGGGTGACGTTTTAGGCAACAGCTCTGCAAAGTATTGTTTCGATGTGATGATCTGAGATGACTTTTTTATATCTATTATCAAAATGATCATGTAGAGGTTCCATAAAGTAGTTTTTTTTAAGAAATGGCCAATCTTCTGCAAAAAATGTAATAAATTGGAGGTTTTTTTAGCTTTAGTGAACCTTATGTTTTGTAAATTTGTTTATTTTTCTACTGATTTCTCACATGTAGGGTACATGGCCCTTGGCTCAACCTTATATGCAGCGGTCGATTATAATTTTAATTATAACTCATAAAGTATTGAGTTAGAAACGAAATTCAACTAGTCATACATTCGAATCTCGGAGAGGGTTACGGCAAGGTGATGGATTGTCGTGTTTGTTGTTTAACATTGCATTGGAGGGTGTGATTCGAAGAGCTGGGATAGACACGAGTGGCACGATCTTCAGGAAGTCTGTCCAACTATTTGGCTTCGCCAACGACGTTGATATCGTAGCACGTAACTTTGAGACGATGGCGGAAACGTACATCAGACTTAAGGCTGAAGCTGGTAGGATTGGGCTTGTGATTAATGCGTTAAAAACAAAATACATGAAGGGAAGAGGCTCACGAGAAGACAATGTTAGCCTCCTAGCACGAGTTCAGATCGACGGTGATGAAATCGAGGTAGTAGACGAATTTGTGCATCTGGGCTCATTGGTGACCGCCGATAACGACACCAGCAGAGAAATACAAAGGCGCATTATGGCTGGTAATCGTGCCTACTTTGGACTCCGAAGGACGCTAAGATCGAACAAAGTTCGCCGAACCACAAAGTTGACCATCTACAAGACATTAATTAGACCGGTAGTTCTCTACGGCCACGAAACATGGACATTGCTAGTGGAGGACCAACGCGCCCTTGGAGTCTTTGAACGGAAGGTGCTGCGTACGATCTACGGTGGAGTGCAGATGGAAGACGGAACGTGGAGGAGGCGAATGAACCACGAATTGCACCAGTTGCTGGGAGAACCTCCCATCGTACACATCGCAAAAATCGGTCGACTACGATGGGCTGGGCATGTCGTAAGAATGTCGGACGACAGCCCTGTGAAAATGGTTCTCGAAAACGAACCGACAGGTACAAGAAGAAGAGGCGCGCAACGAGCAAGGTGGATCGATCAAGTAGAAGGCGACCTGCGGACCCTCCGCAGACAGCGAGGCTGGTGAGGAACAGCCATGGACCGATTACAATGGAAACAACTTCTGTGTACAGCAGAGGCCACACCGGCCTTAGTCTGATTGGTAAGGTAAGGTACTCGACGCCATTATATAAAACGGGCAAGATATGGCGAGCAGCTATCGGTGATACATATCAGCTCTAAGCTGCGCATTGTCAAATCGTCCAGCACAGTCTACAACCTAGTAAAATTTCTGGCCGTGGCGTTGGTGCCGGTGGTCTACCTCACTGCGGTGATGGAATACCTGGCAGCTGAAGTCCTCGAGTTGGCAGAAACGCCCCCAGGGATCATGTTTAAGCCCCCTTTTGTATATTTTTTATGTCAAAAACATTGATGTTTATCTAAGTGACAACTGTACGTTGAGACAACTTGCATATGACGGTATAGTATCAGTAACAAGGCCCAATGGGGTCGACCTACTAGGACCCTTACAGGATACCTTTGACAATTTGTCTACTTGGACTCTCGAGCTAGGTATCGAATTCTCTACGGAGAAAACTGAGTTGATTGTTTTTTTTCTAGGCACCATAACCCAGCACAACCGGAGCTTCAACTGTGGGGTACACCGATAACTCATTCTATGTCATTTTGATATCTTGGGGTCTGGTTTGATTCTAAGTGCACCTGGAGATCCCATATAGAGTATCTGAAGTGAAAGTGCCAGCAAAGAATCAATTTTCGCTGCATAATGACCGGGATCTGGTGAGGAGCATATCCGTATGATCTTATAAGGTTGTACCGGAGAACAAATTTTGTCGGTTTAAGAATACGGTAGTTTTTGTTTTCAGTCGGCAGCTCGATTGCACATAATAAAACTAGAACTTATTCAGTATCGGTGTCTTCGTATCGCGTTAGGTGGCATACCATGAGTCTTGAAGTGCTGGCTGGCATGTTGCCACTCTCGGATCGGTTTTCAGAATTGTTACTCGGGCTCCTCACCAGGTGTGAAGTTATGAACCCCCGGGTGATCGAAAACTTTGAGAAGCTTCTCGAGTTGAATCCTCAACTCGCTTAAACCACTTGTACCACACAGGATGTCAGCCCTTCGCCGAATATTTGACAATTCGGTTAATTTTGATTTATCTATGAAGCAGGAGCTTCATGGAATCCCAGAGCATCATCGTCCTATGATTGCTCCGGTGATACTTGCTGTAAAAATTGCCCAAGTTGATTCTACCAAAACCAAAAACTGACGGGTCATTGATTGAGGAGTCCACCGGCTTTGGTATTTACAATGGAATTTATAGCGGAAATCGTAGACTCCAAACTCCTTGTACCTTGTATGTCGCTAAATTAGCTGCAATACACATTCTTGCCTCACTAACACCGGATCAGTTCCTCATTTTTACTGATGCTCTCAGTTCTTTAGAGGCTATTCGCTCCTCGAGGCCGGTAAAGCACTCCTCGTATTTTCTCATGAAAATACAGGACCTTCTAAGTGCTTTATCTTGGCGTTATTTTATCATCACCTTTGTATGGGTCCCATCTCATTGTTCAATTCCGGGCAATGAGAAAGCGGACTCGCTTGCAAAGGCGGCGCTATGGAAGGCGATATTTGTGATCGACAAATCGCATTCAACGATTTTTTTCCTATTTTTCGTCAACAGTCACTCGTCAGCTGTCGGTATTAATTGAGTAAAGGAGATATGGGGCGATGATATTCTATCATCCCAAAGGTGTCGAAGACATTTTGGTTTTGGGAGATGGATGTGGGTCGAGACTTCATTCGTATAATGTCTCGCCTCATGTCCAATCAATATATTTTGAACGCTCATTCATACCTTGTTTGGCTGAGTGACAGGAATCTCTGTGAATGTGGACAAGGTTACCAGGACGCAGATCACGTAATTTAGTCTTGTGCTGAGCATCGTGGAGTCAGATCTAAGCTCCATGATTCCCTTCGGGCTCGAGGTAGTCAACCCAATGTACCTGTTCGAGATATTTTGTCTCTACGTGATCTATAGTTTATGAAACTAATTTATGTGTTTTTGACTAACCTATATGTTAAGTTTAAGTTTTTGATTTCAGTGTTTGTGTTTGTGTTATTTTTCTTTGAAAATGTTGAAATAAAAAACAAGTTCAGTTAGAAGTATACTATCTACAGGGTAGGCCCAAATAAGTAACGCATGAAACAAAGACTGTATCTCCAACGAAAAGACAAATATTTTAAATGTTTCTTTGTTATTCTATTTATTATATTTTATTGTTTATGTGTACAGATTTACATTTCGTGTCTATCGCCTTAAGTTTTAATTATAGCCCTTAGTCTCTTCGGAAAGGCATTACAAGCGGCACGCACCTGATTTTCGGGGATTTCATCTCATATCTTCTGTATGGTAGGTTTGAGTGTTTCAATACCCATTGGTTTGAGATCTCGAAAGTGAGCTTCCATGATTCCTCAAATAGAGAAATCCAGAGGATTTGCATCTGGCAAAGAAGCTGGCCATAATTCCTTAGGAATGAAGTCTGGCAAATTCTTGGTGCACCATGCTTGGGTAATCTTTGCTCCATGGGACGGCACAGAATCCTTTTGAAATAGCCAGTTGCAGTTACCTAACATCGTTGAAGTATGCTTCTCCAAAAACTTTTCCAGGACCTCTTTTACGTAGTATGCTGCGTTGATTTTTACACCTTTATCAATGAAAATCAGTGGTAAACGACCTTCCGGAGAAATCGCTCCCCAAACCATGCTCGAAGTATGATTTTGGAAGCGTTGAACTGCGTGAATTGAAGGAGAGATATCCTGAATGCTCGCTGCACAGACCCTGTAATGTTGAGCGTTGAAACTTCGCTGCATTACGCAATTTTTCTCATCCGAAAACACAATCCTGGAATCACCGTGCCGACGAAGTAATTCGCGACAACGAATGACTCTGTACTTCTTGTTGGCTTCCGAAAGTCCATGATTTTTTCTATTCTTGTACGGCACTAATCTCAAATCCTCTTTGAGAACTGATCTGATAGTTTTCCTGGAGACGTCCATATCCTGAGCCAGTTTATATGAAGAACGACAAGGATTTCGGCGAATTCGCTCACGCACCGCCTTTACAAGCCGTTTGGTACGTACACTGCGAGGACGATCTGGTTTTTTCTTTGAACCGATGGTTCCCCTCGTCCTTCATCTTCTCAACGACGGCTCGATTAATGTGCGGCATATTCCTTCCTTCCGGGTCTCGGCCAGTATCTGGTTGGGACGCTTTCCCTCCAAATGCAACTGCAAAATCCGTTGTCTTTTGAAATCCACATATTTCTTAGGCACTTCCTGTCGACGGAATCTAGCGAACACTAGTTTGTTTACATATTAATCAGTGCCTCTTTAATATGCTGGCAACCAGATGGCTCTTGCGATGGCTAGAAGAATTTCACACTGAAACAAAGTACTACGTCACTTATTTGGGCCTACCCTGTACATGTATATAAAAATGAATTTCTGTCTGTGTGTATGTCTGTCTGTCTGTCTGACCCTTATAGACTCGGAAACTGCTGATCCGATCGGCGTGAAAACTCGTATGCAAGAGTTTTTGGGGCCGGGGGAGGTTTTTATGATGGTTTGTGACCCCTCCCCTCTCTGGAAGGGATGGTTCTGATACAAATGAAACAGAAGTTTCTGCATAACTCAAGAACTAACGAAGTATATGGAACCAAATTTGGCATGTGGGGTTTTTTGGAGAAAAAACATGTTTCATGGGGGTTCGAGACCCCTCCTCTCTCTGGAAGGAGGGGTTCTCATACAAATGAAACCCAAATTTAAACCAGACATGAGAATTATCCCTACAGTTATGAAAATTTGTATGCTGGGGTTTTTGGGGCAGAAAAAGGTTCATTAGATGGTTCGAGAGTCGTTCCCCGTTTGAAAGGGGGGGGGGGGAGGGGTCCCATACAAATGAAACACAAATTTCTGCATAACTCGAGAACTAATCAAGCAAATGGAACCAAATTTGGCATGTGGGGTTTTTTAGAGGCAGGATTTTTTTCTATGGTGGCTCGAGACCCCTTCCCTCTCTGGGGGGGGGGGGGGGGGGGGGGTTCTCATGCAAATGAAACAAAAATTTCAACCAAACATGAGAATTAGCCTAATCTAAAACACGAAATGTGTATTTCTCGGGTAAGAAGCATTTTCTGATAGAAGTTTGAACCCCTTCCTAGTCGAGAATGGAGGTTGCTTGAGTTATTCTCAGTGCTAAATTATGCACAAGAAGTTAATCTAAGGTTATGCAATAAAAAATTACGTTCATACTGACAGGATACGGCGTTGTTTAAAGATAAATGTTTTGTCTATGAAATGCTTCTACACAGAAAGAAAAACTGTGGTAAAAACTTACGATCCAAGGGTTTAATTAAAAACACACACACACAACTATGTTTAATTTCGCAGAATTTAAACACGTTAGCAAACGAAAATATTTGAACAAAACTTATTCCTAAGAAATCCATTAAAGCGCCGGTTTTATTAAATTTTAATTCATTTAGTTGCAAGCGCAGCAAGGCTTGCACCGGGTTCAGCTAGTTAGAAATAAAAATACTTTTACAAAACAATGATAATTTAAACACCCACCCTTCTTCTCAACCATTAAAATTGTTATTCCCTCTTACCTCAAGACGGCTGCGAGTAATCGGTTCTTCCCTTTAAACTTTATTTTTAAGATCATAAATGTTTATTGAAATAGAAATTTTGGCTCTGTACAGTTAATTCGATTGAGCCCGTACAACTAAAAGAAATTGATAAAAAAAAAAAAAAAAAAACAATGGCCAGGCTACGTCAACCAGCTTTACATGCATGTTTCAGCTTGCAGTCTTTTGTGATCATAAGACTCGAGGAGGCATGAGATAGGAACTTGTCGCACCCACCTTCCAGGTTGTCAACTCACCATTTGAAGTTCAGAAAACAATCCTTCAACGAAAATCAACTTCGCCAATCACGCTACCACCGTTCAATTGCCCCTACCGTTCCATCCATCGCAAAACATGAACGACTGGCTCAGACCAAATCTCTCAGTCCCAGTGAATCAGCGCTGAAAATAAAATTGGACCATACACGTTTTAGAATGTATTCCCAATCGGTTTAACTTTCAATATTGGCTGTTTCCAACTACCCTCATACATATTAACCATCGCGGAAGTGCAGCTTATTGTCCATTAAAGAATGCTGTTGAGCTTTTATCTTAACGAGCAGCCGGAACTCAACTCACCTGTTTTTATGATGATTCTGCAACACAAAAACACACTCGAGTTCGAATCAAATCCGGCTCAGAGCTCGATTCACCTCGCAGGGGAATCCAACTGGAACCCTTACATTGTATCAATTTATTTAAACCTCATGCGCTGCCTAGCTGCCGAAACCTTCATACACCCTTAGAGCTGGCGCTGCGTGGAAAAATGCACGAGTTGTTTGTTGATATTCAAGCACAAACGGAGCATGAAATGAGCCAAGCTTTTACCTGCCGCGCCGGCAACAATGTTTTATTTACGTTTATCGTTTGAGTAATGTGAATCAATTGTGTTAAAGAGGTGTGTTTTACCATTGTACTAATTTAACGCCACAGATTTTTGGATATAATATTTGTCTTGGCAGTACGTCATCTGATCAAAGGTTCCCACAAATCTCAACAAACCGTCGAATTCGGGACCTTGCGTAAGTATGATGATACTCTAGTAAGTTGTAAACAACCTGTGTTCATGACAAACGGAGATGCACAAGCTTTGCTCATAGCTTAAACAGCTCATAACCAAGCGATTTTCGGAAACTGGTCAATCCAGTTTGGAGCAACGATGTGGCACGGAATTATTGTTTTAGTGATCGTAATTCGCAATCATTCCTTGGGTGATTTTTTTGACAATAGATCGTGCTGTTGAAACGAAACCTCTCTCGTTACCTTGACAACATCCGTGATTATGACAATTTTATCCTTATTCGAATTTCAGAATTTCAATAAATTGTTCAAATATTCAATATTCCTAAAATGCAAAACCTTCAACAGTTCGTCCATTGTTTCAAGATAAACCACGCCATTCGAGAACATGATTAAACAAATGAGCAGAATGACATCCGTGAAATGGTGCGCCTCGACAGCATACTCCGTTTAGTCGCTTAGTTGAACTTGAACTGAGCCATCTTTTGTTCTATCAAACGGCGGCTTTGTTTTGTCTCATCGCTCCACAATCTAAAGAACACATTATGGCAGCTAAGTGGCTCGGACTATTTCGCTAGTTGCACTCGCGAATTATCTTGTCACCATCTCCAGCACGCTGTTCGCATTCAAAGCATGTTATCACCATCGGCCAACCCCGTCCTACTATGCAATTACCATTCAATCTCCGCTCAAGCACTTAGTAATAATTAGACAACACATTTCAGCCTACTGCTCCAAGTGTATCTCCCGTGCAACCCTTTGCCTCTGGAGTTCTTCGAGTGAAGTACCGAGAAACAGTATTGCCAGTTTGAATTTGATTATGAGAAAGATACAGAGGATAGGCAAAATGATTGAGATAGGCAAAATTTTGCCCAAATTCGATTCCTTATAACTTTTTAAAAAATTGTTGAATTTGGACAAAACTGAAAGCATTCGACGGCAAATCTAGTCAAAATTTAGGAACATGCATGGTCACGAATACTGGCCACCGGAAACCGGAGATGTTTCGGATTTTCAGAGGGCATGTCAAATAGACATTTTTTCTGCTGCTCGTATTTTTGTGTTGTGTGAAGTTACATCGATGACCCCTATTTTCCTAGAAACTAGAACTCATTGAAAATTGAATGCCGGCAAATGCACTAAGATTCGTTGAAAAACCATTTATGGCCATTTCCGTAAAACTGGTTCCGGATACTATGGTCAATCATGTATATCCTTCCAATCATGTATATATGTATCATCAAAACATCAAGATTTTTCATGGAAGTGCTTCAGAGAGCATATTCAGGACGATCAGTTGCCCTGAACACTCTGTAGTAGGTTCCAGGTGCCCCGGGGGAAGTGGCCAATTTGGAAAATGTCCGGAACCATATCAATATGGGTATCAAACTTCAAGATTTTCCTAGGTGATACTTCTAAATGCATTGTAGAACCAGCAGCTGCCATGACCACTCTGTAGTAGGTTCCAGGTGCTCCGGGGGAAGTGGCCATGAAAATGTCCGGAACCATATCAATATGGGTATCAAACCAAGATCGAGGTGATACCAAATGCATTTAGAACCAGCAGCTGCCATGACCACTCTGTAGTAGGTTCCAGGTGCTCCGGGGGAAGTGGCCAATTTGGAAAATGTCCGGAATCATATCAATATGGGTATCAAACTTCAAGATTTTTCGAGGTGATACTTCTAAATGCATTGTAGAACCAGCAGCTGCCATGACCACTCTGTAGTAGGTTCCAGGTGCTCCGGGGGAAGTGGCCAATTTGGAAAATGTCCGGAACCATATCAATATGGGTATCAAACTTCAAGATTTTTCGAGGTGATACTTCTAAATGGTGCCATGTTCAATTTTCATTAGTGTCCCCTCCGCCTCGTAGCATATTGTCACAAATCCACTAGACCCCCCTCTCCCCTTAAATGCTACGTCATTGATGGACGACCTTTAATAAGCTCATAAATAACCTTATGAATTTTATCTAGGTGTGTATGTAATCAGTAATCATCTTAAAATACCAATACATTGATGAAATTTCATTTTTGTATTTTTGTTGCTTCATTTTGCCTTATGTTTTTCGTTATAAAATTCGCATGAGTGCGAGTGCGCTTTTTATTCAGTGGTCACGGTCAGAACTATGGATTGTTTTGTCTGCTTCTTTTGTTCTCATGGGATGGTGTGCAGAAGCTTTGTTGTTGTATAAAAAGTCGTCGTGAATGTTTAAAATCAATAGTTTTAAATATTGGAATCGAAGCGTGGAAAATTTCCCAATCGATTGGTGCAAACATTTTGGAAATCAATCGTGGAATGACTTAGTTATTAACGTTCAAAACCTATATATTTTTCGTGACGCTCCAAATTTTCGCAATTCGAACGTGTACCCCAGTATTGAAAACACAGACGTAGTCCTACGTCAAAAAATGTAACTGTGAGTTTTTCTTCGGCTATATTCTACTGTTCGCATAACTTATAAGTTTTAAATCTTATGACTTATCCTATTTCGAGGAAACGTTTATTTGATTTTTTTTCATGCGTTTCTAAAGGGCTTCACATAAAGACTGTATTCGATGAAATTTGGACACACAAAATAGGTCACCAAAAATTTTCCTTGAGCCCGATTCTTTTCAAACTTTCTGGAAATAAAGTACTACTAAATTGTTAAGTTTTGACATCATTGGTTTATTGAACCTCTTCTCCCAACCCAAATGCCCGCACCTTTGCCTTCACCTCTTTCATCAAGTTTTGGGCAATGATAGGACCGACTTGCTTACTTACTTTTAACCACACTTTCTTTAGTTCAAGTTCATTTTCTATCAGTTTTGGAGTTTTAACGAGCTTTGCCTTCATGATTGCCCAAAATGTTTCAATTGGGCGAAGTTCCGGAGTGTTTGGAGGGTTGACGTCTTTTGGTACAAAAACTACATTATCAATCCGGCCAAAACAGTGTCGGGCCATCGTGAGATCTCAAGAAGGGCAGAAGTCGTTTTTGGAGGAATTCGTCCTTGTAGATTTGTCCGTTGACGGTCCCAGAGGTGATGAAGGCTGACTTATTTTGCCACATCCGCAGATCGCTTGCCAGACAAGGAATTTTTTGGCGAATTTCGCCAGTTTCTTCTTCCGTACACTCTCCGGAACGGCCAACTTAGAGGTGGCGACGTAGTGTTCCTGTCCTGGCATTTGTTTGGTGTCGGCTTTAATGTAGGTCTCATCGTCCATCACAATGCAGAACGGTTTTGTGAGCCACTCCCTGTACAGTTTTCTTGCACGAGTTTTGGCCACCGAGTTCTGTTTATCGCTCCGGTTCGGTGCCTTCTGGACCTTGTACACATGTAATCCAGAACGTTTCATTGTTTTCTGCACAAAACAAACTGAAACTTTCGCCTTTTTCGCAACATCCCTGATCGAAATGTTGGGATAACGCTTAAATTGGTTCAATACCATCCTGGCCTTCTCCGGATTTGATGTGCCACGTTTTTTGCCACTACCATTTTTCCGCTTGGTTGTCTTACGGTCCTTGAACGTTTTGATCACATGAGATACGGTTGAATGTGCGATTCCGAGCTGTTTTCCGATCCATCGATGAGAAGCATTTGGATTTTCGAAGTGAGTGCGCAAAATTTGTTGGCGCACTATTTCTTCGTTCGAAGCCATCACTGAAATCACTCGACCGATTTTCACGAAACTCATTACACAATTGACACAACACAATGAAATACATTCAGTTAAAATTTCAATAATTTTTATCCACACGCTAAAAAGTTACGAACGATTGCGTGTGTCAAATTTCATCGAATACAGTCTTTAAAAGTTACGACTTGTATTCATAATGCATCATATAGATAATTGCATGATAACGTCGTCGATGCAGTTCTTACATCGCAGGGAGCTTGTTTACGCAGATTTAGATAATTTTCGATAAAATCAGTTTGAGTTATTGTGCGCTAAGATTTTTGCGATTGAAAATAAATTGCCCAAAACATACACAAATTCTTATTTTCACATCATTTTCTTAATCGAATAGTATGAAATCCACAAAAAGGGACTGGCATATTTTGTTTCTTAGGTTTAAACTCTAACACCTTGTGAACAAGCTCCCGTAGATGTTAAAAAAGTGAGGTGCATTTATCTATACTGATAATTATATTCGGTGACTAACTAGCCCAGGAGGCTTAAAGTCACCCTAATAAAGACTTAAAAAAAATTATAATTATATTGACCCGGGTTTGATCCAACAATTTATTTTTAATTTTTGAACGAAATTTTAATTTTTATGAACTCAAAATTATCATTTATATATTAATTTTAAGACTATGGTTCAATCTTGGATTGGACCGAATTGGTCGTTTAGTATCTGTGCCGGCGGATCGTATGTAGTCCATTTATTTGTTAAAGTGTCTTCTACGAAAATCGTCGTCAAATTGAACTAAGTTGACTTCTTAACTGCTTAATATTTTTGAGTATGCAACGCATAATTGACAAAATATCATATAACAACGTCGAGGATATTGAACATCCAAGGAAATAGAAAGTTAGGTTCGAATGCCCCGTAAAAGTAGCCAAATTATGATTTCAACAGAACCTAGCCGTGCGACGAATCAAAATTTGTAGAATTCATGGGCAATTCATAAGAAACCATATCAATAGTACAAGAGAGCCAGATACCCGAGCAAAGGATTATACCAAATGGATAACAAGTTCTAATACCAGGTTATCATTGTTTGATCGCTGAATATGTTAACAGAATGAATTACAAAAAAATACTCGTTGAATACCATAATAATAGCTCATTTTGTTATCACCGCGAACATCTTGATAACAAATGCTGTATTGTAAGCAAATTTATTGAAATAGTTTGAAATTATGTTATCAATTTGAAAGCAAATTTTCACGCTAATATCTGAAAAAAAAAAATATTTTGGTAAAAGCATAATTTCTTGTTCAAATATGCTGGTAATATTCATAGTTTGGCATTCAACTAATAACGTTCGTAAAAAATGTAGTATGAAAATGATAACATATGATAACAAAATTTGCCAATGGTGATAACTAAATTTAATATGTGATAACAGCGGAAATCAAAACGATATCTGGGGTAAGAGAGCTTGTTGTTTATATGATGCCAGCTTACTATGTTCCTTAGCTAGGGTACCGAATGGATACCCCGTAAAAGTAGTCAAATAATGGTCTACCGGCACCAATTCTGAGCGGTCAATTCCGTCCATTCCAAGACTATTCGCTTTAGTTATAAAATTCATATTTTAACGATTATTTTTCGCAAATTTTTTTTGTAATATTGTAATAAAATGAATGAGAAATTGTTGGATCGGTTCTGGGTAAATATGACCCAAATGCATTATTCGAAACTTTTTTTCCCAATTTTCAAACTGAAAAAATAATAATATCGGCAACCCTGCCCCTCTGTTTCTCACGCAGATCAACGTTTCAATGTTCTAAGCATTTGCGATCACCGATCATTATCTTTAGACGTTCTGCGCTTATATCCCGCCAGCTGCATGCATTTCAGCCCTAGCTGATTATTCACTAAGTCGAAATTATTAAGCACTTGACCCCTTCAATATGTCATACATAAACAGGTTCTCACCCCGCCGGATGCCATTTAAAAAAAAATAACAAACGGTTTCAAGCCTTAGGCCGCATGGAACCGACGCATGATCGATTCTTACTTACCTTGGTCGACACAAACATCGGGCTGACCAGTTGACACGTTATGCCGAAGGGTTCCAGCTCGTACTGCATCGCTAGGGTGAAGTTATGAATGTAGGCCTAGCAACACATCCGGAGGACGGGTTGGGGGAAATCGAGAAAAAAAAAAAAAACGAGACACTATAAGCACTACGACTAATGACTGTTGGTTTGGCATTGAACTGTAAGATCGCACAAACGGGTTAGTTTGCATTCGAGATGCAGTTTGATCCTTGGGTCCAATAGTAATCTCACCTTGGATGCCGCATAGGCGGTCATGTATGGCAATGGCTGCAGTTCGCTTCCCGAGGAGATGTTCACAATGGCCCCCTGGCGACGTTGCTTCATCCCCGGAAGCACTATCCTCGTAAGCATCGTCCCAGCGGCGATGTTGATATTGATCACATCCCACAGCTTATCCTCCGGCACCTGGTCCAAATCGTCCGGATACTCCAAATTGGTTCCAACATTGTTCACTGGGTTTTGGTAGAAGCAAAATAGAGAAAACTTTGATCAGTGAGTTGCGAAAATTCGCTGAGATGGAACAGATGGAGAGAAACTTAAACAACCGCCTTACGTCAGAGATTAGACGCTAAGCATTAGCCCCGGCAGTAGAGCGGTAAGATGGTTTACAAAAACGCCGCTTGATTCGTTACGATACGTTGGGCCTTTGAGTGCTGTTGCGCGTTTATTTTATGGTCAGTCTTGGCGGGATTTGTTTGCGTCATCTGTTGTGGAAATTGGGCTTCAGTCGGTCGGTGTCAGTGTTGACTGATCCATGAATTGGCACAACTTAATGGAAGTCATTAGGCTTAATATTCTCGTTAGATGACTGACTGATTAGCAAATAAAGTTGTATCATGTTCTTTTGTTTTGTTTTTGCTATCGAAAGAAATATGCCAGCAAATCATATTGATTAGACAAATTACATCGCCGGATAATTTTTCGGTATTGTTCAAATCAGGTCTGCCTCAGGATGTTTACAAGGCAAATTTATTAGTTACTTGAGATAGGGACTCTTTGATAGTTTTTGTTTTATAAGTTTATTTATTTATTTGTGCTCTTTACTGAGCCAAATTTTCATTTTAAATGTACGAGTACAGGGTGACAAAGGTTGCCTGTCATTTTTTTTTATCTCAATGTATCTCTTGTACAGTTTTGTTTTCCGATATGAGCATATCTTTCATTGTATGTGTTATCATCTGGCATTTCACGGATGTGGTTTGTGTTGGAAGATTGTTTGTTTTGGTTACGCTATAAACATGTACAAAAAACGAGAGCTGGTAGTAAATTTATATTTGAAGAAATTTAGACCATGTGAGATCTTAACACGGCTTAAGCTCATCAATGTGAACGAGAGATTTATCTTCTGCACCTTGAAAATTATAAAGAGACGGGTACGTACAAAATCACTCAAAAGCCACGTACCTTGTCCAACGGTTAGGATCAAAATAATGGTAAAACGCGTAAGGGAGCAAATTCGGTGAAATCCGACACATTCAGGGCGAGCAATGGCCAAGGATCTGAATATTTTCCATCCGTCGATCCAGAACATTATTACTCATGATTTGAAATTCGACGCGTATAAGACACAGAAATTTCATGGATTATCAGAAAAGCAAAAAATGGCTCGAATGATTCGAAGTAAGAAGTTGCTGAAGCGGCACGCTGGATGTTCTGTTCTCTTTTCCGATAAGAGAGGTTTCTTTTGTGAGTATCTTCACAACCAACAAAATGATAGAGTATATGCAGCGAAGCTTGCAGATGTTCTCAAAGATAGATTGGCTATGCAGCGGTCTCAAAATGTGTTGAGAATAATGGTATGGGGTGGAATTTAAGAAAACGTCAAGCTTCTAACTTTTCATCGAGTCAGGAGTAAAAATCAACACTAATAACTACATGTTTTAAACATGTTTTGCAGAATCACATGTTACTCTATGCTTCGAAATTTGTTCCAGTTGGAAATTACTACTTGGATTGTGCCCCTTCTCATCAGTAGAAAGCAACATAGGAGTGATGTCGCCAAAATCTGTCCCATTTCATTTCATCACAAGAATGGCATGCTTCATCGCCAGATTTTAATCCTTTGAATTTATTTGGATTTTGAAGCTCAAAACGGTGCGTGCCAGGTGCGAAGCATTAAAGAAATGTATGCGGCTGGTCATAAAAGAAAAGCTTTTAGCTCAACAGGTAATTACAGCCAAGCAAGCTGGAAACGTCAGTTAATCTTGACAGTTTTCTTGCAGCGATACGGCGAGGCGCCAATCGAAGTGCCACCATGTGGCTTCTCATTGCAAGTCAAAACTTCGTGTCAATATCGGGTGACGTGTGGCGAACGTTGGCATGATATTTTGACTTGCCAGCAGATGCCGCAATTCCACCACATCAGTGGGCAAATTGACTACCCGAGCAGAACACAAAAGCATATGAATACCTAATTTTGATCTTGATAACTGGCCTTAGTATTAAATTATTATTAAGTTATCGATTAATTTTGTTTTGGATAAATGTAAGTTGAAAGGAAATAAAGCATTTCTTGATTATAAGCCATTCGTTGTGTTTTTAAGAACCTTAATTTTTCTGACACTTTACCGTTGCCATCCTGTACATCAACAATCTTACAATTAAAGTTGTGAAGGGAGGAGGCGATGACTCGCAGTCTTCTCGAGGTTAGTGAGATTAAAAATTTTGCGGATGAGAAAAAGGAACGGTATTTTAATGTATGGTCCACATAACATTTGATTTTTTATATTCCAAATTGTCTAATTCTAACTGTTTAAACTGCGTCAACTTGATTTAAGACATTTAAGACATTATGACTGAATATCAGTCTTATCATGTAAAGCTTGTTCGCGACAAAATCTGGAGATCACTAAATACGTATATCTCTGGAAATACTTCATCAACACGTGAAATATTTCGCAGACTGATGAACGTATGTCTGTTCATTGTGTAAAATAAATTTTTGGTGATACTGCAAGCTTTTAGAGTTAACGCCAACGGAAGATGGCGTTGAAAGAAGAGCAACTGTGAAAAGCAATTGTGTGCGGTCGCAATGAAAATCCGGATCTGTCAGTTAGAAAACTTGCAAAAAGCTTGGTCTGCAATCACTGTCCATAACGTTCTTAAATCTTTCGATACACGTTTGACAACAGCCAGGAAGGCTGGGAGCAGAACAAAAACGGATCTCAAGAACCACCAGAAGGTAAAGCCAATGTTGCAGAAGAGACCAGATCTTTCGGTACGTACTGTGGCTAGAATAATAAAAATGTCCCCAACTTTTGCATACTTCCAAACACCGGCAAGGTATGAAGTCGTTCAATGTGAAAACTGTATCGAACCGTAATGATAAACAGAATGTGACGGCTAAACCCCGGGCTCGCAAGTTGTATCGCGAATATTGGACCAAGTTTTCCTGCACGATAATGGACGATGAAACTTATGTGCAGGAAGACTTTAAGCAGTTTCCCGGAATGTCTTATAATACTGTCATGCAACGGTACGGAGTAGAGGAGCATTTCAGGACAAAGAAAAAGGCCAAGTTTCCCAAAAAATATTTGGTTTGGCAGCCAATATGCAGCTGTGGTCGAGCAAGCCAAAGCTTCATCACTACCGGAACGGTAAACAAGGAAAAATACTGTGAAGAATGCCTAAAGAAGCGACTGTTACCATTCCTACGCAGCATCACAACGCCTAAGATGTTTTGGAATGGTATAAAGCGAATGAAGTCCATTTTTTACCGAAAGAGGCGAATCCACCTAACTGCCCGGAGTTTCGACCTATCGAGCGGTATTGGGCTCTCGTGAAGAGAGAACTCTCTCAATATAAACAACAAGCTACAACTATAGAAAAAATTCGAAAATCTTGTACAAAAGCAGCTTAAGCACCTTGCAGCTAAAAGACCCTACCCAACAAACATCGGTGTCGAATAACCGCTTGTTCAAACAAATTTGGAGAAGTTGTTCAGCGTTTCCTTCTAGAAAGCTGAATAACTTCTCCAAATTTGTTTGAACAAGCGGTTATTCGACACCGATGTTTTTTGGGTAATGGCTGGAGTAAACTCAGAAGTTCGTAGTTTCTTCATGCAACCTAATTAATTTACTGTAATTAGTTCCAAGATGACTAATAATGCACAATTAACTGAATAAAAAATGCATCTTGGATTGAACTAACAGCAAATTTGTTTTATTCCAAATTTAATCTGTCCAGATTTTGTCGCGAACAAGCCTTATTACTTTATTTATCTCCATACCGATGTCGAGATATCAGCTAACAAAAACTTGTTTTTGGCCACACTTGCTAATAACCTCGCTTTTGACAGCTCAGCAAGCGTAAACGTTTTTCGGTGTCAAGTACTTTAGAATAGCTTACTGACTGTTGAGTTTCTATTGTTTGTTTTGAAACCATGCCGAAGGAGAACTGTCTGTTGCACGAAGAAACGCGAAAATTTTGGCATGGAAGGCAATAAACATCGGTCTGATTTCCAAAAAGGTTGGAAGGTCACGATGTGTTGTTCGAAATTTTCTAAATGATCCTGAAAATTACGGCAAAAAGTATCCAACGATTAGCAAAGGAATGTTAACCGGTCACGACAAGAGAAAAATAGTTAAAACTGCATCAAATCCCTCAAAATTGTTCAGTCAAATCATGGCTGAGCGTGATTTGAACGTATCCCGAGCGACCTTTCGTCAGGTATTAGAGAAAAAATGATACTGGCACTATGTTTCAAGCAAGAGCACAACACAGCAAGACTCGAATTTTCCAGAGCTTATATGAACCGTGAATGGAGCTTATAGGAACCGCCAATTTCAATGTTTTCGTATGGTTCTTTTTTTTCTGGTGGATTCAATTTGTATTGGCGGGATCTATGCAAGAATAAGGTCAAGTGTTCCACACGAAATTTTGGAGGAGCCGTACGGTTTGGGGTTCGTTTTGTAGTCACGGTTAACGGAATTTGGCGTTCACATCCAGCAAAATGAACAGCAAGGACTATTAATTAATGTCCTTAAAACACGTCTTCTTTCATTCAAACGACGAACCAAGATGATTTTTTAACAGGACAATGCATCGATCTACAAAGGTGCTGGACTGTGAAATAGCTCAAGGATTAGAAACGCACACCATATTACGAACGAAAACGGCCCCAGACTCATCGATTCCACCAACTCCAAGAATATGACTGTACGTAGTACCAATTCCGACACTGTCTCCCACATCGAACACCTGGACATCTTCAGAACAGACCGAATCACAAATCAACCATCAACAGTGCAGGGTCCATTAAACAATAATCAAAATATTAACTTTTATACTCGGTCAAATCAAGTAGGCATTTGTTACGGTTGAGATAATTTACCCTAGTTTTGTATTAATAAATACATAAATGTTTAGTTGTTGGTTGTTATGTTATGTTAGTAAAAATTTAGTGTTTAAATGTTAGTAAATGTTAGCAATAAAAATTATGTTCATACTCTGGAGTAGCCATAAGCAGAACAAAATTTGTAAATATACACATTAATACACACAACACATAATGAAGTGAGCCAAAAATGAGTGTTGCCATAAAAGAGAGTCTGAACGCGTCAAAATGGGAAATGGAATGGATGAAAGGGATAAAAAGGGGGGACAGGCTACGGGGTTGGATAAGCTCTTTCTAATCCAGAGCTTCGAAGCGAACAGGCGTAAAAAGTTATTACAGTGAGGTATAATCTAAATTAAACGAGCAGTACTTAGTACTACAAATACGGCATAACGTCCATAAAAAGTTGTCTCAGGTAAGAGCATCAAAAAGCTCATAGTTGAACCATGTGTTCAAGTGTCCCCCGTAGCCACGCTAATGTCCCCATTCTACATTTGTGATACCCCAGGACCCATTAATACCGGCATAAAAGCTACTAAGTCCGGAGTGCATATTTGCCCAACTCGTTATCCCCTTCATCCCAGCAGCGTCCGATCCAACCAACATTCGACCAGTACATCAGGCGTCCCAGCAGGCAAACCGCCAATCCAGCGCGTGCGTCTCGTGCGTCGTAGACAATGCCAGTCCGTCGACCACGTGTCTTAGCAGCTCACCACACGCCGGCCGCAACGTTTCACACCTTACACACCCAAGTCCGTAAGTCCAGCAATAAAAAATTAATTGGCTTAAAACAAGTGGTTTCTTTTGGCTCCTTGATCGGGTATTCATCTATGCCCACAGACGACCCTGAACGATAACCGTGTCAAGCTCGAGCTACCGCCAGAATAACAAAAGAGGTTATTGTTAAACCCACCCTCACCGGTCCCCGTGGCTAGACCAGGGATCGAGGCTTTAGGAAGGAGGTCCGTCTGACCCCTTTTTAACACATTGTTGTTTACACATACTTTAAATATGCTGAATAATTCACCAATTATTGGTTAAAGGCTAAGGAGGCTAAGGCACATGGACGTTAAGAAAGAGAAAGACACGTCAGTTTGTCGGTGCTACTACACTCAATAATAAGCGCTGCTCATAGAAACCGGCTGATTTTTGAAAACTGAGAAGCCTATGATGGAAGCGAAGAAGCATCTGCATTAAACAAGTTTTTTTTTAATAATCTAATGATTTTAATATCATACAATTTTCTCAATTTAATAAAACGAAAGTGAAAGTACCGACTAGCCGACATTTCATTTAAGTTCCAACCCAAGCTTCGATGAATAACGATGGGATTCTACTAAAAGATATCCTTACTGTCAATTTTAAACTATCGTGCATTCGGCTGAGCGTACCTTATGTGTACCCATCCTGCTCGCGCTCTTTTGATTAGATAATGCAGCAGTGGGTATTTGTTTGTTTTTGTACTAACCTTACCCTTTCGTTCGCACGTTCCTATTCTTAAACATGTAAGTGACTTTTTAGTGTGATGCCTTATAACTCACATATATAATTTTTTTTTTTTTATATGTGGTGTGGTAGGAAAGGAGGCTCTCATATTAAAACAATACTAATGTTAATACTACTTTTTTATTAGAAATAAAGTGGTTGGTTATTTTTTTATTTCACGCATATGTAAATCTTAGTTATTAATTAAAAATAATGCTGTTATAATTATTATGATAAGGAGTGTATCGAAAATAAGCTATCCACAAACTTTCTTTCAAATTATGTTGAAAACCGATATTTTATTCATACACACAATTGATCCTTTATTGTACGAGGTTAAACTTGAACATAATGAAGACCGGATGAAATTTAAGTTATTCCTTCACGAATTTTCGAACTTTGGATCGAATGCTCTTCATCAAGTTCCGGACAAGTGTTGCATCGCATTTTTTGGACGCTTGAGCCCAAATTTTTTTGAACTCCTGCATGTTCCCAGCTGCCTTACCAGTCTTCTTGAAGACCCTCTTCACGATTGCCCAGTAACGTTCGATGGGTCGAAGCTGAGGGCAATTTGGTGGATTGATATTTTTCTTAACGAAATCTATACCCTTTTCCGCAAGCCAATTGAGAGTGGTTTTGGCATAGTGAGCCGACGCTAAATCCGGCCAAAACAGTGGAGGTGTACTATGCTTCTTATATAAAGGCAACACTCTCTTCTGGAGACACTCAGATCGATAGATTTCCGCATTTATAGTTCCGGTAGTGTAAAAAATGGTTGACTTCAAACCACAGGATCATATTGCTTGCCATACCAGTACCTTTCGACCGAATTTCTCCACTTGAATCGACCTGTCCGCATCGCTCACATCCTCGACGGCAGTAAAGTATTGTGGACCTGGAAGGGTTTTTGAGTCCTCCTTTACATAGGTCTCATCGTCCATCAAAACGCATGCATCCGGACGCTGCAAAAGACGCGAATACAATTTCCGGGCCCTTGATGCTGCTCGCTTCTTCTGTTCTGCACTTTGTTTCGAGATTTTCTGCTTCTTGTAGGTCTTCAGGTGGTTTCGCCTCCTTCCGACACTCGTTCCTGCTTTTTTGGCCAAATCACGTATTGACATTGATTTGTTCTTCATGATTAGAGATACCACTTTTTGCTCCAGTTTCGGGTTGGAAGAACCGGGTTTTCTGCCTCTTCCTGGAAGCTTATCCAAAGAATAGTGTTCCCCAAACTTATTAATGATGGTTTTAACACTCGCATGATGAATTCCAAACCGCTTCGCCAATTTTCGCATAGTAATACCCTTCTCACTTAGCCATGTGTCCAGAACCTTAATTTTCACTTCCTTTTCAATACGCGACATTTTGAAAATGCAGAATTTGAACCGCACAAACAAGTAAACAAAAGAAAGCTGACAGTCAAACGCACAGCATGCAGTGTTCAGAGCATAAAAAACCATCACAAATACATGCGTACAACGCAAATGTATGTGGATAGCTTATATTCGATACACTCCTTAACTTTTTTAGAAACCCAATTTTGGCCATGGGAAAAAACCCCCGGGTTTTGTTTCGGTTTCAGGGTTTGACCCGTTTTTCTATACATTGGGAATTGTTCCCCTTTTTGTGTGGAAAAAACCCACTTAGGGGATTTTTTCCCGGGGGTTATAGTACGTTCACACTACTGCTTATATTACGTGATATAGAGTATCTTGATATCAGCAACTATACATCTAGTTTTCACTGGAAATAATGTACATGTCATTTGATATCAAGATACTCTATATCACGTAATATAAGCTGTAGTGTGAACGTACTATTAAACACCTATTCACACCATCAAAGAGAGTACTCGAAAAAAATGTAATTATTTTGTACATAACTTTTATTGCTTGAGTAAAAATAATTATTTTTTTGCAAAATAGTTGTAAAAGTGTTTTTTTTAAGTTGGAAAAATTTCGTCGCAATCTGTCTAGTGGTTATCGAAATGGTTTCCTATCAAGAAGTACTTCAACAAAAAAATTATGGGTGGATAACGAAACAGTTGGGAATCGATAATTCGACGTGTCCTGTGTGGTAAATTCGTTCAAGGAGACCCAGACGACCCAGCGGCGAGCTGGTAGCGGAAGAAAACCGAAGACGACCGTACCCGTGAACGCAAGGAAGGTGAGGCATTACTTCAAGCGCAATCTGAACCATTCGATTCGGGACGTGGCCAAGAAGCGCAATTCTTCCGTCCGGTTCGTCCAGTAGACAATGAAGCGGGCTAGGAAGCTGTACCACGAGTGGTTGGTGCAGCCGAAATGCATCGTAATGGACGACGACACGTTCATTAAAGCGGATGCCAATCAGATCCTCGGCCTGGAGATGTCCCGCCTGGATATTCCGGAGAAGTTCCGGAAGAAGAAGGTCGACAAATTTGCAAATAAGTACTTGGTGTGGCAGGCGATCTGTGGGTGCGACCAATTCAGCAAGCCGTACATAACGACCGGCACCATCAACGGCCAAATATATAAAGCAGAATGCCTGGTGTTCTGGGTGATTATAAAGGGCTAGCTCCGGAAAACCGGGAAGGTCTTCACAAATGATAAGGATTTGAAGAAAAAATTGATGAAAGTATGTAGGGAAGATAGCGCAAGTGTTGCACAGGGTTTGATGGGTAGCGTCCAAGTCCAAATTACTGGAATTTAGAAGGTTGCATAAACCAACTTTTCAAAAACTTGGCTTATATGTGTTTATTTATTCCATGAGTGCTTCAAAAATATGCGACTTAGAATTAATTTTGGTGATCAGTTTTGTCAGTTGCATTGTTTTCGAGTACAATCTTTAGAAGCCCTTGAGGACTACTGGGGCAATGTCTAATCAGCAGCCATCTATAACGCAGCAGAAGAGCTTACTTACTCTTTAAACAGCAGTAACCACCAGATTTAATAAAGACTGTACTCGAAAAAATGAACAATGAGATATAATGATTAGCTTGTAATTCTTGAGTACTTCGTCAGACAGTTGTATGGGTTTTGTGAACAAAGAGGAGCAGTATTATTCAGAAAATATTTTTATCGCCCGGACCCCCGGGGGGAAGGATCCAACGTTGTGGGGGAAATTTTTTCGTGGGTTGGGTGGGCGAAGTTTTCTGGGTCTCGCAAATGGTTCGAAAATTTAGGTTTGTTTTTGTTTCCCTTTTGGTTGGTGGTTTAAAAATCTTTGTTTGGAAGTACCCGAGTGTTGTGTGGTGTGTGTGTAAATAAAAATTGGAGTCTGTTGAAGGAGTTAAGGTTGTTAATTGGCCAATGTGTGGGCTTGGGGTTTATATGGGACATCGGATCAAGGTAGAAAAAAGGTTGTGTGCGCGGTGGTTGTAATGCAACGGGCTAAGGTTTGGGGGGGGGGGGGGGGGGTGGGGGGAAGTGGGGGCGCGTGTGGAGGTTGTTTTTAGAAAGGAGGGGGAAGGACTGCTTGTTGATGTGAAGAAATTGATGTCATCGAATTAATAAATTTCTACTATATTTTATTCAGTCTAAAGAACCATGAAACCCTATGCTATTAGTGTGTGAGGCTTTACAATTGGTTCTCCACGAAAATTTATAGAAACTGCAGTTCGGCTCGAATTAACTGTTAATAATATTTTGTTTGTTGAATGTCCAACGTGCTTGTAAGTGTTAAATGGATCCTGTGTTTACGGAGGGAACATGGTTCGCGATTGAAATTTTCTTCTCAGTCTTCTTGGGCTGCAGGACGGCCTGGGTGTTTGGCAGCACGTAATACTACGATAAAAATAGACATTTACACCGTCTTCAACTCGAGGTTGTACAGACTGAACATTGAACATAGAGCGAATTACAACGAACAACTTAACCTAACACCCAGTGGACCAGTTTGGACATTTTCATTTTGCGAAAAGTTCCACAGGCTGGAGCGGGAATCGAACCCTCACTTCATGGCAATCGCTTGAACGACGGGTGACGCCGCTAACCACTTGACCACGAAGATGACGTGGGCGATTGATTTGGCCATTTTCTCCGGGACGCGGCTTTTTAAGCAACGCCATGTTGAGCCGGTGCGTGGTAATGAAAATTTCGATGAGCTCAAGAGAAATTTCAATCAAACATACTCTTTAGTTGGCAAATTGATTTGATCGTCCTGAAAAGGACGGATTTTAGTTGTTTACGGAGGGAACATGGTTCGCGATTGAAATTTTCTTCTCAGTCTTCTTGGGCTGCAGGACGTTTGGCAGGACACCACTCTGTGAAATGGTCACACCGGAGAAAAGTTTGTTCAGCTCCTCGTCGTTGCGGATGGCCAGCTGCAGGTGACGTGGGATGATTCTGGTCTTCTTGTTTTCACGGGCGGCGTTTTCTACCAACGTGCTCGGCGAACACGTCTGTCGCATACGGATGCACAGCGAGAACTGATGGTTGGTCGGTCGTCCCCACATGTTTCATAATCGCTGGCACGGTAACTGTGGCAGTATGAACCAATCAGAGCGTGGCGCAAATATGATGTCATTTTCGACCAATAGCTTTGTGCGTTTAGACATTTTTCTTTTAAGTACTTTTTAATTAGTTTAAACAAATGTAATGAATTAAGTTAGCAACAGGGATTCAGCTTTGATGTTCTACCTTTCGAATGAAATACTTATCGTAAAATTTCTGTGGGCCAGAGAGGAGATATTATCGTTCAAAATCTCCAAACCTGCGTAACGCTTTCGATTTCAGAAATTTTAGAACGGCGCCCCTATACAGGAATAGAAAAGAGAGACGTAAGTCCTACGTCAAAAATGACGAACTCATTGACCATTGGATACGATGACGACAATACAGGTGATGATGAAAATCCTGCTCCAATTGATATGATCGCAAATCCTCAAATGGATGATGAGTTTTTCACTCAATCGCTGCAATATTCCGCTCTTCTTAACGCCCATTGGGGCATCCTCATGTTAGACAGCTCGTTTCTTTGACCAATTGTTCAATCTGGCTGTTGGAGGGAGATTCTTTATATTCCTATGGAAACGTATAAGTGATGTTGCCTATCGATGCACCCAACCCGTTTTTGGCCCAACAAACAACAAATACGCCATTGAACTTCTCGCTTTGACAGTCCTTCCCTAAACGCTAATCTCCTCTCCTTTGAAACACGTTTTACTAACAAACAAATATTCAAAAATACTGGCTTCATTTTTGACCGATCCTTTGAAACACTTGTGATGGTGGTGGTTGGAAGCCTCGAAGTTTTATGGAATTCAAATTTGCTTAAAGGGCGAACACGAAATTATTGCGACACCGAAAATGTCATGCCAATTTTCTTATAATGTTTAGAATCAAACCAAAATTTTAGGGTAGTTTTATACATATATTTACTTCAAAAATCAAAAGAAAAGTTAATCGATGGAGCCTTGAGTGTAAAATTGAACGCATTTTCGCTTGATGCCCTCCATCAAAGTCTTTACAGTGTCATCCGGTACCAGTTTCTCAGTTTTTTTTTTCATTTTCTTAACATGTCCTTCTCGTCTTTGACTGTCTTCTTGCTCTTCCGAAGTTCCCGCTTCATCATTGCCCAGTACTGCTCCACCGGGCGCAGCTCCGGACAGTTTGGTGGATTCATGTCCTTTGGAACAAAATGGACAGAATTGGCCTCATACCACTCCAGGACACTTTTAGAATAGTGGCATGATGCCAAATCTGGCCAAAATAGCGGAGCTTCGTCGTGCTGCTGCAAGAACGGCAAAAGGCGCTTCTCGAGGCACTCAGATTTGTAGATCTCGCCATTTACTGTGCCCTTTGTCACGAAAGGCTCACTCCTCAGTCCGCAAGAGCAGATGGCCTGCCAAATGAGATATTTGGAGGCGAACTTCGACATTTTCTTCTTCTTAAATTTGTCGTCCACATAGAACTTGCTCTTGCCGGTGAAAACTCCAACCCCGGAATTTGCTTAGAATCGGCTTTTATATACGTTTCGTCGTCCATCACACAGCAGCCATATTTTGTCAGCATCTTCTCGTAGAGCTTCCGTGCCCGAGTTTTAGCCGTCGATTGTTGCCGCTCATCGCGGTTTGGGAAGTTCTGTACCTTGTATGTATGTAGTCCAGCTCTCTTCTTTGCATTCTGGACGTAGCTCTGCGACATGCCGATCTTTTTAGCCAAATCACGGCTTGAGACGTTGGGATTTGCTTTAATCATCCGCTTCACCTTTCCCTCCGTCTTTTTGTTCTCCGGTCCCGGTTTTCTTCCAGCTCCTTTGCCGTGGTCCAACGTCAACCGCTCCTGGAACCGCTTCAACACTCTGGAGACGGTTGAATGGTGAATGTTCAACATTTTTCCCAACTGCCGGTGCGACAGGTCAGGAAATTCCAGGTGTTTGGAAAGAATTTGTTCTCTCGACTCGCGTTGGTTCACCTCCATTTTCGTTGAATCGAAAAACACGACTTCGAGTTTGACAGCATGTAAACAATACACATCAATGAGAAAGTGTGCAAAATTTGGTTGATTTTTACCTAATGGTAAAAAAGTTATGCCCTGTTGAATGTGTCGCAATAATTTCGTGTTCGCCCTTTAATATCTCTCCCTTGCTTCAGTGCGTGATGTAATTTATGTACGACACACTTTCATGTTTCCACTGGTTCTGTGTTCATTGCAAGCGCAAAATGTAACAAACTTTGCATTAATATTTTTTATCGCAAACAACATTGCATGTCATACCCGCATTCCGACTTATTTAAAAGATACACTAGATTTGTTTGCGGTTTGACACGTTTGACAGTACCACCGGACCAAATATTTGAGTTTCAGTGACAATGTACTAGAAGTGCTGTTCCCGGGTTGATTTTACCCGGCTATACCTGTTTTTCAAAACTACCATGAAATTTCAGTCAAATTCACCACGTTTATGGCACAACCTTCAACATTTGTGGTATATTTGACAGACCTCATATTGATATCAACCACACCATGGTTGATCTAATCGCAGGCATGGTAAAATCAAACGCATTTATAGTCAGGTGAAAATTGTTGGTGTTTGCGTATAATTTAACCCTCCAAATGGTAGTTTCTACTGCGGTTTTTTTTGCGTGTACGGATTGGAAAACTGACGCACTTTCAATTTCTTTCAAATTTTTCTATAATCATTAACCAGTTCTGCCCCTCTAGAAAGCAATGGAAGTAAAATGACAAGCAAACAACCTCTGGAAATGATGTTAGTAGGCCAATACACCATACTTTTCACACCTAGGTGTTAACTGACTATTCAAAACTTGACACATAGCACTAAGGTCGTTGTTGTTGTTTGGTAAATGACAGTTTTAACTCTGAAATATTATCTCACAAATTAACATTCATTCAAAATCAACAATACACAATGCATCGATATAAGGCAAATGATGTGAACTAATTGTTTTCCATTTACGATGCCACTTGAATTCTGACTATACTCTAATGCTCTTCGAGCACTTTCTCATTCTTCTTTACGCTTCTGTAGAGACGAGTATTTTGCCGGCTCTCAATCTACTGTTGCACATCCACAGTTTTTAATTGGGAACTTTGGAGACTGGAGCTGTCAGCACCAATGTGTGGAATTTGGAGATTGTTTGGCATGCAAAATGATGTTCTCTCTATGCCTAAGGAAACTCAACCGAAACGGGAATCGAACTCGCAGTCCACCGTGTCTTTACCGAGGCCGGTCGTTGTTTGCAGTTGAGAGTTTTCCAATGTTCTGTTCCATTTTCCTAGGTCAATTGAATGCATGGTTCGAGTTTTCCCGATATCGATGCTAAACATTGTCTATGATCAATTTTAACACTGCCTTGTTCAAACGGTATCCTCGTGTTGCAAAAGTATTCACTATTGAGTTAGTGAAGCTAAACAAAACACAAGGTCGATGGGGGGAAATAAACTATCACCGGCTTTCTGGCCAAACTCTGCTACGGTTGTCAAAACGTTTTTTCGTTTGCCAGGAACGACCTGCTTGGATTGCAAGATTATTCAAAAACTTTAAATGTGTCACTTTTCACTTCCCCTTATCCGCTAAATGGGACACATTTAAGGTTCTCATTCTCTTTTCAATTTGTTAATTGATACTGCATTCTCGTATTTGATGACGGAAATAATAACTAATTGAGTATCGTTTTCAAAAGAATCCATCATTCATACAAACGACGCAATCAGAAACTCAGCTGCGTTATTGAAACGCAGTTTTAATGTAGGAAATGTTTAAACGATTCCACCTTTTACAGGCAACATTTGAAATTCAAATCAATCACCCTCACTCGAATGGATTGTTTTTGCTTTAAAAAAATATTCTGCTTTAGAACGACTTTCAATTCACTGAATTCCACTGACATTTCATATATAAATATATTCACTCGAAACCGGTTCCCCCCGTTCCATCTTCGCCGAGCAAGTTTTCTACATCGTGCCTCGATTGGGGTGGAAAACATAAGTCAACCAGCCGCCATTGATGTCACTCACCCAATATCCCCACCGGGATGCCTTCCAACTCTTGCCGGAGTTTGTCGTAGATTGGTCGACCTTGACTGAAATCGGCCGCTATCCATTTGGTTTTGACCTGGTGCTTCTGTTCGATCTCGCTTGCAACGGCCATTAACTTCTCAACAGTCCGTGAGATGAGCACGATGTTTAGTCCTCGGGCAGCCAGTTGGATGGCATACTGCCGGCCTATGCCATCGGTGCTACCGGTAATTACTGGTTGTAGTCGCACCGTGTGTGTTAGAGTGTGTTTTTGGTCGGGCGGCACCGTCGATGTAAACATACAATAGAAAAAAATAGCAACACGATAATTCATTAATGGAAGTGTGCGGGAAATGCAGGCCAATCGTTTCAGTTGACTGAAGGATCTTTTCCCTCAAGTCAGCCGACTGTGCTTACCAGCCCATTTCCCGTACCGTTCCACTAGGGTTTTATTCTCGGCTGGAACAAAGTACGGTGTCAATACGGCAACCACTAGCTGTACGAGTGATTTCAGATTGTCGTACAACCAACAGCTGAATGCCCACAGGCCCAGCAGCACTGGACCCACGAGGAGCCAACCAGGCACCATTCCTTAACACTTCACTTTATCTTCGCAAATATGTGCTGCGTAGAGCAGCTGCACCGATCTAGCCACACTTGTACCCACACTCAAATACCACTACTACACTTCTATGCCGAGTCAATGTCAGCAAGTTAGTGGTTTTACCGCCCTCCCTCAGGTGGAACGCTGGAAAACTAAATATGCACGGCGAGCACGCGACCTGAACTCTGCAACTTGAACTCGAATCGAACAGAGCGCACTTCACAATCGAACGATGTTACTTCGGTGAGACACGGCGATACACTAAACTCCAATGCAACCATGCGACCCGCTGCAACTATTGAGAGAATGAGATGTTAGGTTAAGTACTTCAGGAGGGTGAGTAAGCAGCCTCCAACTCCTTGGAGGAGTAACGTGCAACCGACGACTAGCAACTATGTCTCGAACTGGTTACCCGAGAAGACGGAATGTAGCAGCCAGTTTAGCGCTCAACAATCGCGTGGAAGGCTAACCGAACTACTCATCTCTGCTTACCCGATCGGATGTTGGTTGGGATGTTTTGGTTTCGTTCTTCGTTTCTGTTTGTTTCGTACGTACATGCGATATGGCCAGGCTCAGCTATGTGTGGTTGGTGGCTGAAAGTGAAAGCGACCGAAATTTCTGCTGCTTGGTCTGGGCGACTGCGGAGGAACGGATCACGCTGTAGATCAGCACCGGGACAAATGTTTGTCAACAGCAAACTTTGAGTTGGAACCGAAACTATGTTTGCCTAGCACACTCACGGCTGCCGCTTTGCGGGGTCGTGTTTGAAGGTTTGGACCAATTGGACTTGTGTTTTGACTCGCTATGTTTGATGTCGCCTTCGCGTGGATGTCATAAAATTGTTATGTAAATGCTACCGAGCGGCGGCGAGTTTGGAGATTGCGCTTTGCTTCGACTTCGAGACTTGTCAAGTTGAAAATGTGGGGGTCATTCAATGGATTCGAATGACCGGTGTTATGAATGAACGGAAGCATTGAAAGTTCAATGATTGGCTTTTGTAGTCGTTGACTACCCCTCGGACAAGGGACACGTTATCTGTAGATTAGTATCACCGTCAAGGTTATTTATCGTGCTTATTACGTGTGGAGGGCAGTTTTGTGGTTGTCTTGATTATTAATGTTTTGTCCATTGATAGAGTTGGTAGTCAAATCCAGTGCGGTAAATAGTCATTTCGACCCAATGCGCTAAATTTTCCAACAACTTGTTCCAGAAGCTGAATTTCACAATAGCACGTAGGGGAAAATACTCTAATGTGAGTCTATGGCTCTAGAATACGGCCTATCGTTAAAAATTGCCTGTCTGTAATTTTTCTTCATATTGATATGTCAGTGAGACAGTAATACTAAATATAAATGCTTTTTTGTGAGTACAAAAAAATTAATGAATTTTAGCAGACTCGTAAAATTTTTCCTCGTTCATTGTAAGTCAAAGCAAGCGTAGATATGCAAATTGTTTGCAATCTTTTATACAACAGACTTGATTTTAGCAATGTTCGTTATAAATTTAAATTTGAAATATCCAAGAAAGTTATGCCAAAACTAGCATTCCATAAAATAACATGACTCTTTCAAACTGTGCATGGTGCTTAGAACAACGATATTTTTTGACGTACACAGTTTTACAAAATCATGTAATTTTCTGCGCATAAATGGTATGCCAGATTTGGCAGCAATTCATGGAATATTTCATGTCAATTTGAGCCGGATATCGCTTAAAGCAGATCTGTTGCATGAAAAATTGCAAACAATTTCTTTGTTTCGTTGAACACGCAAAGAAATCACTCTGCTTTGAATCAACAAAATATTTTGTTGCCATTCAATAAAAGGTTTCTCTTTGTTTCAAATCATAAAAAAGTTCCAAATCAATTCAAAATATCATTCATATCAAACCAATAAAGTTATTTCAAGTAATCACTGCTGTATTATACTAATTTAAATAATATTTGATTTAAAACAATCACATTTATTTTTGAACGGTTAATTTAGGTTCAAATAAAATATTTTTGTGCGCACATAACATACTGTCAGCCTGCCGAGCATCCATATTGTTATTGTACAAAAGTTTCACAATACTGACAAGTTGCTGCCTCTGCCTTTGCCTCCGGTAGTTTTTCTAATGTTAGTTTAAACATAATATATTATAATTTGTTGATAGATATATAGATTCTCAACGAGTTATTGTCGTTGCAGGTTAACTGCAGTTGATCAGACTATACAGTGCACAGAAAAATCTGACTGCGGTCTGCCGCGAGCATATATCATGACCGTAGAGAACTCCCTGTCTAATCAGCGTCTTGTCTTGTCAACTTCGTGTCGCGGCGATTTTTACTTGACCGGAGTGACCTCGGAGTCCATAGTGGGCACGATTTCCTGCTAAAATGTGAGAATAAATAAATAATTTGAACAATAAAACACGAAGTATTATTTCTATTCAATGGTTTTGTTGTATTAGTTCATCAATGTATATTCTTTCAACAAATGCGTTTAGTTGGTTTAAGAAAACATTTTGTTTTGAACAATAAAACACGATGTTCAATTCTGTAAAGCATGAAGTTTTATTTCAATTCAAAAGTTTTGTTGAATTAGTTCATCTGTGTTATTGGTCCATATTCAAACCAAATTTTTAGTTGAATTGATTCCTATTTTGTATTGGCATAACTAGGGTATGTGTCCCTTGACTCAGCCTAATATGCAACAATCCTTTACGTTTTTTAATATAACTCATAGAGTATTTGAGCTGGAAGCGATATTGAGCTAGTTATACACTTGCTTAGATATGTTTAATAGGCCATTTGGTAGTATGTATCACGAAAAGTTACACAACTCATTTTATAAAGTCAGAAACTTTCGAGGGATATGGATGTAATGTCGGTCTATAAGCGCCAAATTGGGTCTATTCATGGATGCAAGTTCGTCCCATTCGACAGATTTGTTATTAAATGTTGTCTTCGTACGATTTTTTTTTCTGATTTTCTGATTCGGATTTTCTAAATCAAACTATACTAAAACTGCTAAGAAACACTTAATTGATTTTCACATATGATTTAGCGACCATTTGATAATCAAAACATTATAATTCTATCTACACAGATTTTGTTCCTTTAGTTTGTGTTAAGATGAGCCATATGAAAAACTTTCAACCGAAACTTAGACATTTTTATTGTAAATTCTACAAATAACAGCATTTTGACTACGCTTTCCATACAACAGGCCTTAGTTGGGAACGTGGAAAAAAATATGTTCCTAACATTGGGTCTATGGTTTTCTAGTTAAATCATTGTTATTTTACCTATGTGACCTGTTAGTTTATAACGTGTGACTATTTTCTGTACATCTTGGCTGCATTATTCGGTTTATAGGTTCAATTTCTGCAAATTTAGATCATTCAAAGATCGTGTAGATAATCTGTTCAGCATAACCAGTATTGTCATGGAGTCTAAAAAGTTGAGGAAATCGAAAATTACGCAGAAGTGAACAACTGTTAATTGATCAATAATGGCTCAATTGCTTTGAAATAAATCGATCATCCTGATAGGAACATAATATTGATGATTATCGCCGAATTAATGACATTTCCGGTACATAGGCCGAAAGAAGGAGCCAGGCTGACATTACATCCTGTTACCCTACGTATTTTTTTGCGTGAATGAGGGAGAATTTTACGCGTCTGTTAAAACTCATTATTTTTTTCTATGTATATTCTGCGTAATCTGAAGCTCATACACTACCAGTCAAAAGTATCGACACACCTAGAACAGTAGAATGAATTAAACTTTATCTTGAAACCTTGATTACATGCAAAAATGTTGACTTGAGCAAAGTTGTTCAAAAGTTTAAGATCTTCCGGAATGTGGAGAATATTGTTCGGAGTTCAGTCATTATGTCGCGCTAGTGGGCATGTAAAACAGAGTATTTTTAACGAGTCGGAATTCTGTCAGTAAGCGGCGCTAGTCCCAGAAAAAAAAATCAATATCAACAAGCGCGTAAAATTTTCCCTCGTTTAATTTCAAGCCAAAGGAGGCGTAAACACCGATATTGTTTGCAATCTTTCATGCGCCATACAACAATATTAGCAATCTATCATACAACAGACTGATTCCGGCGTTATCTGGCTTGAATTTACATGAAATATCTCATTAATTTCTGCCAAATCTAGCATTCCCTTTATGTGCATTAGATAACGCAGAAAATAAAATGTTTCTTTCTATCTGTGGTGGACACGTGAAAGAGTGCATTTTTGAATGATGTTATCGCGTAATCCCGGCCACCTAGATGTGTAATTGGTACTACAGGTTCCCCCGGGGTCGTTCTGGTGGTCCCGAGAGCGGCCAATGTGGCCAATGGTCTTTTCTAGTGATTGATGGTTATGATTATGTAATACTAATCTATTGCAGCAAGGTAACTTTCCATAGCAGTGGAATAATCTGAGAAACGATTTGATCAGGATTCTATTATTTTTTGTGATCATCAAGCTCCTGTATGAAGGGGCAAAAACGTTTGGGCGGGCCCGTAAGCAGAAACACTTACGCGAAACCCGCGAATATAGGGAAAAGAATTTCCTTCCAAAAGCAAGGTCACACAGACAGCACTAGAATCGAGCCCTCAATTGATAGAATAAACCCAATAGATAGGGTCGAAGAGCCCGCCCTCGTTCCGCGAAATGTTAACAATAGGGAGGAGGCAGTCCCATGCTCCCTATCCAAATCGTTTTACTTGGGTGCCCTGATGGTCCCTTCCTTTCCCCGTTATATGTTATTTATTATTGAGTATATTTTGTACACGAAAAATTAATATATCATTATAGACAAGAATGCTAATTAATTCAATTTTCAAACTTAAATTATGCATCTAATAGATTGTTACTGAAAAATAAATAAAAATGAGATATGTTTTAATATCCTACTAGTCCTGGAAGAGTTGAAAACAGAATTGATCATTTCAAATATCAAAGATAAAATTTCAATAAAAGATATTATTTTAATAGACATGTTGTAATATTTTTTCGTTACACTGTTCTACACCCAAAAGTTGAAAAGGTGGCAAAAAATGCGCTCCCAAAAATTGCAATTTTTGTAATCATATCTTGAGAAAACCGCATGATACATACAATACATTTTTGCCCACGTTGATCCACAAGGCATGTTACGAAACAAACGAAGTCTTGCAAGTATGTGCAGTTAACGAGTTGCACTCAGGCTGGTCGAAAAAACATTCATGACAATACACACACCACCTAACGTACAGATTGAATTTTTCGAGGCAAATTTATGTGTTGCTTTTTTGCCCACAGCCAATATTGCATTTTGTCTCCAAGTTACAGTTTATAGCGAAAAACGAAACAAAATCATGCGAAATTGCAATACAATCTTGCTATTTTATTTTGGGTGTAGTAACATATCAAAGATAGCAATTGGAGTGATCGAAGAGTCCGGTTTGGTGATTTCTGAAATAATGGCTTATCTTACCATAATACCACTAAACACAAGGGGCGTCTCACATGAATTCGATCAAAGATATTTAATAAAGCTTACTGGAATTATTCGAAGATACTGCATCAACTTCAATTCGTTGCACATTACTGCACAGAAGATACGACGCAGTAGTCGACTCGACTTTCAGCAACGTTAGACGTCAGCTCAAGGTCAAATTTTTAACAAGTACTATTCAACTCTCATTCTTGCACTGAAGGTTAAGTTTATTTTATAATTATTTTGACGCCGTAGACAAGTACCTATGAATTTTCTAGTACAAATCGCAAGATGGTAGTTTCTATTAACATGCCGTACATAAACTAGAGCAAAAAGATAGTGATAGCTTTGCGGTTCAAGATATTAAAATAAAATAAACGCCTTTCTCAAATAGAATCTTTCTATACGTTCGGTGTTTAAGATGTTTTAGTTGTTTATTATAGAGTATTCAATATAATATAAGGTGAAGATGTATATATGACTTGGTTCGTTTCAGTTTTATTGGCATTCACATTGGCTCGTTTCGTTGATGGTGTTCTATACCGGGGTAACCTGACGTGGATTGACGTTTCCCAACAGTAACCATCCATATAAGCGTTTCAACCAATGGCTTTTTCTAGTATACCAAAACCTTATTTATGAAAAATCATGAAGATAGAGCTGTCACACGGCATGTTTTGGCGTCAAAATGTAATTGGTCCCTGCTACAGGTTCCCCCGGGAACGTTTCGATGGCCCCGTGAGTGGCCAATATGTCCAAATATCCACATTATAAGCTTAAGTAAAGCTTTGTGATGGAAAAAGAAGAAAAAAGAGGTGTCGCTCGGCATGTTTTGGATGAAAGAATTTGCTTGGAAAATGTTACCGCTTTTTTCGTATTAACTAGAGAAAAATATTTCTAAACGGCATCCTTAACAAAATTTCACCAGAAAATCGACATGTTAAACGTCCTCTCCGGAAACTCAGAGCATCTCCGGAAACCATGGCCATTATCGTTACTGCATTATAAAAATAATTAATTTTCTCGTCGAATGCTTCTAAGAGAATTAAAATCGGTCAATATTTCGTGAAGCTAGAGCACTCCAAAGTTGACCATATATTTGCCTAAAGACTGTATTCGATGAAATTTGGACACACAAAATAGGTTACCAATTTTTTTTCTTGAGCCCGATTCTTTTCAAACTTTCTGGAAATAAAGTACTACTAAATGGTTAAGTTTTGACATCATTGGTTTATTGAACCTCTTCTCCCAACCCAAATGCCCACACCTTTGCCTTGACCCCTTTCATCAAATTTAGGGCAATGATAGGACCGACTTGCTTACTTACTTTTAACCACACTTTCTTTAGTTTAAGTTCATTTTCTATCAGTTTTGGAGTTTTAACGAGCTTTGCCTTCATGATTGCCCAAAATTTTTCAATTAGGCGAAGTTCCGGAGTGTTTGGAGGGTTGACGTCTTTTGGTACAAAAACTACATTATTATCTTTGTACCAGTCTAAGACGGGCCGGGCATAGTGGCAAGATGCCAAATCCGACCAAAACAGTGTCGGGCCATCGTGAGATCTCAAGAAGGGCAGAAGTCGTTTTTGGATGCATTCGTCCTTGTAGATTTGTCCGTTGACGGTCTCAGAGGTGATGAAGGGCTGACTCATTTTGCCACATCCGCAGATCGCTTGCCAGACAAGGAATTTTTTGGCAAATTTCGACAGTTTCTTCTTCCGTACACTCTCCGGAACGGCCAACTTAGAGGTGGCGACGTAGTGTTCCTGTCCTGGCATTTGTTTGGTGTCAGCTTTAATGTAGGTCTCATCGTCCATCACAATGCAGAACGGTTTTGTGAGCCACTCCCTGTACAGTTTTCTTGCACGAGTTTTGGCCACCGAGTTCTGTTTATCGCTCCGGTTCGGTGCCTTCTGGACCTTGCACACATGTAATTCAGAACGTTTCATTGTTTTCTGCACAAAACAAACTGAAACTTTCGCCTTTTTCGCAACATCCCTGATCGAAATGTTGGGATAACGCTTAAATTGGTTCAATACCATCCTGGCCTTCTCCGAATTTGATGTGCCACGTTTTTTGCCACTACCATTTTTCCGCATGGTTGTTTTACGGTCCTTGAACGTTTTGATCACATGAGATACGGTTGAATGTGCGATTCCGAGCTGTTTTCCGATCCATCGATGAGAAGCGTTTGGGTTTTCGAAGTGAGTGCCCAAAACTTGTTGGCGCACTATTTCTTCATTCGAAGCCATCACTGAAATCACTCGACCGATTTTCACGAAACTCATTACACAATTTACACAACACAATGAACTACATTCAGCTAAAATTTCAATAATTTTTACCCACATGCTAAAAAGTTACGAACAATTGCGTGTGTCCAAATTTCATCGAATACAGTTTTATCCTAGTTATTTTGTCTACCCCCCGTGCCTATTTCCTTTAGTGTTTATAATATTTCACAAATCAAACTGATGTGGAATCTTTGAAACATATCTATGACGGACTGGAAGTGTTCTTAAAGACGAAAATCATAAGACTATTAAAACTTGTGGTGGTTTTATCATAGTTTTAAGCATGTCCTGAATGTAATTACAATTATGCACCGATAAAACTATCAAGTTTTAAACGAATCTTCGGAAATAGTCTTGAGAACCTCCTGTTGTATAGACCTTTTTGATTTTTGGGGGGTTTTTGGGTGTTTTTTCGGTGTTTTGGAGAATATTTTTTTTTTTTGGGGGTTTTTATAAAATTTTTATATTTATTTTCTTCATGTGTTTAAAAATATTTTTTTTTTTTTTTTTTTTTTTTTTTTTTTTTTTTTTTTATCATTAAAAAAAAAAAAAAACACATTAAAAAAAAAAAAAAAAGGATTGGGGGGGGGTTCGTCGTCAGGGGGGCAAAAAAGGGCCCAACATATGAAAATCGCTGTCGCGGTCACAGCCATGATGACAATACTTCCTATATTTACCAGGCTATCTTTTTGGTTGGTGATTTCTAAATGATTTATCCTGTGGCGGTTGCTTGCTTGTAGATCACGCAGTATCTCCATTGCTGGCATCGTTAGATCTGTTTTGTTGACGGTAACAGAGTGTAACGGTAGAACGTCTGGTTTTGTGCCGAATCGGAACAACTTGCTATCGTGCTTGGTTTACCAGCTGTAGCTGGTAGTAACATAGCTGGTAGTAACATTCGTAGCTGGTAGTAACATTCGCTACCAGTTACGTTGGTCAGGTCTTCGAGGTTGCATAAAAATGTATTTTAGATTTGGTTGCATTTTACATCCGATAGGAAGGATTCGGCCTCGCTAGTTATAGCAAACTTGCTGTTGATTTTGATTGCCTTTCGATCGACTGGTATGGGTTCGATCCGAAGAAATTGATAATTTCCGTTTCTCAGCCTTGGTATTTTGACTATGAATATGATGGAAGAGTCATTATGGAGTGCCGCCACTTCTAAGCATTCATGCGTTTGGTCGTAGCTTGCACTTTCAATTTTCTGCGACCGCAAAATTTGAGTTGCCAGCTCCAATTCCGAGGGGTATAGTAACGCTGTTGAGATTACTCCAAGTCGGGAATGCTGAATAGTTTTGAATATGGTGTCCAATTGATAGCGGATGGAGTCTAAGTTGAAGATGATGTTGTGCAGGTGCAGCATGTGTTGCCAATCGACTGATCTATCTACGTTTATTCTTACTTGTCTGATAAATCTACTAATTTCCACTGACTGCCTGAAAACCTCTTTCGTTAAATTGTTAATTACTTTTTTTAAAATATCATTTATTTTAACTTGTTCGTTATTTTCTGTGATTTACATTATTCAGTGTTAAAAGATCTTCGTTATCAAGGTTACCAGTTATTGATTTAACTACAGTTCCTAGAATGTTGATACTCCTTTTCTGTTTGCGTTTTGAAGTTAAATTTTGTAAAATAATACTAGCTTGTCCGTGTTTTTGTTTTAAAATTTTCGTTACTTCTTCTAATTGTGTATTCTCTTCTTATTCTGAGATAATTGTTTCGTATTGCCTTAGGATTGAATGAATTGGATGTAACTTAAATTCACGTATTAGTTTATGGTAACCTTGGTTTGTAAAAACTTTTCCTACCTTGATCGCAAATAAGCCTGGGTTATTATTTTGATCGGTTATCTCCTGATGAGATAGTGGATTGGATGTGAATTTTGGGATTGCAGAGAGGATAATGAGGATGATGCAGGTTGTAGATGCCATAATTTCTCTGAAACGAAATATAAATGGTAATAGTAATTGTTATATTCATCGTGTTTTTTTTCTCTTTAGTTTCGTCTTGTGAACCTTCCTTCCGTTCTCGTCTACGATATTATTGTCTCTTTATTGTCTACAATTTTGATTTCTTTATATCTTTCCTGATTTTTTAGGTTATTACGTTTTCTTTCGTATACCGTATCATTTTCGTGAAAGTTTTCAGGGTCTTCTCTGCTTTTGTCCCTTTTCTTTAAATTTTTTTTTTTTTTTATTTTTTTTTTTGCTGAAATTTTTTTAAATAATTCTTTTTTTTGTGTTTTTTTTGTGGGGGTTATCTGGGGTTGGGGCTTTTTTTTTTAAAACAAAAAATATTTTTTTGGGGGTGGGGTGTGTGTGTGGATGAATATAGTAATTGTTGAAGGTGAATACTTTGTTTTTGTTGGTGGTGTTTGTTTTTTCTTTTTTTGTTTTTGTGGTGGGGATGTTTTTTTTTTTTTTTGGTTATAATTTTCTTCCTTTTTTGGGAGAGGAAGTGTATTTTTGTTTGGGGATTTTGTATTTTTTGTGTGTGTTGTGTGTTTTTTTTTTTTTCTTTTTTTTTTTTTTTTTTTTTTTTTTTTGATTTTTTTTTTTGGTGTGTGATTCATTATTTGTTGCTTGTTGTGTGGGTGGTGTGTGGTATCCGTTTATTTCATCGTGGTAAGTGTGAATGGGGAGTAGGAAAAATTTTTTTTTTTTTGATTTGATTTGTGTTTTTTTTTTTTTTGTTTGGTGTGTGTGTGGGTGGGGTGTGATTGGTATGGGTGTGTGTGTGGTTTTTATTGTTTTTTGTTGTGCTTGGGGGAATACATTTTTTGTTAGATCCACTATCAATTAAAATTTTCGCCTCTACCAGCTTTTAATTTTATGCGTTTAAATGGAAGACCATTAATCGCATTTATCTCTGTGGCTGGAAGAGAGAATCTATTTGAAATGTTGCTTCACATTCCGATTCTGAATCAGATTGTTCAGTCTCATCTTTTTCTGGGCTTTCCTCGAAAGGCTCGGAGTTGTGATTGTATAATTTCCCTTGTCTTGACCTAAGCGATGGATCGACATCCATAGGCGTTATTGCATTTGTACATAACTATGTATTAATATCTTAATAATCCTGGAATAGCTGAAAATCAGTATATATCAGTCCAATAAACGAAGATGAAATTTAAGTGCAGAAATTTTTATTTTTTTTTTTTTTTTAAAACTATTTTTTTTAAAAGCGGAGGCAGGTGGTTGGAGCCGGGGAAGAGTCCGTTTGGTTCCTTCAAAAAATAAAAAAATTATATAATAAAAAAACAAAAAAAAAAAAATAAATAAAAAAAAATCCTTTTTTTAATAAAACACACATTTTTTTTTTAATAAAAGAGTAGTTGAAGTTCAGAAATATAACTTTAAAACTGTTCCAGTGTTAAGCTGAAATGCAGAAAAACAATTTGAGCATTACAAGCTTTAAATTCTCATGCTACTCCATGCTCTTAAATGCAAAAATAATATGAAATGCAAGGATGATCCCAAAGCGTGCTGAAATTATTAATTAAATGAGAATGGAATATAAACCCTGCTTGTGCACGATGTCGCAGTCACCTACTTCGCTATTGTCAAATCGACAACATTGCCCAGGCTACGCCAACCAGCCTCTCCTTGCTGAAATGCTGAAAAACCAATTTAGCTTTTATTGTTTGTCATGTTGCTTTATGCTAAAATGTGTAGATAAATACTATGGAAAAACTTATATGTGTGATATAACCACAATGGAACTGACTCTTAGCTTCGGGTCTTGACAAAGAATCCCTACTGAGCCCTTGCGGCACGTCAAGCCGGCCAGTTCAGCGCAAGGGTGTTTCAATAATCGATGGGTAGTGTTAACAAAGTGAAGTGACTGGAAACCAGCATGAGGACCAGCAGGAGAATATGACGGGAGCTATCAGAAGAACAAGCGTTAGGCAAAACAAAAACAAACAGTCTAGTACCAAAAAAACGAAAGAATGTACATATTGCAAGATGCAAGGTGCATAGTGCATTTGGGACCAAGCGGGGCTAAAGCAGTGAGCCAATTTTAAATCGCTCATTTCCAATTGATTGTTGATTGTACTCAACATTTGATCATAAGAAGGATCTTCATAGTATGATAATATGATTAGTTGAATTTTAGTGCTTTTTTTGACTACTGCAGAAGATGGTAAAGCAGTAAACTATTTGAGACAAAAAAGGGTCGATGAGGGTTTGAAATTATATTCACGATTAAGGCATCTGGAGAATGTAACTTTATGTTTTCTAACTTAATTTAACGTTAAGACGTTAAAAAGAGCGTGTATATTGTTTTTTGATATATTATGGTCCTGTTATTTTAACAATGTTATAATATATTTATTTAACAATATAACAATAAAATAATCGTAACAAACAAAAATTTATGTTTAACAGTACGCTCCTTTTATTTGCATCCAAGCAGACTTAAATTAACATGTTTTTTTTTCAAACGTGTGGCTTCCTTTTCTGAATTTAAGTTTTTTTTTTGTTCAAACCTGTTGAATAAAACGAACGACCTAACGTTTTGAAATCCAACTAAACCAACACAGAGTATTCAAATACAGCCAACGGATAGCGCAGCCGTCATCACACATTAGGTGCGGTTTGTTGATGGTACTTCGGTGTAGTATACTTAGCCTTTAAGGAAGCATTCTGATTTCCGCAACATCGTCGTTCGATCGTAAACAAACGGGCATGAAGAAGCAACCAAACCATAACACTGACTAATTGACACACTGGCTGCAGGCAAGGACACGAGCATACCGTACCGGTCAGTTTGCTTTTCTACAGTTCTCGGGTACTTCTTCAGTAGAACGTGTCTGCTGTTTTCGTCGATTTCTCGGACTTTTTCATGAAAGGGCTACAAGTTTCGACGAGAAATCCTCTTTTGAATCGTTGTTCACTAGAACCAAGATATGCCCTTTTCAAAAAGTATACGATGATGGTTATGTGTGTATATTTTTTGCTCACTCACATCGTTCGAAGCGACTCATTCGACGAGAACAACAGGTTGAACCGTAAAAAAACAGGCGAAACGAATCACAGCATTAGGAGATACTTTATGCGGAAATGAACGAATTATGGCTCCGTTAAAAAAAAAACAAAATCTATTAAACGATGCGTCTCTATCGGTACACCGAATTTGGAATCCGTCTCTGCACGTATCACAATGCGCACCATCAAACCGGCGTTAATTATTAACCGACATACATACAGACCGCGGTTGAAGGCGTAGCAAAATCATCCAAGTTCAAAGTCGATTCACCGATTTTCGCAGCATACACAGCATTCGGTCAATGAGTCAGATGATAGGCGATTAAAACGTAGCCTCGTAGAGTTCGTTATACGGCGGAACTCAAAGTGTGTTTTAGAGTTTTGAAATGTTGCATAGTTCCAGCGTTCAGAATCAGAATGGCCTTTCTGCAATAATCGATTTGCTTCATCGCTTATCTCTTGACATTTTTACAGCAAACTGAAATAATGTTTCGTACTTCACATCACAAGTCACAAGATCACGAGAGGATTTTTTCAACCGCCTATACAGCTTGAAATCTTACCTGATGAATGTGGACTTCGCGCGGTATCAGATTGGTTTCCAGCATTTATAGTTCGGTGAAGGTCATTTTTGTTCAATCTGCAAGTCATTTTAGTGAATACTTAGGCAATTCTCAATTTTATTCCATTGAATCTCAACGTCAAACAATACACTCAATTAACTCACGAAGAGGCAATCGAGCTATGTATTCATACCAGAGAGTTTTAAAAGCCTTCATCACTTGAACCTCCCGGTATGTAGTCACTCGTCATACCTATGTATACATATTAGATAACTCCTGGCCGTAAATTAACATTCATCTGACGATTGGCTGTATTGTGATTTGGAGGATCAATACAGAGTGAAATCATAATTGCGTCAACCTATGGATACTGAAGAACCGTTTTTTTTCCGAAAATTTCCGAAGTCTAAACGATCTAATTGGCGCGATCGATTTCCTGTGTTGATGTGGTTGTTGCATTCACGACGCAGATGGAATGTTTCCTGGGTTGGAAAGCGATGGAGTCACGATGGTTGGCACGGAATGAAAAAGGAAAGACATCGTGGAAGTCTGTGCAGTTCGATTGATTTATTTTTTGGTTTGTTTTGATCGTCAGTTCTTGTTTTGATGGTCACGTGTTTGCCTGGATGCATGGGAAATGATGTTGACGGTCATTCCGGTCTGTTGGTCTATAGATTGATTGCCGATTGTTGGCGAAAATGTTTATCGGAAAAGTTTCAAGGCTATCTTGGGTTTGTCGATCGGTTTCGATCTAACCCGGTGTCTCCACTAGCATTCACTGTCAATGAATATAGCAAGTGGATACACAATGTTAGATGTTCAGACGGATCTGTTTAAACATATTGTTGGACGGAATTGTTAGACTTTTAACCAGGCATTTTTTTAGACAAACATGACGAAATCGAAAACAGTGCTGCAAAAATTGTCAATTGATTATACTTGTTTTGAGAGACTCCATCGTTGCTCCACGAGTTAAAAATTCTGCGATCGTGTAGGGAAGATGTACCTATATTAATAATGGAAAAAAGGGATGGGGGTGGAAGGTGTGGGGGAAGGAAGGTAGGTACTGCTATTGTTTTAATTCGATAAAAATGTCTTAACAAATCTGTTTGAGCTAAGCCCAGCATCGAAATAAATTACAGGTTGTTTGCCATATGATAAGATAGATCTGTCAAGACAGAAAATGCTAGTGGAGACACCGGGTAAGTTGAGGATACCCGATCAAGATTCCCGCAGATATAAGTCCTATGCCAGTATCATGCCAACCGAAGGGCATTTATATGATTCGAAAACGGCCACATGTAGTGGAAAGATAACCCTTGTTTCTAAATGGTGGTCAGTTTGTGAGAAACGTTCGTAAAAAGGTTTGGTTACAAAAGATTATGTGGCCTGCTCTGATATGTTTGGCAACCCGGTGCTTTCTAACAGAATTAATATTTGGATTTTGTCGGGGTGAGTTGATGTTGGTAAATGAGGACTGTATGGAGCATTTTCAGGAAAAATTTGACGGAAATAGCCGGAAATATGCACAAAAATATTTGATTTTGATAAAACTTTGCCCATTTCTTCGGTATGGGAAAAGGTGTATTTTTCGGACCACTGCCAAGTTAAAATGATTCTCGTCAAAGAACCGACGGGCACAAGACGAAGAGGCACGCAACGAGTGCCTGCGAGATTGACAAAGTAAAGCCATGGATCGAATAGAATGGTAACAACTTTTGTGTACAGCAGAGGCCAAAATTGGCATCAAAATACAAATTCAAATCCGTTCTTATTTGAGTTTTGCTTTTGTGCCGAAACTTTTCGTTTTTTATTTCGGTTCAACATTTTATCGATATGAAATGGATCGATATGAAGTTTTCGGCACTGAAGGCAACTTCTTTCAAACAATTTAGGGCGAGAATAAGTTTTTTTTAAACCCAATATTGAAGGGAAGATCAGTGAAGGTTTAGTAGGCCAGACATTGTTTCATCGTAGAAAATACAATAGAAGTTTCTTTTCTAGTTAAATGATATATTTCATATATTTACACCATAAGCTCACCATTGCGGCCATTTGTTTTTCTGCTAGGCATCCTGATGAATCCTTTCTGCTCCCGGTGACCGCTGTACTTATTCAATCATCTCTTTTTTCTTAGATTTCTTCTTGCTCGTCTGTTCCCACATTTGACGAGGGAACCACTAGCGTTACGGTTGCCATCTTTAAGAAACTTACACAATCACTCCGACAAAGTGGCTGCATTCTTAGCCTTTACAGAAATGATTGATTCAAAGAATTATTGAATGAATAATGCACTTTTTTTTAAGGATAGAAGCGATTCATAATTAAATAAATGTATAAATAAATATATAAATTAATTAATAAATAAATAAATAGAACGTTAATCAAATTAATAAATAAACAAATAAATAGATAACCAAATGAATCAATGAACAAATATATTTGTTAATAAAAAAAAAACTAAAGAAAATAAAAACAATTAAAGTTAATACAAAAATGAATGAATTAATTAACTAATAAAACATTTATTATAAATAAACACAAATAAATAAATAAACATATTAAAAAAACAAAAGAAATCTTATATAAATAAATAAATAAATACATAAATAAATCAAACAATGAATTATTAAATCGCTACTCCACGTATGGGGAACTGGAAAATAAAAATTGATGAGAATGAATTGATAATTTAAAAATAAATGAATGAATGAATGAATAAATAAATAAAAAATAAATGAAAATAGTACATGAAATTATTAAATTAATAAATTAATGATAAAATGCATGAATTTCTCATAATATAAATATTTTAATAAATGAATAGGTAACAAAATCATTAAATAAATCGATAAATATGTTTATAAATATATCGATGAATAATCCCAAAAATTGACTAAAAGCAAAATAAACAAACTAAAAAATAAAACGAATCAGTAAATAAACAATTAAATGAATGAACTAATACAGACTTTTGAAAATCAATGAAAAAATGTATAAATAAATAAAATTGAAAATATATAAGTGATTAATTGATTTGATATGTTAATATGCATAATTATATTTAAATATATGATTAAAATGATTAATATATAATTTTGAAGATCACTTTATAAATAGGTATAAGAAAATATTGCAGAAACAGTAAAAGATACATAAATAAATACATAAACAAAAAAATTAATAAAAAGAAGCAAATACATGCATTAATAAATAAATGTTTTGAAAGATTAAAGAAGAAATATATGAGTAAGTTTTAAACAAATAATATCAAATAAACAAAATCAAATAAAAAAATAAATTTAATATATAATGAAGTTAATATATACATTAACAAATTAATTATTCTATGCATAAATTAATTAGGATTTGAAAAATATTTTGAAATTAAATAGATAAATGAATAAATAATAAAAATTTAAAAATATGATAACCAAAGAAGTAAATATTAATGCATCGAACAGTCAATTAATAGTTTTAAAATACACATATGAATGAAGAGATAAATAAAAAATAATAATACTTCTGCATAGAGTTTAAACCTGAATCAATAAATGATAAAACAAATAAATTACTCATTAAGTTAATTTATAAATCAATTAATAACCAAGAAAATCTATAAAAACAATCGATAGTTATGAATGAAAATTGGTCAAAACATATATCAATATAAAAATCAATAAATAAAAACAGGATCAATATTAATACAATTAAATTAATAAACAAATACAGTGAAAAGTTCTGATCAAATAATATATATGCCAATAAATAAATAAAAAAAAGTTATTAATTTAACTAATAAGCTAAGAAATACATAAAAAACTTAATCAATAAATTATTGGATTAATAAATAAATTAGTTTAATGATTAATAAATCTTTAAATACAAACATTTATCAAAGAAAAATTAAAATTTTATAATGAAATAAATACATGAACAAATAAATAAATGAAAAATAAATAGATTAATCAATCAACAAACAAATAAATAAATATATTGATAATTAAATGAAGTAATTAATGAGTAAATAAGTAAATTAATCAATTAATGAAAAAACAAATAATAATGCACTGTTTTTAAAGGATAGAAGCGATGCATAATTAATTAAATGTATAAGTTAATATTTAAATATATGAATGAATAAATAAAACAAATCATCAAATTTGTTTTATTTTTATATTAATAAATTAATCAAATTAATAAACAAAAACAAATAAATTGATAAACAAGTGAATCAATGAACAAAAATCTTAGTTAATAATATAATAAATAAAAAAAAATAACATAAAAATGAATGGATTAACTTTTTAAACAATATATATAGGCAAATATATAAATAAATATTTTAACAAATAAATATACATATAAATAAATAAATATATACAAAAATAAATCAAACAATGAATAAAAAATCACTACTCCACGTATGGAGAATACAAAAATAGAAATTGTTGTGAATGAATTTATTATTTTAAAATAAATGAATCAATCAATATATATATATATTTTTTTTTTTTAATCTTTATTTTACGTCGGTCTATTTCCTCACATGGTGACAATCACCGACGCCAGGAAGACGACTCCACCACCTGGACCCTACCTAACGACTCATGAATATGAACCGGGACCAACGGCTTTACTTCCCTTCCGAAGGAAGACGTGACCAGATTATTTCGCCTCAGAAAAACCACCGACGTCGACTGGGATTGAACCCAGACCCTACTGGGGTGCCAAGTAGCAGTCACGCTTACCACTACACCACCGACGCCGGCGAATGAATATATATATAAAATATATGAAAATAATACATAAAATGATTACCTCTATAAATAAATGATAGAATTTATGAAATTCTCATAATATTAATATATAAATAAACAAATAGGTAAGAAAATCATTAAATAATTCAATAAATATGTTCATAAATATATCAATAAATTATCAAAAAAAAAAGATTAATAGCAAAATAAGAAGTAAAAAAATAAAACGAATCAGTAAATAAAAAATTTAATGAATGAACTAATACAGACTTTGAAAAAAATAAATATATAAATATAAGTTTAAAATGATAAACATATAATTTTGTAGATCACTTATAATATAGGTATAAGAAAATATTAAAGAAACAGTAAACGATAAATAAATAAATACACGAACAAATAAATTAATAAAAGAAGCAAATACATACATAAATAAATAAATAATTTGATAGATTAAAGAAGAAATATATGAATATATGAATATATAAACGAATGAAAAAAAAATATAAATCATATTAATAGATAAATTATTTAAAGTAAATATATACATTAATAAATTTTTTATTCTATGCATAAATTAATTAAAATTAAAAAAATATTTTCAAATTAAATAAATAAATGAATAAATAAAAATAAATTAAAAAATATCATACCCAAAGAAATAAATATATAAATAAATATTAATAAATCCAACTGTGAATTAATAGTTTTAAAATACATATATGAATGAAGAAATATAAAAAAAAAAATAAACTTATGCATTTAGTTAAAAACTGAATCAATAAATGATAATACAAATAAACTACTCATAAAATAAATATTCAAATTAATTAATAACCAAGAAAATCCATAGAAAAATCGATTATTATATACTCTAATTGTTATATTTGTGTTCTCCGAACCTGGAGTAACGATTATGATGTAGAAGGAAATGTTTCGCTCATCGCCATGAGACCAAGTAGACAGCATGTTTGCTAGAATGAAAGATATGAAGAGAAAGTGTTGAAAGTTCCGTTAGTGTCGGTAGGTTGGAAATGGAATAGAAAGAGCGAAAGGCATGGGTAAGACTCGAACCAAGGACGTTATCAGTGGGATGTTTGGCAATGATAACGTCCTTGGTTCGAGTACTCCCTGCCCTTTCTACTTTCTACTTCATTTCCCTCCTTCGACTTTCCCTTTTCTTCTTTTTTTCGCTACTGTCTCTCTTGGTGCATCTTGGCGATGAGCGAAACATCTCCTTCTACATTGATTATTATGTTTGAAAATTGGTCAAAACAGAAATCAATATAAAAATCAATGAATAAAAAAAGGATCAGCATTGAAACAAATAAATTAATGAACAAATACAGAAATAAGTTTATCAATTAATAAATGTGTCAATAAATAAATAAAAAAAAGGTGATTAATTTTACTAATTAGTTACGAAATAAATAAGAAAATTAATCAATACATAATTGGATTAATAAATTAATTAGTTTATTGATTAATAAATATTTAAATACAAAAATTTATAAAATAAAAAATAAAATGTTTAATGAAATAAATACATGAACAAAGAAATAATTGAAAAATAATTAAATCAATCAATCAAAATACAAATAAATAAATGAATAAATGTATTGATTATTAAATGCAGATATAAATGAGTAAACAAGTAAATAAATGAATCAATACAAAAACAAATAAATAAATAAATTATTCTTATAAATATATTTATAAGCAAAAATATTATTAAATGCATAAATTATTGAAAAAAAAAAAAAACAAAAAAATAGATAAAAATTAAATTGATAAAAAATATCAAACTTTATAAATAAATATAGTAATAATCATAAAAATAGATCAATCAAGAAAAAAAATAAAACATATATATGTGTTTATCAATAATTACATTAATAAAAAACTGAAAGGAAGATAATTTTATCAAATAAATAACAAATTTATCAATAAATAAATCAATTAATAAATAAATAAATTAATAAGTATACAAATAAGCAGAAATATACATATATAAAAAATTTCCATTCTATAGCCGGATTAACAACAAAAACCAAAGTAAATATTTCGATAGACGGGATACCAATAATGAGGGTCAATAATTAACTTCCAATTTAGAGAGTCAGATGGACCGCCAACTAAGCCTCAAGCAACTGGGCAAGCCACGCTCTACATCTGTGGTGAGCAATATATACGCCGTTTTTTGAACTCTACAGTTTTTTTTCTTAACAGCCCTAAGCTACCAAATGAAAAATAAACGTCATTCTTTAACACTAAACGAAGCGGAGACAGACAGTTTTTGTTGGTACATAACAGAAGTATTTACAGTTTTTGACGGTACATAACAGAAGTATTTACATATTTTTCTTGTTCGTTTTTTTTACACCAAACTTTTTATTGTGACCCCAAAGTCATTAGTCACAACTTAAAGCACCACATCCTCCAATGCAACGTTGAACAACAAACACGAAAATCCATAATTGGCGCTCCTTACAACTTCGTCAAACAAAGCAATGCTTTAATGTTCAAGAGAGCGATCCATTTGTCTGTGCAGCACTACTTCCCAGCTTTCTCCCCATCATTCAGGAGCGCAGTTGTAGTGCAAAGTGAAGAAAGATTTAATGTACGGAACGAGAAATTGTTGCTTGCATGACAATTCATTTTGACTTCATTTAGAATATAATTTCAGAGCATATTTTAAATCCATACCTGCATTAAGATAACACTGTTTGCATCGATTATATACTAGAAATAAGCATTGATTCCTTCGAATATAAAGCCAAAACAAAACAATATAGATTTTCTAGTTTTGCATTGCCTAACCAAGTCCAAGTAATCTCCTCCGGAGAAGCATAGAACCATCCTTGACCATGACACGTACATCAGCATAGTAGCACCAGCATACCTACACATACAGTAGATCGACTATCGCTCTAGGTGAAGGTGTTAATTAAGGCGAGTCATCTGACCATGCACAAACATCAAGCGTAAATACATACCTTCTTAGGGCATATACCGGGCACACCGCATCCAATTTCGTCTAAGTACATGTTGTGGCAATGTCAGTGTCAATGTAAAACATGGTCTAAGCTCTGGCAACTACATACGAACATTCGTATGTTACTACATTGTAACCATACGAAGGGCTTCAGTTTTTCACCGGTTGAAACACCACCAGCTTGATAGTAACCTAACATAACAAAGGCGTTGTTCGGTGCAATGGTGTTCGTCCGTTTGAGACTGTGTCGGTGAAGTTTTATGGCAAGCAAACCGTTCGGCAACGGCATTCAAGCTTATAAAGGGAAACGGTTAACTGGTATACAGCGTGAGCTTTTCGCTGCACTACGGAAAAGCTTATGCTGAATGAGTTCGAACAATGTTGTGTTCGAACACGAACGATGAGAACTACTTAAAAAAGTGAGTTGAGTTTGAGCAGTTTTGGTCGAAAGTGGAGCTATCCAGAATGATTTTCAAGTATTTCAGGGGCAATCCCCCTAAATTGAAATTGTCTTCGCGAAGTCCAATATACTCCATAAATGAGTGGAATATTTGTCGAGATTCATCATTCGCGAAAAGTTTTCTTACACTCCCGTTTCATTTTACTAAATTTTTGATTACAATTGTATACCATCTCTTGTTCTCTCACGGAAATGTTACTCAATTTTCGTAAAAATTGGATATACTCATAAATTGAGTAGATCCACTTTTTAACGAAAATCTAGTAACATTTCCGTGAGAGAAAAATAGATAGTATATAATTGTATTCAAAAATTGAGTAAAATGAAACGGGCTTGTAGAGAACTGTTCTCACTTCACGAGGTTCTTTCATTTTCAATTGAACGTTTGTTAACTCGTTTTCGAGTCGTTCTAACGGCGCTTGTGCTGGATGCTGAATATATTGTTTAGAATTTACAGAATTACATGCAAACATATGATATGTTAACCGAAAAAATAAATTATATGAATGAAACTTTGTACTCGCATTTGGCTAAGAAGGTTGAGAATTTTGCACAACTTGGACAATTTTCGAATCAAGTATATTTTTGAAAAGGGTGAATACTTTTGCGGATAATTTTTAATTTCAAAGTTGTAGCTCGGAATCCTTTTATTCTATGGAAAGTCAGCCCATGAACAAGTTTGAAGCTATTAGTGAAGCCTGTAAATAAATGTACACCGAGATAAAAAAATAAATCTCGTCTTTTTAAAATATACAATTTTGAATAACTCTAAAACCTATTATTTTTTTTTCTTATTTTACAAATATGAAACTTATAATTGTAGCATAAATTTTGATAAAACCGTCACGATGGTGAAATTTCCAAAGTTATTTTTTAAGGTAATGTTTAGAATAAGGAATGTATCAAATATAAGCTATCCACATACATATGAGTTGTACGCATGTATTTGTGAAGGTATTTTATGCTCTGAACACTGCATGCTGTGCGTTTGACTGGCAGTTTTTTTTTGTTTTTTTGTTTGGGGGGGTTCAATTTTTGGGTTTTTAAAATGTGGGGGTTTGAAAAGAAGGGAAAAATAAGGGTGTTGGAAAAATGGGTAGGGGGGAAGGTTACTATGCGAAAATTGGCGAAGCGGTTTGGAATTCATCATGCGAGTGTTAAAACCATCATTAATAAGTTTGGGGAACACTATTCTTTGGATGAGCTACCAGGAAGAGGCAGAAAACCCGGTTCTTCCAACCCGAAACTGGAGCAGAAAGTGGTATCTCTAACCATGAAGAACAAATCAATGTCAATACGTGATTTGGCCAAAAAAGCAGGAACGAGTGTCGGAATGATCCAGCGTATCAAGAGGCGAAACCACCTGAAGACCTACAAGAAGCAGAAAATCTCGAAACAAAGTGCAGAACAGAAGAAGCGAGCAGCAACAAGGGCCCGGAAATTGTATTCGCGTCTTTTGCAGCGTCCGGATGCATGCGTTTTGATGGACGATGAGACCTATGTAAAGGAGGACTCAAAAACCCTTCCAGATCCACAATACTTTACTGCCGTCGTTGGAGAGGATGCGAACGATGCGGACAGGTCGATTCAAGTAGAGAAATTCTGTCGAAAGGTACTGGTATGGCAAGCAATATGTTTCTGTGGTTTGAAGTCAACCATTTTTTACACAACCGGAACTATAAATGCGGAAATCTATCGATATGAGTGTCTCCAGAAGAGATTGTTGCCTTTATATAAGAAGCATAGTACACCTCCACTGTTTTGGCCGGATTCAGCGTCGGCTCACTATGCCAAAACTACTCTCAATTGGCTTGCGGAAAAGGGTATAGATTTCGTTGAGAAAAATATCAATCCACCAAATTGCCCTCAGCTTCGACCCATCGAACGTTACTGGGCAATCGTGAAGAGGGTCTTCAAGAAGCCTGGTAAGGCAGCTGGGAACATGCAGGAGTTCAAAAAAATTTGGGCTCAAGCGTCCAAAAAATGCGATGCAACACTTGTCCGGAACGTGATGAAGAGCATTCGATCCATAGCTCGAAAATTCGTGAAGGAATAACTTAAATTTCATCCGGTCTTCATTATGTTCAAGTTTATTCTCGTACAATAAAGGATCAATTTTTTGTATGAATAAAATATCGGTTTTCAACATAATTTGAAAGAAAGTTTGTGGATAGCTTATTTTTGATACAATCCTTACTTCTCAAAACTCAGATGTTCGCATAAAACGGCGTGTTCCCACGATGTTATATGATTTCAATTGTGATATCAAATAATAAAGCTTTCGGTAATTTACATCCTTAAACCATATATTTCAAAATTAATATGTATGTTTCAAAATTAATCTCAACACATTTGAAAAATTTACGAAAATACGTTCATTTCATATGGGACTGTTCATAAACCACGTAGACTTTTCTGGGGGAAGGGGGGGAGGTGTTTGACCAAAGTCTAGGCTCCATATAAATTTTCAAAACGTTGTTTGGAGAAAAGTCTACGAGTCGAGAGAGGGGGGTCTGAGATTTTCAAAAAAGAGTCTACGTGGTTTATGAACATTCCCTATGTTATTCACGGTTCTCCAGCAACAACAGTAGGTTTTTACAAATGTGTAGAAAATTGGCACAATTCGTTTCGTCGCAGCAAGACGATTAAAAAAAATAGTTCACAGGGTAAAGGGGGAAGTTATTCATACAACAGTTCTTATTTATTCATTTTATTCATATTTCTGGCTTTCTACTGTCTACGTTATAGTACTTTTGTGTGTGTGGATTTACTTAAAGAACTCAATTTTTCCATTAACATGTTTGTATACATTTTGAATACCCTGGTACTCCATCGATTTTTTTTTTTCATTTTGCTTCCGTTATGAACTTGTTTCCCGCTTGTGAGTATTTTGATTTTGTTTTTTGACTAACGGTTTACTAATTCCGTTATAACTAAGTTAAATGCGGTACACTTGTGTCTGATACATTGCGACGTTTTTGGCAGGCAAGCAAGAAAAAATGTCCTCCATGGATTCCATATTCCACTCCAAGAACACTAATACAGTCACCGCCAAAATAAATTGCCCACTTTTCTCATGAACACGCTTCATCTCTGAAGTAATTGAAAAACTCATTATATCGTATTCATATATTTTTCTAAGCATGATAATATTATTATTTTAAAGATGCATGTGTATTTTTGCAATGGATAATACAAATTTTTGCAAAATTATTTTTTGAACCATACGTGGTGTAAATATGGTGTGTCATAATAAAGTGCCCAATTGAAAATATATTATGTGTATGTAATTTTTACATCCAAACGCCCCTCGTATTCATTTTTTTGACGTTTCCAAGTGTTTGTTGATCTTCTTACAGATTTCAGTTATCGGTCAGAAAGATTCAGTGCGAGTTATCTAAATAACCATGGATAATACGGTGGCAAGCAAAAGTATTCCCATGCAGATCCGAAAATGTGGTATTCGTGACATCGAGAAAGGTGAATCGCATCGCAAGATTGGTGAAAAGTTTGGATACAGCAAAGCAGCGGTTACCAAACGTTTCGCAAAGTACAAAACCTATGGTTCAGTACCTGATCGCCCAGGAAGGGGAAGGAAACGTAGAACAGATTCCCGAACAGATGCGAGAATCATTCGAGAAATTAAGAAAAATCCGAAGGTTACCTTCAGGAAGATCAAGGAAGTGATTCAACAACCGATCTCGGACAGTACTCTACGCAGAAGGATCGGTGAACACGGTATGAAGAGCAGGTTTTGTAAGAAGTTGCCTTTTATTAGCAAAGTCAACAAAGCGAAACGACTCAAATTTGCTCGGGAACATGCTGATAAACCTTTAGAATATTGGAAGACTGTTTTGTGGACTGATGAGTCCAAATTCGAGTTGTTCAACAGAAAATAACGAGCTCGTGTATGGCGTAGACCTGGAGAGGCGCATCATGATCGACATATCCAGGGCACAGTTAAGCATGGTGGAGGGAACGTGATGGTGTGGGGGTGTTTTTCTTGGGCGGGTGTTGGTGCTTTGGTAAAAATCGATGGTATTATGACAGCAGATTCCTACATCGACATATTGCGTGAGAATTTGGAGGTTTCGTTGGTTAAAACTGGGCTGGAAAACAAATTTGTGTTCCAGCAAGATAATGACCCAAAACATACCGCGAAGAAGTCAAAGGCATTCTTCCGTTCCGGTGGTATTTTATTTATGGAGTGGCCCCCACAGAGTCCAGATCTGAACCCAAGAGAGAATGTGGGGGCCTTCTTGTTTTCGGGGGTTGAAAAAAAGGTTTTTCCCAAAAAAAAAAATTTTTTTTATCCTGGTGAGGACGGGGGGGGAGATCTTGACCCACAACAGTGAAGAATGGGGTGGGGAGTGGGTGAATTTGGAAAAATGGGGGGGGGGGGGGGGGCACATAACACACAATTCTCTTCATACAAAAGATTTTCTATATTTTTTTTTTTTTTTAAAAAAAAAATAGAGAGTGTATTTTTTTTTTTTACATTTTTTTTTTTTTTTTTTTTTTTTTTTTTTAGAAACCGGCTCTGGATTCAATAATCAAAGTAACAAGATGCTTTTGAAATTCAGGTGAGCTCTTTTCTTTATATTCAATTGATTTTATTTTAACAAGGAGAACTTGTATACTCGGTTTATTCTTTTTGTAAAAGCAAAGTTTCAATTTCAAGGTTTGCAATCCTTGTTTGTTTGTTAATTGTTGAGGAAGGATGGATAACGAGTTCAGCCATCGGGAGGTCTAGCTAAAATGTGCTTTGCGTTATGTACCATCATGCTGCATAGATTGAGCAAGGTCGGTTTTTTGTCTCAAACTTGTAGTAACTTCCCAGAGAGCCAAATCCGTTATATTCACATTTTTTTAACTAGTTCATATATTTGGGAGCCTCAATAATTGATTATTTTTGATAACATGAGTAATTTAATACTACTTTTAGTAAGACTTGGGCCGTTTACTCGCGGTTAAGCCGAGATTAAAATATGTGACATTTTTTGGGGATGGATTGGTTCATATTATTCACATGTTCATACTCTACAACATAATTCAAGCATAGATTACAATAAACATACAAAATTTGAACCTAGTCCTATAACTCACTTGAATCTAAGACCATTCCCTTCCCAACCACTCAACTCCTTGTCATCTCAAGGCGTCAGAGAGTCGCTGGTTTCTCGTTAAGAAGCTGTCATACCAACATTAAGCTTCCCTTTTCCTCGTAACGAATCTATTATGACTTCTGACTGGACACCTGACGTTACTATTGGTATAAATCGATCCAAATCGGTCTTCGAATCAGTTCAAAATGGCTTCCAAACGTTTTTGAATAACCCTATCTTTCAAATGAGAACCCACCCACACACCTTGTACGAGCTTGAGTGTTCCGAAAAATATCATATTTTTAAAAAACGCCCTTTATCAAAATTTCATGACTTCTGAACAGCTGAACCGCTTTTTACAGTTGACTCCTGAAATGAAAGCTTTGTTAAGGTTGTAATAAAACATTCAGAGTTAGTTGATTTTTTTTTAAAACATTACGTGAAAACAGCTTTTCCTTGATTTTTCTTCCGAGGATGTTAAACGAATTCTAAGTCGAGGCGCCCACTGATGTGACGGAAGTGTGGCATCACATGACATGTCAAAATATCGAGTAAAAGTATTGTGGCGTGAGGCGAACGTCGACAAGGTGTTTTGACATGCTAGCAGATGCCGCACCTCCGCCACATCAGTGGGCGCCTGGCCTAATGTCTAATTATACGTAAGGCCTGTACTCAAAAAAAATGCACCATTTTTATCCTTGTGTAACTTTTTTGCCCGATTTTTTGATGATAACCTGAGTATAACTAGTTTGGAGTGAATTGTTTACATGTGCAAAATTTCAAAACAGTTCAGTGTTGAGATGTCATCATTGAGATGTTTTCATTTCAGTTCAGTATTGAGATGTCATCGAAACAAGAAGAAAATCGCCGGAGAATTTCATGGAAAATCCGACTGCGACCATGAGATGGATCGGAAGACAACTGGAAATCACCCATACAACTGTGTCCCGAGTGGAAAATAGTTTAAAGAGTCCCAGACGACCGAGCGGAGGGCTGGAAGTGGAAGAAAATCGAAGACAGCTGACCCTGTGAAGGCCCGGAAGGTGTTGGATTATTTTTAGTATTATCCGAACCTTTCGATTCACGACGCGGCTCTGAAGGCAAAGTGTTCCGCCTGGTTCGATCAGCAAACCATGAAACGAGCCGGGCTTTGTGTATTCAAAGTCCGCAATTCACCGAACCGGCGTGATAAAAAACACGGCGGCCAAATCCCGCGCAAGGAAGCTGTATCGAGAGTGGTTAACGAAACCGATGTGTGTGGTTATAGATGACGAAACATCACATCAAGGCAGACGCAAAGCAGATACCGGGGCTGGAGTTCTACGTTTCCAAATCACTGTTTGATGTTCCGGAAGACACAATGAAGAAGAAAGTGCACAAATTCGCCAAAAAATACTTGCTCTGGCAGGCCATATGCCAATGCGGTAAACTGAGTAAACTGTACATCACAACGGGTACCATCAACAGCGAAATTTACCGCACCGAGTGCCTCCAGAAGCGTCTGTTGCCCTTCCTGCGGTGCCACGGAGGCGAGACATTATTTTGGCAGGACCTGGCATCATGCCAATACGCGCGATCGACGTTGGATTGGTACAGAGACAAGAACGTTGTTTTTGTACCAAAAACCGCCAACCTCCCAAATTCACCAGAGATTCGTCCGGTGGGAAGATTTTGGGCCACAATGAAGGCCAAAGTTCGAAAATCGTCAAAGGTGATTAAGAACGAGCCAGAGTTGAAGAAAGAATGGATGAAAGTGACCAAAAAGGTCGGCTCCACCATTGCACAAAATGTAATGAGCGGTCTTAAGGGAAAGGTGCGGGATTTCAGCGATGGAAAGGAAATTGAATAAAATAACTACGCCGAAACATAATTCATATGTATTAGTTCATTTCCTGAAAGTTTCAACAGTCTTACTCAATCGAATTCTTGCTTGCTTATCCGAACCAACACACTTAGAAATTATGAATTTTATACGAGACGTAATTCATGTTTGTAAGAAGTCGGGGAACGTAAGGAAAGATTTCGCGTAAAATTAAGTCTCCTGAAACTGACAAATACGCAATTCGACGAAATATGTGTTTGATTGAATTTATTTTCTCATCTCTTTCAACTCATTATTACGTGCTAAAGGACGCTCGCATGTGTCGGTCTCAGGAGACAGAAATTTACATGATATTTTGGTATTGTGAAAGCTAAATAAATTGATCCTCAGAGGTACCAGGAAGCTGGATCAGGCTAGACAGCGAGTCTTATAGTCCATATTTTGTGGTAAAATCGTAATTGATCTTCACTATAGGTTCCCCCAAAAATTTTCCGGGTATGGCCAAAATCTCAAGTCTATCCAAATCATAATTATGAAAAATCATGAAGATAGAGCTACCGTACGGCATTTCTTATTTCTTATTTCTTACGATCCGAAAATATTCGTTGCTTAACTTATTCATCAAATGGATAATTTAATTGCCGTTTATTTTTTTAAATCTTCCTTTAACCCCAACGCTTCACAGTGGGCCAAGCCGTTATAATATTTTTGTCATATTAAAAATATGGCACAAATATTAATGTTGCTAAGAAAAATACTGGTTATAGTATTTCCCTGGATGTTCTTAATTACTGGCTATGTAAGGATTAGAATAGAATAGAACAAAAGTTGAAAAGAACGTTTCTACCGTGGGAGACGTTCTCAAGAGGTTCCGTGATCGCAATTTTAGCCGGAATCTGATTTTCTGGTAATGAAGTTTCAGCTGCGGACTAAAATTCAAGCTTTCCATCACCAACAATACGATGGACTCGAGGCTGCATGACCATGAATGCATGGAGAAATGCACTAAGGCTCACGTAGGTCCAATGATGCTATGGCCAAATTCGACAAGCTGTCGTTTCATGCGGGTGTTGACCGTTTCCAGTCGAAATGACCGACCGACCAACTTCGAGTGTCTCCGATTTAATTTAAAATTTGTACACACGTTTTACCCACGAAAGTAAGTATTTTCCACTGAGTCCAAAAATTGTGGACTCAAGAGTCAGTTTTAGAAAGGGCGTAAGCAGTTTGAATAGCACTTTAATTAATAATTTGTAGCTCGAAAACCTTTGGTTGTACAAACATAATGTCTGAGAACAAATTGTGGCCCTATGTTTGGAGGTTAAAAAAATATACACTGAAAAAAAAATTCGGAAAAAAATCGAAAATTAATATTAAAATTTTAATATCTCAAAAACATATTCTTTGATTTTTTTATTTTGTAATTTTATAAATTTGAAGCTATTACACGAAAATTCCAGGATGGAGAAATGTCAGGAAAAAAAGTTTCTAGAACTTCAACTTTTGGTGTAGTTTTAAAAATTTTAATATTTGCGAGAATAAACGCATTCTGATGATATAATCTGATTTTTAAAATATTTTAAAACTTTCAGTTTCTTATGATAATCTTCGTAAAAGCATCTTTGCTCGAGATATTTCCGGTTTAATTTTATCATATTCGAATAATATTCGAAAATACGATCTTTTCATAAATGATTCGCGTTTCTCCAGTAATCACAAAACGTTTTTCAAAATGTTTGTTAAGTTTCCTACAACTCTCTCCTTGACAGCAAGACAATTGGATGATTGGTTCAAATGATATGGGGTAAAATGGTTCAAAAAGAATTTTTAAAATTTTAATTTATCATATTATTTTGCGATTTTGCTTCTAATTGTATACATGGTTCTCCAGTATCACAAAAATACCTTTTTCGAAATATGCGTTCAGTTTCTCACAACTCACTCTTAGCCAGCAAGACGATTCTATAAACAGCATAAGAAATAGGGGAAAATGATTGAAAAAACTTTTCTTATTTTTTAGTTTACTTGTATTTCCAATTTGTTATGCGCATACTTAAGTACATATTAGCACCAACATTATATTAGGGCGTATCTGCTTGGCTTGGCAATGGCTTTCGTAGTCATTTTCTCTTGAACAAAAGGTCACAAATACAAACTAAGCACTCTTTACGGAAGAGGAGCTTTATCTCTATCCGCTGATTTATTTAATTTGATGAATTGTATCCAACTTACGATAAATTCTCAGACAAAGTGTTTGTTTACAAAAGGAGTCTTCCCCTCTTCATATTGGTGGGGGTGTTTTTTTTTTTTTTTTTTTTGAGTTGTTAAGAGTTGTTTTTTTTTGTTTTTTTTTTCTTTTATGGGGTGGTGTTGCTTCATTTTATTTAAATTTTTTTTTTTTTTTCTGCTGGGGGGGCGGCGGAAGAAAATAATGTTTTTTTTTTTCTGTTATTCTTTTTTTTTTTTGGTGATATTTCTTTTTTTTGTGTCTCTTTTTCTTCGTTTTCATTAGTTACATTAAAAACTAAAATTTTTTTTTAATATTACAGGGTGCGGCAGAAAATAATGTGAAATTGTTCTATTTCTTTCAGATCCCATTTTCAACTAATTCAAGCCATAATATCAACATTTTCGAGTGCAGTTATCTTTATAAAGTCCTTTTAAACAAATTTATTCAATGTGTCCTCCATTTTTATTAATAACATCCTCGAGCCGACGCCGGAAGCCAAAGCATGCCTTTCGGACGTAGTCCTCCGACATTGACTGCTATGTGCGTGTGATGGTTGACTTCAGGGTTTTCACACTAGGGTGTGATGTTTTGCAGGCTCGTGCTTCAACATATGCCCAAATCGAATAATCCAACGGATTAAGATCTGGACTGCTAGGGGGCCACAAATCCTTCGGCCAAAACTTCATGTTATCGTTCAACCATTGTTGGGTTCGATTGGACGTGTGACACGGCGCTCCATCCTGCTGTAGGACAACTTTTTGGTCCTCGGAGAAGTTGGCCTTCACCCAGGGAAGCACTTGGTCCTTTAAAATACCGATATACACTTCGGTATTGACTTTAACTCCAGCATCAATGAAAACAGGCGGCATTTTCAAACCGTTGGACGCCACCAAGCCAAACATCATGACACCAGCCGGATGTTTGGTTTGAAATTTGAATTTCACTTTTTGCGGAACGTTCTCCATTTTTTGCCGTGAAAGGAACCGGTCCGTGCGTCTGTTAGCCACAGCATCGATGCTGAAAAGGTTTTCGTCGGAGAACAGGATTATAATTTTTTTACTTCTTCAACAAGGAAAGCAATTTCTTGGAACGAGTCACTCGTAGTTCCTTGACCCGGTCCGTAATCAAGTGGCGTTTCACTCTGGCTCTGGAAGATGCATGCAGGTCTTCTTTGATGATTCTCCGCATGGATTTCTTCGGAATATTGGGTTCTTTGCAAGTTTTCTTATGGAACGCACGGGGTTGCGAGCATTTTTGTTCAAAAACCGATTTGATCACGTTCGGCGTGCGTGCAAAGCGCGGATGTCCGCTTCCCGGCTTTCGCTGCTTAGGACCATCCTGCAGGGACTTTTTATGCGGTAAACTGTTGCCAAATGGCACCCTATCAATTTGGCAATCTCTTTCGGCTTCTTCTGGGCGAGCAACAAACCGGTGATCACTTCTTTTGCGAACATTGTGACGAATTTGCAATAAAACAAATAGAATGTTTGGATGCAGCACTGGAAAGTAAACATAAACAAACACACTTTCGACAGAAATTAGTCACTAGCTACACGAATTAACCCAATACTCAAGTTTGAACATTTTCGCATTATTTTCTGACGCACCCTGTATCTTTCTGACTGGCCCAATCATATTACTCATTTGCATTTGTTATTTGTTTAAACCGTCAGTAATATTCAAATATTATTTTCGGGGAGAGTGCGTGTGTTTGTTTTGTGGTGGTTGTGGGGGGGGGGTAGTTTTTGCTTTTGTTTTTTTTTGTAAATTATTTTTTGTGGTGTGGGGTGGTATGTTGTGGGGGGGGTTGTGTGGAGGGGGTGGTGGGTGGGGGGGGGGGGTGTTTTGTGTGGGGGGTGTGGTGGGGGGGGGTGGGGGGGAGGGTGGTGTGGGGTGCTTTTTGTTGGGTAGGGTGGGGGGGGGGGGGGGGGGTGAGTCTACGCGCCAAACAAAATTTCAAAAAGTTGTATGGAGAAAAGTCTACGACCGGGGAGGGGGGTCTGAGATGTTCTAAAATGAGTCTACGTGGTTTATGAACATACCAATACTCAGTTTCTGCGTGTTTCACTTTGTTTAAATGTAATCGACACGAATCACAGATTGATAAAGACGTATCCAACGGAATTCGGCAGTTCATTAATATTAGCCCTTGAATAATGTTTTCGTTTAATTTACGAAGCTTTACCGAGCACCGTGTCTTAGGAAAGGGTTTGCAATACTTCACCTTATTGAATTCCATTTTGAAATTATTATTAAAAACACAAAACAAATTTGTTACTGATGCTTTCCGAGAAGTGGAACGAATTTATATATAGATTTCTAGGTATACTATCGGCAATATCCAGCAGCGGGCTATCCAACGGACGTGTTTGTCAAGCTACTGAGAGCCTTAGATGCTACCTAAAATTCAGACAGGCGGTTAGTTGGTCCAACATTTGAACAAAACAGCTTATATAAAGGGTGATACGGTCAAAATTTGGTCAAGGGAAAACGCGTGTAAATCGGTGAAATCGTTTATTTAAAAAATCAAATTAAATTTCTTTTTCAAGTTCAATTAGTATAAAATTCAGGAAAAATATTCAGTTAGGCTTCCGCTTTTCCAAATCCGAATTGCCGGGCTTTACGCTTGACCCCTGCCATCAGATTTTGTACAGCCACCTTGTCCACCTTCTTCGCCGCAGAAAGCCAGTTTGCCTTGAACTGCTGCTCGTCCTTAGCAGTTTTTTTGGTCTTCTTTAGGTTCCGCTTGACAATAGCCCAGTATTTCTCAATTGGGCGGAGCTCTGGCGTGTTGGGAGGGTTCTTGTCCTTGGGAACCACCTGCACGTTGTTGGCGGCGTACCACTCCATGGCCTTTTTACCGTAATGGCAAGATGCCAAATCCGGCCAAAACAGTACGGAACAACCGTGTTTCTTCAGGAAAAGCAGCAGACGTTTATTCAAACACTCTTTCACGTAAATTTCTTGGTTGACAGTCCCGGAAGCTATGAAAATGCTGCTTTTCAAGCCACAGGTACAGATGGCTTGCCAAACCAGATATTTCTTTGCGAACTTTGACAGTTTCGTGTGCTTGAAAATATCTGCTACCTTTCCCCTTCCTTTTGCCGTATAAAACTCCTGTCCCGGAAGCTGCTTATAGTCGGCTTTGGCGTAGGTTTCGTCGTCCATTACCACGCAGTCAAACTTCGTCAGCATCGTCGTGTACAGCCTCCGGGATCGCGCTTTGGCCGTCGTATTTTGTTTATCATCGCGATTTGGAGTCACTACCTTCTTGTAAGTCGATAGTCCGGCTCGTTTTTTGGCTCGATGCACGGTTGTAGACGATACACCCAGCTTATTTGCGGCATCTCGGAGAGATAGGTTAGGGTTTCGCTTGAAACTACCGGCAACTCTCTTTGTCGTCTCAGCGGCTTCCGGTTTTCGATTTTCCCCCGATCCAGACTTCCTGGCTGTCGACAAACGTTCCCCAAACACTTCAATTACATTTGTAACGGTTGATTTGGCAACTTTTAGCGATTTTGCCAACTTTGCGTGCGAGTAGCTCGGATTTTCGCGATGCGCGAGCAAAATTTTGATACGCTGCTCTTCTTGCTTGGACGGCATTTTGACAACTGAAGAGTGAATTCCAAAATCAAAATAGGAGCAACATTCTACACACACACACCTTCAAAATGAGGTTTTTTAAATGCAAAATTGAAAGAAATACGTCAAGTTGATATTGACCAAATTTTGACCGTATCGCCCTTTAGTTTATAATCTGTTTTATTGGAACCATTCATTCAATCTTTTTGGGGTCAAAAAAGAGTAGGGTAAAATTTTTTTTACATTTCGAAAAAACACATCTTGTTGTTGGAGAAAATAAAAAAAATTTAAAAAAATTTTTTTTTTAAAAAATTTTTTTGTGTTAAAAAAATTAAATAAATATTTTGTGGGGAATGGTTCTTCCCAACGGGAGTCTATTTTTTTTTTTTTATATATAACAAAATACTATAATCAGAATACGTTTATTCCCGCAAATATTAAAATTTTGAGAAATGCACTAAAAGTTGATATTCTAGAAACTTTTTTTCCTGAAATCTCTCCATCCTGAAATTTTCGCTTAAATTTTCGTTAACTTCAAATTTGTACAGTCAAAAAATAAAAAAATCAAAAAGTTGTTTTTGAGATATTTAAATTTTCATGTTAATCGTCGATTTTTTTCCGAAATTTGTTTTCTCCGTGTTTATTTTTTTCACAACCTTCACACATAGGGTCACAACTTGTTCTTAGACAGTTGTTTTTGTACAACCAAAGGTTTTCGAGCTACAAATCATTAATTGAAGTGCTATTCAAAATGCCTACGCCCTATTTAAAACTGACTCTTGAGTCACAAAAATCTTTGTTAGCGCGGAAAATGCTCAGTCTTCTAAGCCAAACGCTTATGCAAAGCTTCAATCATAACAAAAAATATCGAAAATAATTTTTCACATTTCCAGGTCATTTCGGCTGGAGGCGCTCATTTACAGAACGAGGCTGGGATCGTTCGCATTTGAAGTGGAAATGATGTTCAACTTTCCACCCATAACATTGTATCACTTTTCAATCAGTCTTATAGATGTTGCAGTAATTAAACCTAAAGGAAAGGATTCATGCTCACATTCACCCAAGAAACAGCTTGCACTCACCACCCACGCAACGCAAAAAGAATAGGCATCCGTTTTTTTTAATTTTCTGCCGCATTAATTGTTAATTGTTATTCGAGGCAAAATGGCATCTCGAGTAAAACGGTCCGGAGTTTCACGTTTTTGCATAATTATTCTCGCCCAAAAATTACGATCCTCGAAAAAAGAAAACCCAAACCAATTTCGGTGGTGGAAAAAACTTCGCCCAGGCTTACCAAGTATTTATTACCACCACAAACAGCGATCGTTTCCGAGAAACCGAGCCTGGCGCGAGAGGGCGCTGCTGGGCGGTTTTCCCTTGGGTGGGGGCCGCACCTATAAGGGCCAATCACCGAAGCACGTCTTCACTTATTTCGTTATATTTTTTTTTTGCCATAGGCACTAACCCATGAACGAGGGGTATTGGGCGCTTGATGAAACCTCAAACATGCCACCATTAAATGGGATTTTTTCGTAATTTTCTAATTAAGTTTTATTGTTAATTTTTTCTCGTATTTTCCGAAACCCCTACCCGATTGGCGTGAGATGCTGTTGGGTTTTTTTCTCGTTGTTTTTGTTGTAGATTCCTGTTTTTCTCAATGCCCGGGTGGCCACAGGAAGGGAAAACTCAATTTGAAAATGTGGCTATGTGTTCTGACCGTTCCATTTTCGTGCAATCTTTTTGCGAGGGTCTCCGGTCCATCTCACGGTTTGCCGTGTGTTTATTTTAAATTTCTTTCGGGGATTTTTTCTTCTACGGGAAGCTGCATGTTTGGAAGTCCTCGAATAATAAAAATAAAAACACAAAAAAAACTACCAACAGCCGGTCAAGGAAAAGAGAAATCGCCTAAATGGCAGTTGGATTCATTGATGGTGTTTACGAAAGAGTAATTAGCGTTGAATAATTGGCAATTTATGCAAATTGATAAAGGCTACGGTTCAGTTCGATGCAATTGCTTTTTTGCAGCTACTGATGGACGGCTTTGCTGTTTCTTTCCATGTTTTTCAGATTATGTTTTTTTTTCCTTTTCGAGAAGTGAATTGATACTGAGGCTTGTATTGAAACCTTTAAACTTTCAAAATATAACTGTCATAACTGTTGAAATTGATAGCTTTATGAAATAGAGTATCCGTGGTTTAAGGAGCATGTTAAATGTTATCATCCAAAAATCAAGCACATTTGGAAATTGAGGTCACTGCTTTTTTTTTGTAGCAAACAATAAGAGTAAAACATGGCTTCGTAACTTGTTCATATGATTCGATTGAATTCATGGAAGTTAGAAATATTTAGAAAGAGGTTGTACTATTACAGTAGAATTAGATAACACTTAATTGAATCATTCCCTTGAGGTAAAGGTCGTAGGAATACAAAAATGGCCGATTTCATGACCGATTTGCATCGCCACTGCAAACTTTTGAAGAAAAAAATTTAAGAAACTACATAATTTTGAAGGGAATATGGAGAAAAACCCGAATCTCTCTGTTCGAACGGTGGCTCGTAAAATAGGAATGTTAACTGGTTTTGATGATGATGATGTGTATGATGATGTAATACTACCATCTATTGTAGCAAGGTAACTTTCCACAGCAGGGGAATAATCTGAAAAACGATTTGATCAGGATTCTATTATTGTTTGTGATCATCAAGCTCCTGTATGAAGGGCCAAAAACGTTTGAGCGGGCGCGTAAGCAGAGACACTTACGCGAAACCCGCGAATATAGGGAAAAGAATCTCCTTCCAAAAGCAAGTTCACACTCACAGCACTAGAATCGAGCCCTCGATTGACAGAATAAACCCAATAGATGGGGTCGAAGAGCCCGCCCTCGTTCCGCGAAATGTTAACAATAGGGAGGAGGCAGTCCCATGCTCCCTATCCAAATCGTTTTAATTGGGTGCTCTGATGGTCCCTCCCTTTCCCCGTTATATGTTATTTAATATTTCGTATATTTTGTACACAAAATATTAGGATATCATTATAGACAAACATGCCAATTTATTCAAATTTCAAACTGGAATGATACTACCAATGGATTGTTACTGAAAAATAAATAAAAATTAGATATGTATTAATATCCTTCTTGTCCTGGAAAAGCTGAAAACAGAATAGATCATTCCAAATATCAAAGATAAAATTTCAATAAAAGATATTGTTTTATAAGACATGTTGTAATATTTTTTCTTTATACTGTTCTAGTATCATTTCAAATATAGCAATTGGAGTGAACGAAGAGTCCGGTTTGGTGATTCCTGAAATAATTGGCTTATCTTACCATAATGCCACTAAACACAATATTAAAATATAATCTTACATTGCTTATAAGCACATGCCAGTCTTCTATGAATATAGTAGTTGAAATTCTGAAGTGCAATTTTAAATTAAATGTAATTCTGAAATGCTGAAAAACAAATTGAGCCAGGCATCAAGTCTTGTTGCTCCCGGCTCTTACATAGTTTCGGAATGCAAAAATGTTTCCAAAGCGTGCTGAAATTATTGATCAAATGAGAATGGGAAATATACAATATGATTTAAAGGTACACGATCTTCAGTCGCGCACCCCCTCACTTCGCTATTGTCAGATTGACAACATTGCCCAGGCTACGCCAACCAGCGTCTCCATGTTTCAGCTGGCAGTCTTTTGTGATCATATGACTCGTGGAGGCGTGAGGTAGGAACTTGTGAAGACGAGAGGTCGGCCGCACCCTCCTTCGAAGCTGTCAACTCACCATTTGAAGCCCGTTTAAGATAAATTCAAGTATGCACATTAAATTCAATTATTCTTACCAAAGAAAAATAGAACAAGTAACTAGATTAGGTGTAATTTAAGGTTTAAATAGGAGATTAGTTATTAAGAATCACATTAGCTCACTATATTTTAATGTTGACGTTTATAGAAATTGATTTTGACTTTGCTTTATCATTTATGCCAACCGATCCTTCCGTCAGTCAATAGGTGTGGTTGACATTCGGTTTGGCGTTCGCTTTCGAATTCGCCAGGGGTGAACCAGGCTCGCTGGTCGACGGTGCGCTACCAATACGTGGGTTTCGTGTAAGTGTCTCTGCTAAAGGGCCCGCCCAAACGTTTTTGGCCCTTTATACAGGAGCTTGATGATCACAAACAATAAAAGAATCCTGATCAAATCGTTTTCAGGTTATTCCACTGCTATGGAAAGTTACCTTGCTACAATAGATGGTAGTATTACATCATCATCATCATCAACATCAACATACATCCTCAATGTGTAAAAACTGATGACCCATAATGAAGCAATACCGGCGCAGACCGTGCCCGAATGCCGGCAAGTAGGGAATGCGAAAGAACGTGTTGACGTGATACTCGCTTTGAAGGAAGCTGAGAAATGCTCCGCACTTCCACGAGAAATCACTGAGATGTTGGATAGTTGGGAAAAGGCAAGCAGCAGTGTTACGACAGGAAAGTTTGTAGCTGACCACCCTGCTCACCGGCATCACTGAAGGGAGCTCCGTGAACTGTTAAAGCGTCGCCTTATCTGGAGTGACAGATATCAACGGTGTGTCAACTCTTTGTTTATGACCTTTTGCCTGTCGGCAATACGAATTCTGTGAAAAAAGTGTGCGCTTCGTAAGTGAAAATCAAGATTGTGGTTGAGTTATACCGCCATCGCTTAAGTATACTAAAGTTTATTGAGTTCCGTAGTCCGTAGTTTTTAAGCGCATCCAATCCGTCGATCCGTGAAATCCCTGAAAATAGTCGTAGTCGTAGGGTGAACAGGGTACAGAAGCGCACCGAATTTTGAAGCACTGAATACACTTTCTTGCTATCAAAACTGGCTTTTCCTTACACCTCATCCTACCAACGGTGACAAGCAGGGTTCGTTTTGGTTAACGATACGCTGAGAGTATGTAACAAGCTCTATCCGCCAAAAGCGTGGGACTACTTCAACAACCAACAGAACTTCGATCGCCAGTTGCACTGCACCCCAAATAGTCCGGCATGACCTGATTACCGTAAACTCGTAAATAATGGTGATCACGTGTTCTGCTTGAGTTTTTTCTGAGCGGCGGCATGTCCTCTTTTCAGTGGATATCCTTCAAATAGAGATAAGACAAGTAGAGCCGCCCCTCCGATTGATTGCCCATCATAGCATTAGTAACTGATGTTGATTCTATTGATTCCTACGCTCATTGATTTAGTACCAATCGGGGGAGACTTGGTCCTATACCCAATGATTTCCTTATCTCCAATCCGTTCAACTACTTGCAATATTTTGTGATATAGTGGGCGGAATATTACAATTCGAGATAATTCTAAGTAGTCGGTTTACCAAAATTTGGCAGATCGACACGTGGGTCTGTGGGTGAATGACCACCAGTTACTTACAAAACAAGATGCTAGGAAGCGGACCGGAAGAATTAATGAGCAAACTCTCCCGGTACGAAGAAAATCTAGTGAATTTTGTATCAAAACCTGTAAATTCACCAAATTTTCCAGAGTTACGTCCAATCGAGAGATATGATTAAGCGGAGGTTTTCTGAAAAGAAACAAGAAATCAAAGATATCGAACACTTCTAACAAATTTGGAAAACGACGGCCACCACGGTTTCTGAAGAGTCTGTACAAACCCTAATGGATGGAGTTGAGGACAAAGTTCGAAAATGTTATGCAAATATCGAATCACTATGTTTTGACTTCGGGAAAATCATATCTCATGAATCTGAAACAAACAACTACAATTGAAATCTAAGGCGAAATTTGTGTTAATTAATAATTTATTTATGTTTTGAGATGTTTGAATTATTGTGGATACAGACTTTAGGCTTGGGTTGATTGGATCCATAGGCCAACAATGCATACATTTCCGCTATTTGGTACTTTGAAGTTTTGCAACTTGTGTCACCTCAGCTGACTATTCTGACTTAATACCTAGTAGTTCTGTCGTCAACCCTGTTTGCTGCTCTATGCTACTTGCTGAAATTCAATCGTAACTGATCTTACTCAGGATTTATGGGATTTGATCCAATGTCATAAAGTGACCACACGATCAAGAAAGGTAACATGAGCACCACTAGCATATCTGAAAACTGTTTGAGAACAAGTTTCGTTACCATGTCCATTTCCAAAATATCCACCTGTAGGAGGAGTTGTACGAAATCGTTTCCGACCACGATCGGTTGGACGAATAGATGGCCCGTTTACAGTCAGACATCAGCACTAAGCATTGCTAGATCCTTAAGGGTCCGGACACACAATCCGACCGTATGTTTGCCCACATCGGGTGCAAGTCCTTCAAGCGGCGCTATTGCTACCTCCGGCAGCAAATCGTCTTACACACTCGAGCTGCACAAAGACAAATATCAGGTTGAAATTAAAACAACCATAGTATTTGCACAGAGGTGGTACCAAACACGAAAAAGGGACGCTACTGTTTCGAGCTGAAGATGAATGCCCCCAGCAAAAGTCGTTCACCTTTGCCGCAAATGGCGGAGCAGATATGGAAGATTGGTTGAAGAAGATAAAATTCATAAGCCAAAACATTAAAAATTGTATGCTGCAGTGCAACAAGAAACTTTTAAAAACATTCTTGCTGCGCAGCAGCGTACACGTCTTTCTTAGATTTATACCTTCAAAAAATTAAAGTGGTGATGCAAATCGGCCTTGTACGGTTGACTCTCACCCCAAATCGGTCTGGTATTAATTCCAGTGAGATGTTTATCTCTGATCATGATCCCTTCGGAATCGATGTAAAGTCGTTGGTTCCGGCCCATGTATTGATAGGTTCGATATAAAGGGCCCAGGTCGTCACGAACCAGCCTCAGCCTGAAAGGTACGTAAATACGAAACAAAAAGAAAATCGGTCATGGTTCTTGTCTTGGTCGTAAACAATGATAATATATTATATCAATGAATTACATTTAATCCTGGATCTTCCACATCATCAGTCCTATTAAAGACTATGGAAAAAGTGTGGAATGATTATATCAATTAAAATTACATGAACAAGCATCCACTATCTGCTTTCCAGTTTGCTTACCAGTCTGGTAAGTCAACAGTTACGGCACTGCATAGTGTGGTTTCAAAGGTAGAAAAAGCTCTATCGGTAAAAGAAATAGCACTTTGTTCTTTCTTAGATATTGAAGGAGCTTTCGAAAACACTTCCTATTCGTCTATGGCCCGTGCCATGAAGAAAAGGAACTTTGATATGAACATAATTAATTGGGTTCATTCCATGCTCGCAAAAAGAGAAATCACTTCAGAGCTGGGAAGTTCGTCTATTACAGTACGGGCAACGAAAGGTTGTCCCCAAGGAGACTAATGTGGTCCTTAGTTGTAGACGATATTCTAAGAAGCTTAGAGGAAAAAGGTTTCGAGGTTGTAGGTTTTGCAGACGATATAGTCATTATAGTTAGGGGCAACTAGAAGCAGAAAAGAGTATACTTAGACTTAAACGGTTGAAAACTTTCATGTCTGGTGACTTAGTCGGTCACCTGAACATTTCACAAAGCTTTCAAAATGGGCCAGTGATGTATATGAATGGATACCTGGGGTAGAAATCTCAGTGGCGATGGGAAACTATCCAACGGTTTTCCAAGCGGAGATCTTTGCTATAATAAAATGTGTTAACGTTTGTCTGAAGAGGAAATATAGATATGCAAATATTTGTATTTTTACAGACAGCCAAGCGGCACTCAAAGCGTTAAGTAATTATAAATGCACATCCAAACTTGTCTGGGAATGCATTCTTTCATTGCGAAAGGTGTGCCAAGAGAACTCGGTAAATTTATTCTGGGTTCCGGGACACTGTGGCATTGAAGGCAATGAAAGGGCAGACGAGCTTGCTAAACAAGGTTCAAATGCACAGTTTATTGGCCCAGAACCATTCTGCGGTATATCATACTGTGCCATAAAAATGGAATTAAAATCTTGGGAAGTGCAAAGGGTGATGACCAATTGGTTGGTCACCACAAAGTGTGTTCAAGCGAAAAGGTTTATAATTCCAAATGTTACAATCAGTAAAAAGCTTCTGGAGCTCAATAAGAGAGTTCTTTGTACCTATACTGGCCTAGTAACCGGACATTGCCCGAGTAGATATCATTTGAAAAACATTGGCCAGGTTCAGAATGATATCTGTCGTTTCTGTAACATGGAACGTGAAACCTCGGAACATCTGCTTTGCAGTTGTGATGCTTTGTACAAGAGCAGACTTAAATTTCTGTACAGTGGCTATATGCAACCTAAAGAAATTTGGACTGCAAATCCTGGAAAGGTGGTGGGTTTTATAAACTCAATTTTGCCTGACTGGGAGACGCGTCTTGGGCTGGTCACTTGACAAATGGTGATCTAGCTTTAAGATGCGAATTAGAATAGTAAACAGGGGTATACCACAAAAGTTCAACTCAGTGGACGCAGTGGTTCTACGCCCCAACAAAAAAAACGATGCTGATAAGCCCCTAGAGTTCTGGAAAACGGTTCTCTGGACGGACGAATCAAAATTCGAGCTGTTTAACCGAAAGCGGCGGGTTCGTGTTTGGTGCAGATCGGGAGAGGAGCTTCAGGAGCGCCACATCCAAGGCACGATGAAGCATGGAGGAGGAAATGTGATGGTCTGGGGGTGTTTTTCGTGGGGTGGAGTGGGAAGCATTGTGAAAATCAACGGGATAATGACGGCAGATTCTTACATCAACATCCTGCGAGAAAATCTGGAGGATTCGCTGATCCAGACGGGCCTTGAATAGAAGTTCGTATTCCATACGAAGCATACTGCCAAGAAGACCAAGTCTTTCTTCCGGTCTTGTCGGATCAAACCGCTGGAATGGCCTCCACAAAGCCCGGACCTCAATCCCATCGAGAATTTGTGGGCGATTCTCGATGCCAGGGTTGACAAAACTGGTGTTACCAATAAAAATAACTATTTTGAAGCCCTGGAGCGCGCCTGGGAAGAGTTAGATCCACAGCACCTAAAGAACCTGGTCGAGAGCATGTCGAAGCGCCTGCAGGAGGTCCTGAAGGCCAAAGGAGGACACATCAATTATTGAAATGCTTTTATTTTACTTTTATTTATGTTTTCTGTAGCCTAAATGAAGTGGGCACTTTATTTTGTCACTGTTTTTTTTTCAACACAAATTGATTTTATTTTCTTTAAGTAAAACTCCTTTTTTTCCAGTATTCCATAAGTGAAACTTAAAAAGAATATAAAAAATAAGATAATAAAAAAAATACAGTGTGTTTACTTTAATTTGAACCAAGTAAACGAGAGAAATTGAAAAAACGATGAGGTGGGCACTTTATTTTGCCTATCAGTGTACGTTGATCTGATTTTATTGGCTGGTTTCCGTATCGATATGTATGTTCCATCAATGCAACCGATCACATTTTCAAATTTTGAGATCTAAAGCAAAAGAAGATAACATAAGTAGCAAAAACAAGGGTAATGAAAAATAAAACAAACAATAGAAAGCTCAAGGATCCTAGCACTACAACCAAAAATATATTGCAGTGAAAAACTACCATTTTACCAGACTATGCCTATTTTTTAAACTTCCATGAAATTTCTGTCAAATTTACTACGTTTACGGTGCAGTCTTCAATATTTAAGGTACATTCGACAGTCCTCATGTTGATTTCAAGTTCATTTTGTAAATTTTAAACACCAACCTGGTAAAATCAAACGCATTTATTGTCAGGCAAAAATTGTTGTTGTTTCCGCTTGATTTGACCCTCCAAATGGTAATTTTTACCGCGAATTCCTTTAAGCTGCACCATAACAGGCGCAAGTGAAGCGCATGCTCATTAATGAAAAGTTTTGGATTTATGCTGCTGACGGTACTAACCTTTTTGAAATCTGCAGCAATCTGGTCTTTTCTCTCATCAGTTTCCGGAAAAGCAATTATATGCTTTGAAATATCGTAAAAGAAATCTAGCACCGAGTTCAAATGGCGGAAAAACGTTGATTCTGCCATGTTGAAAATGTTGCAAACTTCGCTGTAAGAATCTTTATTCGCACTGAACCTAGAAAGATAAAAAGAATAACTGTATAAAACATAGAATTTTTCGATTAAAACCTAAATTTTACCAAATAAAGGACAGCACTTGGATTTTTGGAGAAATTCCCTTTCCTCCTTTCCCTTCATTTATGCGGCCGTAAGGAGATGATTGATATTGATCGATAAGATATTCTGCGGTGCTTCTTTTTAGTCGGAATTGCTCACGAAACTGCATAAAAAGATATAATTATTTGTTATAATAGATCAATTGTTTATCGTTTGTTGATAATTTTAACTTATGGCATCAATGAAACGCAAAATATTTAATAAAACTTCAAAAGGATAATGAGTGTAAATTACCTGTTCTTCACTGTATTTGTCGACAACGGTCTCGACAAAATCTGGAACACGCACTTTGATTGTTTGTGGTGTACTTGGTAGGAACAAAACGAAGAGCTGGATGTAAAAAGCTCGAGAATATCCATTGCCTGCAAAAGAAATGTCACTTCAAATGTGATATAATCATCAAATTCAATCATTTTACCTCCAATAATGCTTTGTAAGTGTAACTGCATTTTTTCTTATCACCACACATAAACATAAACAATTTATTTTGACAGTTCATGTTTGTGTGTATTGGTGAATCCAGGTTGCACCTCGAAAAAGATGAGAGCGAACCTCATCGATGTTGAGTCGGATCCAGAGCGGATCCAGATCTGACCCGAATGAATAAAAAAACGTTTTGACAGCTGTTAGGGCGGACCTAGGGCGAACCCAATGAGGTCTATACAGGTGGAGAAGAAGTGGTTAAGTTGTATTAGTGTAATGAAAAATACTGTCATTGTGTTCGGGAGATGATGCACAGCTTTGTTTTTTGTAAACATGCGTGACGTAGATCTCCAAAAACATCAATTTACTATTGCAGCAAATCACAAGGTGGAATGTATATTTTCGTTAATTGGTGTAGTTTTAAAAAGGTTTCGGTTGAAAAATGCCTTCTTGTGCACTAAAAGGATGCGGACAAAAACTAAACTTGCTTGGTTATCATTCGCTGGTTTTGGGGGTTTTCTGCCACTACCCGAAATCATGGATTTTTTACTCATTTTTCGTTACTAATACCGACAAACACCATGCTCTTCGCCACCTGTATCCCGAGACCTCACTGGGGCGAACCCAGTTCCGCACTAGCAATAACCGAAAACGACATTAGTCTATGGGTTAAAAAAATTTGGTTGTGGATTTTTTTTTTTGGTGGTGATTTGTGTAGTTTTTTGTTTTTGGTCGTTCTGTTTCCCGTCACGCCCGAGCTGTCAAACGCTGCTGTGTGCCGGCTTCCGCTCGAGGGGGCAAACAAACGAGATGAAAAATTAGCAAACCAATCTCCAACTCCCGAAAGATTTCCTCCACGCAGTGGCGGCGCTCGGTTAGTGGATAAAAGATTCCCTGCTGCGCTAGGTTGGTAACTTCCGCCCTGTGCGAGATTGTAATAACAATCATAATGTGTAATACAATTTTCATCTCCCTCGGTACAGCAGATGACTTCATCCCGGAAAAGTGGGTACTTACCGGCACGTCCTTGATGCATTTCCTTCTGTCGACAAAGGGGGAGCGAGGTCAATTGATGGAACAAAAAACTGATAACTGTCAGATAGTCGCTATCACCTCTCCACTCCTTGTGAACGCAGAAAATCAAATAATCTTCAACAACAACCAACGCAACGGTAGGGGAAAAATCCCCTTCTTGCTGCCTCAAATATCAATCTAACAGGGGAAATTAAAAACCATTAAATGGAAAATTGAACTTCGAGGTACGTACTTCCAATTCAGCAGCATCGCAGCGGGGAGGCTTCGCTCAATCGAAGCTTCTTCGTCTAATCCGAATTGTCAGGAAATCAACGCTTGGGTTCTGAAGAGGAAAAAGACCACAGTGGCACTTTTGGCTATTTCGAGGCTGTTATTGTTGACGCGAACGCTTCGGAATGACAGCTAACTTCAAAAGCAAAGGCTTTCCTTTTGCGGCGATGCGACAGTGCTTTGCTTTGACTTTCTTCCCAGCAGCTGGCATTCTGCGAAAACATTCACACACCGCCCTCTTCATCGGCGTCGTCCCCGTCGTCAACTTTCCGGGATTCAGTACTTAGGCAAATTTATGCAAAGCAATTCCTTTTGTTTTTTCAAGCAGCCAAGCTCCAACGCCCTCCGCCAAACCCCTTCGGATGGTACGGCAACAACAACAACAATAACAATAGCAAGAAGAAACCGAGCGCGCGAAAAGAGCTGTCAAAGAAGTCGTCAGCTTTCTGCTTCCAGCCAGCACGCGTGTTGCACCACTACCTACTGGCTGGCTGGCTGGCTGGTGCATAAACCGCAGTGTGACGGAACACGGTTTGTATGAATTTTTATTACCGAGCTGAGAAGCGGGTGGATCCGGAGGAACAGGAGCAGCAGAGGCTTGTTGTCTTAATATTTTGATTTGATGTGAGTATGCATCATTCAGTTCTGCTCGGTGCAACCTGTCTTGTTCGTCGCGCGCGCTGTATGGAAGGAGTGCAGATTTTGCATCAAGAATGAAGTTTATGCAGCTACTGCCACTGCTGCCACTGCTGCTGTTGCAATGAATAAAAGATTAGTGGCAGGAATTAAGCTTTATTCAGCATGACGGAGTTTTCTTGCACTGGTTTCGTGGCTGGCTGGCTGTCTTGCGGCTCAATTGGAGCCGTATTTGGAAACTCATCGCGGTTGTGTTTGCTTTGACAGGTGGTAGATTGATATGGTATGGATCAGGATCAGTGTGGGAATTGTTTACCTGAGCATATGATCTGAGAAAGTTTTAGTCTGGTGTTGTCTGGGGGATTTCAAAGTGCTGATTCGACAACCTGACGTTTTGGTATATCCTAAGCAATGCCGTCATATCTCTGTCCTTCGGTTCAGAAAGTGAACAGCTTATAATGATCGCTTGAAGATGCGATTGGAGATCATTGACTTATATTCCCAACAAAATTTTTTTAACTAGTTGATTTATTTGGAAGGCTCAATTGCGTTGGGTTTACGGAGCCGATAATTCATTGTTTTTTAGTATAATGTAATGACTTAATATTTTACTTTAGTAGGACTTGGGCCGTTTACTCGCGGTTTACCCGAGGTTAAAATAGGTGACATTTTTTTTGGGGATAGGTTAGACTGAGGAACATGGAAATAGGATTCTGTAGTCTCATCAGATAGTTGTCGCCAGCACTATAACTTGGTGCGGAATTGTCAGGGCTCCATTTTTGTGTTTGGCCGATTGTGGTTACCATTGGGTGACGATGAAACTCCTCAAGATCTCGTAACAAAACAAACACAAACTAATGAATAAAGAAAATCAAAAACACAAGCAGATTAAATGCTTATACTAGACATTTGGAGAAACACATAAATCGATTAAATATAGCACAGATTACGAGATCCCAACACATCTCTCATAGGAACATAAGGTTGTCTTACATGGGCCTCTAGGGTAAAAGTCGTGTTCTGGCGGCGTAATTATCCGTACATTGCCAGACTGCGTGATCGATGTCATCATAACCGTTTCCACACCGGCAAAGATGGGTGTTTATGAGGTTAATTCGATAAAGGTGTACATCTAACTGGTAGTGGTTGAACATGAGCCCACTCATCACACGTATGAAATCACAGCTTACGTGCAGGTCCTTGAACCACGCCCACGATTAAACAATAGGAATGATGGAATGTAACAGTCGTCCTAGATTTCCGGTGTCCCAATCGGTTAGTGCCAACCCGGAAAGGGTCTCCGGCGGTCTTTTTTTTAAAATTCATCGTGTGAAATTTTTCTTTATTGCTGGGCGCCACTTGAGCGAGTCCACTTCTTAATACGCCTGATGAGCAACGTGAAATGACCCACAAAGGTGATCAAATTGAGTCTTAGTCTTTGATAGCTACAACGCAGCATCTAGGCGCTGTCTCCATAAAAAACTATCCACACTTAGCAAGTTTTGCAATTCTTCAAATTTTCTACCGCAATTTCAACGAAGAATCGATTGGGATTCCAAATTGTAACTGTTGCGGTTGAATTTGACGACGTGCTATTCTTTTTGCACGAAGACTGTAACATGTCGATAGCCTGAAGCACGGTTGTCGGTAAGGATAAGGATACCAAAGGAGTAGATTGGCGAACAGGAAATGATAAGAACTCAAGAAACGAGTTGTCGAAGGGATAATTTATGGTCCCGGCATAGCAGACTGAAGGCATGTTCGAATTTGATGAAATACTGTACACAAAACTTGAAACGCGATTATCTCGAACACATGTTTTCAAAGTTTTGAAGTTCAAAGTTTTGAAGTTCAAAGTTTTGAAGTTCAAAGTTTTTGAATTCTATGCAATAACTAGAAAATAAGAAGAATGATTAGTAATTTCCATTTAATTCCAACTACCTTTATTGCTTATCTTGACAGATACGCGTATTTCGTCTACAATGTGCAGACTTTTTCAGTGTCGTGTACTAATACTCGACTGAAAGAAAACCTTCGCCACCTGCCGTATTTATCCTATTTTCTAAATACAAACACTTGTACCTACAGCTAACATTTCTTGTACCTAACCTATCCTGAGTCCAAAACAAATATTATGCTTGATATCTACCTCGCCTTTTCTTTATACCCAACCTGATTATTCCGTAGCAGCGGGTGTTCCACTGCGTCGGTTTTGATGTCGTTTGGGTATTAAGTTAAAGAGCCATGTGTACCCGTTACCTTGGTCTTTGTTTAGTAGATTTGTGTTTTGTTGTTTGTTAATTTCTAAGCTTTCTGCGACGTCTAATTTCCAGGGTGTAGAGGTAGTCCGTAAGATTGTGATGTCATTCGTCGTTATGTCGTGATTTTCCGTAAAGATGTGTTCTGCAACTGTCGATTTGAAGTTATGTGAAATTCCTTTGTCAGTCTGTTTGACAGCCTTAGTCACCTCCGCTAGATGCTCTTTGAACCTTGTTGCCAAGGTTCTCTTTGTTTGACCTACATACATTTTGCTGCAGTGTTTACACTTAATTTTGTATACCCCTGCTCTGCCTAATACATCTATTGAATCTTTGGTGGAGCCTAACGACGATGCCAATGGTTGTTCCTGCTAGAGAAAACTAAGTCAAGTCAAACAGACTGACAAAGGAATTTCACATAACTTCAAATCGACAGTTGCAGAACACATCTTTACGGAAAATCACGACATAACGACGAATGACATCACAATCTTACGGACTACCTCTACACCCTGGAAATTAGACGTCGCAGAAAGCTTAGAAATTAACAAACAACAAAACACAAATCTACTAAACAAAGACCAAGGTAACGGGTACACATGGCTCTTTAACTTAATACCCAAACGACATCAAAACCGACGCAGTGGAACACCCGCTGCTACGGAATAATCAGGTTGGGTATAAAGAAAAGGCGAGGTAGATATCAAGCATAATATTTGTTTTGGACTCAGGATAGGTTAGGTACAAGAAATGTTAGCTGTAGGTACAAGTGTTTGTATTTAGAAAATAGGATAAATACGGCAGGTGGCGAAGGTTTTCTTTCAGTCGAGTATTAGTACACGACACTGAAGAAGTCTGCACATTGTAGACGAAATACGCGTATCTGTCAAGATAAGCAATAAAGGTAGTTGGAATTAAATGGAAATTACTAATCATTCTTCTTATTTTCTAGTTACAATGAAAATTATGACCCGTCGAAACGAAATTAAGACTCGTCAAAATGAAATTAAGACTCGTCAAAATGAAATTTAAACCCGTCAAAACTACCTAGAAGATTGCGGAGCGAAGCTCAGCTATACAATCTTGAAGAAACGTAAGACTCGTCTAAACAACTTGCAAGTGCTAACCAGAAGGTTAATACCTCCGATTGCATTGTACCAGACAAACGCATCTAAGGAGCATTTTTCCAAAGTTTAAGGAGCATTTCCCAAAATAAGGGTGCATTTACCCCGCTGCCCTTTTGAAGATATCAGCAAAAAAGTCTGAATTGTTCAATTAGGGAAAAAAATTGTAGAATTAGTTAAGAGCTACAGTTTTATCGAACACTATATTTAAAAATTCAGCTTCTGAAACCATGTATAGGTAAATTTATCCAGATTAAAGAAGTGTATCGAAAAGAAGTTAAAAACAATGGAAACGTAGTTGAACTAAGAGTAGTGCATATTATTTCAGCATGCATTTGCGTGAAAAAACTACAAGGTTCAGCCCAATGGGGTTGTACGCAAAGGTAACGTAGGACTATGTAGCAATGTGCAATCGAATTCGCCTCCAGTCGCCTAATTGTTTAAAGGGTTTTCGAAATTGGTTTCGCTCAAAAATTAACTGCAATACACTAAACAGGTTACCCTAATAAACATGTAATATACAAGAACGATATTACAGATGGTTTAACCAACAATCAATATGCAATTAGCGATTTGAAATTGATTCACTGTTGTAGAACCCCTTGGTCCGAAGTACACCTTGTAGCCAGCACCTTGCTATACATATTTGCGCCTTTGTTTCGATTTGCTGTGTTATTTTGACAGAATATTTGAGCGTGTGTTCGTGTGAGTTCATTATTAGGGGCGTATTATTAAGCTTGGGACCGAGCTTGGGACCGATGTGCTAGTACTGACTGAGCCAAGAAAAAAATCGTATTTGTTCGGGACCTACTGGTCTTAGAGTTAGTCTATGGTTGCAACATGCCCATTTTGAACAACTCTCTTTTCCAGTTATTTTGGAGGCCTTGAAAGGGGCCGTTTTGGGGTCAGGGGAACAGCTAGTGCAGCCACCTCACTTCGTCATGAAGCTGAAGCTTAAAGCTTGAGCAACTCACGTATATAGTTTGCAGCCATATGCTGCGACATTTTACTTACACTTCCTCAAAATAATTTGTTTCTTATCGAATGGTATGGACTCTATCCATCGCACTAGAACGCAAGAAACACTTTTAAACACTGATTGGAATTCGAAGATAATATTACCAACGAACTTTACACTTCACATGCCATCAAACAGAAATTATCGCATGCCATCAAACAGTGGACTGTGATTGCAAATAAGCACACATCAAACGACCCTTAGTGATTTGCAAATCTGAATCATATTATGTAACATTTATAATGTATCGAATAATAAATATGATATACTCTCATGTTTGGTTGAATTTTGAGTTTCGTTTGTGTGAAAGCATCCCCCCTTCCAGGGGGGGGGGGGGGGGTCTCGAACCACAGTAGAAACATTTTTTGCCTTCAAAAACTTCGACATACCAAATTTGGTTCCATTTGCTTAGTTAGTTCTCGAGTTATGCAAAAAATCCAGTTTCATTTGTATGGGAGCCCCCCATTCGGGAAGTGGGAGGGGTCTCGAACTACCAAATAATCATTTCTTGTCTTCAAAAACTTCCACATGTCAAATTTTATTCCATTTACTTGATTAGTTCTCGAGTTATCAGAAGTTCCTGTTTCATTTGTATGGGAGCCCACTCCCCCTTCTAGAGGTGGGAGGGGTCTCAATCTACCATAGAAACATTTCTTGCCTTCAAGTACTTCCACATGTCAAATTTGGTTCCATTTACTTGATTAGTTCTTGAGTTATTAGAAGTTCCTGTTTCATTTGTATGGGAGCCCCCCCCCCCCCTTTCTAAAGGTGGGAGGGGTCTCAAATTGCCATAGAAACCTTTCTTGCCTTCAAAAACTTGCACATGCCAAATTTGGTTCCATTTGCTTGATTAGTTCTTGAATTATGCCGAAATTTGTGTTTCATTTGTATGAGAGCCCCCCATTCCAGGGGGTGGGGAGGGGGTCTTAAACCATCATAAGAAGCTTGCCCGGTCCCAAAAGCCCCTGCATACAAATTTTCACGCCAGTCGGTTAAGTAGTTTCTATGTCTATAAGGGTCAGTTCGATAAAAATTCATTTTTATATTTATAAGAATTTCAATAGTTTTTTATTTAAAATTAATAGTTTTCAATAATGAAATTGATGAGTAGAAAGATTTGCAATCGATTGGTGCAAAAATTTTGAAAATCGGTCATGAAATGACTTAGTTATTAACTTTCAAAACCTAAGCATATTTCGTGACGCTCCAAATTTTCGTACTCGCAACGTGTACCCCTATATTGAAAACAAAGACGTAGTCCTACGTCAAAATTGGTGTGACTGTGAAGAACCCGGTTTGATGATTTCTGAAATAAATGGCTTATCTAGTCATAATACCACTAAACAAAATATTTAAAAATAATCCTTGACTGCTTTTAATCGCATGCCAATCTTTTATGAATATAAAAGTTGAAGTTCAGAAGTGCAATTCTTGAGTAAATATTATGCTGCAATGCTAAAATGCTCAAAAACAAATTGAGCCTTTGATTCTTGTTGCTCCAGGCTCTCTCCATATTTCAGCTGGCAGTCTTTTGTAATCATATGACTCGTGGAGGCGTGAGGTAGGAACTTGTGAGGATCAGAGTTTAGTCGAACTCTCCTTTGAAGTTGTCAACTCACCATTTAAGAAGCCAAACTGATTTGAGGACCCACAGGTAGCCGAAAATATCAAACCAATCTCCGGAGCAGAAGTGTCTTGCCAAATAGAGGGGCCCGATAGCTTTTCATCCGTATTTTAGATAATTTCTGCCAGTGTGTTATGATGAACGATAACACGAACGTGAAAGAGGATTTTAGAAGACTGACGGGACCTCAATTCTACAACTAATCGGTTGGGGAGAGTGTCTCGATTGTAGCTCCCGACTGTTGTAACGGAAGATGTTCGTTTGGCAAGCAGCTTGAACATGTGGTTTGCGATCTTCCATTTTCTAGCAAGGAGCAATAAATGCTGAAATTGGCCGAAGAGAGTGCTTGCAGAAGAGGTTGCTCTACTATATCGGAAGCATGAGATTCCTTCTTCCTTCTGGTCAGATTTAGCCTCTACCCATTATGTCAGATCAACTCTATAGTTGATTTCTGATAACAACGTTGATATTGTCGAAGAAGATATCAACCCACCAAATGTCCCCAACTGCAACCGATAAAACGCTAATGGGTAATCGTCAAGCGGAACTTCAAAAACGCAGGTGTAGTGGCGCTCAAAATGTTAGACTTTAAGAAAAACTGGTCAGCAGCGTCAGGAATGGCCATAGTCATTTGAGCCATCTCTTGGTACTCTCCTATCTTCGAACAACCATTACCACCAATTACCGAAATCATCCTGAAGCTAACTGCACGACTCAGGTATGGAACAAGCCGATAAGGAACTCATTATTATGGTTAACGAGCTACATTGGAAGAGCTTTGGTGTTTATTATGGAAGGATCGAAGTAACCCATTTTAACCTATAATGAGCCAATGTGCTATGAAATGTTTGTTTAAAATTACGATTTTTTCGAAAGGATTGCAAAGTTTCAAAGTTTATTCGGCGACAATCCATCGTAAACCATTTCATATACATTAAGTGAATATAATTATTGAAAAAGTGAAAAAAACTGAAGACAATTCGCAAATTTTCAAAGCAACGTATTGTTTTACAGCTTAACATGTTAAAATAGCAACTATGCAAACCAATTACTCAGATTGCAGATTTCAATAATATGATCGTATTTAAACCAAGTTCTGCAAAATACTGCTGATGGCCAGTTGTCACTCTTCTTTTTTTTCGGGGGAAACACTTAGTTCCAGAAGGGGACTAGTCAAGGCCCCAAGCGTCAAGGGCACACAAGGCCTTTTTTGTCTCCGAAGTCTCAGGGTGTTTGGATGGTCTCTGGGCGAACTTTTTCTTCCCGAACTTACCTTGAACACTGAGGAGAAAAATAAATAATATGGAAACAAGACAATTCGGTTAGGCAAGCTTTACAAATTCTGGACAATATAATTCAATAACGAACATTAAAGGAATTTATTCAATTTATAATCTTCTTTAAACTTATCTTTCGTTGTGGCCATGATGAACATAGGTTGACATAAAGCATGCAACCGTGAGTCGGGCAGTTAGCTTCAGGATGATGATTTTGGTAATTGGTGGTAATGGTTGTTCGAAGATAGGAGAGTACCAAGAGATGGCTCAAATGACTATGGCCATTCCTGACGCTGCTGACCAGTTTTTCTTAAAGTCTAACATTTTGAGCGCCACTACACCTGCGTTTTTGAAGTTCCGCTTGACGATTACCCATTAGCGTTTTATCGGTTGCAGTTGGGGACAGTTTGGTGGGTTGATATCTTCTTCGACAATATCAACGTTGTTATCAGAAAACAACTATAGAGTTGATCTGACATAATGGGTAGAGGCTAAATCTGACCAGAAGGAAGAAGGAATCTCATGCTTCCGATATAGTAGAGCAACCTCTTCTGCAAGCACTCTCTTCGGCCAATTTCAGCATTTATTGCTCCTTGTAGAAAATGGAAGATCGCAAACCCCATGTTCAAGCTGCTTGCCAAACGAACATCTTCTCACCGAATATTTCCGTTACAACAGTCGTATCTACAATCGAGACACTCTCCCCAACCGATTAGTTGTAGAATTGAGGTCCCGTCAGTCTTCTAAAATCCTCTTTCACGTTCGTGTTATCGTTCATCATAACACACTGGCAGAAATTATCTAAAATACGGATGAAAAGCTATCGGGCCCTCATTTTGGCAAGACACTTCTGCTCCGGAGATTGGTTTGATATTTTCGGCTACCTGTGTGTCCTCAAATCAGTTTGGCTTCAAATGGTGAGTTGACAACTTCGAAGAAGGGTGCGACTAAACTCTGATCCTCACAAGTTCCTACCTCACGCCTCCACGAGTCATATGATTACAAAAGACTGCCAGCTGAAATATGGAGAGAGCCTGGAGCAACAAGAATCAAAGGCTAAATTTGTTTTCCAGCATTTTAGCATTTCAGCATAATATTTACTCAAGAATTGCACTTTTGAACTTCAATTTTTATATTCATAAAAGACTGGCATGCGATTAAAAGCAGTCTAGGATTATTTTTAAATATTTTTTTTTTGTGGTATTATGACTAGATCTTTTTTTCTTTCTTAGCGTTTCAAGCTTGTTGCTTTCGAAATTAGCTTATTGCTTGCTCTCAACTTAGTGTTCTAAATGCACTTCCAAAGTTATCAATTGAGAGCTTTCGATTCCAGTTACCATTTTTGCATTAGTATGATTGTGTGGCAAGTAGAATCGGTACACGTTGCGAGTACGAAAATTTGGAGCGTCACGAAATATGCTTAGGGTTTGAAAGTTAATAACTAAGTCATTTCATGACCGATTTTAAAATTTTTTGCACCGATCGATTGCAAATCTTTCTACTCATCAATTCCATTATTGAAAACCATCAATTTTAAATAATAAACTATTGAAATTCTTATAAATATAAAAATGAATGTTTGTCGAACTGACCCTTATAGACATAGAAGCTACTAAACCGACGGGCGTGAAAATTTGTATGCAGGGGCTTTTGGGACCGGGCAAGCTTCTTATGATGGTTTAAGACCCCCCCCCCCCCTATGGAATGGGGGGCTCTCATACAAATGAAACACAAATTTTGGCATGTGCAATTTCTGAAGGTAAGGAAGGTTTCCATGGCAATTTGAGACCCCTCCCACCTTTAGAAAGGGGGGGCTCCCATACAAATGAAACTTATAATAACTCAAGAATTAATCAAGTAAATGGAACCAAATTTAGCATGTGGAAGTGTTTGAAGGCAAAAAATGTTTCTACTGTGGTTCGAGACCCCCCCCCCTCTGGAAGGGGGATGCTTTCACACAAATGAAACAGGAACTCTGATAACTCGAGAACTAATCAACCAAACATGAGAGTATATCATATTTATTATTCGATACATTACAAATAAATGTAACGAGAATAATATGAACCAAATTTTCAGATTTGCAAATCACTAAAAATTTGACAATGTGTGCTTATTCAACCAATCATGAGAGTATATCATATTTATTATTGATGGCATAATATGATTCAGACTTTTGCAAATCAAGGGTGATGTGTGCTTATTTGCAATCACAGTCCATGTGAATGCGTAAGTTTCATTAGCATAAAGTTATTATCTTCGAATTCCAATCGAGTGTTTAAAAGTGTTTCTTGCGTTCTAGTGCGATGGATAGAATCCATACCATTCGATAAGAAACAAATTATTTTGAGGAAGTGTAAGTAAAATGTCGCAGCATATGGCTGCAAACTAAATACGTGAGTTGCTCAAGCTTTAAGCTTCAGCTTCATGACGAAGTGAGGTGGCTGCATTAGCTGTTCCCCTGACCCCAAAACGGCCCCATTCAAGGCCTCCAAAATAACTGAAAAGAGTTGTTCAAAATGGGCATGTTGCAACCATAGACTAACTCTAAGACCAGCAGGTCCCGAACAAATACGATTTTTTTCATGGCTCAGTCAGTAGTAGCACATCGGTTCCAAGCTCGGTCCCAAGCTTAATAATACGCCCCTAATAATGAACTCACACGAACACACACTCAAATATTCTGTCAAAATAACACAGCAAATCGCAACATAGGCGCAAATATGTATAGCAAGGTGCTGGCTACAAAGTGTACTTCGGACCAAGGGGTTCTACAACAGTAAATCTAATTTACCTGTGATTTTCATTGTATTGCATCTGTGCGCGAAGCACTAATTGTATTCATGCTGTTCCATTCAACAAGGATGATGTAAAAATATTTGCCAATTAGCGGAGTGCTACTTCTGCAGAGACATACATGCATCCTTTAGCATCAGGGATGCCATCCAAATGAAGACTGAACATCAGCAACAATTTCCGGTGAGATCTATCTGATTATAACTAAATTGATATGAAAACAATTGAAGATTGGATGCCAACGAAGACCAACTACGTTGTTCCTTTCAAAGTGGTTAAACCAAGCCGCTATGTATGGGAGTCTAGTGGGCCTAGCACACGTCCAGGATCTATTATTTTTTATACGGATGGGTCTAAGATGGGGGAGAATACTGGAGCCAAGGTTTTTGACCCTGGTATCACCAAGGCCATACCTATGGGTCGGAGTCCTACTGTATTTCAAGCAGAGATTCAAGCCATAATAGAATGTGCTTATTTATGCATCAAAAGGAATTATAGGTTTGCTAAGATCTGTATATTTTCGGACAGTCAAGCAGCGTTAAATGCGCTACAGTCATTCACGTGTCAATCGCAGCTGGTGTGGGAATGCATTCTTTCGCTGAAACAACTGGCTAGTAGGAACGAGGTTATATTATCTTGGGTGCCCGGTCATTGTGGAACTGAAGGAAATGAAAACGCCGATAGACTAGCAAGACAAGGCTCTGCTTCGATATTCGTCGGTCCTGAACCTTTTTGTGGTGTCCCTGAGTGTACGTTGAGAATGAAACTTAAAACCTGGGAATTGTCCATGGTAGAATTCATCTGGAATGCCACGGATACATGCCGGCAAGCAAAAATTATTCCAGAATTCGAAAGGGAAAACAAAATTTTCAACTTGTTCCTATTCAGATTTTTATGAAAGCAAAACAAGGTAATTTTTCATTAAACTTGAACTACTTATACTATTAGCACGTAACTCAAATATCAATGCAAAAATTTTGTAAGTTTTTCCGATCGAATGAGTAAAGTCATTCTGTTCAGTCGAACGAGAGTTATTAGAGTTCATAAACCTTTCACTTTAGCGTAACGCTATCATTTTTCAACATTTTGAAATGACACCTGCACTGAAAATTACTTTTCGTATATTAACTTTTGCTCGTTTCATAAACATGGATTTTGTACATAAAACAAATGTCTCTTAAATTGTATGAAACATTCATATTGCTTGTCATCTGGTGAAATGCTATCATTACACCTTTTTGTAAAATGTACGCAATGAATTTCGTGAAGACCAGGCAATCGCTGCTTTTCTTCGATTGTGCTCGTGCATTTTATTGGTGTTGCTGCTGGGATGGGCGGGAATCATTTATTTATCCCAAAATGAAAATTAAAGCGCTGTCTAGAGTTAAAACTTCAACTCAACCACGGATTCAAATACAGCTCTTCCAAAAAATGCAGGATCGAACCCCCACGACAGAAACTTAATAACTACTCGTGGTTGCGCTTTTTTTTTTTAAATTACATTTTGAGTAGATCTGTTTTAATGCAACTACCAGAGAGACATTTATTTTTTATTGTTAAAAAAAAATTGTGGCGCTTTTTATTGTTATCGTGCAATGAAAGAATGAACATTCTGTGTCAATAAATGCTTCGTTGTTTTTTGAGAGTTGCGTGTGTGGCATTGAATACGAAGGTAGCTTCTTAAATAGTACAAATCAGTTTTGTTGCGGAGAACAACGAATTGATTTGATAGTTCTACCTTCGATTTCGTAATACAAACGAAATTTAATCCTCAGTGTGGTGTAGAAAAGAGAAATATAGTCCTACGTTAACAAGTTTCTCGATTTGGAAAGCAAAAGTTGTCGTAACTACTGCCGCTTCTCATGCTCATCGCAAGGAACTTACAACCTTTCTTCTTCAATTTCCGCATTAAATTTGCTGGCAGAAATCTTGGAGGGATTCAAAAGTCTTTCCAGTCATATTGATTCAAATGAAAATTAAATTTTTGTTTAGTTCATTTTGAGTCAAGTAAACTTAATAACAATTAAGCCGTAGTAAACTTAATAATAATAAGGCCGTTTCAATAATGTTAAAATCAGCCTTTTATTCCACGTCAGAGTGAAGTGGGAACAGTTCAACAAGACTTGGGGAAAATGCCCAAAACCTTACCCAATGCCGTACATACGGCGTGATAATATTTGCACCATCGTACAAATAAGGTTCCTGTTTCACCTGTGCTTACTATTCCTATTACTATTATTGGTTTTATTTGCAGGTCCGTAAGCAAAAATTCATATATGTAATAGTAGGCTGCGAGTAAAAGAAGCCGATTTCCTTAGTTTGACAGTTGCACCATGCCGAAGTGGTAGTGTATCCGTGATTCATACCACGCGCAAATGTTGCTAAAAGACATTCCAATCGCCATGGGAGTGTCCCGGTGGACCATGAAAAGGGTCTTAGACCAAGAAAAGAAAGGACAACTATTCGTGAATGTGGCCACAGGTTTCATCTTTGATATTTGGAATAATCAATTCTGTTTTCAGATTTTCCAGGACTAGTAGGACATTCATGCAATAATACAATATTTTTTTAACAATATCAATCCGGTGGATGTCAAATATATTTTGTATACGTATATTATATTCTCGTATTTTCTTACTGTAGCCGCTTTTTACATGGTCAAGTTATTTAATTTGTGTCTTATAATTCAATTCTTCGTTTGAAATTTTTGATATGATATGATACGATAACTTAATTTTTTATGTAAGGGGCTATTCATAAACCACGTAGACTTTTGTGGGGGGGGGGGGGTCAAAGTCTAATCTCCATACAAAATTTCAAAAAAATGTGTGGAGAAAAGTCTACGGGGTGGGGGGGAGAGGGTACTGAGATTTTCAAAAATGAGTATACGTGGCCCTAAGTAAGAGTTTGAAAAGAACGAGCAAAGCATATGTATTTCAGTTTTTGTCCATATAATTTTGGATCAGCTTATAAAAGCAATGAGTCGTATACGAATAACAAGCAGTGAATCATTTATGCTCAAAATTTCCCCTGTTCCTTTAACAACTAACTACTGAAATTGGGGGGGGGGGGGATAGCCTAAGACAATCGAAGGATATGTTGACTGGACAAGGGGTCGTGGAGTCGCCAGTCGCTTGTCATGTGAAGACACGCAGTCTTCTGGTCGTAGTCATGAGATCGACTGACCCTGCTAAAACAAGCCATCACGTAGGTTATTCTCTCGTGGCAACATGCTGAGAATAGTCCGGCAGACATAGGTAATTCTTGCACTGATGGTGGGTTCTTATCTTATCACATCACATCACAGTGAACTGGGAGGCCATTCATCCTTAGCCAAAAAGTCAGTTAATTTTACCCGACACCAGTTTTGGACCAAATTCGCTGTATGAGAAAGCACTCTGTTCTGCGTAATCACGTAATCATCCTTCCCGTGTATTTTTTCTAAGCTTAACTTCACGACATTCTGCAAAACTTCCGTTTTATAATATAAAGTGTTGATCTTAACGCCTTTCTCGATGAAAACAAACGGTAGCTTGCAGCGCTTGCAAAAAGCCCCCAAAACGGTCGTGGAAGCGGTGCTTTGGAATCATGGAATGTTTCTGTCGCTATCTGTCCTTAGACCTGCAGGCACACACCTGTTGTTTTAGACATTGTGAGACTGCTGCAGGTCTCGTCCAGCATACCGCGATAGTAGGAGAGTAGGAGAGACTGCTCGACCAAGTATCGTCCAGTCTTGTTTGTAAAAATGGTATGGTTTTGATCCGTAAAATTTCAATTTTGCTGAATGATTTGTAAAATGGCATTGATTTTCAAGCATCTGTCAAAAAACTACAAGTTTTCGGTATTATGTATAATAATTTTGCTGAGCATTTGTTATTATTTTACTGATGTTATTTGTAAACTTTGAAATGTCACTGCCAGCTCTACTGTTCAGTAAAAGAACTACCGATTTTCGGTAAAATAATAACAAATACTGGAGCAAAACCTCAAAATTACTGGAGTTTCTGAAATCTTTACTGAAACGTTCGGTTAAAACTGTCCGCCTCTAAGCATCTTGTTATGTTGTACCAGGTGGATACCGGTGGCCTGTCGATCTTGCTGGCCTGTCGATCTGGAAGACGTCTGCATTGAGTTATCTTAAATTATAATAATCCTTATATTATAATAATTGAGGATGCATGTTAGTCGCATATATCATCTGTTGGTTCTCTGTGTAATAACAGCTGATCTGGCAATAACGGAGTAGCAAGCTCGGGTGGGCAATCATGCTCATGCTCATGCTAACGATGCTTCGAATTTCACAGCCTTTTTCTGTAAAGTTTACAGAACATCCGTATTGCTGACTGAGTTGTTCATTGATTCTTGACAGTTGAGAGTATGTCGATCGTTCAGTAAAAATACGTTTACTGAATTGCTTAGTGAACACTCAGCTGTTTGAAAGTCAGTAAAACTTTTACTGACTTCAGTATAAAAAACTTGATGTGTATAAACAGTTCCTTCAATAAAATGCACTCAGAATAAATTCTAGGGTTTTTTTTTTAAATTTTTCCATTAGGGCGAATCTAACATTCAGAGACTTCCTTTGATTACTTTCTCTTTCATTCATATTCCAATCACCTTTACGTTTTTCATTCTACTATTTGTAGACTTTGCTAGCCAGAATCGTTGGGTTTCGATCTGCTTTTAAGACCCTCTCGAATGTTTTATAGTGGCGGTGTAAAAAATGAGAGAACGAGAGCGGGGAAATTCTCTAATTGTGAGTCCCCCCAAAAAAAATTAGAGGTGGGTTATATCAGGGATATAACCGCGAGGATCACGTAGGACCGCGTTGGTGCATAGTAATAATGGTATCATCTTATTTATACATATCATAACACATATAGTTGGTTAATATTAAAATGTTTTTATATTTTGCTTGACCTGTCCCTTCTTATGAAATTCGGATCAGTTTAATGAAAAAAACCAGTTCGGGTTTGATGTAAAATCTCTGCCGAATTCACCACTCTCGACTGAATGCCTCAAGCAATCCAAAATGTACTAGTTTTGATAATATGCACTGGTTGTTCAGGGTAAATCACGAACATTTCACTTAAACACTAACTCTTTTATTGCAAAATTAAATTGGTCGTCCTGAAAAGGACGATGGTTATGATACGCCTAAGAAATAAATTTCTATTTTCGGTTTATTTGGCCAGCATTACACCATAATGTGCTGAATTCAATCCGGATAGTAGTTTATTAAACTCCTCGTCGCTGTTAATGGCCGACGGCAAGATAGTTGGGATGATTCTATTAATCTAGTTGTCACAAACATCGTTTTGCGCTGGGAGGTGCCCGGCTCCGGTAAGACTTCGAAAGCGGATGGCGCCTGCGCGGATTATCGATTTTTACGACCCATTGCCACGGCAATAGGTTGAGTGGTGAAACTTGAAAAACTTTGCAGCGCTTCCTTCTGTTTTGTAGATGGCAGGCGATAATTTGCGAGCCAGACGCGCAATCACAAGAAAACGGATGAGATAAAGAAAAAAAGGAAAAAAAATCTTCGTAACGAGAGAGCGAAAAACACAACCATCGACCAATCGAACTTGAATATCCCAATGAAATCATTTTAGTTCAAATCGTGTGCCTTATACTGGTGATGGGTGATAGCATTGCCTCCAAAGAAGAGAGGCACGAAAATACAGTACGAAGCAAAATACAAAAGAGGCGACAGGTTTAGTTATAAAATCAGGCACCGGCAACAAAGCAAAATAATTTACATCTGAGGGGTGTAGCTAGTGCTGTATATAACGTTGAATAAAACTAAATTAAATAAAAAGAAGACAATTTGTTACCCGCTTTTGAGGACCCGGAGAGGGAAAACTATATTTTCAACCTGTTCATACGTAGATTTGTATGGGAGTAAAAGTAAGTCATCTTTAAGTGATAAATTGAACTACTTATACTAATAAAACTTAATTGAAATTTTAATGCAAAACATTTCTAAGTTTTCCTGATCAAATGATGTATAAATAAAGTCATTCTGTTCAGTCAAACGAGAGTTATTAGCGTTCAAAAACCTTTCATTTTTGCGTAACGCTCTCATTTTTCAAAATTTTGAATTTTGGGTGTCAACCCGGTATAGAAAAGAGAAAAGTAGTCCTACGTTAAAAAAAAAACCAAAATATATGGTGGTTCGAAGACCTCTGACGACAGAAGTTGCTACGAAGACTCGATTACTCAAATGGGCATACAACCATTATTTCTTTCCAAAAACAGTTATGCACATATGTATGAGTAAAAAATACAGGGCAGTAGCCTTAATTACAAATAAAGGATATTAAACAACATTAAGAATAACTCATAACAGTAAAACATACATCTTTACCAACTACTAGTTTGGGATCCTCGAAGGTCTTCGGTCGTTCCAAAACTTCTGATGATTCTAAATCACCCAGCAAAACTTTAGCAACAAAATCTTGACCGACAAATCTTCTTTTATCGAACATCTTCAATCCTAGCAGCTGGCAAGAATCTTCAAAGGGTGTCAACTTTTACAGGTTACGCCATTAAAGGTTTCGGAGGGCATTTTTAAACATTTTGTTTTGTATGCTTTCGATTAGATGTTCAATGAACAAAATAACTTAGCTCTTAAATAATAAACAGGTATAGCTAGTTGCAAAATTATATTGCAAACCTAAAATATCGAGTTCACTGCATCCTGTTTTCAAACAGACGGCGAGGGGAAACATCACAGGCTGACGAGGATGTGAAATATCATCGTAGCTCAACTCCCACCAACAAAACGGCAGAAAATACGGAAATCATCCAATTGCCTAAAAATAGAACTTGAAACGCTGTGTCTTCTACTGCTAACTGTCGCCTAGACGGGTTTCCCATGGCTTGGTGGCGTGGTACGCCGATTCTAAATTACGCAAGATTTTGATGGGTAGTGCTATTTTTTTACTTCAAATCTTTTTGTTCAGAAGTTGACATGTATTTGCCGTTTATAAATATGTGTTTGAGGTGATCATTTGTGGTCAGCCGACCAAAGTCTACACACGAAACGATTTCACTCTGCGTATGTAGAGATATTTGATTTTCTAATGTAGGACTAGGCGACACACGGGTGATGATGACGAATGTCGCACAAGCGATGATTAGATCATCTCAAACGTTGGCACATAATTGGGTTTAGTTATTGGAGATACAGAGCCGACATGTATTCCCATTGAAAGAATGCTATTTTACGTATTGTTATTTCAATTGTTATGACTAGAGTCGATTAGATCGATTGGAGGAACTATCCTCTCTTCCTGATTTTTCGGCTGACCTGCAACTAATTAAGCTGATAGATAAACTGTGATAAACTTGTAACGTATTGAAAATCAGCGATATCCGCTGAGTAAATTTGACTTATTGAATTCTTCAATTGTGGCCAGAGCACTGATTACACTAAACGAAAAACCATGCTGTTCAATAAAATCGGTGCCAACACTCACAAGCTTTCCCTCCGCTTGTGGTGAGTGAGGTTGGGCGTTTTTGTTAGATTCAGAGGTGTACTCATGAAGTATTTGTGTTCATTTTAAGATTACACCGTCACGTTCGAAACACAGTCGAATAAATTATCTGATGACCTGTGGCTAGCCAGAGAGTGGGAGTTTAAAATCCATCGCCCATCGAAATGTCTTCCAACATGGTCTGATCAAATTTGGGGCCACAAAATCTTACGCACGTATGTGTGTGGAATCGATGTGGTTAATTCAAATGGTGATCTTTGGCACGATAATTATTCATTTTCTTGCCGCGTGCGTCTAAGCCAATGAAGCGAATGGAAGGTGGCAAATTTAGCATCCAGACGTCTGACCTGTTTAAGAACGAAAAAGGCACACACGACTTAACTGAGACAAATTTGCCGCACGTGGGATAGCGTTTCTCGCTTTCGATGTATGTAAACCGGATGTCGCAGATGTTTGTTACTTCCTGATGCGTTTTGTCAAAGCTTGGGGTATACGTGTCGGAATGGAGAAACTGAATTCCAATGACAATGATAAAACGAAAAGTTTCCAATGCTTTCACGCATTTTTTTTGTAAATAGCTAAGACAACGTAACCTTGGACCACCACACTTGCTGTGCTGTTTTATTTGTGTTTACTTTGAGTTGAAAATTTAAAGCACATTTTTGTAAAAAAATACGTTGAATTTTTCCTGAGATAATCTGGTAATATAGAATGCTATAGAATGGTTGAGCAAATGAACTTTGTTCCACTATAATTAATCGATTTCAAACCTGATCATCAAGATCTGAAGTCTTAAGATTTCAGAATAATCAAAATTGTATTTTGATTTACCTGAATTGCTTACAGCTAAATCTATTTAATAAACAATTGATTAACGTGGAAGAAAGATCAAGATCATCATTGGGCATCTCAACGCTCAGGTTAGTAGGAGGAGTACAACCGGGTGATTGGAAATTTCAGCGCACACCTGCCTCCCACATTGGTATACCTGGAGTTCACCAAACGAATCGGAGCTACAAATAGACCACGTTTTTAAAGATGGTACCGACATCAGAACCTATCGAGGTACCAACATCGATTCGGACCACTACATAGTGACGGTTGAGATGCGCCCAACACTCGTCGTAGTAAAGAACTGTCGGTACCGACGCCCGCCACGGTACATTGGTACCGAAAGAAACAATCGCTGCCGGAAGAGGGCGAGCTTGACGAAGCCCCTTTTGAGGACTGTTGGAACACTGTGAAAAAAGTTATCAGCAACGTAACGGAGGTCTTCAATAACGTGGAACGTAACCGACAGAACGAGTGGGTCAACGGGAAATGTCAGCAGGTGTTGGCAGAGAACAACGCAGCGCGGGCACTTCGATAAACATCTGAATGGAGTACACAAAGATGACCAAGGCAGCAAAACAAGCTGAGCTGCGAAAACAATCGTGCAATCACCATCATTAATACCGCCTATAAATTGCTTTCCCAATCATCTTCCAGCGACTGTCACCACTAGCAAATAGATTCGTGGGAAGTTATCAGGCCGGCTTCATCGAACGACGGTCTACAACGGAATGAGTATTCACTTTGCGGCAGATTTTCCAAAAATGCCGTGAATATAGAGTCCCTAAGTATCATTTATTCATCGATTTCAAAGCCGCATACGATACGGTTAACCGAAAAGAGCTATGGAAGATCATGGGCGAGAACGGCTATCCGAATTGTTCGAAGCTAAACAACTAATCAAGGCTATGATGTCTGGGACTCTATGTGAGGATATCGGGTGAATTATCGGGTTGATTCGAATCCTCCAGGGGGATTCTTCTAGGTGATGGAATCTCTTGCCTGCTGTTCAACATTTCTCTTGAAGGTGCTCTGAGAAGAGTGGCATCTAACAGGCGTGGCACAATTCTTAACAGATGTGAATTTATCTGATCTACAGATGACGTGGACATTGTTGGCAGAACATTTGAGGCGGTGACAGAGCTGCACATCAGACTAAAGCGCGAAGCAGCGAAGATTGGGTTGGATGCTGGAGGATGAACGATAAGCACTTACGGTAAGGTGGTCAAATCTGCACGCATATGATGGGCAGGATATGCTGCGAGAATGCCCGATAACTTTTCGTGAAAATTGTGTTCAGTGGAAATCCGGTTGGCACAATACGACGAGGCACACAACGAGAAAGATGGTTAGACCAAGTGGAGCAAGAGCGAGAGAGTACAAGATGTCCACGGATTTGGAGAGGAGAAGTCATGGGCCGTGAACGTTGGAGGGATATTGAGTATCAGGTAATATTATAAATGACGTTATGCCAGGAAAATAAGTAATAACGTAGAAAAAAATGAGAATAATTTAGGAAAGGTGTTTCTATATTCATGTCATCACTTCGGAATACATCCTTCTCAATATCAAAGGCTTACCGCACGAGTGGGTTGGTTTATAATGTTTGTAGTTGTTACTAAACGTTGGCCGACATTATTACTAAAATTAACCAATTTATATACTCTCCAATAAAATAATCTCTTGATTCAACACAGGATCAACATAGCGACAATAAATTAAGATGAGAACAGTAACTCTATATGCTCTTTATTCCAAATTATCCAAAGAGAACGCTGATAGGTCGGTAGCTAGGAATCAAGGAAGTATTCTTCTTAGATTTCAAACTTTCTGATGCTTCGGAAAAGTTTGGGAATTAGGATAAGCTGCACAGTAGCCTCATGTGGAATGATCATGTTGAGTCCAAGATATTCAGAGTTGAAGACTTCTCTTTGTAGTTAATCAGAACGATATCATCAAGAGGTTATGGGATTAATATAAAGGCTTTCGGTAATCTGAAATCGAACATATCATGTGAGAAAATTCAATATTTCTGAGGCCCACTACCTAGCCGGATGATTTTAGCTAGAAAGATACTCTTGGTTCCCGACTGTCAGACAAAAACGATGGTTCAGCTTTCAAATTCATTGGGCTGTCAAGCTTCAGAAAATTACTCACCTGTTGAGATACTGACATACGTCGATCCATGAGCCTGGAAACCACCTTCTATACCTGGTCTATACAATGTAGTGAATATATTGAATAAGCTCGGGCGCTGTTCCCCAGATAGGGTTCGTTCACTTTCACAACTTGAAAATCGATCAACTGACAGTTGCTCAGTTTTCAGATATTATCTTCTTTTTCAAATTTAAATGTATGGTTTTTTTTGCTTTTCAACCGGTTCAGCGTGTGACGCAACCGCACCAAATGCTATCTAACGAAACCGGTGCAGAAGCCGAACTTGTGGCTCGAGGAATTTTGGTTTTCGATTCGAACGAAGTGATACAAGAACGCCGCGAAGTGGATTCCAACATTCAGGTCATCGGTCAGCTGAAAGTGATAAAAGCGATAAAGTGATTTGCAGTTTTTTTATGCTTTCCAAGACGTTTTCCTGTGGTTCATATTCCCCCTATATTGGTGTTATAATTGAGGAATTAAGTAATATAATCGAGGCTTCTCTGAATATACACTAGAGTCGCTTTGTACGTAGTTTTTAGGATATACGCATGTAGAAAGCGACCCCAGTGTATTTATGAAAATCAGCAGACTGCTATGACGAGACAACCTGTCCTCTTCATAGAATATTTGAGGTGCCCAAATTGTTCAAGCGAGAGAAGTTATGCCACTCTTCCATCCACGCGACCGACATGACTGTTCTTCCACGAAGAGATCACGACCTACGAAGATGCAACATGAGCCACCAGTCATCAGTCACCAGTAAAACAGGTTCCATGATGTCTTGTCGCATAACATTTTTCAAATGATTAAATGTACTAATGAGAATATATATTTTTAATTCTCAGGGATCGGTATTGCTGGATTCCACACTAATAAGTTTGTGTGTCATTTTTCAACGAATAATCCGAGGTCTAGTTTAATGAATAGTCCTAATAGAATCCTATTTCAAAGGCAGCAAACCCCCTGCTATTTTGGCATTCCAAGTCAATCGGTAACACTGGAAATGTAATGCAAGCTTGATTTGCCTTGCAGTGCAACGAGAGGAAGTTTCAACGGTCTGTTAATATTGATTGGAAAATGAGAAGGAAGATTAGTAATTTCCATTTAATTCCAAGTACCTTTATTGCTTATCTTGGCAGATACAATGTGTAGACTTCTTCAGTGTCGTGTACTAATACTTGACTAGTTGAGTATTCGTACAGGACACTGAAGAAGTCTACATATGTAAATGCAATACACGTATCTGTCAAAATAATCAATAAAGGAAGTTGGAATCAAATGGAAATTACTAATCTCTCTTCTCATTTTCTAGTTACAGGTATTCCAAAACAAAGCTCACACTCTCCAGGATTCAATATTGATAGTTTTATTTTCTGTGTAGCATAATTCCTCAATTCAAAACAAAACGTCGATGAAAAAAGTAAGAGGTGAATGATTTAAATGAAATTCCATCCCTGTTCTGTTTTCGTTCAATAAATTAAGTAGTTCAATACTTTTGCCTCTCAATTTACTTTAAATAATTCATATGTTAGAACTTACACCAACAATTAATAGGAAACTAGCATTATAAAATTGATCCGAAAAAGATTGTTAGCAGTTATCTCTGCAAATTTGACGTTTGATATCAGCGGTACTCTATGGCACTGCTTAGTATATTTTAGCTTAGCTTAGCTTAGTTTAGCTTGACTAACTGATCGTATCCATGTGCTACTCCGTGATTGATCAGAATCAGTGAAATTGCACAATGAATCTACTGACTGGGGCTGGGAGTAACCGACTATTGTCACTAAACAATAACGGCGCCGGCCATGTCCTTGCAATCAGGTGGTTATAGGTAAGGAATATTAATGTGACCTTTGTTTAGGTACCCAAAATTTGTTATAATCACATAGTACCAAATTTTGTTATAATCACATACATCTCACCGGAAATTGTTGCTGTTGTACAGTCTTCATTTGGACGGCTTCCCTGTGATGCTAAATGATGCATTTATGTCTCTAAAGAAGTAGCACTCCGCTATTCAGCAAATATTTTCACATCATCCTTTTCGAATGAAACAGCCCGAATACAATTAGTACTTTGCGCACAAATGCAATACAATGAAAATCACAGGTAAAAAAAAGCACGTCCGAGAATAAATTTAACTTGAAAATCACAATCATTGTGAAACGAAAGAAAAAAAACTTCACAGCTCTCCATCTGTACACCACGTGATGAGTGCATCTGAAATTATATGCCAGCCACTCACGCACGCATGCGCGTTAGCTTCGTTCTTTGCTTCTGACCAGCAAATGGCCGTTTTCTACATTGCACTGGTTTTCTTTTTTCGCTCTCCACTTCTAAACTGCGTATAATCATCAATTCACTCGCGAAAAAGCCGAAAAAACTCTAATTTAATCATTTATGTCCGTGTGGCACAATACTAACAGCACTAACAAACACAACTAAGCTGATATTAACTCTTCCTCCGGGTGTGAGGGCGAAACACAAAAAACAAAACAAAAATGGGGAAAAACTACCGACCACCACAAATTTCGGGAGGGAATCGATTATATTCACTACATCTTACACAAAACACGTGGAGATTTTATGATTTCACTGTTCGTTTAGGTTGAATTACGAATAATTTTTTGATTTTATTTTTCGCGAAAAGGACGCAGCAAAAAACCCACTTGCCACACAATCATATTAATGCAAAAATAGTACCTGGCATCGAAAACTCTTAATTAACAACTGTGGAAGTGCTTTTAGAACACTAAGTTGAGAGCAAGCAATAAGCTAATTGCGGAAAAAAAGGTGCATTTCGTGCCTTAGGGCAACTTTTTGCTTCTATTGATGTCGAAGTTCATCGGTTTAGCACCAACCGAAGGAGACTTCGTTATCTCCAATACACTCAACCAATCTCAATGTTTTGTGATATAGTGAATGGATTGTTATAATTTGAAATAACTCAATGCAGACGTCTTCCAAATTTGGCAGATCGACAGGGAATCGGTGGAGACCCAACTGGTACCTCATAGCAAGATGCTTAGAGGTGGACCGGAAGATTTGAAGAGCTGCATCCCCCACAGCATTACTCTATGGTACTACTGTAAACAAATGATGCAGTGCGGATCTCGGTAAAAGATACGAAAAAAAAACCGAGCTGAACTAAGTAAGTGTGGTTCTAGTGAGTTGTGTTTTGCAGTTGCGATACATTTAGTTTGGGTTCGAGCTTGGAACCGATGGGCTGGTACTTCCTGAGCCAAAAAATATACATGTTTTTCGACTATTTTCATGGTTGTATATGGTTATGTACACTGGCGTTAAAAACCTATTAAAATTAATAAAATTTGCCTTATGAAACATCATGAGGCCACTATATTTTGATTTCATACGGCCCTTATAACATCCATGTGTGCAACGATGGTTGTCTCAGTTAATAGTAATGATTTTTTAAAGTCATTCTTATCATTTTCATATAACTGCCTTATGAAGTTCATGACTGGTGTTTGTGCAAAATAATCATAAGGTATATGTATGAAATAGCAAAAACCAAGCCGCAAGTTATTGTTTGGATACTCTTGGTAAATCCTAATGATCCCGTTATTTTCGAGCTGATATACATCTTACAGACGTAGGAAGAAACAATTCGATGAAGTGAACCAATCACTGGGAACCCTAATCGCCCTCCTTGGAAGTCCAGTGGTTGATGCGAATTGTGTATGTATGGAATGTATGTGAAAACTTAAATGCGCATCTTCACGCGTGTTATTTTTCATTCAATTTTTCGCATTATTTCTCCCATTTCAGTCGGTAGTACAACCGTGACCGATATCTATGGTTCTCCTGTCGTATGACAACTGAACCATTAAGAACATTTGTGAAATCCTTAAAATCTACCCGGACGGCGTGCTGGACGGATTCGTGCCCTGAACCATGTCTACGTATTGTTGACTTAGAGTGTATGTGTGCTTATCGGTGTCCCAATCAAATATCGATCGAATCCAGCTCCACGAACAGTATGATGTTCGTTTCAGTACGGTTAATCTTAACTCCCAGACAAAAATATCATTATGTTTTCTTTCTATTTTAGATAACACCAACATTTAAACACATGGATTGAATTTCAAGGGATACCAGCGCGAAGTTAAGCACCAATGTACCTTTGAAGTCGCCGAAGAAGAAGGACTTTTCAAGGTTACCTATCAGTACACATCAAAAGGGGGTGGCACGACGATTCATACACCATCCTTGGACACGTAAAGTCCCCATACTTTGCCATTGTAACCCCCTTTTTTTAAATCCTTATTTAACTTTTCCTTTTAAATTTATCAAATTGCTGGGAGGAGACATTCTCTGTGTTACGGCCGATAGTGCTCCATTGGCGGCTGACACTTACAAACAGATTCATCTTCTGCGTTGAAATAATCCAAGAACGAATGAAGACGACCACCGGAAATGCTGTAACTAACGAATGATCTCTAATATCATTCTTTATTGAAACCTTGTTTATATTAGAATGAAAACCTTTTTTAGGAATGGCCCATGGATAAAAATCTTGTGGGATGACCATCGTCATCATCAACCCTACCGGCAAGAGGAGATCCTCGTGGAGGAGCGACTACAAGACCAAAGAGGACTTTTTCAAAGGGGATGGCTAATGGCAGTTCTGAACAGCCGATTTCGAAGAATGATTTTCAGGATTTTCGGAAATCATGTTTGATTCCCACATGCATTATTTAAAATGAAGAATAAATTTAGTGATCTCGTCACTTACTGAGTTGCATTGTATATTTTTTATTCATGAATGGAAATTCCAGTAGAATGCCATGAAGAATAATACGAAATACATGAATTTACAAATTAATTTGCATACTAACGCATATGCGTACCACAGAACTAACAAATTTCCTAAGGTTGTACAATGAAACTCATACAATTGCAATAAGTAAATCATTAGGAGTGGTTATGACAACAATCATAGCATTTCAAAACGGGGGAATAAGATAATATAATGAAATTCAAACCGTTTACTTGTGGCTAATTTTCATAAGGATATTTAATGAACTTCAATAGTTTTTTTGCACTAGTGTACAATAGTCATCCTGACCATTTTTATATTGAACCATGGAATTATTCTCAGTGTAGGCAATAAGTAACTTTAAGTTTAAACCTATTTTTAGGGACTTTCGTTTTTCGTGCATATATGCAGCAAGCAAGTGAATATTTCAAACAAAAATGTCAGATTTTTTAGACTGAAATATTTCATTTGCATGAAATATTGAGTGCAATAAGACACCGCCTTGACTCACTGAAATTATTTCCCGGAAGGTAGTACTAGTAGTTCATAATACTGCCTCAATGGTACAACACCGTGTTTATGCTATTCTGCTCTAGGTGGCAGCACGTTCATTTGTAGTAATCTCCATCAAGCGAACCATACTCAAATTTTTTTTTCCAAGCGGATCATGGAAGAGCGATAGTTGAAATATAAGGAAATCAAAATACTTTATTTTTGTGTTGGCAAAGCAACAATATTCAAAAAACAATGAATAACAAATGTGAATTAGTCAAAAATATTCTTATCTGTGAATAAAATATATTGGATATTCGATATTGCATATATTAGATCAAACAGCAATAAAACGTTAAGGAGTAATGCAATTAAATTTAGTATGTCTGGCGTATTGAGCATGAGCATGAGCATGATTGACCCACGGATGCAATTCCGTTATTGCCAGATCAGCTGTATTTGCACAAAGAACGAACAGATGATGTTTGGGACTAACATACATCTTCATACTGGTGACCCATTATGAAGCAATACCGGCGCCGGCCGTGCCCGAATGCTGGTCAAGTAGGGAATGGGAAGGAACGTGTTGACATGACACTCGCTTTGAAGAAAGCCGAGAAATCCTCTGCACTTCCACGAGAAATCACTGGGATGTTGAATAGTTGGGGAAAGGTTAGCAGCAGGGTTTGTTTTGGTTAACGATACGCTGAAAGTATGTAGGTAGCACTATCCGCCAAAAGCAATGGACCGCTCCAATGTGACTGAAAAGAGACAAGCATAACGAAAAACAAAACAAAACAAAATAACAAAATAAAATAAAACAGGTTATTAGATATTGTTTTCAAAATATGGTAGAAATAAATTATTTGTTGCTTTGCAAACCAGCTCTCCTCGATGTCCTAGAGGGCCAAGTCCTGCTGGACCCGCAGCTGCTGCCGATGGTACTCGTCCACATCAACCCGGCCGTCGCTGACGTGTCGGAAACCTTCCGGTAGTAACATGATATCTGTGTCTAATACACTCTTCTTGCACCGATTAATTTACAAACTAAGCCTGCACACCGAATCAAAATTCACTTTGGCACAGTTGTGGTATTTTCCTCTAAAATCTAGTTCTAGATATTGGCACTTGGTTGCAGGAAACAGACTCAATAAGAAAAATAAACTCGCTTATGACCTCTAACTTTACACGGTTGCTAAACAATACACACTATCTTCCCCAAAAAAAACGGGGAAGAAGTGAGGCGGGTCGTGGAACATCACCAACACACAACAGCGCAATTGATTGTAGTTATGCAGTTTTTTGAATGAATCGCGAGCACGGCGCGATCCCGCGATACACGCAACACTCTTCTCAAATTTAGTATGTCTGGCGTATTCTATACAAAAATAAGAAAAGACGTGTATGCATTGGAGCAACGTACTTTAAATTTCTGAAGGCTTTATCTACAGAAAATGGAACACAACACCGTACATCCGATGAGCGGAGAAAATAATAAAACAACTATTTTGACTGGCAGGTTTTAATGCACAGTAAAAATCAACAGAGTCAAACCAAAAGCAACCTAATATAATCTAATGTAATGTCAACTAAATTTATTAACTACCTTAGTCCCGTTTTAAACAAGTTATTGATGTGGGTTCAATATAGTGCCTAATTGATTAAAAAACTGTATTATAAACTGATAGAAGTCGAAATATCGGATCGAAAAATTAAAAAAAATATTTGTTTGATACACAACAGTGTTTTTTGCGTGTTCCTGCGCTGCTTATTTGAGCTGGTATTTCGATTTTACTACCACTGAAATAATGTCATTCATTGTAATAGAACGCTTCTGATCATGTCTTATTGGGTGCTCTGTTAGTCCCTCAACTACCCATTGTTCATAGAATGGGCATTCAACAATACAACCAACAATCAATATGAAACTAGCGATTTGAAATTGGTTCACTGTTGTAGAACCCCTAGGTTCGAAATTCATCTTGCAGTCTGCAGCTTGCTATACACTATTGCGCTTTTCAGTACCTTTCGGTACTAGTATCTTGGGATTTGTTTTGATTCTCTATGTTATTTTGACAGAATATTTGAGGGTGTGTTGTGAGTAAAGTTATTAGGTGCGAATCAATAAGCTTGGGACCGAGCTTGAAACCGGTGTGCTAGTACTTCCTGAGCCAAAAAATATATTCATTTTCTTCATGACTATCCAGCCGCTGATACAACCCACCTTGTGCTGCCGTTCGCCCGGTGTAAATAATTCAGTCAACCGAAGAGTTATGTCATTGCCTAACATACATTGCCTAACAAACAGACAGATTAACATTGTATTGTCTTCGTGTTATATCCAGAAGGCTACAATAAAGGTTGGATATTTTTACTGATTGTTTACAAAAATGGAAGATTTCTCCTAATTCTTCCAAAACTCATCTATAATATTCCAACACAAGCATGGAGCTGCAGCTGCATTTTGAAACCAAGTAATAGTAATATACTCACCATGAACGGAGCTCCAATTTGTTGGTCAAATCAAGTAAAGTATCTTGGAATGATACATGATCAAAAATTATCTTTTAAAGATCACATTGAGGGCATTCAATCCAAATGATAAAACGGTCAAAATTTGGTCAAGGGAAAACGCGTGTAAATCGGTGAAATCGTTTATTTAAAAAATCAAATTAAATTTCTTTTTCAAGTTCAATTAGTATAAAATTCAGGAAAAATATTCAGTTAGGCTTCCGCTTTTCCAAATCCGAATTGCCGGGCCTTACGCTTGACCCCTGCCATCAGATTTTGTACAGCCACCTTGTCCACCTTCTTCGCCGCAGAAAGCCAGTTTGCCTTGAACTGCTGCTCGTCCTTAGCAGTTTTTTTGGTCTTCTTTAGGTTCCGCTTGACAATAGCCCAGTATTTCTCAATTGGGCGGAGCTCTGGCGTGTTGGGAGGGTTCTTGTCCTTGGGAACCACCTGCACGTTGTTGGCGGCGTACCACTCCATGGCCTTTTTACCGTAATGGCAAGATGCCAAATCCGGCCAAAACAGTACGGAACAACCGTGTTTCTTCAGGAAAGGCAGCAGACGTTTATTCAAACACTCTTTCACGTAAATTTCTTGGTTGACAGTCCCGGAAGCTATGAAAATGCTGCTTTTCAAGCCACAGGTACAGATGGCTTGCCAAACCAGATATTTCTTTGCGAACTTTGACAGTTTCGTGTGCTTGAAAATATCTGCTACCTTTCCCCTTCCTTTTGCCGTATAAAACTCCTGTCCCGGAAGCTGCTTGTAGTCGGCTTTGACGTAGGTTTCGTCGTCCATTACCACGCAGTCAAACTTCGTCAGCATCGTCGTGTACAGCCTCCGGGATCGCGCTTTGGCCGTCGTATTTTGTTTATCATCGCGATTTGGAGTCACTACCTTCTTGTAAGTCGATAGTCCGGCTCGTTTTTGGCTCGATGCACGGTTGTAGACGATACACCCAGCTTATTTGCGGCATCTCGGAGAGATAGGTTAGGGTTTCGCTTGAAACTACCGGCAACTCTCTTTGTCGTCTCAGCGGCTTCCGGTTTTCGATTTCCCCCCGATCCAGACTTCCTGGCTGTCGACAAACGTTCCCCAAACACTTTAATTACATTTGTAACGGTTGATTTGGCAACTTTTAGCGATTTTGCCAACTTTGCGTGCGAGTAGCTCGGATTTTCGCGATGCGCGAGCAAAATTTTGATACGCTGCTCTTCTTGCTTGGACGGCATTTTGACAACTGAAGAGTGAATTCCAAAATCAAAATAGGAGCAACATTCTACACACACACCTTCAAAATGAGGGTGTTCAGGTTTTTTAAATGCAAAATTGAAAGAAATACGTCAAGTTGATATTGACCAAATTTTGACCGTATCGCCCTCTGTCTTCAAAATGGGTGAACAAATCGATTGCTATCAGTTGTTTTTCCTCTCGGTAACCAAGAATGAAGAACGGTGCCATTACCACCGTGGAGATCATTTTTAGTAGGTTTGATTTGAAGTGCAGCATCGAAAGTCGACAAGACTTGATTGAATGCTCACTCGCCTCATGATGCTGCATGGTGGCACAGACGGTGAACATACCTGGAAAAGGAATATAAGATTAACTCCATAGTTTCTAGGACAAGATTTGACGGCTACCTGTATTGTCATTTTGTACTGATTCCGGCATTTCGAGATAAAGTGTAACACGATAGGCTTGACCTATCATCAGTATTTGCTGCTTATTAGTTAGAATCACAGTGTCTGAAGGATACTCGAAGCATTTTTGATTTGGTTGACAATCTCTATAATAACAGAATATAAAAATTAAAATTAAAATTCAACAGCAGAATTATTGTTAAAAAAAATAACACTTGCGACTATAAAATCGTGATCTCGTGCACAAGGGTACACTAATCTCGTGTACCATCGTGCACCCCCGTAATAAGCCATAATTCCGTTCAACTGAGCCAACACAATTCTTCTCAGAGCTCTAAAAACAACAATCTGCTCAAATTATTCAACCTGCTACAGACTATAAATTGGTTTTTTTTATTGGTAAACATTAAAACAGCGATGTTGCATTCTTGCATTCTCGTTCTTGCTGTTCGAACCTGACTGACAATCGAAGCGAATGTTCTTTTCTTCGGCAATTTTATTGTGGTTTGGAAGGATTGACAGTAGGTGACCCGGGGGTAAGACGAATAAGCTAAGCAGAGCTTCAATTTCTGGATAGATGATTCATGTTTTCTTAAATTGACATGCAGTGTCTTGCAGTTTAATTTCCTGTGTTTCAACCTGCCTGACTCTCAAAAATTGGCACAGAGCGTTTTTCATTGTTTTATTAAAGGAATAAAACAGTCAAAAAATTCAACATCGTATTTAACTGTGGGTGAAACGGACAGTTGGTGTGGGTAAAGCGGACAATCTTAGAAACATAATATTTTCTCCATACACAAATTAATTCATCCAACCATGTTTTAGTTCAATTTCATATCCATGTGAATTCCATGTGAAAGGAGATAAAAATTAATAGAAACCCTTTTCCACGTTGGATCAAAAATGTTCCCTACTGTTCTCTGATAGGTATTTGTTTATTTATTTATTTCATCCAATCGAGCATTTCTGAGCCAACCTAAAAAGCAGGATCTATTCTAACTGCCGGCCGGATAACTAGCTGCCGTTAGGCCACTCGTCTGAGTGTGGAAACATTTTTGTAAATTGACCATTATATGATGTATTTAAAAAAACAATGTTCTATGGATTTATTTTTCTAAGTCTTTTTTTCCTTCCGAAAACTAGATTTTTTTAATGTTTAAAATAGTTATTGATCAATTAGATTGAATTGGATTGAGGATTAATTAGATTTAATTAGATTTTAAATTTTCTGCCATGATCAAGTTAACAATTTTTATGCTATTGTATTATGCAGTATATTACATAGAAGCCGTGATTTTTGCGCAGGCTGCGACTTTTCTTATCGCCGCTAGTTTATAAAATATTAATTTTTATCATTCACGAGGTTTAGCATAGTATAAAAACTACACTAACGTCGCTCATAGTTTGAACTGAGTCCAAGTTGGGTGAGATAATATAGTATTTTTGACAGCATTTCATCGACTCTCGTAATACCTGGGACAGACATACAACGGACAGCGTTGTACGAACTGTCAAATACTTGATTCCAGTACCAAAACACACGTACTAGAGTAAAGGAGTACAACCAACAATCAATGTGCAACTAGCGATTTGAAATTGGTTCACTGTTGTAGAACCCCTAGTTCCGAAGTACACCTTGCAATCTGCACCTTGCCATGCACTCTTGCGCTTTTCAGTACCTTTTGGTACAACTATCTTTGTCTTTGTTTTGATTCGCTATGTTATTTTCACAGAATATTTGAGAGTGTATTGGTGTGCCCTTGCGCTGAACTGGCCGGCTTGACGTTCCGCAAGGGCTCAGTAGGGATCAAGACCCGAAGCTAAGAGTCAGTTCCTTTGTGGTTATATCACATTTATTAGCAGAGCAGCACATCGAAATTTTAGGTTCATTATATGCTTTATATCCCATGATTCATTATATACTATACAATTTCAGATCATCCATGGATATCCCAAGTTTTGTAAAATAATTTTAAATCAATTTTTTTTCTCGTTGCTATGATACATTGTCTTAGCTTTCAGGTTCATGGTACAATTGCAGCAGGACCACAATCTGCAGACATTTAAATAAAAATGAAATTATTATCATTTTATATTATAACATCCATGCATTACATTTTGTATCCTTTTTTATAAGTCATTTTCAGCTTCGCATATATGCATCCTTGTCAGTTATAGCTCATCTAACCTACGTTATGTATTTGAAAAGATAGAAAGGTTTTTGATGTTTTTTTTTTATTTTTTAGAAAAAATCATATTCGAAAAATTCTACTGAAAAAAAGCTCTTTCCTTCTTCATCAAAAATATATATTAATTTAAAACCTAGCAGTTTACAATCATTCATTTCCTATTTCACAGACATAAAGTATCATTTATGGGTCCAGATGAACAAGAGCTATCGAAAAATTCAATTTTTTATCTTTTTGTTTTATTAAGATTCAGTTTTTGGATTCATACTCATATGAAATTTATTTCGCCTTATTATTAGCTGTTTTCAGTTTTTTTTCCAATATTATTATGATATTAATACACATCTAATTTTTATTTTCAGTAACATACCAGTACATGTCAGATACATCTTGTACCTACGTTTATTATGTTCTCTGACTATTACTGTTAAAACAAATTCTAATCTTAGTAGATCTTAATCCAATAGAAACTGCAACAGTGGAAGTCTTTCGATGAGTGGATGTTCAGCTTAGTTACGGATATATGTATTCTACTATAGTTTACTGGCCTGCTGGTATTATTATTTTATAGTATAACGTCAGTTTATTATTTTATGTTATGATATTAAATGATGTGACATAATTGCATTTAAATTCATTTCATTTAAATCACAATTTCCGACGAGACTCACTACATAAATTATTGCAAGGAAACGGAACAGCACATCGAAATTTTAGGTTTACTATTCTATTGCTATATAATTTCAGATCATCCATGGAAATCCCAAGTTTTATGAGATAATTTTAGATCATTTTTTTTTATCGCCGCTACATTGTCTAAACTTTCAGGTCCACAAATGGAATTGTTATTTTCATTCTTATATTCATTCACTATATTATTTGTCATTATAATATTCATTCACTATATTTTTTATAATTTTAGTATTAATTCACTATATTTTAAAAATTACTTTATGAAATTGAATATATATTGGGAATGGAGGGAGCATCAGGGTATCACTCAAGCTGGAATTGGACAATGGAGTGGTATGACAACCGGCGTCTAGGAGGGAACAAACAGTATCATTTTCTTTATCCTACCGATTCGATTGTGATGCTGTGAATTCTACTCCAACAGTCTCAGTGAGAGTGACGCGCCCTTCTTAACAAGCCATCCCGTAGAAAGCTTAATATGTATTGCGAATTGGGTTATTCGATTTGTTGGATCGTATCGTTGGAAGGAGAATCTCATGTTCTCGCGGGTTTCGCGTAAGTGTCTCTGCTTACGGGTCCGCCCCACCGTTTTTGGCCCTTCATACAGCGTTACTGTGAATACAACCCAATGCTGTGTGAGGATATCGGGTGGATTATCGGGTTCATTCGAATCCCGCAGGGGGCTTCGTCAAGGCGATGGTCTCTCTTACCTCCTGTTCAACATTGCTCTTGAAGGTGTTATGCGATGAGTGGCGTTTAACATGCGAGGCACGATTTTTGCTTTGCCGATGACGTGGATATTGTCGGCAGAACATTTGAGGCGGTGGCAGGGTAGTAAAGATTGGACTCGGAAAAAATGCGACTTTTTACCGCGTGGGTAAAAATTAATGAAATTTTGAGTAATACTAGTTTAGAGTGTATTGTTTATGTGTACAAAATTTTATCGTGATCTGTAAAGTAGTTTTCAAGATGCATTCGAAACAAGAAGAGCTACGCCAGCAAATCTTGGGCGCGGTGATCGATAATCCTGGTCAGTCGCACAGATGGATCGGCAAAAGGCTTGGAATCCACCATTCCACCGTGTCCCGCGTTGTGAAGATATTCCAGGAGACAAAGACCATCGAGCGGCGAGCTGGAAGCGGCCGAAAACCGAAAACGGAATACCCAGAGAAGGCGCGGAAGATAAGGCAGTACTTTAAGAATAACCCGAACCTTTCCACCCGAGACGTGGTCAATTCGTCGAAGTGGTTCGTCCAGCAGACCATGAAGCGGGCTAGGCTACGTGTTTTTAAGGTCAGGAAGGCGCCAAACCGGACTGACAAGCAAAACACGGTGACCAAATTGCGTGCGCGGAAGCTGTGCCGTGAGTGGCTGGTCAAGCCAGGCTGTCTCGTCATGGAAGACGTGACATATATCAAGGCGGACACCAAAAAAATCCCCGGCCTCGAGTTTTTTGTCGTCACGTCCCGCATGGAGGTTCCGGAAAAGTCCCGGAAAAAAAGATGGACAAATTCGCGAAGAAGTACCTGTTATGGCAGGCGATCTGCGAGTGCGGACGGTACAGCAAGCCGTTCGTTACAACCGGCACCATAAACGGGCAGATTTATCGAGAGCAACGCTTGCAGAAGCGCTTGCTGCCCTTCCTCCGCTCTCACCGTGGTCGCACGCTGTTCTGGCCGGATCTCGCTTCGTGCCATTACGCCAAGCCTGTAATGGATTGGTACGAAGCGAAGGGCGTTAATGTGGTCCCGAAGGAGGCGAACCCGCCAAATACACCAGAACTTCGTCCGATCGAAAAGTTTTGGTCGATAATGAAGAAAAAGTTGAAGAAAAGCGGAAAAACATTAAAAACCGATGAAATTTTGAAGAAAAACTGGGAGAAATTGTGTCAGGAAGATGGACAAATCCTCGCCCAAGATCTCATGAGCAGTGTTAAGAGAAATATACGAGCATATAGCTTGGGGGAAGAAATTCAATAAATAAATTATGCCAAAACATAGCTAATATATAGTTATTTAATCCCTGAAAATTTGAGAAGTATCCGATTTAAAATGAATTTTTGGGGATCATTTTTGTGTGTCTCATTTTTTTCCGAGTTCAGTCTTTAAACCAGACTAAAGCGCGAAGCAGAGAAGATTGGGTTGAAGATAAATACGTCCAAACGAAGTAGCAGGCGGAACCGAACACGACGAACCCGACTGGGCAGCAGTGTAACGATCGACGGCGATGAGTTCGAGTCACAGTCTAGTACGTGTTTTTGTGTACTGGATTAAAGTATTTGACAGTTAGTACAACCATAGACTAACTCTAAGATCAGTAGGTCCCGAACAAATACGATTTTTTTCTTGGCTCAGGCAGTACTAGCACATCGGTCCCAAGCTTAATAATACGCCCCTAATAATGAACTCAAACGAACACACTCAAATATTCTGTCAAAATAAAACAGCAAATCAAAACAAAGGCGCAAATATGTAGAGTTAGGTGCTGGCTTCAAGGTGTACTTCGGACCAAGGGGTTCAAAACAATTGTATTGTAACAATTGTATTTTCTCTTTGAATTAAGATCGTTAGCATGTTACCCTTTTTTAAATGTTTTTTCATACTTGTATATGCATTTTCGCGTAACATTTGAGGGATATAACTTTTAAGCTCAATTGTGTTTCACCTATATCGGGATTCGAACCAAGACAGGAATGAAATTCCATGTTCAACTGCAGAATATAAAAGAAGCATACTCTCTACATCACAAGTTTTTTCGTTCAAGAAAAATATGCACCATGCAGCTATTTTTTTTATTATACTAACTAAACACGTCGCAGAGGCTGAGAATGAAGATTCTTCGTTGGAAAAACAGCCCAGCCCTTTTAAGGCGAAAATGGAACGATTTATGATGTTTCCCTTTCTCCAATTATTAAAAAACAATGGGCCACATTTTCGGAAAACTGGCTTCATTTAATGTTAGTGAACTAAATTTGCAATTTTGTGAAGTTAAAGAAGTTTATATTATCTTTTCTCATATTTTCCAAAACCAAACCCAACAATACAAAAAGAAACTTTGGCTCCCAAAAATGCAGCTTTTTTTTTCCTGAAATTTTAAGTACCAAACCTGCTGCTTAGTCCAAGGCTAAATTGAATGAAAATTCTGGATCGAACAGCCAGCTCAGCTCATTTTCTTCTCATTTCCAAAGTCACAGTCGAAAATATCATCCAGATTAGAAGCATGTTTTCTATTAAATATATACTGCAGTAATGGTGCTGTTTAGCTAGCAATGAAACATTTTTAAGATAACGCAAAAATGTTTCAGTTAATGCATATTTAATGTTAAGTTGTTTTTAGAAAGACAGTCCTGCATCGTCAAACAATTAATGTAAACGTAAAAGCGCGTGAACGTTGTTAAACAAATGTGATGTGGCATTATTGTTGCTGATAGTCGGTCGAATTGATGTTATGATATAATGCTTGTGATTACTTGAGTAGTGTACCTGTCAGATTTTTCCAAATAAATATTATATTTACATTCAGCAACAATTCTCCCGAAACAGAGTTAACAGATCCCGTCAGATACACTGAGAAACGTTGTCATAAAATGGCTTATTGCGTGTAGCAGCAATACCAAATGTTGCCTGTAGAGGAGTTAATTGAGTTAATTTGAGGGTTTGATATACATATTTGCAATTTGCATTAACAATTAAATCACTTTTGGTGCTCAAGAATTAATACGATTATTAAAAATGGTCATCGATGAGAGTAGTCAGTCAAAGATTGGTTGCCAAAAGATAAAATTATTATTTTGTCAAAAATCTTCAATTAAAAATCGAAACTTCATTGTTGCGTTCAGCACAATCTTTCCTAAATCACAGCTAACAGCCGATATATTTTCATTTAAATTAATGATCCCAATATGAGTGCAAACTAGCTACCAATACATTTTCAGCGATGTCGATAGTATCGACTCGATACACCAAAATTTGAAATGTATATCGCCAAAATCCAAAATTAGCATGAGACGAATGATAACACGTTTCACCTTAACTTTCGTGTATGTTGGCTCGGAAACATTTCATCTCACAACGTAACTTATCTAGACCTTACCTGTAGTTGAGATACACATCTTTGACGTGCGACACAGTGGGCATGTATGAGTAGTAGAAGTAAGCATACATAAATATCGAAGCCCACACGATGGAGATTCCAACCAATACGGCCAATATCAGCTTCAGTAGGATGTTTTTGGTCGATTGCACTCCGGCATCGGTTTTTCGTTTATATTCCTCGGCGAAAACTATTCCGGTCACAGCCAACGGTTTTAGCAAGTACTTTCGAATGATTTTAAAGGGGTCCAGTATAGTTAATATTAAACTTCCGAGCTGCATTCTGAAATCACGATCTTTCCTGAAGTCAAAACAAAACTGTTGCTAAAGAATACAACGATTGAGGGTTTGTTTTGTTGCAGCGAGACCCAGCGCTGTTAATCGATTACAACACAAACGCTTATACAGCAGCAACAACTTGCGAACATAGTATAATGCACGAAGGCAACTTCTATCATCCACTATGTAAGAGAGCTGATGGTTTACTGAAGGCAATCACTGATGAACATTGTAATGAATGAAAATCAAGTTCTTTATCAGTTTCAAATAACGCATGATAAATGGAAATGGTTTCTGAATTTATTTTCACTTAGAAAGGTTTGCCTGTGTAGAAATTTCTCGGGTTAATCACGTTAACAATTTTTCAATGTGATGACTGTGTGTCGCTAACGATAAATTTACTAAAAATTTAACCTTTGTTCTAAAAATGTGATTTAATCACCTTTCTAAGATCAAAGGTTACATTTTACGTCAGAGTATATGCTGATGTTAGAGATGTGGACATTATTGTTTTAAACACAAATCGTCCATGCTTATCTTTGGTTGATGACAATTTATATAGTCATGTTAGCTGGAAACTGAAATAATCGATTCGTTAAAAATAAATTGTGATACCTACTTATTTTTACGCTATGAATAAAATCGAAAAAAAGTACACATTAAAGTCCATCACTATTATATCCGATTGCGAATCGTTTAGTACAAAAATAGAGCGGTTTATTAATTATGTAGGTATTTCCAAACAAAACTTATATCAAATTGAAACTAATCTTTCGTTGTGATAATCTTATGGAGGATGAATACAGGATCAAGAGTAGATTGATCGGAAATGTTTCGGGCTAGCTGTTTATGCAAATGTTTGACTGTATTGTATGTATAAACCACATTTATGGTTCATTTCTTCACAATAGCTTAAGGCGTCAGCTATGTTAAGCTGAATAGGTAAAATGGTTTAAAACTAAAGCGGGTGAAGAAATCCAACTCTCTTATGAATGCTTTAACGAATACATCCAGAGAATAGTTAGAAAATTTATCGTTTTGCACACGAAATCAAAAAATCTTTGATTGAAAATTGCGTTAAATTTACATACAGCATTTTATTTCAAGAAAGCTTCATATAGGTTTCATTAGAATCAACATTTTCTAGTTTTTTGCTTAAAAAATTAAATCAGTTATAGTTTTTTTTCACTGAAGCATTCCATTCCGAATATGTGAATCCGTCAACAAGACCGCTAGGATAAGTGTCACGAATTTGACAGTTGCACGGGACTTAACGAAAGACCATCAAGTTGCCCCGAGGATGACTTTACGAGAGGGCACCATTGTGTTGGTATGTATGGTCATAATGACAAGTTTACAAAATTGACCACTTCGATGGTAGATCCGGATCTTTCGAGCTGACGATGATTTTTAGGGTCACATCATATTTATAGTAATGACGCTTCTATATGAGTTTAAGGTTGTTCCGTGTACATCAGGTAGCACCAGAACAAATTATATTTCACCGGAAGACGGTCACCATCAAAGACAGCACTATGTTCAAACCCCTCAAACTGTTTCACAGTCCATTTAACTTTAACCATATATTTTACATATTCTTTACATATAGATATTCGTTAATGCCGGAGGTAGAATCTTGTCTTTATTTTACAAATGTTACTCTATTATAATATAAATATAGTTAATATTGGTACTATATTTAACAAAAAATATTAGTAGTCACAGTTTTGGTCTTATCAAAACTTGAAATGCATTAATTTTCTGGCAAATCCCGGTCCGTTCCACAGACCATTCAGCAGCAAATGCCAGTATAGTGGAGGCATGAGATCTTTTTTCATGTAGAACATTGATATGCGTTCCTTGCTCTGATCAATGGGGAACGTTTCCAGTGGAGTTAGGCTATAGTCGAATTCGGCCATAATGCATGTGTTGTACCCTGTAACCAACGGACATGACGCGTAACCATCAAACACTCTCATTGGTTTAACACCGTTCATCACGGAAATCATGTTTTTGTAGACAACCTGAGATTGGGCGGCTGAAACAAAATTTGATTAACTGTGGTTCAAATTCATGAACAGATGAAGTCAATTTACCAACTGAGGCAGCTGTCTTAGAGTTTGGAGACGCCGAACAATCACCAATGGCAAAAACATTTTGATACTTCAAGTGCTGGAGTGTATCCTTGTTAACATCGACAAAGCCAGTTTCCGTTACAAGACTGGAGCATGCTGATAAAGCATCTGGAGCACTCATCGGTGGGGTGACATGGAGGAATTCATACTGCCAAAAGATTTTAAATTTAGACTAACTGAACATTGATATGTGTACAAATGCTTACGTCAGTGGTGAACTTTTCTTCTGGTTTATCCAAATTCTGGAACACTGCTTGATTCTTATCGGGGATAACTTCTATGAGGTTCGTACGTAAATTCACTTTAATGTCTCGTTTTTCAACAATCTTCCACAGCTGATCCGCATAGTGTTTGACTCCAAATAAGACCGGTAGCGATGTGTTATACACCACATTGGCATTTTGTCGTTTCTTGGACTGAAAAACAAAATGGTTATGAGCCATATTAAAGTGCTATGGAGATTAGTTACCTTTCGAAGATAATGTTCGCCTAGGTACAAAATCTTTTGTGGTGCCCCAGGACATTTCACCGGACTGTTTGGGTAGGTGAAAATGGCATTCCCAGATTTGAATGCCTGGAGGGCTTGAAAGGTCCGATCAACATATTTCGGCGAGTAGTTTGAACAAACTTTACCCTTCGGAATCGACAGAGCATCTACTAATCCGGGTATTCTGTCGTAGTTCAACTGCAATCCAGTGGCCACAAGCAAGAAATCATACTCTATTTTGTCACCATTTGCCGTGTAAACCGTGTTGCTCTCTGGTTCGAATTTGACAGCGGAATCCTTAACCCACTTGGCGAGTGTAGGTAAAACCTTTGACATGGGACGGTAGCTATCTTTCAGTGTTTTAATTCCACCGCCAATCAGGGTGAACATGGGCTGGTAATAATGTTTCTGGAATAAAATAAGATTTTTAAGCAATTAAAACTAAGATAGGACGATTGGATTTGAAAATCAAATTTTGAATTACTCGAAATGTAGCAAAAATGTATCGTGGTGGTTTGAGCTATCTTAACAGCTATTTCGGCCGTATTTCTTTAGTTCAACCTTAATAAACACTGTGATCTCTAGCATCTTATCCAGTACCACCTATCATAACCCCTTCACTCTGCCGACGGGGGTACGAGTAACCAAGATCGGGTAACTAACCCCGCTGTGACCTTGGTCATATGCTGACTGGGAATGGGTGCTGATCTCTTCGAAGGGTGAAACCTATATGAGCGTCTGTTCTCCCTGTCAAGGGCGATTCAAAACAGCATCTGCCCTGAATGTCAGGGGCGGCTAATCATCGTCCTCGTGTCAGCGTGGATGGATCTCCGGCGAGACAGGAAGGCCCAATAAGCCGCCCTTAAAAATTAAAAGTTGCAAATAATACAGAAATAAATACGGACCAGAACAATCGGCAAAGACCTGGGCAACAAAATAAGGACTACGATTGGAAACTCGAAACATGGAACTGCAAGTCACCCTGCATCCCGTGTTTCGATAGGATAATCTACGATGAGCTTCAGCCACGCAACTTCGCAGTTGTAGCAAAGTAGGACCTTTGCTGGACAGGGCTGAAGGTATGGAAAAGCGGACTTTCTACCAGAACTGTGGCAGCACCGACGAGCTTCATAGTGCTAGGCAAATTGCATCGACGCATGACTGAATGGTTTCCGATTAATGCGAGAATGTGCCAGCTGAGGATCAAGGATCGTTTCGAATGACGGAAAAGAGGCGTTTTACGTGCTGCTAGAGCAAGTGTCGCAAGTGAGCAAATCGCGCGGGTTTTAAAAATCGTCATTGGCGACATATACTTCCCGTTCTACCGTGTACAGACTGGTAATTGGGCCGAATAGCCTGCATGCAGCATCGAACGACATCAGCCAATGATGCGTGAACTTTGCGGTCTCCCGTGATTTAGTAGTCCGAAGTACCTCCTTTTACTGCAAAAACACACATTCACTTGAAATTTACCTGACCAATGAATAGAGAATCAAATCAACCATATTCTTATCGACGGTAAATTCTTCTCCGATACTCGCAACGTTCGCATCTACCGCAGATTCGGATCACTACTTACTATGTATGCGCTCAAAACTTCCGACGGTGTACAACATGCGTCGGATTCAGACGCTGCGACCAAATGTTGAGCTACTATGAAAAACCGAAGTTTCCAAGGAATACGTGAACAACTGGAACCATTCTCTTCTTTCTCCTCCTCTTCCCAATCCAATGACCGCGAGCAATACCATATGACATCGTGCATAGGCTATAGGCCAGTAATAGGCCTTCGCCATAAGTTTCGCCTAAAGTCAACTCTTCTTCTTCTTCTTTTTCACGGTTCACTGTTGTAGAACCCCTAGTTTCAAAGTACACCTTGCAGTCTGCACCTTGCAATATACTCTTGCGCTTTTTAGTACCTTTCGGTACTAGAATTTTTGTTTTTGTTTCGATTCGCTATGTTATTTTGACGCAATCTTTGAGGGTGTGTTGGTGTGAGCTACGTTATTAGGGCGAATCATTAAGCTTGCGACCGGTGTGTTAGTACTTCCTGAGCCAAAACATATATTCATTTTCTTCAAGACTATCCATCCGCTGGTATTACATCATCATCATCATCATCAGCAAAGTTATTTGTATTGACGTATAGAAATGGATAGTGTACCCTGGAGACTGTTAAAGCATATAAAAAACACGTTATTAAAACATGTAAAATCAATGGAAGGTTTCGTTACTTTATAACGATAAATGAAGGGGTTAGATTCATTTAATTGAAGACATGCTTGTGAAGAGAATCATCAACAACACCAGCCGGTTGAAGGATCAGGACAATTCAGGCACAAAGTTTGTTGGCAAGTTGATTGGTGCTGTCGACCACTAACACCAGCATCCTCACAAACTACCATCAAGAAATAGAAACGTACGATTAAAACGTATACATGCATACATTTGATTTAATTTTCAACTCAATATGCGTTATTTAAAATGAAAATTAATCAAATGAATAAATATGATATCAAGTAGCACAGTGATATTTATTTATTGCTAAATTCGAGGATGCAAATCTAAAATCAGACTTTGAATAGAAGAGCAATGTTAAATTCACAAAACTGTCTCTTTCTTTGATTAATTTGTCATTATATGTATACTCATAAAACCAATGCGGAGGTTTCCCAGACATGCTTTTGTTTCTGGAAAGCTAGTTTTTAAAATTCAATCGTTACCCAAAGATCATTCTGAACCACATCGCAATAGAGAAAATTCCCACCAAAGTGCCACACTTCGTATTTTTACTAAAACTACACCAAAGTGCGCCCTCGAGTGCAGTTTCAGTGTGTTATTTTTAGGGTTTCATCAGAAGGCTGCTAACATTAATCTATTTATCTAAAGAAAAATATCCTAGCCTGGTGACTGTACACACCCCTTTTTAACAGAAACTGCAGTCGATTGCGCACTTTTGTGTATAGCTTCAGTGAAAACACGAAGTGTGGCACTTTGGTGGGAATTTCCGATGCATGATCGAAAGTGTACTAGCATTAATCTGTTCTGTTGTTAACAACGACGGGTTGATTATTCGATCAGACTTGCTATTTTGAAAAGTATTGAATAAGACCCAACACAAAACGATCCAAGCCTGTTCATCACCGCGTGACAAAAATCCACACAGAAACAGAAACAGTCCACAAGCCGTAAGTATTTTATGTGTTAATTTCTACGATGTTCATCGTTTCATCCCATCTCTTTTCACTTACCGTCAGCAACATGAAAAAAATGTTACTGTATCACCATGATTCAGCAGAAAATAAGTTATGCAAGCAACAAGCTGCGCGTGATGATTGAAGACGTGAACGAAATTCGTTCAAAGTATGGGTGTTAATTGTTTCTAAGATAGATCACAACAAAGACCACAACCGAATGTTCAACAGAAAGATTTCTGGAGTGGAGATCCTCCAACATTAATTGAATTTCCACGAACTAGGAACACTGAGACGATGAGATTCTAGTACTTGAAATTGGTGCACAAAATCCCTTCTATAAATTTTATAATTACTCTTCTACTAATATTGGTAGGTGTCTTCAAGAGCTATGAAAAAATACCACGTCAACTCTTATCTGCTTTCTTCTACGAGCAGGATGCAGCTGACTTAAACATTAATATTTCTATTTCTAGGTAGGTGTGGTTGCATTCAAGCGGCATTTGCCCTTATATTGATAGTAACTGAATAGCTATCAAGTGTACGGATGATACAATTCCCTATAGAGAACCACAAATATAAATATGCGTCACTCACATCAGCTGGTTCTAGGATCAACACTTTCCCCGCACCAAGTTTGCTGGAAAGCTTTGCTGCTACGGCGCATCCACCGGCACCACCACCGACTACCAACACCTTGCACCTAAAAATAAAAACAAGATTCGAAATGACCATCAATAAGAGATAGACGATAACAATTTGCACTTGATTAACATTAGTTCAATGAAGAATGACATGGCTCTTATGTGACAAATACTATAGCAATGAGGTGTGACCTTCAAAACGATGATAAAGAAAATAAAATATTGCATTACTTATGGTTTTCATTGAGAAAGTTGGAGGTAGCAAATCCACGGAGTAATATATCAGACTTTAAAGAAGAACTCCAGAACACGTTGCAAACCCTGAGTGAATTCATGTTTTATTTCCGAACCGGCGTTTCCTCCGTCTATATTCTTAATCTCACAAAACACTACAGCGAATCAAAACCGGCGAGCCGAACACTTGCTCCAACGACAAAAAAGCAAACACTGACAAGCTATCCGGTTATTTTTGATTATTTATTAACACACCTACAGCAAATGCTCAAAAATTTGACTTTATACGACCATAACACCGTGAACCACAGTGAGCTATGCTAACAATATTGGCCTTGAAACGATGGGCTTTGAGAACTCCCGGGCACAAGCTTCAATGCACGTATGATTTTCTACTGGTAGATGGCAGCAGCAAAAAGCTTTGCACTTTTTCAACATAATTATGTACATTTAGGCGCAAAACATTTTTGAAACGAACAAGCTTTTCCATCAGCATAGGGTGTAGTGTTCATATTGATATTCACCGGCATCACCGGTGAATCACCGCACTTTGGAAATGCTATCACTTTTTTCAAATTCACAATACCGATTTTCAATGCAATTAATATCAATTACATTCTGAATTAATAATATAGATCAGAGTTTTATTATTCACTGGACATATGTAACAGAAATTTTCATTTTATTCGTTATTTGATATGAAAATCGTCATAAGCAAGCCATATTATATTCGCTTTGGACAGTAAAAAAATGCTCTTGGATTCAATAAAAATGTGTTTAGGTTATAAACATTCTTTGTTTTAAAATCGACCTTGAACCTCGAATAGGAGAATCACATGAAAAACCACCTAATTCAACTCCAGAAATGTCTTGCAGTTTCTGCTGTTCCACTAAAATTAGGTTAACAACAACTGATCAGCTAACTGAAAAGTGCGTAAGATCCAGAAAGCATTGGATATTGAATTATATTGATTGGGAGTTATAACATACCACCATTGGTGTAAGCGCAGGGCTGGTAGTGAGTCACTTTTTGGTAACTTGGTTCCTATTTTTAAGTTTCCAAAGTACCTATTTCTTAAAACTTTAACTAAAGGCATTTTTTCACGAAATTAGTCACTATTTTCAACTATTATGGACGTACATTCAAATTATAACTGGTCAGCTATAAAACCTCGAAAAAGAAGAACAGTATAGGCACGGGAAATCTCCATTGAGTAATTAGTTGCACTAGACGGCATCTTTCAGATGCGAAGTGAGGAGTAAAACGTTATAGAGGAATCCAACTTGAAAAAAAGAAGAAGATACTGAGTGGTGATAAATCTGACAGCTCCCGTGTTCAAGTATAGGACGAAAATTTCAAAATGCTTCTAGAAAATTCAAATGAAATTTTAATTAAAAGCGGTTTGTTGTATGATGTAAGAAAAATCCAAAACTATACAATAGGAGCATTATTTTAATTTTTCTGAAAATGTCTTTATTGAGTAGTTTTGTATTTTTCTTCCATCATACAACAAACCGCTTCTAATTAGAATTTCATTTGAATTTTCTAGAAGCATTTTAAAATTTTCGTTTTATATTTTAAAAGGGGGGATGTAAGTTTTTATCCCACCGTTTTTTTTTTTTTTTTTGATGATGATTCGTCCATCAAACTGATACTTTGTTTTAGATAGCAGCAAAAGGGCGACCTTATTTAGGTGGCAGCCAGGGATATCAGGTTTGAGAAAATGGCAAAGGGTAAATGCACCCTTCTTTTTGCGGAAATGCTCCTTAAACTTTGGAAAAACGCTCCTTAGATGCAATCAGAGGTATTAACCTTCTGGTTAGCGCTTGCCGGATGTTTTGACGGGTCTTAAGTTTCTTCAAGATTGTATAGTTTTGACGGGTCTTAAATTTCTGAATTTAAGAGTCGTCAAAACGAAATCAAGACCCGTCAAAACGAAATTAAGACTCTTCAAAAAGAAATTAAGACTCGTCAAAATGAAATTTAAACCCGTCAAAACTACCTAGAAGATTGCGGAGCGAAACTCCGCTATACAATCTTGAAGAAACTTTAGACCCGTCAAAACAACCGGCAAGCGCTAACCAGAAGGTTAATACCTCCGATTGTATTATACCGAGCAAACGCATCTAAGGAGCATTTTTCCAAAGTTTTAGGAGCATTTCCCCAAATAGAAGGGTGCATTTTCCCTGCTTTGAAAATACATGTCGCGTAACATTTGAAAAGGGCCTATATCCGCTGATCGATTCTCGTCATCGAATTCCTCTTCTTTGAATAAACAGACTGAAAAAGCATTTTCCATGGAAGTTTTTGTTCAATGTACAAGCTGACAATGTCTTTTTCTCTTGTTGTTAGCAGAGCCATACATTCAATTAGTTAGTTGTGATGAACCAATGTCGAGAATGTCTGTGAAAAGAAGCAATCAACGACGATAGGCTCTTTTAAAAGTTAGGTGAGATATCCTCATTTTGAAAACACTTCTCGTGCAACTGAAATGATTGATTTCACTTCATCGATTTCTCTTTCGTTAATATCTTACCCGGAACAATACTTGCATATTCTTTATTGTTTATCCTTCAAGATTTAACCATACTTTATCGAGGTGCATCGTAAAATGATCCGTAAACGGTATTACTAACTTGCGTTAATGAGGCAAATTGAATAATGCAAAGAGAAAATCGATACGTCCTTATGATATTATCACAAGTGCCAAATTTGAATCCCCAAGTCCCAGAAAACTAGGAAAATTTAAACCATCACGTGTTCATTTTAAAAATAAGAAAAACGCCTTTTCAAACGGCTTTAGTCTCTTTCAAACTGTGTATGAAAATGGACTAACGGGTAGAAACTCGGAACATGGAACTGTAAGTCGAAATTTGTTCGGAAGTAACCACATCCTTTCCGACTCATTAAGAGTCCACAAATTCGACATTGTAGCGCTACAAAAGGTTTACTGGAAAAAATTACTTTTTGAAGTTGAAGTTAATTGAAGTTATGTATCATATCCGCTGAAAAGTTCCCGGTCTGTCACCGGTCAATTTTGTCGAATAAAAATACGTGCTATTCCCAGAAGTAACTTACCCTCTACCATTTAAATCGGGGGGGATATGGAGGGAAACGTTATGTATGTTTTTTTTTGTGCGGAGTTGTGGGTATTTTTTGGGGTAGTGGATATTTTTTTGGGGGGGGGGGAAAAAAAAAATATCCCAAAAAAAAAAAAGGGGGGAGAGGTGGGGGGGGAGTAATAGCGGGCGACTTTTTTTTTTATTTTTTTAAGTTTTTTTTGGGATTTTTTTTTGTGGTGTTTTTTTGGTGTTGTGTTGAACGAATTTTTGGGTGGGGGGGTTTTTTAAGTGACACGTTATCTCTGCCTTCTTTTTTTGTTTGGGGTGAAAAAAGAAAAAAAAAATAAATTTTAAATATTTTTTTTTTTTTTTTACCACAGACAGACGTTTAAGCCAGAACAAAATTAATCGATAACTTAGTGTAAATTTTCAAATCTCTAGCAATCGCTAGCGTTAGAAATAGCTTCTTCACTAACGCCACGTAGTTCGCTTAGTCGAGGTGCCCACTGATGTGGCAAAGTTGCGACATCTGCTAGCATATCAAAATATCACGCCGACGTTCGCCTCACGCCACCCGATATTGACACGATGTTTTGACGAGCAATTACATGCCACATAGCGGCAACAAAACTGACAGATTTGCTTTTTGCTAGTTGCTTATTGTCATTTGGTGATTCCTTTTAAATTGACGGTTGCGGAATTTTACACACGCTGAGATTCAAGCTTGAATGGCTGTGATAATACCATTAAAAAGTAACATAATTAGAGACAAATATGCATTTCCAAATAAGACGTCATAGCTTTGAATTGAAATAAAATGGTTCTTTTTGGGTTTTTTTTTTTTTTTTTTTTTTTTTTTTGGGGGGGGGGGGGGTGATAGAGGAGGAAAAAGGTGGGGGGGGGGGTGTTGATATTATTGTTTTGTTTTTTTTTTTTAATTTTTTACAGCCGTACACGGAACATGTCGTCCTAGAAGACACTGTTGCAATTGACTCGCAAGGAGCCACGTTTGAGAATTTGAGTCTTTTCGTCTGTTTTTTCAATTGTCTTTTTATTATTTTTTATGTTTAATACGGCGTTTTTTAATTTCTTCAGTCTTTTGTAGTTCAGTCCGTGAAGTGTGTTATTTATGTGCTATAAAAGTCTTCCAAAGCAGTTTTTTTGTGGGTATCTAGCTGCGTGACTTACAGCACTGCGGTATCTTCTAATAATTCTCCTAAAAGTTTGAGTAATATGTAATGAGCTTCCATTTTCAAGTGTGTTATAAGGGTCAGTCAGTCAGGTTGTCTCATGCCAACTGCCCTCATTTTACTGCCATTGATAAATTGAATTTACCTTAGTTTTTCGATAATCCATGCTGTACAGTTCTATTTAAACATACATACCATCTTCTTTCCCATTACATACGGCTTACGGTTTCGATAATACTAATGTAGAGTTTGACTTGGCAGCATTCAGCTCTTGAAACTCGGAATGAACACTCGTTGCCTCACGGTGATACCTAAACCGCATGCGGCGCTGGCTGATCTTCTACTTGAATTCCACAACCGCTCGCGTCCATGCAACCATTATTGCAAAACCGCATGCAGACCAAGGTTAGTATGAAAACATGAAGAGAAAAAAGATTTTAGTATTTCATGGCATGCAGGGTGTATGTGAGATTAATGGTGATATTTTCACAACGACTCTTCGTCTCTTTGACTAAAAAGTTTGAGTCACTCAACAACATACGAATACCTCATTTTGATCTTGATAATTGCCCTTGGTATTAAAGAGCTCAGATTAAGAGGTAAAATACCTAAACAAAATACCTGAGAACTGCAAGAAAAATATATCTAGAATAACAAAACATGTTATTTTGGATACCTGGGAATACCTGAGAGGTACTATTTTGGTATTTTCTTACCTCAATTTGGTATTCGCATAACATTGTGGGAACAATTTTATGGTATTATCCTCAGGTATTTTACCTCTTAATCTGAGCTCTTAAATACCAAGGCCAGTTATCAAGTTATTCGTTCCTGCTCGGGTACGACGGGAGATGAACCAGCTCGAGGCTGAAATCTCGATAATCAAGATACACAAAAAAGTCATTTATTTTACATTAAATATTCATGCGATCGTGACTTTTATCAACTTACTATTTATTTATTTGTTATAATTTAATTAGTTTTATTTCAAACTAGATAACCTAGATAACTAGATAACGGCGAACGCTGTCTCGCCTCTACCTCAATTGAACTTGTCAAATGCATGGCGCTGGTCGGTCACAGCACTCTAGATTAGTTTAAATGCGACACATGTTGCTCCATATTAAATCATTTTTCATTATTTTAACAATTTTCCAGCTATTTCATTAAAAAAAATTATATTTCTATACATATGGACCCAGTAAACCGCATGGCGAATCGAACGCAGAAAGAATCTTGTAAAACCGTTCATCCGTTGTCCAGTTAAATCGTGACATACAAAACACAAATTCATTTTTATTTATAAGATTTTCACTCCCCCGAACACGTTTGTTTTCTTGCAAAGGGCCTCAGGTTTAATGTTTTTTTTTTTTTACCAAAAATAAAATTCGACGCGGAGAGAACGCGAGGGCTTAAGAAATGGCCGTCTCGGTTGAGCTCGATTTCTGGTAGGCAGCAAGCGATTAGATGTTTGGCGTAGGCCGTTTGACAGAGAATCGATCTAATCTTACCTATTAGCTGTCAAATGACCTAAGCCAAAAGTCAAATCGTTTTCTCCCTACCAGAAAACGAGTTCAATTTTAGCGGGCATTAGCGCTCGTAAAAGGTTGGATTGTGCAAATGTTGATGGGATATGAGTAAACAAAATCTAAATGTTTATCCAATATGCAAATAAAAAATGTCCAATAAAGAAACTACATCAAAAAATCAAGTCAGTTTTTTCTAAAGCGGACTACTCTTTTGGTATCCAAATAGTCGAGAAAAGTGGGAACGAATTGTAAATCAGATAAAGGACTTATTTTCTTTGAATTGCTTAGTAATTCTGAATCTAGATTTGATTGTTCGTGTCTCGGCAGTCAAGCGAACTCCATTCGATCATTGGTAAAATCGGGATACACTGCAATTCGACCAGTTTATAAAAGCGCAATTATTTCAAAGTTTCATTAAAACTCGTACATTAAAATTTTATATTTCTTCTTTCAAATTTCTGAGACAAATTCTCAGTTTATGATACATAGGATTTTATAAATTCACTAATTCATCAATTACTTAAGTTTATTCTGACTTTCCTAAACTGCTGTTAAACCGAATATTTTGTTTGGCAAAGTTACAAAACTTATTAAGTAAGCACGTAGTAAAAAAGTCTGGTTTACAGAACTCGTTTCTAAAATAATACCAATACCTCAACCCACCAGCCGTTTCAAAATCGCCAAGTTACTCCGATTTAGGTCAACTGTGATCTTCTACTTGACGAATGGAACTTGTTAAAATGCGAAGTGCTGACCTCGAGTGCAGAGTACAGAATTGAGGAGTATTGGAACCAGTTGTTTACTAAGAAAACGGCTGTACAAGCGTTTTAAGCATAACTGTCCCATGTATATAGGGAATCCCATAAAACATGAGACAATTATGCGTATAACCGCAGTGTAGGTGAGCCTAAATACCCTCAGGTGACTAAGGGAGTGAAAACAGCTTTAGCTGCATCACAGAGGAACGTCTCAAAAAAGGAATTGAGAAGCAAGATATGTCAGGAGTAAATCTTGCGCAAGCCATGCTTGAAGGTGTTTCGATCATGCATAAAGAACAGGGGCATTTCGAAGCTCGAAACGAGCGACTGTTTGTACGAACGCTTGTGAGAAAAAGTTCTTCGTTTCGAGATCCGCAATACGGCTCCAGGCTTCGCAAAAACGAGTCGTAGAGGTCGTGGAGAAAAAAAGTCGCTTGATTACAGACTTCTTAGCAAAAAAATTAGAAAAGTGACACTGCGCTGCAGTATCACTCGTTATTGCAAACAGGGGTGTTCACTTAGTTAATTTTTACTGTAATTAAACAACAAATGTATACAATATTTAAAAAATACTAAAATTTGGACATCACTTTTTAGTAACTATTTGGTCACTATTTTTATTATTTTAGTCATCAAAGTCACTATTATTTATCCAGAAATCCGCTACCAGCCCTGAACAGTCTAGCAATAAGCAACGACTGGTGTATTTTTTTTAATTCTTCCCAACGTGACCAAACCTAGTAGTCGGCAACTGTCAGCATACGGTGGCAATTTGTCAGGATCTCGCCACGGCAAGTTTTTCACAGCCAACCGAATAAACCGCTTCTGAACTCGTTCGATTCTGAGGCATCACGTGATCTAGTAAGGCTGCCATATCACCGATGCGTTTTCCAAAATTGGACGGACAAGTGCACAGTACAATGACTTCCAGCAGTGTGGGTCCGAAAAACCCTTCGCCACCTTGGAAATAAAGCCCAACTGTCGAGTTGCTTTTGTTATGATCGCAGAACGGTGTAGTTCGAAAGTCATTTTTGAATCTAGTTGAACACCCCGATCAGTCACACTGGTAACTCTACTAAGAGTGTTGCAGTCAATTTAGTAGTCAAACAGAATTGGATTTTCCATATGGTATACCTGACATTTATTCACGCTAAGTATCAGTTTGTTTCTCTGACACCACTTAGAAAATGAACTCAACGAGTTTTGCAGAAGTAAGCAATCCTCTTGCGAGCGCACCACGATGTACAACTTTAAATCATCTGCATAGACCACTTTGAAACCTTCGCCCAAAATCAAAGCGGCATCATTGAAAAACAAGATAAACAATAGGGGTCCGAGATTGCTACCTTGTGGAATTCCAGACTTGTTAGTAAACGGCCGTGATACACAACCGTCTATCTTCACCAGCAGTCTTTTCAAACGACGTGTACTTAGGAACATCTTTGGTGGTGCATTTGAAAACGGTGTATGGAGGAGAAAAAGAACGACGAGTTGGTACAACACTTAGCGAACACAGTATCCGAAAAAACAATTGAGTTGGGTTGGTACAATGGGTAGAGCATGTATGAATATCAGGCAACTATTCCGCAAAAATAGTGTTTACCTCAAATCCGATCGGAACAAGACGCAGAGGTGCGTAGGGAGCCAGATGGTTAGACCAAGTGACCTTTATGATCTTGGAAAAAATTACTAATCATGTATTCATTGCGTAAAGTACGTAATTAATTATAATGTTTTGAAAATGGAAATATCTTCTCATCAACATAAGACCCTAGAAGTGGACAGCAATTTTTGCTAGAACCAAAGATGTGAAGAGAAAGTATTGATAGGTCCATTAGAATAATGCAGGCTATGAAATTTAATAGAAGCAGTTTGAATTGAGCGGACGGCTACTTTCAGGGCTATCTTGGAAGTTTATTTATCATACTATACTCCATACTATATCTTCTTGGATTGTTGAAGTATCGAGCCAACCCTTTGATCATATTTCCCAAATCTTTTTGCTGGCCTAATTACGAAACTTTAACCAAGCTTCGAAGAGATTCCATAAGGATGACACGGGTGAAACAGGTGAAACGATTTTTCGCAAGTATACACACGTTTTGATAAACTCATCTATTCAATTTCTGGTGTAGAAACTAGAGTTCAAATCCCTCCCAAAGTCTCTACAAATATTAACACATGCTGGGCTTAGAATGCGCGTATGGAGAAATTATTCCCCGGTAGTTGACGATATTACGTGTACCACCTTTTTTGGATAATGGAAACATGTAGAGCGCTTCCAACATTCCGGAAATTTTGGACATTACAATGAGAGGTTGATTATGACCCGTAGCGGGTGACCTAATCCGCCAGCACATTTTTTATAACATCAATGATCCTAAAGAGGGCTTAATCCCATAAAGAGACTTAAATATATCGCTGTTGGAGAATTCTGGAGTACTCAAGCGAACTATATGCTCGGGAACATTTTATATAGCCGCTTCAACGTGCTGATCCGACACCGTATTTGTGTTCAATACGCTGGAGAAATGATCGGCGGAAAAGGTTGAATTTTGCTTCGATTGAGTTAGCGCAAGTTTCACCAAGGAACATATTTGATGGCAAGCCATGCTCACTTCGCTTGTCGTTGACAAATTTCCAGAACGATTTAGGATTATGTTTCAGTTCAGAACGCTTTCTCTTTACATATTTTGAATACAGAAAGCGATTATATCTGTGGTAGTGGTTGCTAGCAGACACAAACGAATGTTGTATGAATGAGTTCCGAGTTCTGGAATATACTTTTAATGCAGATGCTCGTGCACTTTTTAAGCTACGTAAGTAGGCATTTTGCCAGGAGGGATTGCGTTGTGGTATATTAACAAAAATATGTTGCTCAAACAAAAAAGTAACCGCCTGATTGAAGAATTCCACCGCCTGATCAACATCATTGATACTTTGAATCTGCAACCAGTGTATATTTGCAAGAGCTGAGTTCAGAGAGGCAAAGCCTGTTTCGCTGAAGTTATACTGATTAGGCTCAACTCTTAGTTTGCTTTGCTAAAGTTATACAGATTAGGGTTCAACTAGTCGGAAATTATTCAGTCTGTGCCGGCATCCTCATTAATAAATTATTCTATACCAGCATATTAATCTTTTTTCCATGCTTACTTTAAAATGTTGAAAAAAGCGGAACCCTTTTGTTGCCAAAATCGGAGTGCCAAAAACGGAACATGTCAAACATCTGAAACTTACGGAATAACATTTAAAGTGAAATCAAATTTTGATTTTTAATTGACGTCAACATCAAGATAACTTTTTGAATTGCTATCTTTATGATGTTTGACGGGACGTGTGGCATGCCCAACACAGCCCTTCTTATGGTGAAATTACGTTACCACACACAACCACAAACACTTTCAATTTGTCTATTGATACCGATTATTTGAATATATAGTTTATTTTTTAACATTATTAAGTTATCAGTTCGTGCTTTAACCGACTGGGATAAAAAAACCCGGCCGCCAGCCAGACATTTGAATAATCATATTTTACACTTAAACAACGTATATGCCACTTGTTCATACTACACATTGGCATCAAAATCTTTAAACTTATCGCAATGCCCGATGTGCCACCTGAACTGAATAATGCAAAACATTTACTCTGATGAAAATTAATGCTATTCCTAGATCCTAAGCACACTATTCGGTCCCAAACTGGAGACTGTTGCTATGAATTTCGTCATTTTGCACTCGCCGTTCAGCACGCAAAGCATTTCTAGGGTATCGCAATTCGTTGCCATCTGCCTTGTCTTCAGTTAATTGTAAGTCAGCAGGATACCGATTATTGTCGTCACTGCAAGGCGCAAAAAGAGCTAACCGCGGACATCATCTATCAAACGTTTCAATTACTGGATTCGCTAAAACCAGGCTCGAGAAAGGGGAAACCATATGTAAGACGGAAAATAGATTTCTTCCGAAGCGCAAATTGGATTTTTTCCTTTTTATTGGAAAAGGAAGTCGTAACTTCATTATGCGGATACATTTGGAAAAGCAGAAATGATTGGTATTTCCTCGAAGCAGGCAATCCTTTCCTACCCCGAAATTCGTGCCTGATTTGTGCAGAATTACCATTCCATTCCTGAGCGATATACATATACACATATGGTTGAAGATGCATGACTGACAAGGAGATCGAGGGTAATGAAATATTAACAAGTCAATCAATTGAATTAATCGTCTTTCAATTGACGGGCCTCCTCGATCTCTCGGCAGGCGGTAATAAAAGGAGATCTACTGCACAGCCGAGACAAATGCGATAGTGATATCGCTCGTCAGCTCGGCGATTCTTCAAGTGCGTCACTTGTTAAGCCTGGTAAATGGTCCTGGTAATTGTCATTAGCATTTTTGAGTATGAAATGGGTGGCAACATTGAAATTCACTTGCAGGGAAAATGAATTGAAATCTGCCAATTTTCCTCGCCCGAGTGATTTCAATTGAATTCACATTGTCGCAACATAGCTGTGTTATGCGCGATGAATTTGGAAGGTGACTTTTAAAGAAGCACATGTACTTTTAATTGCCTACGAATAGTATCGTTGAGCTTGCCACACATTGTTCAAATTCTTGCAGTTCTAGCTCACTTCAGCAAAAATTGTGCAAAAAATGGTTACAGAATAAAATTTTAAAAAATACATAAGACCACGCATTTCGTAGATCCCCCTCCGTTACTGTTAAGAACTACTGTGATTTCCCAGGGAACCACATAGATGTAGCTTAGGATTGGTTTCCATCTTCATGTTCACTTATACATTCTTTGTATAGATCGACTGGCTACGTCCTCAAGGTCTCCGGTGAGGGGAAGGATGATTTGTTCGACAGTTGTTGTTCCTAGAGACCGAGTACACCTGTGCATCTTCACATTGCCACGGGAAGGATGCAGTGTCGGTAGGGTAGGGATATTTGGTAAATGTGATCAACGAACGGGCAATAGACTGCTTTTGGGGGGTAACTGGTTGCTTAGAAAAATGCAAAGTTACATCTGACAAGGAAGGAATAAAAATAGCACACACATATTTACTCACCAAAATTAAACCGATTTTCAGGGAATGAAAACCTACTAATGAGTTAAGATTTACAAATTTTGTTTAATTCAATTTCAACTTCCATCCCGAATGGAGGCACCTTCCTTATTACTCCACCCATCAAATTTTATTCAATCGATTTTCCCAGTGTTTTTGTTGTTTTTACCCAAATTTTCTTCAACTCCAGCTCTGTTTTAATAGTTTTGGGATGTTTGCGAAGTTCCGTATTCATAATTGCCCAGAATTTTTCAATTGTGTGAAGTTCCGGTGAATTTGGTAGGTTCATATCTTTTGGCACAAAATTGACTCCGTTGGCTCGGTACCACTCCAACAAGTTCAGAGCGTAGTGGCAGGATGCTAGATCAGGCCAAAACAGAGTAGATCCTTTGTGCTTCCTTATGAATGGCAAGAGGCACTTCTTAAGGCGCTCTTATGTGTAAAACGCACCGTTGATTGTTCCGGAAGTGATGAATGGAGCGCTTATTTCACCACATCCGCAAGTTGCAGGATCAGGAACTTCTCTGCAAATTTCGATAATTTTTTCATTCGAACATCCTCCGGATCATCGAACTTAGACTTGGCAATGGAATATTCTTACCCAGGAAGTTGACGTAAGACGGCCTTCACGTAAGTTTCGTCATCCATCACGATGCAACACAATTTGGTGAGCAGCTTCGTTTAAAGTTTCCGGGCGCGGGTTTTCGCAGTGATGTTTTGCTTTTCATTCCGGTTTGGGGCTTTTTCCACCTTGTAAACATGTAACCCAGCACGCTTCATGGTTTTCTTCACAAAACCGACTGACACTTTGGACTTTTTAGCGACATCTCGAATGTTTGGACAGTTCTAGAACTATTGCACCTCATTGGAGATTCCTATCACACGAGGCACAGTTGTATTTGCATTTGCAAGCTTTTTAGCGATCCATCGGTGGGATGCCTCTGGATTTTGATTGTAATGCACGCAATTTTTTCACGGACAATTTCTTGTTTAGATGACATAACTGGAACTACTGTATGAATAACTATGAACATAAAAGAGGTAATCAATACACTACGAATATGATTTCCTCTAATTTTCAGGTTTTTTACTTATACGGTTCAAAAGTTACAGAACATTTTTGGTGTGCCATTTTTATCGAATACACACTTTAGAACATTCGTATTATAAGGCCAGTATCTATCGACGCATAAGTGCAAAAACATATTATAGAATAAATCTGAAATATTGGGCCTGCGAAAATCTGTATAGAATATATAAGGTTGTGCAGCTTCAGCCAAATTTTAGTGCTCCCACCCAAAGTGTTCGTGATAATGTTTGCACCATATAGAAATGTCAAAATTAAAAAAAACTCTCAAAAATTTCGATTTAGTTTTAACTTTTTCTTAAGGATCTTCTGTTCCAAAAAATGCCTGGATCCATTTCTTTCCAGGTACAGGTCAGTGTTTGTCAGAGGCTTGATATACTCGGGTGGCGTTTAGAACAGGCCTAGGCCTTCATGACACGCCATACTGAGTAATTCAGCGGATTAAGATCGGCCTGGATGGTGGCCACATATCCTTCGCCCAGAACGGCCGATGTTCCTGCAACCAGTTCTGAGCTCGGTTAGAGGTGTAGCTCGGAGCCCCATCTTGTTGAAAAACAACATTTGGCTTTGGACCGTACTGCTCTTTGATCCACGAAAGAACATACTTACTATAAATCCCGATGTAGACCTCTGTGTTTACTTTGCCACCTTCTGGAATGAACACTTGCTTCATTTTTTGCCATCGGAAGCAACTAATCCAAACACCATAACGCTAGCAGGATGCTTGGTCAGATACACGTTTTTATACTCGTCGGCCACGTCTTTTACAGGGAGAGCTAATATAGCGATCGGTTCTGGAATTTGATACGGGATGGACGGTAAACATGCTCTCGTCAGTGAACAAGATTACCGGATTTTTTCGCTTGAGGAAGTTAAATATTTTATTACATCGCTCAACTTGTAGCTCCCGGATGCAATTGGTTATCATGTGAGTTTATTTCCGATCCCTCGGCTTTGCCCCGCAATGTTCCTTTACGATCATCGGTGCCGTAAAGTCGCTGATCCAGTGTACCTTCGCAATTTCATCAACAAACGCACTGGATTTGCCCGAATCTTCCTTTTGATGGCAACGATAACCCTCGAAATCCGAGCTAACCTCGGACGACCTATGACAACCTTCGCGGATAGTTGTCCTTTCTTTTATCGGTCTAAGACCCCATTTACGGTACACCGGGACACTTCCACGGCGATTGAAATATCTTTTTGCGACATTTGAGCGTGAGACAAATCACGAATACGCTGCCACTTCGCCATGATGCAACTGTCAAACTAAGGAAACCGGCTTTTTTTTACGCGCAGCTTACTATGGTATGAATTATAGCTTACGTTACAGCTTACGTGCACGGAGAGAAAACCAAGATACGCACAGGTGGAACAGGAACCTTATTTGTACGATGGTGCAAACATTATAACGCATACGGCACGTTTTCTCGGAAAAGAAGCCACTAATATTCGACTACGATCGAACGCGTCAACCTGATAAAAGACCCGTGTGTAATCTTGGATTTGAAACTATCTTTCAGGCTGCATAGCGAACGTTGTTCTCAACACTCAAAGATTTTTACAATCCATCATAACCTTAAAATTTACAGTCTTTTTCATTGTTTGGCAAAATCTTTCTCATTATTTGCCTGTCTTTTAGATTTTCCATGGTTTTGTTTCACAATGGCCCCATATTTTTCTATTGAACGAAGTTCTGGGGTGTTTGGAGGGTTGCAGTCCGTTGGTACAATGTTAATGTTGATTCCTGATACCACTCATGCGCTGCTTTCCATAAAGGTAAGACGTTAAATCAGCTCAAAACAACACAGAACTCGTGTACTTCTGAATGAATGGTGATAACGTATGCATTGAATAAAATGGGCTTATTTCTGGTAGCGATGGAAAGAAGATCACAAAAGATAAACATATGGAACTATTATTTCTGAAATCCTACGTTTATTAAGCCTTCTACCATCAAGTTTCAAGATTTTTCTCATGACTATTGGCTTTTGCGTGTGTTTAATTTTGTCATCATAAAAAAAGTTATAGAAATGATATCTAAATAAAGTACATTTACCACCATTGATTACAACTCATCATATCACACACAACATATCAATTGATAAGAATAGCTGCACAGAGTTGAGCAAACCATTCACTCATAGAAAATCAAGAATAGCAAACAGCTACACTTCTCAATGTGCACTTCAAATGACATTTTTTGACTTTGCTTTCGGAAATTATAATCTCATATAGAATAGTGAAGATCATTGTGTTCATTTGAGGTTCCCGTTTAACCGTTTATGGTTTGGGTTTGCTAAATCAAGACAAGGACAAAAAACAAGCAAAAGAAAAAAGAAGAACGAAATCAGTTGCATACACTGCACTGTCAAGTGAAAAGACTTTGGAAGTTTTATTGTCCCAAAATTAAGAGGAAACGATGTTCGGTTTTCGAATGTATTAGAAAGGCGTCGACGTCTTATTTGATGTGTGGTCGAATTATAAGTAAAATTTTATTTACAAAAAAATCTGGAGATAAAAATCAAATAACCCGATGGTCGTTGTCACTGTAGTGATCAGCCGATGATGAGCCATCGGTGTGGGTACACGAAGTGTTGGTTGCTATAGTGGTAGATTCACGCTGGTATTGTTCAGTCCACCACAATACTTCACCCTAGATTTAACAGAATTGACGGGGAATACAAACACGACGATCCGATCTGGTTTTGTAGGCTGGTGGATCGAGCATGGTCGGAGTGGTTTTGCTGGAATTGGTTGATGGCGTTGATCCATCGGCTTGGTCGCTGTTCACGAAGGCGGCCTTTAAACAATCGATTGATATAAAGCCCGATTCAAAGTAAATTTGGACGCATTCAAGTGAACATAACTCAAGAATTAAACAACATACACGGTTGATCAAAACGTCAAACAAAAGAGTATGTATTCAGCTTTTAAACGATATATAAGTTATTACATTTTACCGTTTCGAACGAACTGTCGCACTTTACTTGTGATCGATGCCATCATGATCTGTACAGTCGCTGGTGACACTGTACCGGTGAACTTATTCCACTTTAACGGCATTTGTTGTGCGTTTGTCACTTCTTTACCGCATCCTCGAAGAATTTGCTTGACAATTGACCAATATTTTTCGTTCGGTCTGAACTCAGGGCAACTCGGAGGATTAATCTCTTTGGCGACGAAATTAACATTGTTTGCAGCATGCCATTTTAGTACCTCCTTAGAGTAGTGGCAGCTGGCTAGATCCAGCCAAATCATAACGTTGGTCTTGTGTTGTCAAATGAAGGGTAAAATTCGCTTTTTCAGACACTCTTTAATGTAAACCTTCGACGTCATTGTGTGAGATGTGTTGAAAACCTTGGTTTTGAGGCCACAACTGCAGATTCCTTGCCAAATCATTATTTTCCGAGTAAACTTATCAGCAAAAACAAATTTATACCAGGAAGGGACATCCTCACGACCAGTTTCCAGGTAAAATTTTCGTCCGGGGATTTGTTTGTAAACCATTTTGACATATGTTTCGTCATCCATTAAAATACAGCCATCAAATTTCGTCAAAACTCGTTCGTATGGTAATCGTGCTCGCTTTTTGGCCACTAAATTTTATTTCAGGGAGCGATTCGGATATTTACTGGCACAAAAAGACTTTTATCTTTCTTTTGAAAGGATGTTACGAAGTTGGAATCGTATTTCTTTGCCAAATCACGTATGGAGATACCTGTGTTGCCTCAACACCTTTCTCCTCAGCTCTTTGTGCCACTTTTATAATAGATGCGCTGTGCTCTATCTACACTCAGAGTATCCTTGTAACGTTTGATTACAAGACACACCGTTGACTTTGGGAATTTTAACACTTTTGCTATTTTTGAGGCAGACCACGAAGGATTCTCTAGATGTTTGTGCACAATTAATTTTCTTTTCGCATGTTTCATGATCCGTAGTTTCGAGATGTGTCGATCAATCGAGAAAAACTTTTCACCAATTTCTTCGTCAGTGAAACATCAACAAATGCTTGTCAAACGTTTTTTGTTCCAACCACCAGGGACGCAGTGGTGTATTAAACCGTGCGTCCAGATTTACTTGAATCGAGCTTTAGGTGATGGCCCGCCGTTGATAACCACCACGAACACCCAAACTGTTTTTTTTTTCGTCCCCTAGATTGGTTGATGTGGGACGGATTTGGGCCATCACGCTACGCTCTATCTGTCCGTTGGCTTGTGGGTGATAGGGCGCCGTTCGTAAATGGTTGATACCAAAAAGTTTTGCAAGTGGTAGGTCTGACTCAAACCGTCTTCCTAAATCGGTTGTCACTTTATCGGGTACGCCAAATCGCGATATCCATCCGCTCAGGAATGCTTTTGCGATAGAAAGGGCTGTAATGTTGGAGATCGGAATTACTTCGGGCCATCGCGTGAATTTGTCTACCATCGTGAGACAATATGAGTTTCCGTCTGAAGGTGGAAGTGGCCCGATGTTATCCATGTGCACATGGGAGAATCTACTATTTGGGATAGTAATGGGATTTCTGACAAGGTATGCAATGTTTTACGAAATCTCTGCAATCTCGTCGCACAGAGGAAAATACATAACGGTCGATCACTAGACGAATCGTTGCGCGTACACCGGGATGGGATCCGCTGCGTAGATTTTTGATAATTTGCTTTCTAAACGCAGCGGGAACAAATGTACAAATGGCACTGGTAGAAGTGTCGCACATTACGGAAGTATTTGAAAGCGGCGAACTAAAAGCTTTCAGCTTCAACGTAGTATTTTCAGTAGGGTTCTTCAGATAGGTTTGTAATTCAGGATCGTTCTTCAGCTGCTCTTCTAAGTCGGAGAAATCGATGGCTTCGTTGCTAGATGTAATCGATTCCAATCTGCTGAGCACGTCTGCAACCCTGTTGTTTGGTCCGGGGACATGTCGTATATCAGTGGCGAACTCGCTTATTTAGGCGAGCCTTGGCATCTGTTTTGGGCTTCCTTTTTCGGGTCGTAGAAGAAACGCAGAGACGAGGGGCTTGTGGTCCGTATATATACAGATAACCTGGGCATCGAATACATCCCAAAATTTTTGGACTGCTGCATACATACCATACAGTTCGCAATCGTATGTACTTGCCTTGAGAAGACTGCCCGTGAGCATTCGAGACAAAAATCCGAGTGGTTGACGACCGTCTACGTTGACTTGATGCAGAACAGCGCCGATCGCCATACCCGATGCATCGACTTTCAGAGTAAGAAAGGCGTCGACCGAAGAGTGTGCGAGTAGTGTGGCATCCGAAAGATACTTTTTACATTTTTCAAATGCGTTTATTGTAATTGGGTCCCAAACGAGGTGGTTTTGTCGTTTTTGAAGTTGCCTAGTTTTTGTTGAACTTCGGGGGGAATATGAACGGGGGTAGAAATTTTTTGGGGTCAGAAAACTTTTTTTTTGTTTTTCTGTTGTGTGTGTCACATATTTTATATTTGCTGCGGGGTGCTGGGTTGTGGTGTGTCTTATCAGCGGTAATGGAGACGAAACAACAACAAAGGGGGTGTGAAGGGAGACTTTTCGGGGCGGACTGCTCATGTTGTGTGTGTTGGGGTTTTTTTTGTGCGTGCGGGTGGATATATGTCGGGAAGAAATAAATCGTGGGGTGGTGGGGGGGGGGGGGGGGCGGGTGTGTGTATAAAAAAAAAGGTGGGGGGTGGGGGTGGGGGGTTCGGGGGGGGGGAGGGCATCAAATGGTGAGTTGACAACTTCGAAGGAGGATGCGGCCGACCTCTCGTCCTCACAAGTTCCTACCTCACGCCTCCACGAGTCATATGATCACAAAAGACTGCCAGCTGAAACATGGAGACGCTGGTTGGCGTAGCCTGGGCAATGTTGTCAATCTGACAATAGCAAAGTGAGGGGGTGCGACTGAAGATCGTGTACCTTTAAATCATATTGTATATTTCCCATTCTCATTTTATCAATAATTTCAGCTCGCTTTGGAATCATTTTTGCATTCCAAAACCATGTAAGAGCCGGGAGCAACACGACGGGCATCAAAGGCTCAATTTGTTTTTCAGCATTTCAGCATTACACTTAATTAAAAATTGCACTTCTGAATTTCAACTACTATATTCATAAAAGACTGGCATGTGCTTATAAGCAATGTAAGATTATATTTTAATATTGTGTTTAGTGGCATTATGGTAAGATAAGCCATTTATTTCAGGAATCATCAAACCGGACTCTTCGTTCACTCCAATTGCTATCTTTGAAATGTTACTAGAACAGTATAAAAAAAATATTACTACATGTCTTTTAAAACAATATCTTTTATTGAAATTTTATCTTTGATATTTGGAATGATGAGCTTTTCCAGGACAAGAAGGATATTAATTCATATCTAATTTTTATTTATTTTTCAGTAACAATCCAATGGTATCATTTAAGTTTGAAATTTGAATAAATTGGCATGTTTGTCTATAATGATATCCTAATATTGTGTGTACAAAATATACTAAATATTAAATAACACATAACGGGGAAAGGGAGGGACCATCAGGGCACCCAAGTGAAACGATTTGGATAAGGAGCATGGGACTGCCTCCTCCCTATTGTTAACATTTCGCGGAACGAGGGCGGGCTCTTCGACCCCATCTATTGGGTTTATTCTGTCAATCGAGGGCTCGATTCTAGTGCTGTGCGTGTGAACTTGCTTTTGGAAGGAGATTCTTTTCCCTATATTCGCGGGTTTCGCTTAAGTGTATCTGCTTACGGGCCCGCCCAAACGTTTTTGGCCCTTCATACAGGAGCTTGATGATCACAAACAATATTAGAATCCTGATCAAATCGTTTTTCAGATTATTCCACTGCTATGGGAAGTTACCTTGCTACAATAGATGGTAGTTTTATATCATCATCATCATCATCATCTTCTGGTGCGACCGGTATTTGGTGGCACGCTCAACACGAAAAAAGCGGCGGGCGTGACAAGAAATATAAAAAAATCTGGGTGGGAGGGGGCCGGGGAACAGCGGGGGGGAGTAAAGCGCGGCAAACGCGAGAAGGCCCCCACGGGGCCCCCGAGGGGCGTGGGATCAGGGGGAGGGGGGGGCGGACCGACCAACAAGTGGGGGGGGGCGGGGGCCGGCGAAGGGAAGTCGGGTTTTTTTTTCAGCAGATCAGCGAAGTACATACTTATGTCGTACATTGAAATCAAGGGTCAGCTGAGACGTTGACATTGTTGGCTTCTAAGCGTGTGGCGTTGTCGATGAGTTTGTTTCGTCGAAGGTCCACGAGTAAATCGTAGTGCTTAAGAAAGTCGGCACCTATTATCGGAGACTTTACTTCGCTATTGTGAACACCCATTCGAATGATCGGCAGAGGCCAATATCAATGGTTAAGCGCTTCTTGCCCTTGGTTTTGATGGGACTGCCGTTGGCGGCGAATAGTTGATTTGTGCTGGTGTGCTGGAGCTGTTCACGGGGCGAGGGAGGTAACACTGAAATGTCAGTGCCGATGTCTATCAGGAACTGCCTTAAGGTTCTTTCGTCATGGACGTGAATTCGTTGAATTTCCGAGGGTGGATTAACACTTGCACTGGATATTGGTTTTGACGGGAAACACTTGGCTAAATGTTTCTTGGACGAGTGTACACGAAGTTTTCCGTCGAAAAGAAATGCATGGAAAGTTTTCGTTATCACCTTTCTGCTTTTCACACTTTTATGCTTTAATGCCATGCCGGTAGTGAAACCAGCATATCCAACGATTGTTGACAGTCTATTGTTCTTTGTCGGGAATAAAAAGGACGATTACGCGAACGATTTTGTTTAATATCACGAGTTTTGAAATTTCCCGCAAACGCTTCATCTAGGCGACGAGTTAGAGTGTCGATTCTTTGCTCGAGAGTTGCCGTGACTGGCGTTTCAGAGCACTTCACTACACGGGGCTTCCATTATTTTCTCCGTAAGTGTAGCTTGTTCATGGAGGATTGCCTTTGACATGGAGGCAATTATCGAGCGCACTGTATTCGGTAGAACACGTAGACACAAATTGGATAGGACACTGTCGGTACAGCCTTGACCCTCCAAACGACGCATATCACTAAGAAGCACATTGGGTTTCTGATCGCCAAGTACCATGCCAGATAACAAACTGGTATATATATATATATATATATATATATATATATATATATATATATATATATATATATATATATATATATATATATATATATATATATATATATATATATATATATATATATATATATATATATATATATATATATATATATATATATATATATATATATATATATATATATTTATATATATATATATATTAAATGTAATAAAATATTATTCATTCTTGTATGTTCTGGTTTCTTATGGAGCTAAAATACTGTTTTATTTTATGCCGAAACATTGTAAAGTCAATGATTTCGCAGTGTTTATTGTAAGAAGCCATCATGCGATTTATTGGTTGCATAGTTTGTGCGATGATGGTTGATGGCGAATAGGTTACGATTTTGAAGTTGCCAATAGGTGCATATATGTTTAATTTTGATAAGAGTTCTGGTGAGTCAATACGCTGCGAAAGGATATCGTTTACAAATGAAACGCTTGCATACTCACGACGCTCTTTCAATGTTTGGATGTTCATAAGCATGCAACGCGCTTCATATGATGGAAGACGAAATTATGTCCAACCCAATCTACGAAGAGCATATAATAGAAACTGCTTTTGTATTGATTCTATTCTGTTTTCGTGTGTGGTTAAATGAGGAGACCATACAATGCTGCAATATTCCAGAATAGACCTAACATAAGCTATATATATAGTGTTTTAATAGTGTGTGGGTCCTGAAAATTATGACAAAAGCGCTTAATAAAGCCCAGCATGTTATTTTCCCTGTGAATAATTGTGTTGTAGTGGTCTATGAAATTAAGTTTGGAGTCTAAGATTATTCCTAAGTCACTAACTCTTTCACATTTTTCTACATTCTGATTACCTAGTGCAATTGATATGATTGGTGCTGTTCTTTTTTTGCTAAATGATATTGAGTTGCATTTTTTTTACATTCAGCTCTAATAGGCTTTTTTACACCATGTGTAGAATATGTTTATTTCATTCTGGAATAAATTGATGTCTTCCTTATATTCTGTTACCTTCGCCATTATGTCTGATGTACGATTAACCTATCGCACCGGTGGTCGATTTGAACGCTCTCAACTGATATATGCTCAATAACTGAAATATTGACAAAACCAAAATGCAAGAGAAAACTGAAAAAAATCAGTTTGATGGTGGGGTAATCATGAGAACATAATTTTTTTTATACTTTTTGAATCAAGAAACTTAGTAAAATCATCAATATTTGTTTTGAGCATAACTCCCCAGCAGACGGTCGTGGATGGAAAAACTTACCACCACATAAATTTTTTTTGATGTACTTTAAGATGAAGCTAACCCTATATGGTCCTGTCGGCTCTTAAGTATGGTGCAGACGTCAAAAATACGACGAAAAAACGGAAAAATATTCGATAACTCATATCACTGAAATAATGAAGATTTAGCATGTTCAAAAAAGTTGTTTATTTTGATATTAAAAATAACTTTTTAGAACATTATACTGGTATGGTCCTTTAAATTTAAAAAAAAAAAAAAATTGTGTGGAAAAAGTGTTTTTAAAGATCAGTTCTTATAAAATGATCTTTACCTCGAATTGAGTCAAACATACGAATTTTTTGTCTTAAGCAAAGTTATTCTGACTTTTGCTGATGATATCAACACTCTATCTCAACATAATAAAAAACGTTATAATAATACAAATAATAAAAAACATATGATCACAGAAGTCATGCTTTCAAAAGATGATGCTCGTCATATCCATCAATAATGCCAAAGATGCTATCCCTCTAGCTCCACTATTTAATCTGAATTTATTCCAACCACATTTCAAAACATAGATACTATAGAGCGATTCAATTTTATCGTGGTCACCCTTTGCTCATTTTTTGCTAATAGAACGTATTGCCTATTGATTGGTGTTGAATAATAATTGTTGATAGAGATGTTTTGTATAATCCAAAACCGAACAATGATAGCCTGATGTCAACTGCTACACAGTAAATGAGTAAATTCATATCTTATGCTTCCTAAATAATAAGGTAAGAGTTCAATGCTACAAGAAATATCATTCAACAGTATGCCACTTGTGGGAGACATCGGTATAAGAGCAAACCCATACGTTCGTTGTTCTGGTCGTCATCGATATATATGCCAATTCAACGCCTCACGCATTAATTTTCCTTCGTTCGGTCGCCGCTGGGATATATCCCGCATATACTTTACAAGGATTATAAAAGGAAGAGCCGGTACGGACCGATGTTCAATCGCGAAACGAAACCGATACCGTGTCGATCTGGAAGCTGCCAAGTGCCAGTTGCGTGTGCACATTCGGTAACCGGAAGTGGAAAGCATATATTTCGTCGTGTAGTGGATTGTGCAGAAACGAAAGAAATCACGTGTTGCATAAGTAGTCAATAAGTTTCAAGTGATAAAAAAAATTTCTACGACTGGAAGAACTGTGGACAGTGATGAACAAAAGCACCTCTTTATACAAAAGTTTCTAATTAAATCAAGTGCCTGAAGTAAATAAACTCGAAGTGTCAGAACCCGCTTTTTTGAAGAAGGTATGTAGCGATGCTTAAGTGAAGAAAGTTTTATTGAATATTTGGTTCGATGGACTTTTGGAAAACGTTGCTTATTTATATGGAGCTACCACATCACACGTTTTCAATACTGAGTTCAAAGGTTGAATTGTATTAGATAAAGCCGATATTCAGGTGATATTCATTTGTTGAGGAAAAGCAATGAAACATAATCTTAATATTTTTTTCTTCTACATAATATTGGTTTAAAGGATATTCGTGTGAACAAACAGTGTAATTAGGGAAGAATCATACCTGTCCAGGACATAATTTGGACACACCTTGATATTTTTTCTCTAGTTGTCTCTAGATTAGTTAAGCGAGGCAGAAACTTGCACCAGTATTTGGACTCAATAAAAATTAATGCTATTAAAAGGATTACATGGATGAATTGAGCTCTGTCAAAAGGGGACTTTGTTTCAGTTTAAAAATATTTAAAATGAAAGCTTACATTTTACTTCCATATATTGTTCCTGTGTGTGCACATGTTGTGTATTGTGCATCATTTCTTTAGCATATGATTAAAAAAGGATGTTTGATTCCTAAAAACAATCACCCTTTTGTTCAAACTTGCGCTTGAAAATAAAGCAAAAAGTGCATTTACAGCATTTATAGTGCGGCCAAAATGTGCTCCATAAAACCACAGTGTGAGCTAGTGTTATGATTTCACAAGGACAGTTTATTATTACTAAACTACCGTTCTTTTTACCTTCAACTGAGGCATTTTAAGCTTTATCAGTGAAAAAAGGAGAAAGTAAACAGGATTTTTCTTTTTCCCAAACAATTGTATAAGAATCTGTTTTCTGTGTCGTCAATGGAGGTTAGTGATAAGTTAATTCTTATATTGCATGCTACCCATAACGTTGCTGTGGATTGCAAACTGTTGCACGAATCACCGTTGCCTTGTTCGGTAAATTTTTGAATAGATTTTGAACTAAAATTGCTTAACATTCAGCTGTTGTTAAGAAAAACACTGATGAACTGTGTGGAACTGAAATCCATACGCCTAAGCATATCATATTGTTTGACGATCAATATAAAAATATAACTGATTTGTTTTGTATCACATTATCTCTGTACAGTTTTTTGTTGTGTCTTAAAAATCATTGAATATAGGTGTACTCCAACTATTAAATAAACATGGGCAAAATGTGAACCTCGTGAATCAAAACACACTGCACACTGCGCTTTGAATGAATTGAAATTCGTACATTATTCAAGGTCATCATCGTAATAACACAATTTCAAAGCTGTTCTGCAGCTTATAATTTTAGATTATAAATTAATTAAGATACATGTACACACCAGCACCAAACAGCGTGTTATTTTGAAATCAAATTGGCTGCTGTTATGCTGCCTTTGATTGTTGAAAGAATTTTTTCGATGATCCAATCCTTTCATTAAGTTATTTAGACACAGACGTACAAAATTGTTTGCTTACTAATACCTGCTAGTGCTAGAAGTCTGAATCAAACGTATCAGTACTAATGTACTAAACTTAAGACATGTACCCCTTGATTATTTAAAGAAATTTCAAAACTATCATCTTTCTAGCTCTTCAGAGACTTAAGAAACAAAAGTTCACAAAAGCACCACCTAGTGACTGCATTTCAATTCAATCTCAATAGCCCTCAATTTTCAAAAAAAAAAATATATATATATATATATATATATATATATATATATATATATATATATATATATATATATATATATATATATATATATATATATATATATATATATATTTCAGAAAATTCTATCCTTCTTGAGATACAGAACTTCAAAAAAGTGCCTTTGCTCACTTGCTTCACCTAGCGGCTGAATAACAAATCATACTGCCAATATTTAGTATCGTCCAAAGAATTTTCTCCAAGAACTCATTCTTCTAGCGCATCAGGTTCTAGAGATACCGAAGTTTAAACATTTGCTTGCTGACTTGCTCCTCCTTGTGGTTAAATTACGACTCAAACCAACTATTAACAGGTTAGTCTTGAACTTTTTGATAGGATACGATGGCCAAACTTGTTGTACTTCAAGTCACATTCATAGACCAATAATTTTATGCAAAATATGGCCAAACTGTGTCTTAAATAGTGAAATGCCTGATGAACATGTTGGGGCAGCCAAATTATGGCACCCTACGACAATGCGGAATACTTCAGAACCGTCATCTAGAAAAGTTTGTCGGTAAGTAGATGTTTTATCAAAATCCATCGAAAAATGAAGAAGTTATGTAGTGTTTTTCAACATTGAAAACATCCCAACAAACATCTGTGTCGAATAACCGCTTGTTCAAACAATTTTGGAGAAGTTATTCAGCTTTCTAGAAGAAAAAGCTTAATAACTTCTCCAAATTTGTTTGAACAAACAGTTATTCAGCTTTGATGTTTGTTGGGATATCTTTGCTGGACGAAGGTTAATCACCTGATTGGTATTTTTTACATTTCTTGCACTGTAATTTGCTAAAATGGCTGATCATTCAGCTATACACTTACACCACAAGTGTAAATCAGATAAGGCATCCAGCAACACAACAACAATCATAATACCTAAGGTATAACATATAATTAAGCTTAATGAAACCAAGCGGTATCTTAAGCTTTGTCCTTTAAAATTATACATATTTTGATTAAAAGTCATTCCAAATAGTGCTGGTGTACACAAAACCACAGTTTTTGAATCAGAAGAGCACTCACTTCACACGTGAAGCAATCTGGTCACATTTTTTGAATCAAAAGTTTTCTTTTGTACCAAATGAATAAAATTGTTTGAGGACGATTATTTATATACAAATGTTAGGGTTTTATGAAACAATTCATCATTTTTAATCTGGTTTTGTATCGATTTGGCAACTTAAAAAAAACAATCATGAGAGGGATGAGGAAAATCCTTGTGGGATGAGCAAAATCCTTGTGTTCAATTACACACTTATTCCCCGCCTTTCACACTTGTCATTGCACACATACATTTGTGTTACACACTTACACGCATACCAAAATGCAGGTGTTATGTATGAATAGGGCATGCAAAACTTTTTTTAATTGGGCATGCAAGTCTTTAAATTACGACGGAAGCGTTTTTTCCCTACATTTAAAGAATCGAGAATCTCGCTCGAAGATAACTTTTCCTCCCAGAACAGCTACGACAAACTAGCTACGGATAGCCCAGAAGAAAATGGATATAATTTTTCACTCAGGAAGTACCAGCACATCGGTCCATAGCTCAGTCTCTAGCTTAATGAATCACCCCTAAAAACTAACGAACAACCCCTCAAATAATATGTCAAAAGAACACTCCGTCGTACCAACATGAACGGTGCCATCGGTGGATTACAGCGAGTACTCAACCGGGTCGCTCCTGTGCTCGACTTTCAGCTTTCACCAGATGGTCATGAAGAAAACGAATATTTTGTTTGGCTCAGGAAGTACTAGCTCACCGGTCCCAAGCTCGGTCCCAAGCTTAATGATTCGCCCCTAAGACCGTAACTCACACCATTACACTCTCAAATATTCTGTCAAAATAACAAAGCGAATGAAAACAAAGATACTTGTACCAAAAGATACTGAAAAGCGCAAGAGTGCATGGCAAGGTGCAGACTGCAAGGTGTACTTGGGAACTAGGGGTTCTACAACAGTGAACCAATTTCAAATCGCTAGTTGCACATTGATTGTTGGTTTACTAAAAAAATGTTTGAAAGGTGGAAGGTGATAGCTCTGTTAGGTTCCAGTGACCCATTTCAGAATGCCTGGTTACTCACGTCCATTCCGAGGTCACTTTCACTTACAACAAGCCCCGCATAGACACAGAACAAACATCAAATGTATATAGGTACTGTGCATACACTTCCATAATCAAATCTTACTGTTATGAGGATGGTACGTATTTAGCAGTATCGTTCAAATTTAGTTATAACCAGATAGATCTCACCGGAAATTGCTGCTGATGTACAGTCTTAATTTGGACGGCTTCCCTATGATGCTATAGCATGCTTTTATGTCTCTACAGAAGTAGCACTTCGGCAAAGATTTTTCACATCATCCTTTTCGAATGGAACAGCCCGAATTCAATTAGTACTTCGCGCACAAATGCAATACAATGAAAATCAAAGGTAACAAAAGCACTTACGAGAATAAATTTAACTTGAAAATCACAATCATTGTGCAACGAAAGAAAAAAAAAACTTCACAGCTCGCCATCTGTACACCACGTGATGAGTGCATCTATATTATATATTATATTATCGTTCTTTGCTTCGGACCAGCAAATGGCCGTTTTCTACATTGCACTGGTTTTCTTTTTTCTCTCTCCACACTCTGTCAATAATCAACTTCTAAACTGCTTATAATAATCAATTCACTCGTGCCGGCGTCGGTGGTGTAGTGGTAAGCGCGACTGCTACTTGGCACCCCAGTGGGTCTGGGTTCAATCCCAGTCGACGTCGGTGGTTTTCCTGAGGCGAAAAAATCTGGTCACGTCTTCCTTCGGAAGAGAAAGTAAAGCCGTTGGTCCCGGCTCATAATCATGAGTCGTTAGGTAGGGTCCAGGTGGTGAAGTCGTCTTCCTGGCGTCGATGATTGTCACCATGTGAGGAACATAGGCCGACGTAAACTAAAGAAAGAAAAAAAAAAAATCAATTCACTCGCGACAAAGCGGAAAAAATACTCTAATTTAATCATTTATGTCCGCGTGGCACAATACTAACAGCACTAACAAACACAACTAAGTTGATATTAACTCTTCCACCGGGTGCGGGGGCGAAGCACAAAAAAAAAACGGGAAAAAACTACCGACCACCACAAATTTCGGGAGGGAATCGATTATATTCACTACATCTTACACACGTGGAGATTTTATGATTTCACTGTTCGTTTAGGTTGAATTACGAATATATTTTTGATTTTATTTTCCGCGAAAAGGACGCAGCATAAACAAAAAACGTCAGTTTTCAGGCACAAGGTAAAATCCTTGACAACTTGTTTTCACATAACTGTTTACGAACTCGTGTCTTACGAGAAAATAAACGCACTAACATGTTACTTGCATTTCGCGAATCATACAATTCACATAAGAACAAAAATCATTGTAACCTTTTAGTAAATAATCAAACTAATACGGAAATTTTTGTTTTAACGTTTGGTGATAATTTTCTTTCTTATTCTGACTTGCAAAAACAGTTCATTCATTTATTGAGGTTGTGGGCTGAGTGTAACAAATCACTAATGTACAGTAAGTTTTACTATTTAACATTTACAATATAAGTAGTACTTACAATGTAACTAGTATTTTATGAGCCATAAAATTTAACCTTTTCGGTACATGAAGAAATCAACGAATGAAGTAAAAAGTTTTCCGTGTTCGTTGTGTTTTGGAGAGCTTTTATCAACTCGCTCAACTTTTCAAGAGGTCCTAAATAACAATAATATATTCTCTGTTCTCTCTTTTTTTTTATCGATTAACGATTATGGCATCGTTTTGAAACATCCTAACGGTTTCTCTCTACAGATCGAATTATGAAGGTACTGACCACCACATGATGCAACGAGTATGACGGAACCGTAAAAATGACTTAGTTAGTAAAAAAAGAGAAAGTAAACAAATATAGTCTTCTATTGCTATTTACGAACTTTTGAAAAATTGGTGATGAATCACCCCATACCATTTTACGAGATGTCAGAAGATAGGCTCCTTTTTTGTTTTGATGATAGTGATGTTGCTATCACAGCATTGGGCTCCTGCTCTGTCAAAAAAAAAAAAAAAAAAAGTTGGCTAAAAATTACCCACTTCATTTTGGTTCCTAAAAAGGTAAATGAAAATGAAAGAAAAATATTTTAAAAATTTATGTGTCCTCCTTTGGCCTGTAGCACCTACTGCAAACGCTTTGGCATGCTCTCCACCAGGTTATTTAGGTACACTCAGTAGCAAAAAAAAAGGCGAGCAAAATTTTGCTTCCAAAAAACGCCATATTCAATCTTCTGTAACTTTGTACATCTTCAATATTTTTGGCTGAAAATTTGACAACATTATAACCAATGTATAGACCTTATTTGACCAAACTTTTATGTTGATAGAGATTATAAATTTGAAGTTTTCATACCATATGTGAAAAAAGTAGTTTTTGAATATATCAATTTCAAAAATCCGTATTTCTGTGAAAAAATTAGGTAGCATACTAAAAATGTCACCATAGCTTAAACAAATATAGGAAATAATGTGGACAATATTTCAACTGTTTTCATCAAGTGCTTTGGACTACAGCTGGCGTCAAAGTTGACGCACCAACATGAGTATTTCCCTTTTTCACCCGATATTGACCATGCTGAAATATCGGTGCAAAAAAAAGCCATATGGTATGAAAACTTCAAATTTATAAACTCTATCAACATAAAATTTTGGTCAAATAAGGTCTATACATTGGTTATAATGTTGTCAAATTTTCAGTCAAAAATATTGATAATTGACAAAGTTACAGAAGGTTGACGTTTGGCGTTTTTTGGAAGCAAAATTTTGCTCGCCTTTTTTTGCTACTGAGTGTACTGTGGATCTTGCTCTTCCCAGACGCGCCTCAAATCTTCAAATTAGTTATTTTCATTGTGAGCACCAGTGTTGTTAACCCTGGCGTCAAGAATCGCCCACCAATTCTCGAAGAGGTTGAGGTCCGGTCGTTGTTTCGCAAGATCGCGCATGTTCTAGGTGTCCGTTCTCACATCCATTTGACACTTCCTGCATGCGCCAGGGCGATCCAACACTGCTCCGAACGTTTTTAGTGTTACAAGAATTCTCCTAACCACTGTCTTGCTGATACCGCAGACAGACGGTTATGCTAGAATCTAGAAATTAATCGATAACTTTGTGCACATTATTAAATTAAAATACGTTAGCCATTGCTAACTAATACTTAACTTTTGTTTTATTTGCCCACCACTTCCCCCACATCAAAAAGCTCTAGTTACGAGCCCCCTGGTAGTGGACTCATCTAGACCAAACAAAATAAAGCATATAACATAAACAATAAAAAATAATTAAAAAATAATAAATAACTAACTGGAATGGTGTGAGAAACAAGTGGTGACCAATGAAACAAAAGTTATCTAAACAAGGGATAGCCAGTGGAACAAAGTTCCTTTTAAGGGATCCCTTGAAACAATTAAATTGATTAATTATACTTATAATAATATTGACAAGACATTTCTGGCAGTTGATATGGATTTAGATCAAAAATACATTGATTTTGGATCTGTAAAACTATTTTAATTTTATTTTAAAAAAGGTTCTATTGTTGATCAATTTCAATTGCTGTGGAATTATGTTATAAACAGATGGACCATAGAAAGATTTTCGCATTTGACCAAGTTTACTGAATGCTCTAGATCTTGTTAAATTATTTGCGTATCGTGTGTTATGATCGTGATTTATAGCAGGTAGAACTAGGTTATGATGCATATTTGTATTTTTTATAACATCATAGATAAATAAACAGGTCTGTAGTTCACATAAGCCCCGTATTGGTAAAACGTTGTGCATGCGCAAGGTATAAAGTTGAAAGGTAGAATATAGCCGAGGTAGTGAATAAATGATTTTCAAACATCTGTTTTGCAAGACTTGTAACTTCTTCAGTTTAGATTTGCAGGCATGGCCAGAAGCAATAACCAGATATTGTAGGTATGAATATATGCATCCAAAATAAAATTTAAGAAGTGCATTACGGGGAACAAACAGTTTGATTTGGAACATTACACCACAAAGAGATGATATTTTTCTTTGGATATACTCTATATGACTTCCCCAATATAGTATGGGATCCAATACTAAGCCAAGGTACTTGAATTCAGCCACTTTTTCGATTATTATGTCTCCAATAGATGGATTTAGATGAGAGGTGATTTTTTCCCGCGGAGAATGGAATAACATATATTTAGTCTTCACCACATTTAAGGACAATAAGTTGTTGTTAAAAAACCTCATAAGAACTCGTAAATCATCGTTCATGCCGGAAATAGTGCAGGAAGTATCTTGGCCTGGATAGACTTATGCACTTATACGTTTTCGTTTTTGAACCTTCGTTGGAACCAGTTCGAGGCTAGTTCCAACCTGCGATACCCGAGCATGGAAACACATCGACGTTTAACACACAACAACTCGATCCAATCTCGATACCCGATCCAGGTTGGAACTGAATCAAAAACGAAAACGGTATTAGTCGAGGTGCCCACTGATGTAGTGAAGTTGCGGCATCTGCTAGTATGTTAAAATATCAAGCCGACGTTCGCTACACTTCGCCCGATATTTACACGATGTTTTAAGCATCGTTGAAAGAGATGCCACATGGTGGCACTTCGATGGGCGCCTCACCTCTCTGGCGCCTATCGCTGCCACAAAACTGACAGATTACCTGACGTGATGACAGGACCGCTAGTTACTAATTGTTATTTGTCAATTTCTTTTAAGTTGACGGTTATTGAACTTTACACACGCTGAAATTCAAGCTTGAATGGCTGCGCTGATACTGTAATTTCTAGCGACAGCCTGGTGCGATTCATCGTTTTACACATCACGAACCACCCCGTTTCGGATACACAAGCGAATTGCTTACGAAATCACTACGTTCTCCATTTTTTTTTTCAACAGAATAAATTGCGATCAAGTGTACAAAAGCACCACGTCGAGCCATTTGCTTCAAAATATGTCAAAATATCAAAACATAAACAATTGTGAGGTCTTCCGAAGGTAACTTATCGAAAATATATCGATTTTCAAAGTCGGTACTGTTTGTCACTGTTTTATTTTTCAATAACAATTGAATTTAATTTCTTTAAGTTTAATTCTCTTTTTTTCAGTATGGAAATAATTGAAACTTTTAAATAATATAAAAAATAAGATATCAAAAAAGACTACAGTGTGTTAATTTAATTTTTTTTTAATCAGTTTGTTTATTTTTTAGACTAAGGCGTGTGTAACACGTTGCGGAGCCGATATTCAATATTGTAATTAAGGATGTTTTATTTTTCGATTCTAGTAAAGTGGGGTGCCAATTACTCTTGGCTATCTCGAGGTTAATGGGTCACATTATCGTTTGGATCGTTTGGCTAGGCAGGAAACTTATTTCAGGTATTAGTTGCTGCTCATAATTGCGACATCTACCAAATCCTCGGTTCCTTTCAGGAACTAAGCCGCAGATGGGTGGCCATAGCTTGTTGGGCAGGTACAAGTAGCACGGAAACAAAAGGATAATATAACTGGGCCACAATGGCAGGAAATTTACTAGAGTGGAAGGAAGGGGGATGATGACGTTACACGCTTAGATCAGACAAACAAAGGAATTCGTAAATCGCTTGTATGTAGGGAAGATCAGGCATTCCCAAAACATATCTTACCTCGCAGGAGGGTTGTCTACCTCGGGCCACTACACGCTCAGAACACCCTCTCTTTCATTTGTATTACTGTCCCTTTTTTTCTCAAGGAAAAGTTACTCAATTTTCGTAAAAAGTGGATCTGCTCAATTTTGTGCTCCAGAGCACAAAATTGAGTAGATCCACTTTTTACGAAAATCATTATCCGAGCAATGCCAAACTGCGTGAGCGATGTCATCATAACCGGTTCCTGCTATCGACGAGGTTAATTCTGTAGATATATGCGTCTAGCGAGTAGTGGTTGTACATAAGGTCTTGACATGACACGAATGAAACCGCGACTTACGAAGAAACATTTGGAATTATGGTCTCGTTAAATTTAAACAATGATAAGGAGGGCACTTTTTTTTTTGCCTATCAGTGTATGATCAGGTAGCCAGATTTCAGAATTTTTATAACTTTCCAGTATAGCTCATATTACCTTTCTGGATCGTGTTGGCCACTCGAGGAATTAGGAACAGGTTCTGAAAGATATGGGGAAATTGTGAAATTTCCATTGGCACAAAAACCAATCGTGCGACATATCATTCTCAGATTTTGTTTGACACTTAGATTTACTTTTAGACTTTCCTTTAGAGCTCATGTTACCTTTTAAGATTACGTAGGCAACCTAATGACGTAGAAGGAGTGCATAGTGCATATCAAATAAAAATACTAATACAAAAAATATAAGTAATTTAATACACCAAAAATGGGTTGCATTGACTGGATTTTTTTTCGCCATTGTACACCTTGATCGTTAATTTTTTTTAAAAGAATCATTCCGGATCATTCGCTATATATCCTTCCTGCTAGTCCATGGAAGAATACACTTCGATGTGAAATGGCATGTTCGCACATTTCAACTATCTTGATTGTATTTTTTTACTCATCACCAAACGTCCATGGCATGGAAGAAGTCAACTACAAAAGTACATATGGCTGCATTTGTTTACTATGATTATTTTCATTATGACGTCGTTATGCTTATTGAAATAGTTGAGAATTCTAGAGCAAACGTTGTAGGCAAATGAGTAAATATAATTCATAAAGTGATAACAAGTATAACACGAGTTTAATGCATGTTTGGGCATTATGATTCAAATTGGGGACCTTCCAGATAAGAAACATATTTAAGTTGCTTTCGCATACAGTAGGTGCAGTATATGTTATATGTACCATCGATAGGGGAAAATATGATCAGTCAACCTATGTTATGTATGGTTTGTCGAAAACGGGAGATTTTATTGTTGTAATTGTTCAATAGAGGGTAGTGATTTGCTAAGAATATGATTTATATTTCCTGGAATCTCCTTTCCCATACTTGCAAACGTTTCGAGCATATGAAAAATTGAATCATTGTTCATAAAAACTGATAACATCTATTTGAAATTTATGATCTATAGCGTAAATTCTTTACAGAATTTATGATATGTATTCGAAAAAGCTGGTCTAAGATTCTCGAATGTTGGCCCCTTTTTTTAAAAAAAATCTAAGTAAAACAAATATGAATAGAACCTAACTAACACCCCATTAATTTTTTAAAGTAATCTTCATTAATTTTTTCTTCAGAAGTAATCAATCAGATTAAAACCGGCACACGATCAAATCCACTCCATTTAATGGTGACTACCTTCAATCCATGGTTCAAACGTTACGCTTGCGTCTTATCAGTAATATTAAAGAAACTTGTTCATTCATACTTCGTTTATACGGTAAGTTACCCAATGCGAGTTCCTCGACTTTTTCAGTCATATTCATTAGTGATGTGTAGTGTTACCAAGAGCTCAGTGAATAAAAATAATAAATCGAGGCTTTTAGTTGATCCTGGTGATACTGGGAAAGTGTTTTTGGCTGGAAGAGAATCACATTTGCTTAGTTGCAAGAGTTATTCCTGTTACAAATAATTTCCTCTAGGGCTCAGAGATCATTAAACCTGAGTTTGGTAAAAAAAAGGCTTCCATGGAGCAACAGGAACAAACGGCGTACGAAACCCTAGTTGAACAACAAATAATCCCGCTGAATAGTCTATAAGTTTGGTTTGTTTATCGCATCACGTGAGTATTATTGTTTGTATACATGATTAGTAACTGTTTTGCCCATTTGAAACTCTCGTGATTGGACTTATCTCGTGACGTTAATGTGATGACTAGCAGCATCAACAGCCGATAGGCGTGGTATGTGGTAAGGCACAGGAAACATTTATTTTGGTCTGAAATAAGTCACTGTTTGTATTTTTCTATATAAAAGGTGGCAAGATTAAGCCAAAGATTTGACGAAGTGATAGGAGTGCCCCTAGCAACAACCATCATGAATTCAGATGAGTGTGATTTTATATGGTGAAAGAGATCAGTAGGTTCCATTTAGTAGTACAACGTTTGTCGGCACTATGAGGTGTTTGTATGCCACGAAATAACTTGAAGCCGAGTTCATAGATTTACTAACTTTTGTTATGTTCGATGTGGGCCTACAATTTATAAAAATATCTGAAGTACATTGGAAAGTTGATAGATCTTTTCTCGGTATTCAGAGATATATGGATTGCGATAAAGATGGTAGAACAATGTTCACAGGACTCTATGTTTGGTAATTGTAAGCGATTCCTACAATTTAGCTTCTTGCACGTTTTTCAAAGTGGTAAATAAATCAATTATTTGCATTTTTGAAAGTAATAGTTAAACTTTCAACATTAATTTTTGAAATTCAACTACTTTAAAAATTATTCTAAACGTGATGGAATTATATAATTTCAATCATTGTTCGTCAATATTCTAAAAGACGCGTCAAATACGGTGCTAAATACTACAGCAGCACTTGAATAGACAAAACAGCCGTATCTTCATATCCCGTTCTTGATGAGACCACCGATGTAAGGAGTGATCGAAGACAGATCAGTAAATTGTTATTCTAGTACTTTTAAAAAATCACCTAAGGATGAAATACTGTTTGTATTTATGCTATAATCAACCGAAATACCCAATCAACCAAGAGTGTAATTTATTGCGTAATCATCTAAGTGGGGGATCGTAAATAGAATGCTATGCAACTTACATTTTGTTTAATTAACCACCGCTCAAGTTCAAATTCCATGGTTTAGCTTCTAAAAGCATGCCTATCAACTTTCAAAGTAAACTTTGAAGCTCAGCAAAAGCTGAGGTGGCATTAGGACTGGTTCATAAACAACGTAGACTCATTTTTGAAAATCTCAGACCCCCCTCCCCCTCGTAAACTTTTCTCCATACAATTTTATGAAATTTTGTATGGAGCGTTGACCCTCCCCCTCCCCCAGAAAAGTCTTCGTGGTTTATGAAAAGCCCCTTACGTAGCACGAAACGAACGACTTTTTGTACGAACGCTTGTAAGAAACAGTTCTTCATTTCGAGATCCACAATACGGCTCCTGGTTTAAGTATCTGAAAGGAAGTCTATGCAACTCTAAAAAAAAATCAAATCAATTCAACAAAAAAAAAGCACCAGATAAGTATCCATATTAGGTGTTTACGTTCAAATTTTTAAAAGTGTTTAGGATAATTGTTGATTACATTTTGAGCACATTGTTAATTTGAAATTATTTTTTTACTTGTGCTATTGATCCATTTGAACTGCGTGTGAAAAGCATGTGTGAAAAACAAATTCTTCCACCACTGCAAACCTTTCAACACCGAGTACCACTTCATTACCATTAGGGGCTATTCATAAACCACGTAGACTTTTCTTGGGGGGGGGGGGGGGGGGTATTTTTGACCAAAGTCTACGCTCCATACAACATTTCAAAAAATTGTATGGAGATAAGTCTACGAGAGGGACGGGGGGTCTGAGATTTTCAAAAATGAGTCTACGTGGTTTATGAACCGGCCCTTAAAACGTTTGGAACCACGCTGATCACCAGCAATCATGCACTACACACTTAGATTTTTTTTACAGTATACCTACTGTGATTTTTTACCGAAATGAAACAGCTGATCATTCGGTAATCGATTCGGTAGTTTTTAACTTTACAATACGTTCAGTAAATTTGGAAAAATGTGTACAAACTCTATGCTTATCTATAATGCAACTAGAAAGACAATGTATCAACACACTTTTTTTCAACGATATGTAAAATATCTACCGAATTTCCTATCCATGTGGCTACGGTCCCGGAAAGTTGATGACCATTCCTCCATTTTGGCACTTTTTTTTTGGCTGCACCGTGAAACTCAACAGAGCTGACAACATTCAACTTTAAAATGTCGGGAAATGGTTGCGTTTGACAGCATGGAATAAATTTACAATCTGTTCGGTACTTTTCTTTACAGTATATTTTATAAAAGAATTAATTTACAGTACATTCGTAATTATTTTTACAGTGTAGTTCCAGCAGTTTACAGTTCCGATCGGTAATGTTTTTTACAATTTTAGGTAGTTTTCTGTAAATTACAGGAATGCAGTATTTTTGATTGCTGGAATTTTTTTAAATGTCATGTTTTACAAAATGATCGGTGAAATTTTAGTTTTACAGACCGAATTCAGCAAAAAAAGTACCGAATAAATTTTGGAAATTTGGTGTGCATGCTATGTTCGGATATAATCTACCACAAATCGGTTCATTCCACTGATTCGTACGCCGCTTTGAAATCAATACACAGAAGATGGATCTGCAAGATGTAATCTCGGAATTTATGAACGATTTGTTGCAGGTTGAACATTCAATCCGTCATTGATCGCCGAACAATCTTTTCAAGTTCCAATGGTGGGATCATAATAAACAACTTAATAAATTAGTTTTAAAAACTACTTCACTGAAAAGTATGAAGAGAAGCGTCTGCGTAGTGTTTGCTGTGGTAAATTATGTTGAGACTCTATTGAATACCCGCGCCGTCTGTCACGGCAAAATGGCAAAATGGCATCCTTAACATCACACCATTGCCCCAATCGAACGTTGATATTAATCTGCTTAAGGATCCAAAGTGGCTCCAGATCGATCAACTGACAACGTAACTTGGTATCCGGAACGGATTTCACCACGGCAATCTTCGTAAAGCGTAACTTCGAAATCTTCTTTGAAGTTGTTGGACTCTATCGACGCATTGATTGGACGCATTGGTTGGATTCCAGACGGTGGAGCAATGATCTAAAATCATCCATCCCAGGGAGCAATACAAAGACTCCAAGCAATGAATATAGGATAAATAGTTGCTCATCCGGAATATAAAGCCTACACGCAAAAAAAACCGCAGTAGACTACCATTTCGAGGGTTAAATTAAGCGCAAACACCAATAATTTTCACTTGACTATAAATGCGTTTGATTATACCATGCCTGCGATTAAGGAGTGTATCGAAAATAAGCTATCCACAAACTTTCTTTCAAATTATGTTGAAAACCGATATTTTATTCTTACAAAAAATTGATCCTTTATTGTACGAGGTTAAACTTGAACATAATGAAGACCGGATGAAATTTAAGTTATTCCTTCACGAATTTTCGAACTTTGGATCGAATGCTCTTCATCAAGTTCCGGACAAGTGTTGCATTGCATTTTTTGGACGCTTGAGCCCAAATTTTTTTGAACTCCTGCATGTTCCCAGCTGCCTTACCAGTCTTCTTGAAGACCCTCTTCACGATTGCCCAGTAACGTTCGATGGGTCGAAGCTGAGGGCAATTTGGTTGATTGATATTTTTCTCAACGAAATCTATACCCTTCTCCGCAAGCCAATTCAGAGTGGTTTTGGCATAGTGAGCCGACGCTAAATCCGGCCAAAACAGTGGAGGTGTACTATGCACCACAGGAACATATTGCTTGCCATACCAATACCTTTCGACCGAATTTCTCCACTTGAATCGACCTGTCCGCATCGCTCACATCCTCCCCAACTACGGCAGTAAAGTATTGTGGACCAGGAAGGGTTTTTGAGTCCTCCTTTACATAGGTCTCATCGTCCATCAAAACGCATGCATCCGGACGCTGCAAAAGACGCGATTACAATTTCCGGGCCCTTGTTGCTGCTCGCTTCTTCTGTTCTGCACTTTGTTTCGAGATTTTCTGCTTCTTGTAGGTCTTCAGGTGGTTTTGCCTCTTGATACGCTGGATCATTCCGACACTCGTTCCTGCTTTTTTGGTCAAATCACATATTGACATTGATTTGTTCTTCATGATTAGAGATACCACTTTCTGCTCCAGTTTCGGGTTGGAAGAACCGGGTTTTCTGCCTCTTCCTGGTAGCTCATCCAAAGAATAGTGTTCCCCAAACTTATTAATGATGGTTTTAACACTCGCATGATGAATTCCAAACCGCTTCGCCAATTTTCGCATAGTAATACCCTTCTCACTTAGCCATGTGTCCAGAACCTTAATTTTCACTTCCTTTTCAATACGCGACATTTTGAAAACACAGAATTTTAACCGCACAAACAAGTAAACAAAAGAAAGCTGACAGTCAGCATGCATTCAGTACGTACAGCATGCAGTGTTCAGAGCATAAAAAACCATCACAAATACATGCGCACAACGCAAATGTATGTGGATAGCTTATATTCGATACACTCCTTAGATCGACCATGGTGCGGTTGATATCAATATGAGGTCTGTCAAATGTACTACAAATGTTGAAGGTTTTACCATAAATTTGACTGAAATTTCATGGTAGTTTTAAGGATAAGCATAGTCGGGTAAAATGGTAGTTTTTACTACAAGATTTTTTTCTGTGTAGAGCTTCAGACCTCTTGTCTACGATGTACGGAATATGTAGATTGTGCGACAACTGTGTTCCAGAATGATTCCAAGGCGATCATTTGATTTTTCCCGAGAAAAAGAAATCATCTTGCTTTTCTCCGGAATAACCACCTTTAGATTAAGGTTGCACCTTAGGAGATAACGAAATACATCACCGGCATACAAAAGACATGGAACTTCGAGGACCAAATTCACGTCATCAAACTATATCAAGACGGTGAGCGGAACTAATAGACTTATTCCTGAAATGACTGAGAAAACATCGGACATACAATCACCACCTACAACTGATAGCTCACCATGAGCTCGCGCAACTCGCCGGCGAACCCAGTATTCATAAGGTGGCAAAAGCTGGAAGGATACGCTGGGCAGGACATGTTGCGAGAATCCCGGGCACCTATCCTGCAAAAATGGTGTTCGACGGGAACCCGGTTGGTACAAGACGACGTGGGGCGCAACGAGCAAGATAGTCAGACCAGGTGGAGCAAGACCTAGGGGGTACAAGGTGCCCAAGAGATTGCAGAGGAGCAGCCACGAATCGGGCATTATGGAGGGATATTGTGTATGTTATAGTATTGTTACGTTATTCCATGTAAATAAAATAAATAACTGATAGCTCACGTCCTGTAAGATAGGAACGAAACCATTGTAAGATAGTTCCATGAATTCCAAGTCTTTGTAGCTTTGCGATAGCAATCGAGTTGTTCAGCTTGTCGAAAGCTGTTGACAAGTCTGTATATATGGCGATCGTCTACCCCCTGCAGCAATTCGTTTGGTTATCCAGAAGGTTAGGCACAACAGACGAAAGTCTTGTTTCCTGCCTTTATTATGAACTGGAAACATATGTGCATGTTTCAAACCGGAGCCGGAAGTGCCGTTGGAGGTTGGCATTTGAATTAGCCGAAGCAGTGAAACAGCAGACTGGGAATATGTTTCATGAGAAATACTGACGCAATGGTGACTTGAGCCGTGATGCGGCAGTGGAGATCATCTCAGAACAATTTTCGACAACACCCCGTGTATGAGCAAACTAAGGAACATTATTCGTTGCAATGGTTATCCTTTCATTGCACATATTTTCTGTAGTGAATGAACTAGAAAACATGATTGAGAAGAGGTGACAGATCTTCTGATGTGTCGATGCAGTTTCGTCGTTCCATACCATGAATGATGGTACTGGTGCGCTTAGTACGTGGATGATAGGCAGTGATGAGCTTAGTACGTGGACATGGCGTTCTCTCGTTCGGTCGATGCCAACCCTGATAAAGAATTACCTTAAACGAACGATATAACAAATCCTCCAACCATTTCTTTAATGGTTTGGATGATCCCCAAATAGGTCGTTATGAAAAATAACCGTACGGAATTTATTAGGGAAGGTTCCTTGCATGGCCACTGTGGCCGTCGAGTATGAACAGAATAGGATCTTCCACTGAAGGCTTTTTGTGATGCATGAAATGATTGAACCATTTGTTATACTCGATTGCACACACTGGGATTGCACGAAAGAGTCATTCCGGAGGAGTGTCCTGTTTCAGTCTATCTGTTATCCGTGGAGAAAGGAAAGTACTAATTAAGTTCCGTTTCTGATGTTTTTGTTTTCTGTCAAATGGAGGGACATTTGCAGGTTGCGCTTAGAAAATACATTTAGACAATCGCAGCCGGCAAATTTAATTTTTTTTTGGGTTGAACGGATGATTTATGCGGTTTTTTTCACAAAATTAAAAGCCAATTTTCTGTATCACTTTGATGGTAATTCCGTAGAATTACTGTTTGACGGCTGGAATAGCAAGTTTCAACTCCTGCTTGGCCGTAACACTCCAGGTTACTGACCTTGTGACGGATCCGTATGTATTCAAATGTGGCTCCCGGAATCTGATGAGCCAATGCAGCTCGCCAAACCTTTCGCCGCTTCGATGGGCATAGTAAGGTGTGTGGACATCTATTCCGGTCGGATTTCCGCTTATAAAACGAACTGAGTAAATTTTAATTCTGCAAAAAAAAAAGCTACAATGTTTTGGTACCTTGACAGCAAAACTTTGAGATTAGATTAAAAAGAAAATGATGCTGACTATGGATGGTGACTATGGATGGCTTGAGCCAGTCAACGTGGCGGATCCGTCCCTGCCTTGACCTACCCCGCAGTGAGATGTTTGGCAAAAGTGTCTATGTTTGCTTCGAAATACTGCCAAAACAAAGCCCTACGCTGAATTTCAAACTACTTCTATTCAATTTCATAACTTGCCGAGCTCTATCGGACCTATCGATATTTTCTCTTCACATCTTTGGTTCTAGCAGAAACTGCTGTTCACTGCTGGGATCCCATGATGTTGAGAAGATATTTGCCATTTTCAAAACATTCAATAATTGTTAGGGTGTAAGAATTTTCGTTTTTTTTTTAGTATCCTGTGAAATATGACGAATTGTACGTATGATATTGTATGAAGTAGTAAGTATCTTGATCTCCATGCCACCTTGAGCCTCTGGTAAAAAATCATCTCATTTATCCATCTCCTAAGCGGGTTGAAGTAATCAAAATGTATCGAGAAAGACCATGGTTTTCATTTATTACCACTAGTTATTGTAAGTGACGTTGTAAGTGTCAAAGCACCGGCAAGTCTGAGTTTCCTACAGTCCTTACAACTTTGTCGAAGATTGCAAGATGATTTAAGTAAATTCAAAATAGTTATAAGCAGTTTACTTTTATTTGAAGAATCATCTGGAATAGTTGTTTATGAGGCCACATCATCAAGGGTGGCTACCACTGCCCTGTATGGTTGCATTGACCCTAAATTTATAAAAAATGGTAATGACATCATTTTTTTAAATTCTGCATCGAATATTGCCCCTACTAGAAATACTTATTTATTTGCTGCTCTCGTACCAGTAGCGTGGCATCCGAATTCTCTTTTACTAGCATGCTTGAACTCAACCGCTTCTCGATACCTCGTTATACTGCCGCTATCCGCATAACTGTCATCACTTTACATATAATTTCCTATCTCTGTGGGGCTGTTATGCGAATTGCGGCAGTACAGCTGTAAATAATTCTATAAATTTTATTGAACAAATTCTTCTTCTCCTTGTTTATCGGATTGCTATTATATCCGGACCTTAAAAAGTGTTCTAGAATGCATCCACATTTATTCTTTTACAACTTTCGATGCCTGTACCATAGAAAGAGATAGAAAAACGTATCCATCTTACGTAGATGATCATCTGTATAGTTGTTTATCCATTTATTGAAAAAATCGGCAATCCTTTCTTCCTTGTTAACTACGTTCAATACGGACAGCAGCCTGCAACCAGTACAATATATAACGATTATTTAAGTTTTACATTTTAATATACTATCAGTGCATGACTTACGTCACACATTCTCCACCCCGAGCCATCTACTTCATCAGCAATTATAATTGATCGATCGAAGCGAAATGACAATCATTCCCGGGCAGAATGAACCAGCACGCATCAAACAGAGGCGACGACTTCAAGGCTGTAGATTGAGCGAAGCCGTTTGTAATTAGTTTATTGAAATTTCACCCGGTTTCTTATCACTCCGACACTTTCCGCGAATGCTGGTTTCGAACGCTGATATATTGATACGCATATACAGATGGTACTTTTAATGCGTCGTAATCCGTATTAAGCCACCAAAGTGCACGATTTACGCAACCGGATTGGTCTGCTTCACTTTGAAAATCCAGTATAAAATGATGCGAACACTCCTCGTCACCCGATAACCCGATCAGGAGTCACGGGTGATTACCCTGTAACAGACACAAAACACAACTCCTCAGCAATGCCATATAATACTATGTGGTCTAGCTGCTCTGGTTAGCCCTAGATTCTTTCACATCATGAATGTAGTGCTGTCATGTTCCGAAAAGTGTAATAGGAGATAAGTTCTCGCTGACGCCTAAACTTAACAGACATACACACTACCCATTTTTACTGTGTACATACTAGTGTTAGTCATTTTTTTTACCTATGCTTTCCTTATGCTCAACTAGGTTTACACAGCTAGAAAGGAACATGTAATTTTCTGCGTTATCTAATGCACATAAAGGGAATGCTAGTTTTGGCATAAATTAATGGGATCTATCATTTAAATTTAAGCCAGATATCGCTGCAATCAGGTATGTTGTATGGAAAATTACAAACAATGTTGTATGCTGTATGAAATATTGCTAACAATTATGTTGTTCACGCTTGCTGTGGCATGCAATTAAACGAAAATTAAACTATTTATAATTTTTTTCTGTGCATACACACAATAAATTCACAGAAAAAAATATTGAATTTTAACAGCCGTATAAAATGTCTCCTCGTTGCATTGCAAGCGCAAACAACGTAATTGTTTGCAATTTTTCATACAGCATACAATATTGTTTGCAATCTCCCATACAACAGACCGCATTTCAGCGATATCTGGCTTAAATTTACGTGGAAGATCCCAAGCATTCCCTTTATGTGCATCATATAACATTGAAAATTAAATGTTTCTTTCAAAGTGGTTTAAACAGCGATTGGTTGGTAATTCATTTCGTGCATTATACAAACAGGTGTAATGATGGCATTTCACAAGATAAAAAGCAATATGAATGTTTCATACAACATACAAGACATTTGTTCCATGTACAAAATCCATGTTTACGAAACAAGTGAAAGTTTATCTATGAAAATAAATTTTCAGTGTAGTCAGCCAGTTTGCGCAACAATAAGGAGCGAAATATGTGTGATCCAGTTGGCAGCCATATGACGATATACGTATGATATGATATGATATAGATGATACGGATAATATTATATAGATTTGACATAACGTTGAGTGTTAAAAAACACCAATTACAATGACTATACAGACAGAACGGTATGTTTTTTGGGGTAGAACCATCTGTGTTCCGTTTACAGTAGCGCCACGGTTCCAAAATTTCGACAGAATGCGAATAACTATTGAATGATGTATTTTACACAAAAGACCCATTTCTGGGCTGCTATTCTGATTTTGAAAAAGTTCAAGAGATATTTTGTATTTTTCTTGAATCGCCGTCCAATGATCATGATTTTCAACGATGAAACATCTAGTAATGACAACCATTATTGTTAGAACAATAAGCAAAACTATCATTAATTATTGAATTTATATTCCTTAAGAGACCCTCAACTATCTTCTACGTTCTCTCAACCATCTTAGTAAATACAACCGTAGCCATATTATTATTTAAACCAACGGTCCCTTTTCAGGGCCACCAAATACTTTCTAAAGAATGTGCAATAGGATTTTCCCACATACTTACTTCCTAATGCTGGTCTAACATTCTGTTAAGACCACACCTGCGCTGTTTTGACCTAGACTACGTCTATCGGCAAGGGTCAAATGATGATTTAAAAACCGTCACAAATAACTGAAACTCGTTGAACGCTTATAACTTTATAATTTCTCGATAGATTTTCGAGATTGTTGCTTAACATGTTGCTCCAAGATGTTGAACGAGATAATGCATACACAGCCCTACTGATTTTTGGCAAGGCTTTGACAGATAATCGCTTGTTACAATCGGTTAATGTCATCTCTATTTTTAAACAGGCTCTTTAAAAATAATAACATTCATTTCACATTGCTACGTAGTTCTACGTACCCTTTGCGTTCAACCCAATTGGGGTTTTACCGACAATTAGATCATGGTCAAGATGACAATTACATAAAATGGTTACAACAATCATGAAAATGGTCTAATTCACCACGTCGTTTTGACCATGGTCATGATCAGTTCAAAATCACTATACTGCCATAGTCCTCCTTAAACCCAATAATGGTAAAATTGACTATAAAATGTTTCTCTGTGTAGTTTTTTTAATTGTAGTTTTGGCAGACATGTTGAAACAAGAAACACCCACGGAACTACCTTTCGTCACCCGGAAACTCGATCAGTACAAGCACCCTGTTTTATAACGATTCAAAATAATACAATAATATGATGTCAGTAAAAGAATATGCTCTTTACTTGCTCTCTGAAAAGAGAAGATAGACATGCAACCACCTTATCGTGACAAATCTCTAATATAATCCAAGACCGACAAACATTCAGAATAATGAAGAAGGTTTTAACAGTTAAAACAACTATAAAAAGAACTTCCTCGCCAAGTCTGACATACGCGCCTATGCAATATTTACAATACAATCTAACTCATTGACAGTCCGCTTAGAGGAATCCAACATTCGCAGATCCGGTTTACTTGCTGGTCAATTCCCGGGAGGATAGGCAACTATCTAACAATTCTAGGTTCTCTCATCGCAATCTTATTATTTCACAAATGCTTTTTAAATACATCCGACGCATGGAGAATCCAAGCAAAATATCATTACTATTTAAGACAATACTAAACTGAACTAATAGAACACTTCACACTTTTTTTGGGTGGGGGGGGGAGTATGATGTATGATATGTACTACCACCCATTGTAGCACGGAAACTAAGTCCGACAGCAATGGGCTCTCCTCTCTGTTAGACTTGATCAAGCTTTAATAACCACTGATTATCCTAATCATGCCATTGTATGAAGGGCCAAAAACGGGTTGGGTGGATCGATATGCAACATCACTTATACGTTTCCACAGGGATATAAAGAATCTCCTTCCAACAACAAGATTGAACAATTGGTCAAAAGAGCAAGCTATCTAACATGAGGATGCCCCAATGGGCGGGGAGAAGAGCCCGCCCTCTATTCACAAACTGTTAGCAATGGGGAGTTGGCATTCCCACTCTCCCCATCCAGAGTGCTTCAATCGGGTGCCCTGATGGTCCCTCCCATTCTCATGAAATATTTATATAATAGTGTATATATTTATGTAAATGAAAAATACTACAAGCATTCGTATCTATTATATATGATCTTCATTCGGTTGATCCTAAAATGCAAAAAATGTTGTAAAGTGTTAAAGTGTAGAGTTCTGTGGTTCCACGCTTAAGCCCGTTTTCGTTCGTTTTCAGCGATAGCAGCAATTCACCAAAATCTTGATTTGAAGTATCCTGAAAAAGTATGTTAAATCTATTGAAATTTTACAAAACTAACATTTATACATTTTAATTTACTGTTGCCATGGTCACTATTTCCTGCTTGATGCTGATTTTATAACAGCAATCCGCTTTTATTTTTGCTGGCTTAATAGTTATTGCTCCTGAGTTAGGAAAACAGGGAAGATTTAATTGAAAGGGAGTTAAAGACAAATGGACAAAAAAACAATAAGTAATGTTCAAATCATCTATGAAGTAAAATCAATAAAACAATATTATCAAATATAATGATATTGTGAGTTATGATAAAGTAATGACAAAGATTGAACTGTAAAATCAGACACTAGCCAAATGGCACACCGCGCTCAGCTCAGATTTGGTAATATGTCCATTTGCAAACCGGAAATGAAAAATACATTCAGTAATTAGTGCAAAAGCCTACCACAGATTCCGTTGCAGCTTCTTGTATTCAAGGCACTAGATACTTCTAAATCATAAGAGGAGAAGAACGGATCAAAATGATAATTGGACAAATAAGAGATAATAAAGATGAATGGTTATGGTAATGCATAAACAATGTCATATAAGACAATATATATAGGGAAGGGATATTATAATGTGAGCTGAAAATTATATTTGTTTTTTTTTCTTTATTTTACGTCGGCCTATTTCCTCACATGGTGACATAAAATTATATTTCTGCCGACTGCTATTTTCTTGCAATTGTAGAAAAACTTGCGCATCCATTATGAACCAGAAAATTTAGACAATGTATGAGAAAAAAAAATATTTTAAATTATTTTACAATACTTTGATGACCTGGAAGGCCTGAAATACATCATGCAAAAGACAGTACACCCCGAATTTCAATAACCTGAAACCAATTTATATGCAATAATATACTATCATATCATAACAACAAAAAATAGATTAAAAATGTATTTTGGCTCTATTTCCCGTAATGTTCTCTCATGTTATTAGGATGGATCTATGGCAAGGATGATCCCAAAGCGCGCTGCTACTACGAACCTAATGTGAATAGTAAAATTCTCAATGTGAGCTCCAGGCACACGATCCTTCTCTTGTGCATGATGACGAATGATGCATAAATGTAAAGCTGAAAAAAGCATAAAAAATATTGTGAAGGGATGTTATAAAATAAAATGATAATAACAATTATATTTGTAATGTTCGCATGTCTGCAGATTGTGGTCCTGCTCCAATTGTAGATGGACTTGCATTATCATAGCCAAGAGGGGGGAAAAACAATTCAAAACTATTACACAATACTTCGATGATCTGAATTTATATACCGTAGTAAAACCGTTTTCGTGGTAGGATAAGATTTCAGCATACTACCATAACGGGGTCACGCTGCCTACATCGCGTTGGTGGGGCTGCCACCTTAGGTATAGCTGACGCGATACAGCGTTTCTACCTCAGCCGCTGGATGCCAGGACAGACGCTGATTGAGCCGCACCTCCTTGGTGGACAGACGCTCGGCACGCACCTCCTCAATCTTGCTGAAGTCAGAAGGACAACAGTGCCTAGGCTGCACTACCAGCTAAGTACGCAACCCTTAGCGCTGGCGGTCTTTGTCATCTTCTGACCTGTGGAGGCATGAGATAGGAACCCGTGAGGACCATAGCTATGATGCGGTGACGCATACTTCATCACATTTGTCGACTGACCATTTTGCAGCCCTCTTTTGGGTGCGAGGTGGAGTACGGCAAAATTAAGAAACGGGAGGAAAAGCTGACAGAGCACAACCTAGTTAAACGAACCACGGTGGCAATCACACAATTAGGGCAAAATTCGTTGCCGGTGTGCTTTCACACTTTTGCAATAATAGATCAAAATTTCACCCTCACGCCCAAACTTTAAGACCTTCGACTTGAATCCTGCCATCAAGGTTTGGACAAGCTTCTCTTCTCAGCAGCTTGTAAGCTTTTGTTCACTACAACTAGAATTGTGAACCAATTTTGATTCTCCTCCCATTTTCTGACAATCAGCCTTCATTGTTGCCCAAAATTTCTCGATCGATCAGACCTCTGAACAGTTCGGAGGATTTATGTCTCGAGGTACCACAATGACAATTTAACGTTTGACGTTGAAATTTTTAGTTAACATTTAATCATTATGAATCAAGCTCTTTATCATCTCGGCGAGTGTTTCTTCTGAGCTTTGAAGGACCCTAGTCTTCATTTACCGTTGACTCAGTCACATCCACTCCTTTGGCGTATCATCTCTCCCCGACGATGTTGGACCTTTGTTCGGGTCTGACTGGCTTGATGTGCCGCAAGGGTTCAGTAGGGATTATTTGTCAAGACCCGAAGCTAAGAGTCATTCCACAGTTCCAGAACATCGCAATTGTAGATATACTATTCTTTGTTTGTACGGTATAGTTTTTTTTGAGTTCTTTTTTTATCGAGATTTTCAGCCCTGGGCTGGTTTATCTCTCTCGTCGTAGTTACTCAAATTTTTTTTGGGTATTTTTTCGTAATTTTCCCGGGGGTGAGATTAGAACTCGTGACTTTTGGCGTGAGAGGTATGGATGTTAACCACTACACCGGGGTCGCTCCCTTTGTACGGTTTATAATTTCAGATCATTCAAGAAATTCCCAAGTATTGTAAACAATTTTAAATATTTTTTTTCTCGTGGTTATGCTACATTGTCTAAGGTTCGTGGTGGACGAGCGAGCCAGTCTACTATTGCATCAGGAACAAAATCTGTAAACATGTAAATACAATTTAAATTGTTATTATCATTTTATATTATAACATCCCTTCCCTATATAATCTGTGCTATTTTTATTGTCATTTTCAGCTTCGCATTTATGCGTTCATGTCAATTGTACCCCACCTAACCTAAGTTATAATATGTATTTTTGAGAAAGGATCATATACGAATCACCAAGAAATATATAATTTATAATCATTCATTTCCTATTTCACAGATATAAAGAATCATATATTTGTCCAGACTAACAAGAGTTATCGGAAAATTCATTTTTTTCGCAGTTTTATTAAGTTTCCGTTTTTGGCATTGTTCATACTCATATGAAATTTATTTCGCTTTTTTGTTAGCTGTTTTCAGTTTTTCCAAGACTATTAGAATATTAATTTTTTAATTTCAATAACAAAACAGTGGAAGTTAGATATATATTGTACATACGCTTATTGTGTTCTTTGACTTTAATTGTGAAAACAAATTTTTGTCTTAGTAGTTCTTAATCCGATAGACGCTGCAATAGCGCAAGTCTTTCGATGAGCGGATGACAAGCTAAGTTGGCTGATATATAGTCTACTATAATTCACTTGGATTGCTTGCATTATTATTTTACATTATAACGTCAGTTTATTATTTTATGTTATGAATTAAATGATGTGATATTATTGCAGTTAAATTCATTTCATTAAAATCTCTATAGTACCTATGAGACTCACTACAAAAAGTTATTGCGATGCATGGAAACGGAACAGCACTTCAATTTAGGTTTACTATTCTTTATATGCTATATAATTTCAGATCATCCATGGATATCCCAAGTTTTGTAAAATAGTTTTAAATCACTTTTTTTTTCTCGAAGCCGTATTGTCTAAACTTACAGGTTCACAATTCATTTACTATATTTTTTATCATTATAATAATCATTCACTATAGTTTGTATATTACTATATGAAATTGAATATATATTGGGAAGGGAGGGAGCGTCAGGGTATCACTCAAGCTGGAACTGGACAATGGAATGGTATGACAACCGGCGCTCAAGGAGGGAACAAACAGTATCACTTTCTTCATCCTACCGATTCGATTGTTAGTGCTGTTAAATCTACTCCAATAGTTTGGGTTGAGAGTGACGCGCCCTTCTTAACAAGCCATCCTGTAGAAAGCTTAGTAAGCATTGCGAAATGGGTTATTCGATTTGTTGGATCGTATCGCTGGAAGGAGAATCTTTTGTCCCTGCGGGTTTCTCGTAAGTGTCTCTCCATACGGGTCCGCCCTTAATCGTTTTTATTTCTTCATACAGAGTTACTGTGAATACAAACCAAGAACTCAATCTGATCTTGCTATTAAGTGGAGCTGCATACATGACAAGGAATTCGAAGGGATGGTGGCTACCTTACATACATTAGTCATATACATCTCTGACCGACATGTTGGGCTTCCCATTACTCTCACTTTTAGAAACTTGCTGATGACATTCGACACCGTTTGTTGCGTCACCCCAACCGAGTTTGCGATTGTTTTCTGTGAACGATTAGGATTTTCTAACCACTTGTCCAAAATAAGATTTCGCAGCTCGTGTTATTCAGACGCCATTTTCAAATCATCAATTTAAAAGTAAAAAAAATATGCACGTCGGCGTGAAGGTAAAAGGATGCTCTGACAGTTAAACCATACACTGAAAGAATATCTTACGTTGACTCAGACTACTGACGCGATAAAGTTACTAAAAATATTTCCAGACACGCTTCATAATACGGCACTTGGAAGATAAAATAATATCACGTTCTTCTAATTTGTAGGAAATAATAGAGATCATAGTAGACTTTGTTTAGGTTAGACAGTTAGTAACCAATGTTTGTTATAGATTAGACCTCGAGACCTCGTATGAAACGGAACAACAAGTAAAACATCTAAAAGCTACACATTTTCAGAAGTGGGATGATCCTTCGTGTGCCTCCGAATCGGCGAATTGAGGTGGAGAGTCTTTCTGCTGCAAGCAGAAGTTCAAGGCAACTGGACAACAGATCGAACGTTTCGAGAAATTAATGTTGGAGAAATTGGAGACGGAACGCGTACCGAAACCAGAGAAAAGGTTGTTGGTGATCGCGGAGTTAATGATTCTGAAATAAATTTTTCGAGGTGTACCACGGATCATGAAGTGGCAGCTGTTCCTGTTCGTCGTGCTCCAATTCTTTGCATACCGAGGATATTCGCAGCTAGGTATCAGACTTTTATCCAGCAAAAACTACGGTTAATAAATGGCTACGAAAAATCGAAATTCTGAAAGAAATGTACGGCTGGGAGAACAGAGCAGTTTTCCATTATGCTACGGTTAGACTGGGACCAGTGCCAAAGATCTGGTTTGAAGGCGTTGAAGAATTCATTTGCGGCTGGACTGATTTCAAGCAGCAGAATATTCGTGCATTTCCATCGAGGTTTGATGAAGCTGATGTTCATAGTTCTTTGGCCAAAAGGATGAAATTACCAGAAGAAACGTACGAAAATTTTGTTCACGACGTCGTATCGAAGGCAAGATTGGCGAATTTCAGTGAAGCGGCAACGATCAAATACATTATCAACGGTATCTCGAATCCACAATTGCAAATGGTGCTAAGTACTGCAGGACGCGACTCGATAGAGAAGGTACTGAATGCCATTTTTCGGTACAAGAATCCATTGGAAATGAGGGAGTTCAGTTTCATGTGGATCATTGAGATTTTTGCATGATCAAATGCGTGTGAGAATCTCGAATTGCTTCAATTGCGGACAACGTGGCCATATTGCGAGAAAGTGCAACATCTTCAAGAGAGAAGACCGGCAATTTGAAACAAATGTTGGTGCAAGAAATGAAGTTTGGCGGGGCGAAGGGCGTATAGGAAGACGTGAAAGTACCAGTCAAGATCAGCTGTTTCAAACAACTTTGGGACCAAGAAATGAAGTCTTGCGGAATCAAGACCGTATCAATCGACGAGGAAATACCATTCAAGGTTTGGACGTTACCCAAACCGAGATGTTGGCGGCAGATAATGAAGAGCAATCTCGAGGTAGAGTAGATTTTAGAGGTAGGGTCAGTATAGAAAATGTTTGTTTTAGTTGTCTCGTTAGGTTCACTAATTTTTATACTGAATGTGATACTTTATTTAACACGAGTAGCCCAATTTTTTTAATACGAAGTAACATTATTCCATGTTCAATTCAAATTTCAAAAGATTTCAAGTTAACATTTTCAGGATTGAATAATTCAAAAATCAATATTTTAGGAGTTTTTGATACGGAAAGTGTCATTAAATTTTATTTATACATTGCAGTTTAAAATAGTACCTGATTCAACAATGCAACCGATGTGTATTCTGGGATCATATTTCGTCAAAAGGAATAACTTGTTAGCTGAATACGACGGGAGAACGATAAATTTTGGAATGAAGAATGCTAGAATTTTGAATCCTTTGAATGTGCTTGCAAAAGAAGAAAAGTTTTGTCCAGATGTATACGGTATTGAGGTGAGCAGAGACACTTTCATTTGTGATGATAAACTGTATGTATTAGTCAAATTAAATCTCTTTATAAAAATGTTTATGAAAACGGTAGTAGACCTTTAAAAGCCAAAAACACGTACATTATGAAAATAGAACTGAATGACAAAAAACCTTTTCATGTTTAACCTCGTCGGTTATCTCATAGTCAAAAATTGGAAATTGAAACACAAATAGATAAGTTATTAAAAGAAGGAGTAATGAAAGAAAGTAATTCTCCGGATGTAGGTACAATAGGATTTGGAGGCGTTCTTCTGCAAGAACAGTCGGATGGAGTTTTACATCCAGTAATGTATTTTAGTAAAAGAACAGATAGCCACGAATCAAAATTGCACTCATTTGAGCTTGAAACTCTTGCAGTATCCATAGTATAAAACGATTTCATATTTATTTACAAGGAATTAAATTTACCATAGTAACGGATTGCATTGCTGCGAAAGAAACGTTAAATAAGAAAGATATTAATGCAAAAATTACTAGATGGGAATTATTCCTATCTGAATATAATTATGAGATTAGTCACCGAAGTTCACTAAATATGGGGCACGTTGATGCATTATCTCGAATGCCTAATATTTGTACCATAGGAAACGAAAATAATAATTTTGAAAGAGCTTTACTTGCTATTAAAATGTTAGATTCAGAAATTGAAGTCATTAGAAATCGATTAGAAGAGAAGAGACGATAAACATTTCGAATTGAGAGACGGAGTAGTGTATCGAACAAACAAAGATAAACAACTGTTATTTTATGTTCCACAGAACATGATAAATCGGTTAATGAATATGTATCACGATGACTTCGGTCATTTTGGTGTCGAAAAAGTTTATGAATTGGTTTCCAAATCTTATTGGTTTGCTAACATGAAGGAGAAGATTAAAATCTACATTAAAAACTGTTTAAAATACATTGTTTATTCAAAGAAAAATTTCAAAAAAGATGGCTATTTAAAATTAATAGACAAAGGTACAACACCTTTTCATACAATACATATCGACCATTATGGTCCTTTGACGCTCAGAAATTATAATTTTAAATATATTTTTGGACTCGTTGATGCATCCTTGCAAAACTACAACACAAGTGAAGTTATGAAACATTTAAAACATTATTTTAATGCTTATTCAATTCCATTTCAAGTGGTCTCAGATCATGGTAGTTTTTTCACCTCAAATAGCTTTAAAAGAAAGTTGGTAATGAACATGAGGTAAAACATATTTTAAATGCTACAGGTTGTCCTAAGGCAAATGGTCAGGTAGAACGTTTTAATGGAGTGTTGACTCCAGTAGTGGCAAAGTTAATGGATACCAATCCTAAGAGAGGGTTTACTTCAATTTGATTAGATACTGAACATTTTATAAACAATACTTTCTGTAGATCTATAGGAAACACACCTTCTCAAGTACTATTTGGGATGAATAAGAAAGAACATCCAATAGCATAGTTGAAAAAAGTCTTAAATGATAGTGTTGAATATAAAAGAGATTTGACTAAAATAAGAGAAAAAGCAATTGCAATAAATAGAGCAATTCAAATTTACAATAAAAATACGACTCAAAATGTAAAGTTTATACACAGTACAATGAAGGTGATTTGGTTTACATTCCGCATCATGTTATTCCTGGAAGCTCTTCAAAATTACAAGCACAATTCAAAAGTCCATACATTGTAAAAAACAAAACGCTTTCGAATAATCGTTATGTTGTGAGTGGCATTGACGGGTTCCAGCTAACACGTTTACCTTTTACGGGTATTTTTGATCCGGTAAACATGAAATTATGGGAAACGAAATCTGATTTATCATGATGCACATCGAGGGCGATGTGATTGTCAGGATGGCCGAGCTGTAGGAAATATTAGAGATCATAGTAGACTTTGTTTAGGTTAGACAGTTAGTAACCAATGATTGTTATAGATTAGACCTCGAGACTTCGAATAAAGCGGAAGTGACTAGTAAAACCTCTACAAGCTACAAATTCAACATCATAAATAAAATTGAATGTTGGATTTCTGCCGAAATCGATGCAGCAAAAAACATTTCCAAAGCATTTTTCCGTATTGCCAAAAAGCTAGAAGGATGACAAAAAAATTAGAGTTTCCCATAGTAATATCCATACAAACTTTAAAGGACCAGGGCAGATTGATTTCGCATTCATTTAAGGTTAAAGTTAGGGGAGAAGTGTCAGGACCGGATTTGAAATCGATTGAGTGAAGTGGAGCTGGATCGATACTTGGAACCACCCCGTTAGTCATTGATTAAGACTGTCATATGGTTCAAAAATATTCAGATGCTGAATTTTGGATGTAACAGAGAAGTGCAGTGACGAAAAACAAAACACACACAAAATTTACAAACCCATTACTCACAAAAATGATGAATTTAAACAGACGCGTATAATTTCGCCTCATTCATTTACAAGCCAAAGCAAGCGTAAACAACGAAATTGTTTGCAATCTTTCATACAGATCTGAATTAGACATTATCTGGCCTGAATTCACTTGAAATGTGCCATGAACTTATACCACATCTGTATATGTGCATCAAATTACAGTAGACGCTTTCGATTTGCGAATTTTTTGCTCAATCGGTCATGACCGAACAATGTTCGGGCATATGGTTTGATTTGGCAATCAGTATACCTTGTGATCAAAAAGTTCCGGTAATTTAAAAAAAAACGCATTTATTTCAATTTTTAATTGATATCTTTATTATCGCCTTCAAAGTACTCGCCATTAGAGGCAACACACATATGCCAGCGCTTTATCCAATCATCCATACATTTTTTATAGGCCGATGAATGTATGGCTTTCAGTTCTTCCAGCGAATTCTTTTTTATCGCATCAATCGATTCAAAACGCCTACCTCTGAGCGGAATTTTCAGTTTTGGGAAGAGAAAGAAGTCGCACGGGGCAAGGTCTGGTGAATATGGTGCTTGTTTGATGGTATTGGTGGAGTTCTTGGCCAAAAATTCACAAATAGTGAGCGCGGTGTGTGATGGAGCGTTATCGTGGTGTAAAATCCACGAATTATTGCGCCACAATTCTGGCCTCTTCTTTCGAATTGCCTCACGCAAACGTCTCATAACTTGTAAATAATACTCTTTGTTAACCGTTCGACCTTCTGGAAGGAATTCAGAATGGACGACACCGCGAAAATCAAAGAAAACGGTCAGTAAAACTTTAATTTTGGAGCGACTTTGTCGTGATTTTTTTGGTTTCGGCTCATCTTCGGCGCGCCATTCGGACGATTGTTGACTTGTGAGCATATCAAATTCATATACCCACGTTTCATCACCAGTTATGATGCGTTCCATGAATGTGGGATCGCTATCTGCGTTCGCAATCATCTGTTTAGCGACCTCAACTCGATGCTGTTTTTGCAAAAAATTCAGCTCTTTTGGAACAAGTCGTGCTTCAATGCGTTTCATGCCCAGAATTTCCGTCAAAATGTGTTCGGTCGATCCAAATGAGATATCAAGGAGTGCAGCTATCTCCCGAATGCTAATTGAGCGGTTTTCCATAACTAAATTCTTCACGGAAGCGATGTTTTCATCGGTAGTTGAGGTCGATGGTCGTCCAGAACGCGGCATGTCACTCACGCTTTCACGGCCTTCTTTAAAGTCTTTGTGCCAAACAAATGTACGATTTTGTGACATAGAGTCCTCACCAAAGGCTTTTTGCAACATTCTGAGCGTTTCCGCTGCAGAAAATCCGTTTGCAACACAAAATTTCACACAAACGCGTTGTTCCAATTTTTTATCCATGGTAAAAATCGCCGAGCGTCTATTTTTCGACTAACAAAAGCAGTTGTCAAAACAAAACTAATGGATAATTTGCTCTCACACTTTGACAGAATATCAGAACTAGTGTTGCCATCTTACACTAAAAAGATTTTACCGAAAAAATAAAGGCGGCCTTTTTAAATTGAAAATTACCGGAACTTTTTGATCACAAGGTATAACCCTAAAATTTTCAAATTCTCTGCTTTCAAATAAGAGCAGGTTCAAGATTCAGCTTTAAAGCTACTCAATTATTGATGATGGCTGGCTGAATTCCAACGAATTGTGTTAAGCTTAATATGCATCATTGCTTTATTAAATATATAATCTAAGGTTCCACGAAGCTGAAACAATCGCCCTCTTTTCTTTCGTTATGAATATTAATTAATCTCGCTAATTGGTAACACTTTTAAATTTCCATGTGTGTTGTAGGGTAAGCATATCAGTTATCGATCAATTCTAAGAAAAGGCCGGTAGCTTTATTTGAGCACAAATCTTTAAAAACAATCATAATTTAATTTCTCAGTTGTAAAAAAAATTGCATTTTAAGATAGGGCCATCATTTGCTCATCTACCTTAGTTGGAAATACCACCGCGGATTGACATTTAAAACCGCCCCTCTAAGTATGATCTGTAAAAAGGTTGGTTAAAGTCGCGTTCAGCAACTCTAGTGTCGACAACAAAGTAAGCTGAAATTTTTGATCGGTATTCAAACCGATAATTATACCGATTGGGTCTTACCAAGATGAATCGTTTCTTCTAGCAAAGACTGAATGCATTGGAAAATGCCTACGTGACATTGATCTTGTATGAATCAAGTGGGTCATTTGAATTTCCAGTGAAAACGATTTTGATCTCTTGATTGTACCACTACACTGTTACTTCAACAGATCATTTCATATAGTGTTCAATCAACGCAGATCAACGTCAATGCACTATGAAGTGATTTAATAAGAGGCAGCAGTCCAGCACCAGCTGGCCCTTTGAGAACGCTGAGTCATCGTTCGATTAAATTGAAGAAGGCAGGTATCATGTTATCAACGTTGTCACGTTATCTTAGTATCATTCGGTTATCATATCGAGTGCCTATATCGAATATGATAAAATAATTGACCAAATACTAAACGGGCAACCAAACATACAGCATTTCTCTGGAAAGAGTTACCCAAAAATTCCAATGACTTTAGATCGAATCTTGTTGCATCATACCCTTTCAGAAGGTAATGTTTTTTCCGCTTGTGTGAAATTCTGAAAAAAAAAACATTCCCGGCATCCTGCATAGCAAAGTTGGTGTACACCGTTCATTTATGCATATTAATGAGCATGTGAGCTATTTCTACTAGAGCATGCTAAAAACCACGTTCGCTCACCTCAGGTCACAACACTGTGCTAGTGTCTGATGCAACTATTGGATTGACTTTCATGATGAATTTGTAGACGTTAAAAAAATTGCTTCAATGTCAGCATACCTTTATGGTCAGTCGGTAGACGACTGGGTTTCTTGATGACGTAAAAGTTTGGAGGATTTTCTTCCTGCCCTCAATTTATTTGCTTTGATGTCTGGCGTCGTATTCTATTAAATTAAAATTGTTGCTGATATCGAACGGGTAAACAGAAATAAAACCTGACTCGTGTCTCGTCAACATTTGTGATGACCATACTTTTTCCGGCGGTATGCGACGTTTCATAAGGTGATGTTGCATTTTTATGCTGACTAAACGGAAGTGAATCATGCCATCATCAGCTAGTGTTATCATAGACCAGTTAAAAATGTGACCAATGAGCGATAGCAGAATGTGTCATTGTCTAGAAACCAAATTTTCAATATAATTTCTCAATCTAAATATAGACTGTTCCAGAAGGTATATGCACACTTTCAAAATAACTAAAAAGTTATGTTTTTTTAGTTTTTATAATTTTATTTGGCAAATCATATTTGTGTTTGTGTTTATATGATATTTTACTCTCGTTCAATCAAAATATTTAATCATAGCCAAGACTCCTAACTTTTCCTCGAACATGACCCATTAGCTTCTGCACAGTGGTACTTCCCACCATTTTGACCACTTTTGGTCATTCTTTTTTAAATTTTTGGATGTCGTCCGCTGGTTTTATAAATTTTCGAAGCTTTGCTTTGGTTAAAGCCCAAAAAGTCTCGATTGGCATACGTTTCATCGTCCATTATTATACACCCAGAATTTCTACACAATAACGAATTGTAGAGTTTGCGGGCCCGTGGTCTCACGGACGCGGCCTGTTTTGGGTTCTTTTTGGGTTTTTTTTTTTGCTTCCGGTATGTTTTTAGCCCAAGTCTTTCTTTGGCACGCATGACGTTACTCGACGAGGTCCCTAGTTTTTTCGCAACATCCCGAACGGAAGTCGCTGGTTTTCGCTTGTATGCATCCCTGATCTTTTTATCTATATCCGGACTAACAGGACCGGATTTCCGACCACTCTTCGGCGCATCTTCAAACGTACACTGTTCTCTATATGTTCGAATTGCAGATCGTACCGCTCCGACGCTTACACCCTCTTCCTTGGCCAATTTTCTCAAGGAGAGTCCGCTCACAGTGCACCATTTGTGCACGATACTTTTTCGTTGTTCCGGAGTAAGACCGCGCATTTTGATAGGTAACACAAAACTGAGCACTTTTTTGATGCTATGTCATTCAGAAATGTGCAAACAAAAGGACGCAGCCAAAACATGTTGAAATATTTCAGTATATTCAAAGCGACCGTTGAAATAAGGTGTGCTTATACTTTCTGGAACAGTCGTTAGACTAGGACTGCATTTGTTCTTATTATTTGTTGGTCATATTCATTTGACCTCAGCGCTGCCATAGTTTCAAATGCCATTGTTTGGGTCAAAATTGAGTACACTTAATTCGCGTTGCGTAGTGGATGCGTTCGTAAAAACTTTATCAATTGCCCTGGATAACACCATGATGAACACAAATTAAAAAAAATATTTGAAAGAAAACTGCCTTAGCAGTTTTTGGAATCAAAGAAATTCGCCGTCATCTGAGACACCGGACCTCTAACTGTAAATCTGATTCAAATCCAAAAATGATCTGAAAGACTACAAAATGGGTTTAACCCGCACACTTTATTGCCATGAGATAGCAGCAACTTTAAATTTTCGTGCATAGAATCAGCTCTATATCAAGTTCTTAGTCTAAGGTCTGTACTAACAATAATCCGGACTCCTCAAAACTTAAGTAAAACGCAAATTTTGCATTATGTTTCAATTGTGGTTGCTTATTTCGGATTCATGCGATATGGTTTAACAATTCACGAAGTCAAAACATAGTTATTCGGTATGTGCTTTGCGTTTAACTCCATTAATTATGGTTTTTACAGACTCTTCAGATACCGTGGAGGCCGTCTTTGTCCAAGTTTGTTGGAAGTTCAGAGACTTTTTTCATTAGGGCGAGTCTGACATTGAGAGACTCTCTTTGATTACTTTCTAAAGTCTTAAAGTTTGGTTCTAAAGTTTTTAAAATTTGGTTTTCCTGCGAGTACTTCTCACAATGTTTCAATTTGTTTTTTACTTTCGAAATTCGTTTAACAAAAGTTAGGAAGAGGTAAGTGGGACAAAAGCGGATTTGAAGAACCGCCAGAAGGATGTGTAGGTGAAACAAATATTACGGAGAAGGTCAAGTCTTTCGAAATGTACTGTTCCTTGTAAAATTAAAATGTTGGCATCTTTAGGGTATGATTTATTCAAGGTAAAGACTGTGCTCCACAATGATTAGGAAAATGTGACGGCAAAAACTTGTGCTTGTCAGGTGTAGCGCTAATATCTTACGAAATTTTGCCGCATTGTAATGGACGACGAAGTTTATGTCCTAGAAGACTTAAAACAGCTTCCTTGTATGTCTTTCTACACTGTCATGCAAAGTAATGCAACAAAAATGAAAAAAAAAAAACAAAAACCGGTACGGAAAATAAGGAAGTCTACTGTGAAGAATACCTGCAAAAACTATTGTTACCATTCCTACGCAGCCAAGATGCACCCTCGCTGTTCTGACTTGATTCGGTCCTGTCATTACGTCAAGAAGGTTTTGGAATGGTATGCAGCGAATCGGGTCCATGTTGCAGTTAAGAAAGCGATTCTACCTAACTACCCATCATGATATTGGGCTCTCATGAAAAGAGAGCTCTTCAAGTACGAACAACGTGCAACACCAAATCTAAAATCTTAGACAAAAACGGCTAAACCGGCTGCAGAGAAGTTTGAACTGACCCTAATGACTGGAATAAACTCAAACGTTCGTTTTTGTTTATTATCAAAATTGCATAAATATAGGATTAGAAAATAAATCTAAGTAAACTGTTTTCCATATTTCTAAGTTTATGTGTCCAGATTTTGTCGCGAACAAGCCGTATTACATGTTTGTCCCAAATATTGTTGTTTTTGTCGGCAATTACAGCTGATCTAGAAATAACACACATACTCAATCTCGTACCCAATTGACCTACCTAACTGGGCACACGTTTTGATAGGTGTTGATTCATTGTAAATGAATGTTATAATGTGTCAGCCAGTTCTTACAACGAAGAGATTAAATTCGCTTAATTTATATAGACATGTTTGGTTTCAATGACAATTATTGCACAGCCCGACATTAGAGTTGAAAAATTTAATGTTCCTCAGAATCCAATCTAGGAAATTCAACCTTATAAAATAAAAAAAACTGTGCTAGACTAGATCGGAAGTGACTTCAATATTACTCAACCAACGCAAAGTGAGAATAGAAGGCTCTATTCATATTTGCTCTTTTGTTTTTAAAAAATCCTTAAAATGCAAGAAATCGCAATTTTGACTCCAAACTCATACTTTGTCTGATATTTTAAAAACTTTTGAAAAGCCTGACATGGAAAATCTTTTGGTTAATCATGCTATGTTGCACGATGTTATTCAAATGCCAGAGTTCCCAATGTTGCATGTCATGTGGCATTTGTGTGAATAGAAGGCTCTATTCATATTTGCTCTTTTGTTTTTAAAAAATCCTTAAAATGCAAGAAATCGCAATTTTGACTCCAAGCTCATACTTTGTCTGATATTTTAAAAACTTTTGAAAAGCCTGACATGGAAAATCTTTTGGTTAATCATGCTATGTTGCACGATGTTATTCAAATGCCAGAGTTCCCAATGTTGCATGTCATGTGGCATTTGTGTGGAAAGATACGTTGACAGATTTGTGGATACGACAAATAAATATGCGACTGCGCGAAGAAGCCTTCAGGTAACTAAAATGACAAGCAAATTTAAAGATCATCTCATTATACAACAGTTGATGAAGGTATGTTATCCTTTTGGTGACTTGCAAAGTTAAAATAAGGTCAGATAAGATTGCTTATTCGTACAGCAACTGCTGAAGCAATGGATTAGCTCAGCTTACTACTTCAATTTGATTTATTACGTCATATCATTTTGACATATGTACAATCAAACCTTTCTACGTGTACGTTTTATCGACGATCAAGCCAGTCAAGTTTTATTTCGGGTCATTTACCTGGGTAATCCAAACGTACCTAAGATCTATAGGGTTAAAGCGTTATTGCCAAATATTCAGCTCAGTTCGTGCTTTCATTCAACGCACTCATTTTGATTGACTCCCAGACACAAGCAGACATAACACTCAAAAGTTAATCATCGATTATTAAACGGAAAATTTGAATATTTGTCAGTTGGTGTCACTTCCACTTACGGCACGCATGGTAGTTTACCTTTTGTTTGATGTTTAAACACAACTGCTACCTGTCCCGTTAATCGTTCATCACAATATGCTCAATAGACGGTGACAGTGTTATCACATCGTTGATTTACACTGCGAAATGTGATATGTGTTATGTTTGTTTGTCTGTGTTGTACCAATGACTCTTCAATTCTCTACACAGGCTATCATAAGAGCTGGTTTAACGTTCACGTAAGAAACATATCATACCTGCCTAAAGCTTGGCACCTGAATAGGCTGCAAAAAAAGTGATACAGAAAATACCGAAAACATTTATATATAACATATTATGTTGACACAAATGAAAAAAAAAGGAGTTTTAATTACATCTATTAGATTATGTCTTGAAAGGGCGAAATACAATGCTATTACCCTACTATGGCACCCCAAAGTCTGATGTCTCATGAAACCGATCTTAACATCAACGGAACAGGTTTAAAGCCTAGAGACATGTGCGGTGTGACTCATGACGCATTTTGCCACACTCTCTTTTGAATGCTGCCAGAGTGAACAAGTTTAACCCATTGAAATCCATTGACGCCGTTCAAACTTGATTCAATGTCATTTTGTATTACCGATTGCTTCGCATGAGTTCAATCCTATTCGGTTTCAGAACGGAATGGGTTGAAGCCGGCAAACCGCTTAGGAAATTAAGCTGGACATGCATGCAAGATATAAGTACCGGTTTTAAAACCACTAAGTCATGTGCAGAGCATCAAGTTGTGCGGTCGGAACGATGATCGAGTGGAAACTTGATGCCCGAACATTTCTATTCTGACTTTCTGACACTAACTGGACGTAGGACTGAAAATCAAAACGATTTTCACTATCATCTCTAAATTTACTATTACACCAATGTTAATTTTAACGACGTACGTAACGTGCCCAAGATGCACGATTCGATTTGTTGGGCGTACAAGAAACTTTAGTGCAAATGAAGTGATTTGTGTTGCTTATGGCATCACTCATTACGCCGGAATCCATCGGGATCCATGGGATTTTGATGGTATTTTTTTGTTCGATGAATACATCAAACTATAATCAAACTTCTCAATATGATAAAAATACTTAAGCTGTGCACTTAATAGGTTTCTAGTTAAAGTTATTTCAAATATACACATAGAATTGATGCAATATTTTGAAATTCTGAAAATTTTCAAATTAGGTCCTTACAACCCTCTCATGAACTAATTTCGTTTAAAATGACTGCACAGAACTAGTTTAAGATTTGTGCGCGAAGTACTAAGGTTAACCTAGGTTGGCTGATTTTTCTGGTATATTTTAAATTTATGATAAATCGTAATGTACCTGCCTGTTATTTCCTTTTTTTTTTAATTTACAAACAGAATCGTCAAAACTTCTTCCAAATATATGTTAACAAAGTTATATTTTTAGCTGTCAGGTACATTGGTAAACCTCCCTGTGTTTCATACATGCCAAACCAGTATATTCTTTAAAAAAAAAATCCCAAAAGAAAGAAAATAGCTGAGCTTGGCACATCCTTTTTTTTTTTTGTTTCACAATGTGGCGACCCAAACCAATTGCTCACCACTGATGTGTAACCGGACACCAAGTAGGCACCAGGTGAGCTTCCCTCAGCTGGGTTGTTCTCGGTGACATCACTCGAAACGTCCTCCTTTAATAAGTACTAAGTGGCTTCTCAGAGAGAAAATACTCTCTGAGAGGTAATAAATTATCAATTAGTAGGGTACAGTTAAGGAAACAAAATACAGGAATTCTGACTGTACCATCGGAAGAGAGCAGTTTGGTCAGTACTAATTGTGGGTAGAAGTTTATTCCCGAGTGAAAGGAAACCCCCATTTTCGGACTGGTGGCCGACAATGTAAAATTGTGCTCCTGGAACCATTTTGCAGACCGGCTTAACATACGTTTCGTCATCTATAAAAAAGTACACTTTCTTTTTGCTCAAATTCTAATAGTACAACATACGAGCTCCGATTTTTACGGGATTTGCATGTAATTTACTACGCTTGGGACATTTCTGCTTTTTGTAGATCTTGAGGAAGCTACGTGTCTCAGCGCACTGAATTATTCGATTGATGTTCCTTTTTTTTGCACAATCTCTAATCGACAACTCCTTTTTTTTTTTTTTTAAACTGCACACAAACCTTTTTGTTCAAATTTGGTTAAGATGAATCAGGTTTTCGGCTACGATCGGGTAGTTCAGCAGCGTTAAAGCGTATTTTGAACCGCATGAACGCTAACTATTTAATACTTCGTAAGTTTTCCTCATTGATAATCCAGATTATGTACAGTTGTTGGTCGCAATCGCTCGGAGTGGTACATTTTTCTTCTGTCTACCATTTCATTGTTGCACTTGTGTGAATAATTATAATTTCACCTGCGTGATTCATTTGTTTATCATGCTGAGACCAAGCGTAAAATGAACACTCAAATTAAGTCAAAGTCTTTTTTGCAAAGCAGCTTGAAGGCGTATCCACAGAAAAAAAGTATGCGGCCTTAGGACAATTGTTTCAGTTTTATTTCTTACTAACAATAGTGAGACGACTCGTTCGTTTAGTATGAGCTTGACTCATTTGTCTGGAGCACTTTTTAGAAGGTGAACTTCTAAATATGATGAAACTGGTAGGTCATGTTTCTTTACTACATTTTTTATGCCTACTTAGAGGCGATTCATAAACCACGTAGACTTTTCTGAGAGTAGGGGAGGGGGGGGGGGGGGGGGGGGGTCTGACCAAAGTGTACGTTCCATACAAAATTTCAAAAAAATGTTTGGAGAAAAGCTTACGAGGAATGGTGGGGGGGGGGGGGGTGTTTCAAAAATGAGTCTACGTGGCTTATGAACAGGCTCTCCGGTCACTTCCCGAACTATAGACTGTTCCAGAAAGTATAAGCACACTTTCAAAATAACAAAAAAGTTATGTTTTTTTTAGTTTTAATAATTTTATATGGCAAAGCGTATTTGTATTTGTGTTTTATATGATATTTTACTTTCGTTTAATCAAAATATTTAATCATAGCCAAGACTCCTAACTTTTCCTCGAACATGACCCATCAGCTTCTGCACAGTGGTACCTCCCACCATTTTGACCACTTTTGGCCAAACATTTTTAAATTTTTGTATGTCGTCCGCTGGTTTTATGAATTTTCCAAGCTTTGTTTTGGTTAAAGCCCAAAAAGTCTCGATTGGCCGTGCCTCCGGGCAGTTCATGTCTTTCGGCACGAAACATACATTTTGACTTTTGTACCATTCGTAATGACATGACGCGTAATGACATGACGCCAAATCAGGCCAAAACACTACTTGACCTTGGTGCTGCCTGATCATCGGCAATAATCGCTTCTGGAGACATTCCTTAACGTATTTCTGAGTGTTCATCGTCTCCGTTGTGATGTACGGACTAGATGTTTTACCACACTCGCATATTGCCTGCCAAACCATAACCTTCTTACCGAATTTTTCGGTAAAAATTGCCTTCTCCGTTTTGGGGATGTCTTTGTCTTCGCTTACAGTATAGAATTGTGGTCCGGGAAGCGTTTTGTAATCTAGTTCCACATACGTTTCATCGTTTATTACACACCCAGAATTTCTTCACAATAACGAATCGTAGAGTTGCGGGCCCGTGGTCTCACGGACGTGGCCTGTTTTGGGTTCCTTTTGGGTTTTTTCTGCTTCCGGTATGTTTTTAGCCCCTAAGGGGTCCTCCCTTAGCTCAGTCGGTAAAGGCGCAGCTACAAAGCAATACCATGCTGGAGGTGGCTGGGTTCGATTCCCGGTCTGGTCTAGGAATTTTTCGTAGAGAAAAAATTCTCGACTCCCTGGGCATATAGCGTATGATTGTACTTGCCACACAATCATACTAATGCAAAAATGGTACCTGGCATCGAAAGCTCTCAATTAATAACTGTGGAAGTGCATTTAGAACACTGAGTTGAGAGCAAGCAATAAGCTAATTGTGAAAGCAATAAGCTTGAAATGCTGAAGAAGAAGAAAAGAGGTTTTTAGCCCAAGTCTTTCTTTAGCACGCATGACGTTACTCGACGAGGTCCCTAGTTTTTTCGCAACATCCCGAACGGAAGTCACTGGTTTTCGCTTGTATGCATCCCTGATCTTTTTATCGATATCCGGACTAACAGGACCGGATTTCCGACCACTCTTCGGCGCATCTTCAAACGTACACTGTTCTCTATATGTTCGAATCGCAGATCGTACCGCTCCGACGCTTACACCCTCTTTCTTGGCCAATTTTCTCAAGGAGAGTCCGCTCACAGTGCACCATTTGTGCACGATACTTTTTCGTTGTTCCGGAGTAAGACCGCGCATTTTGATAGGTAACACAAAACTGGGCACTTTTTGATGCTATGTTATTCAGAAATGTGCAAACAAAAGGACGCAGCCAAAACGTGTTGAAATATTTCAGTATATTCAAAGTGACCGTTAAAATAAGGTGTGCTTATACTTTCTGGAACAGTCGTTATTCTTGGTACACCTTTCATCAACTATTGCACGAAACTTGTTTCCACTTATTTGGTTGCTAAATTCCATTCCGCATAAATCTCTTTGGGTCAATTGTAGTTCCAAATATTTCTTCAGTATGTGCTTCACAATTGGTCAATTCTTTAATTGACCGTAGTTCCAAACTTATTGGGAACCACTGTAACACCGTTTCATCTGTACCACTGTTAAGTGGAATTTGATTATTTGCAGCTTACCAAGGCCGGCCAGAATAGGCATTCCATCGCATGCTGCTTCAGAAAAGGCAATAAATTTTCGCTTCCATAGGCACTTCTCCTGGTGAATTTGCTGGTTCATGGTCCCAAAAGTAGTGAATGATTCGCTCTTCAGCCCACAATTGTAGATGGCTTCCCAGACAAGAATTTGTTTGGAGAATTTCGACTACTTTTTGATTTTGCATTCTTTCGGGGCATTTTTCTGGCCACCAGGCAGAAAGTTTTGGGCCAAAAGGGAAGTCTGTTCACTCTTGTTCGTGAGAGTGAAAACATGTGAAAAAAGATTTTACACCGCATTCGAAAACTGTTTTCGAAAGGAGTAGTTTCTTTAAAAAAAAAAAAAAAATGGCCTTTCTGAGTTTGGCACATTCGTTTCTTTCTTTACAGTGTAAAATTGTGTCCCTGGAGACATTTTGGACACACTTAATTTTTTTTGCCGAGAATCCAACTGCCACATATTTCGGTATTTCAGTTAACTGAGACTCAGCGAATAAATAACTGAGATTCAGCTAACAATTGAAAATTTTGCCGAAAATCAGCTAACAAACAAAAATTTGACAGAAATATCAGCAAAAGTAACTGCCGAGTTGATCGGCTGTTGGAAATTTTGCCGAAGTAAATTAAGTAGTTCAGCTTAACATACGTTTCGTCATCGATAATAAAGCACATTTTCTTTTTGACCAAATTTTCATAGTACAACTCACGATCTCTGATTTTCACGGGATTTCTCGTAGCTTGCATTTGGGACATTTTTTCTTTTTGTAGGTTTTGAGAGACAAATTTCCGAAAACATTATCTCGGCCGTTACATTGCCTCAAAATTTCGCTTTCGGTCCGGCACAACTTTGGCCTATAACCTAAGCAGATTGCGAAACATTTGCCTTTTTTACCTCGATGCCACCCATAATGCCCTTTTGTCATGAGATCCAAGCTAAGAAACTTTTCGTTGTCTGCTATAATTGTTAACGTACATTGCACATTTCCGATTTCTATACGATCTGTCATTTTTCATCCTACTTCGCTGCAAGCTAAATCGGATAACGTCGTAAGGCTTTTCAAAACGGATTTGTTATTGTAGCATAAATTGCAAACGATGATAAATCATTGCGTATCAGGAAACAATGAAATTCGCACGCATATGGAAACGGATGATCCCTCCAAAAGGCACGTATAAACCATATTTTTGCAATCTATACGATTGGTTTGCTTGCATATGTGTTTGAATATCACGAAAACAACTTTCAACATACGTGCATTTTGGCTGTTTGCGTATGAATCCTACATGAGACGTTATTCAAATTCGGTTAACGTCAAAGAACGTAAACAATGGTTTCATGTAAAACTATGTGTCCGATTCAATTAAAATTAAAGAACATATTTGTTTTTGTAGTCAAAGGAACATTTCTGAGTAATTATTATATTTTATGTCTTGTTATAAGTGACAATACTCGAATTGAGCCACCGAGGATGAGCTTGAAATTAAGAAAACACTTTTAGGCTTCATTTATGTGAATTCTCATTTTCTAGATGTGATGTTCTTTAGTTTGAAGTGATTAGTACTAGAGTTCCGATGAACGGTCAGTATCGGAGTCATCGAATGTTTTCTTTGCAATAAATCCGGTTTTGACTGAAAGGGGCGCGCCTTTGAAGAATGCTGTTGCTGCTGATGATGAAGATGATGGTCCCGCCACACAACCCTACAACATTTTGAGCTGGACTATGTATCTCTCAGATAATTTAATATTGAGTAACAATTTAATCAGATTTACGAACAAAATCAAAAACGATGAAATCCTTGTCGTTTTCCATCACTCATCATTAATTATAAATAAATTTTGTGAGCATAGCCTAGTGATTAAAAAGACCGACACAATCCAGGACATTGCCAGTAATTAAAAGATCGCGAAGTTCAAAATGTTGCCCGTAGAACAAACCGCATCTACAAGACATTTCTGACATTCAACAAGACGACTCCGAGGAATCCCTTAAACAGCTCAAATTTATTTAAAAAAAAAATACAATCAATAATACCTTTAAACACACGCAGCTCAAAGTTTTGTAGACTACACAAAAGAGATACAACTTTAATTACATTGGAAAATAAAAATATATAAATCCATCTTCATCGATGCCAAAAGTATACTTTGTTTGTGCTCCATGACAATTACTAAGCGTTTGACTGTAAACCATATCCGATGTTATAATTTCGTCAAGATACAAAATTAGTCAATAGTGAAAAGTTAACAGAGTATTACTAGCAATAGTTATATCGTATTTCAATCGGTGGAGAATACCATACTTCTAGGATATTTTCTTGATGACATCGTCAATGTGAGAGTCAAATTTTAATCTTTCATTAATAATCACACCAAGATATTTAATTTCATGCACGCGATCAATTGTCTCATCATTTAACTTAATAGAGGCGTCTTTAATTATTCGATTCCACGAAATTACCATGCATTTAGTATTACTTATGTTCAATTTTTACTGTATGTATTTCAAACTTCTACTTAAAGAACGTAAAACTGCATTCAAATGTGAAACGGTCTCATCAAGGCTTATACCGGGTTGAAAAAGATTAATATCACAAAACCGCTGGACTTGTCGCAAGTCATTAATGTATAGAATGAATAAAAATCGGCCCTAATACACTCCCTTGTGGTACGCCAAAGCTAGAAGATTCATTTAAAGCAGTCCATTGAGCTCATTCAGACAAATAGCTTTCAAACCATCTACAGGGTATAGACAAAATGATCGGGACAAGCAAATTTTTGATAAACTTTGCAGTGCTCTAACTTCATGAAATATTATCCGATTTGATTTTACTAAGAAGGATTCGCCTGAAAAATTAATGTAGTTTTATATCTCGGTAACATAATTCGCCAAGGCTCCCGGACACTGGAGTGGTTCCGGGTTTCCGGAGAGGCTATCTCACATGTTGAATTTGCGATGAAATTTTGTACAAGATGCCGTTTTCCAACATTTTTTTTTAGTAAACACACGTAAAGACAAAATATTTTCCAAGCGAATGAAATGTCCATTACAGGAAATGGCCTTAAATTGACCGAGATATGGTCATTTCCGTGAAACAGGTTCTGATAAAGGGTCCTGGATGCGGTTAACTCATTATTTTACTCAAAATATGCCATGTGGCAGCTCTTTCTTCTTGGGTTTTCATCACAAACCATATTATAAACTTAAAGTGGAACCTTGACCATATTGGCCACTCCCGGAACCACCGGAACTTCCCCGGGGGAAGCTGTAGGCATTTAGGCATTTATCCCAAAACATGCCGTGGGGCAGCTCTATCTTCATAATTTTTCATAAATATGATATTGATAAACTAAAGTTTTACTTTAGTTACTAAGTAGTTTTATATCTCGGAAGGCCATTGAATACATTGGACACTCTCGGAACCACCGAAACGTCCCGGAGGTACCTGTAGTAGAGGCCATTTACGATTTTAGCTCTATCTTCATGATTTTTTATAATTATGATTTTGATAGAATTAAGAAAGCCATTGGCTACATTGGCCACTCCCGGAACAATTTTGGGGGAACCTGTAGTAAGGATCAATTACGATTTTACCACAAAGTATGGCTAGCCTGATCCAGCTTCCTGGTACCTCTGAGGATCTATTTATTAAGCTTTGGTTCGGATAAGCAAGCAATAATTCGATTGAGTATAGGGGAGAGTGGGTTTTATATTTTATCCTGGCATGGAGTTGGACCAATTGTCGCCGTAAAAGGAAAATAGAGGCTGAGCACTACATGCCATTGAAGGTTATGGGTCGTGGTTTTTAAATACTAGATTTTAATAAAGATTGCAACATTTTCCATAACTCAATGCTGTTGCTTTGATGCAAATCGATTTTCCTCTGAATATATTCAAAAAGAGTTTGTTTAACGAATTGAAAACTTTTGTTCGCGCATCTTTGTACCAATTCTGAAAGTCGAGTGAGAAACAGAAAATCATTGATAGGTTATAAAATGTGATAGGATTATCAACAGATTTGTTTTAATATAGCAATCAATATACATATCTCCCGGTTTGATTTCGTCAAAAATAAAACTTGGCTTTAAAAAAAAAAGTTTACCAACTCAAATTTAAAAGCAAAGTCATATTTGTGCTCTGGTATTTAAACGTCATAAATATTAAACTACTCGTGGTAATAACAAGTATATTGAAGTGATTCATGCCGCTATTTTTCATTCCATGGACTAACGGTGGTCACAGTAGAAGCAAATCAATCTACCGGCATTTATGTCACAACAGAACTAGATCGCAGTAGTAAACTGTTAAATCATCAGAATACAGAACAAAACAAACCCAAACAAAATGCTTAAGACACCGTGTTGCGTCTAGTACCAGATGATCCGATCACTAAGAAATTTTTCAAATATTATGTATTCTTATCACTACCATTATTATATTATAATCACTCAAACCATGTTAAGTAACCATTGTATTTACATTTACAACTTTCCATTTTTTTGTGAAATCAGAGCAAAGTATTTTCTTAGAGCAAAAAAAGGAATGAATGTCATATTTTATTCCCAGATTCTCGATTCTTCATTAATAGATATAATGGAATGATAGTTTGAAGTGCAGCATGTAATAAGGTTTGTTTTAAGAATGCACAAAAAACCTTAAATAAATTATTTGCATCTCGTTAGGTATAAGACCTTTTCCCTTTCAAAATTTTCACTGAACCATCAACAATCATGTACTGTACATGTTTTTATAGGTATTTTTCCATGTTATCAGTAATCAAATCTTAAATTGTTTATATGAGTATTAAATGTGAATCAATTCGTAGACTAAAGAGTGTCCAAAATTCAAGCTATAACGGTACCTACTTGTAGAAAAAATCGCACCTTACAAATGATCACGAGAAGAAAAGTATGACGTCAAATTCGCTTCAGGGCTGGTACGCTTTGATGGCTTTGATCATAGGTGATGGTAGAAAAAAGAAAAAGTATTCGCTTGAATGTCAATCATCAGTTTCTACGCTCACAAATCGCCTGCTCACTGCTAAAATGGACTATTATTGGGTCAACAGTTTCAGTTGAGTTTGAGACGAGATTTTTTTTTATTGATATAAGTCACAATTTTTTTTTGTAATACATACTTAGAAATTACTATCCTAATCCTATAATAAAATTATATGAGCAATTGTGACCGGACAATTTCTTCAGTTGATAAGGTTTGAATATGCATCTGCTGAATTTATATAGTTATTGGAATAAAAAACTAAGCATACAGACATTTCTTATGTTGTCATCAAGTTTGCAAAACCGATTTTTTCGGTTTTCCTAAATATGATTTTCCCGATGTTTCGCTATTTTTGAATTCTTAGTACAGGGCATTTAAATTCAGTTGTTGGGCGAAATGTCAAACATTATTTGGAGCAACTTTTTTTTTCTAAATTTTAGTGAGAAATTAATACAAATTGGGTGAGTACTGGGGGTAGCACAAGATGATCTATACTGCAATCGAATCTCCATGCATGTTGACCACGATGCAGTGTATTTAACTGCATTTTTATTGACCCCTATTTCAAGAATCACATGATATATGTGGGATTTCACTGTTAAGAGAAGTTAAAAAAACCTCGTGGTATTTTTTTTATTAACTTTTTTATTGGTACTTTTTATGTATTGGCACATAATCGAATGGCTTTTTATGCAATATTTTCATCATGTTTCTGGAGCCAGCCAACCGATTTCAAAACAATTCGTGCAGATGTATGCCTTTGCATAATACCTTCCGTTTGGTAGTAGTTGCATGCAAATTGAGGTTGCCGAGAAATATAAACTAGTTCTTGGAATCTGTGTTTTCGGAAAATGTTTGAGGCATATCTACAAAATGAGTTGAGCGGTTGCAAAGAAATTGCAATCTGTGGTACTATAATATCGTTCATTTGGTGGTTGTGGTGTCCAATTTCTTTATTTGCTTGTCAAGAAATTCGACCGAAATAGTTCTCGGAATCTATGTTTTTCAGAACATATGTTGGCCACATCTGTGGTACCAGTCGACCAATTCTTAACAAACATAAAAACAAATAGTACCAAATCAGTCGTTTGAAGTAAAGTATCGTTAAATAAAAACATTATCAAATTTCATTATATATGATAAATCACATCAAATATAACCGCTCATTACCGAATCAATCAATCATCGTATCAAAAATCGTACAGCATTAGTGACACCTAATTATACTCTTAAGAACTAATTTGCTAACAGTAAAATTAAAAACATCACGAACAACGTTAAAAAGCCTGCAGCATCTGACTTTTTGCGTGACATAATTAATGGACGTTCCCTAAGCGTTTCTGGGTGCTTTCCATGCGCGATATCAAATCAAATTGCACTGTGCTTGCTAGCATGGAATTTGCATTAGCAACGGTCACAGATATGTGCTCGTTAAATCTTAGTTTGCTGTCCAAGATGAGTCCAAGATCCTTTTTGGTCGATGAGTCGACTCGACGAGTAATCAAATTTGACCCGCCAGTGACCACGAGCGAAGGTGACGATTTTGCATTTGCAGGGTTGACTTGCATTCCGTTTATCTGACACCACATTGTTAACCGATCAATATAGGTTTGAAGTGCACAACAATCAAGAACAGACCTGATCACACAGTAAATTTTCAAATTTTCTGCATTAAGCAGCTCACAGGTCGTTGATGAATAAAATGAAAATTAGAGGTCCTAAGTGACTTCCTTGAGGAAGACCCGACGGGATATCGAACACATCTGATCGAATATCACGCACTAAGGCTTTCCTTGAAGATAAATATGACTTTATTCAGCAAACGATCCACGGTAGAAGACCAAAGTAGCTCAGCTTTGTGACAGCAAGTTCATGAGAGACCTTGATGAAGGCGTTAGACAAGTCTACAGGTTATTAGTTCAAATACACTTTAAAAATGTGTTTAAAAAAATGAAAATACAAGATATTCTTTACTGAGTCAAGTTTTATTGAAGCAATGTTTATTGAGAACGACATATTAGCTGCTCCCCCTTCCCTTCGTGCAGTATGATGAGCTTGAGACGTTTCTCAAAAGAATCGCACGTGGCACGCACCAGGTCCATCGACGTCTCGTCCCAGATCTTGGAAATGAGCTTCTTAAATTGGTCCATAGTGCTCACTTCTTGTTTGCTCTGCTTGGCCAGCATGTACGACCATACATAAAAGTCCAGGGGATTAATGTCCTGAAAGCCGGGAGGCCACACAGTCTTATCGAGAAAATCAGTCAAATTCTCCCATACAGGTCCCGAAGGGCCGGGGCCACAACCATCTCCAGAACCTCGGTCCTATAGTACGCGGCGTTAATTTTCACGTTTTTCTCGATAAACACCAGTGGGAGCTTCCCACGCCTGGATACGGCCCCCAAACCATCATCGACGTGGCGCTCTGGAACCGCGGGATGTTTATGTGGACGGGGGGATGCTGGCCAACATCGGCGCCCACGGCCGATCATTTTGGACATTGTGCGGCTGTTGCAAGACAAAGAGTTTCTCATCTGAAAACACGAACTCCTGACCTACGTGCCGCGAAAGTATCAGTTTGGCTCTGTCCAGCCTCTTCTTCGTTGCAGTCTCAGATTTGCAAATTCACATCGAGGGGAGAGCTTCGATTACCGTAGGTTACATTTACTGGAATACCAGGTAATCTTTTGCGTGTATTAACAAAAGACCAGAACGACGATGGTTTTTCTATGAAGCCCATCTGGAGGTTATCGATACCAACACGAAAGGGAACTTCATGCAAATTATTGTACCCGGCTGCTGCTAGCTGCAGAGCAAACTTATTTATTTACAGCAGTCCTGGATTGAAAGCAGTGTCTGAAAATTTCAGTTTATCCTCACCTATATTGATGACCAACTTGTTCTAGTGAACAAGATTTTATATGTGTTTAACATTTCATGCTGCCAACGCAAGAGCGACGTGAACAACCCTGTTCATTATTCTTCTGTAAGTTTATACTCATTCGCACCCGATTATCGTGAAATAAAATCATTGTCATTTGTCCCTCTTTGATTTTTTCGATTTGAATATCATTTCTCGTGGCAAATTTATTCAATAATTCCTAAAATGGATGATCAGCAGCCGTGTGCTTCCTATCCAGCTAGAAAACTATTGAAACGCTCTTTATCTGGTGCCAGTATGTTCAGATCCACTATTTAAAGTAAATATAAATAAAATAGCTAATTGCAGAAAATCAGAAGTTCCAGGACATCGTTGTCCTTTATTTTCTTTTTGGAGGCTCTTCCGGTGGGTGTGGTGTGGGCGCTGTCTCGAACGTATATATTTGTGGGGGGGGTTGTGGGTGTTGGTTTTTTCTTTCGTCTTTGGTGGCGAGACACCCACGAAAAAAACAAAAAAAAGGGGGGGGAGGAATGTAAATTCTTTTTTATTTATTAGAGTAAGGTGGGGCAAAAGTTCGACCTTAGTGGAATTTTATTTTTCAATTTTTTGTTTAATAAAGTTACAACAAATTAAGCATACTGATTTATTCAACAACTGTTTATCTCTCTTCGGAAAAAGTACAAGTTCAGTGAAATTAAAATTACGATGTTAAAAATAATATTTCGAAACAACCTTCGAAACGAACTTTTGCCCCACCAGTGCGGCAAAAGTTCGAATGAGGTGGGGCAAAATTCGACCTTTCATGGTGCAGCTGATATATTCAAATTTTTCCATGAATGGTGTGCTGGTAATAACTTCAGATCACTGGCCTCTCTTCCGTCTTTGCTGCGGCTCTACTCGTTTTGGCAGGGGCCTGATTTTTGCAATGGAAACCGGTTCTGACGGCTCAGAGCACGATTGTACGTCCGTCGATGAACAATTATCAGAGCACACTGTCTCTAGAGATTCCAGGATGTTCCGGAGGGAAACCAAAAGTGGTTTGAATTTCACACTGCAATCCTTGCTGCACTCCGCATGTTGGTTGGAAGCACCGGAGCATGTCAAAGCAGCATCGGACGATTTCGTATTCGGTAGTTCAGGAGGATCAGCTATCTGTTGAAGTGGCATAGTCGGATTAACCCTCAATGGCTGGTTATCGACTTTTGAAGCGGTGTTTCGTTTTGCTAGTCTCTTCACGTGGATTGAAGAACTTTGGGTCAATTCCGCAGATGACTCTACGAATACAGCCAATGGCGAAGAACGTCCAGTTGCTTCTGTACTACTGGTGGTAGTGGGTTCCGGGTCAACATTTTCAATGCTCGACTGATCAATATTCGTCACTTCACTTGGGGCAAAATCTTGATCTGTAAACACTCCAGGATTGATTGGAACAATGCCGCACATCCTGAAAGCATTGATCGCTTTTTCGATTGTTGCACATCTGCAGTAAGCTATCCCAAACAGTTCAGCCACTTGATACTGCGTGATAACTCTTCCAGGATGGGACACAAGCCAATTATTGCACGCTTCGGCATATTTGGTTTTCAGGGCTTGAAAGAAACAGCGATCTAACGGTTGGACTTTGTGACTACTGTGTGGGGGAATAGACAGCAAAATAATTCCATTTTCTCGACAGTAGAGAACAGTTTCCAACGATTGATGTGTGCTGTGATTGTCTAAAATGAGCAAGACCGGGTTCTCCTTCGTTGCGTTAGTGTGCTTCTGAAAATGCTGTATCCATTGAAAGAAAAGATCCGAGTTTATGTATCCCGAATCAGAAACGAACATTTCGGTTCCTGGAGGTGCCCCATTGAGAAGCTCCGGCTTTTGAAGTTTTCTTTTGAAGATCAGAACCGGTGGCAAATAACTCATAGCGCAAACTGCTGTGGTGAGCTCTCCTCTCTCAGCCGAGTTTATTTTACCTACCGCTTTCTTTCCGGATGTAGAGACGACCTTCGGGACAATATTCGGTACTGTAGACATTCCTGTTTCGTCCATATTGTAGATCCGACCTGGTCTGAAGCTATACTTTGTTGTCACTTCGGTCAAATTGTCGAAAAATTTGGTCATTTGCACCCGGTAAAAACCCATCATCCTCGCAAGACTGGTTTGCTGGGGAGTTCGCAGTGACAATCTGTGTCTACGCATGAAGGAGATCGTCCACTCTTTACCAGCTATCTTTGACTCCGTATTGAATCCATGTGTGACCTTATTTGCCGCGGCGTACTGGAATACCGCTCTTCGGAGGTCGATTAACGATAATCCGTAGAATGCGTCATCGAGATTCTTGCAATATCCAGCTAGTTCTTCTTCTTGATCTGGAGTAAAGATTGATCTAAACCGACCAAGCTTTTGCGCTCCGTAGCCCTAAAACCGGAACAGAATAAATTAAACTACGATTAACCATAAAAAAAAAGTTTGATTTATTTACCTTCTTCAGCCTCTTACGCAATGCAGCTTCCGTAATTCCGAGACTTTTGGCAATAGCGAGTTTAGATTCGCCATTGGCAAGCCTTTGTTGGGCGACTTCCAGCATATCGGAAGTACATACCTTCCGCTCCGATTTTCTTTTGTAGACCCTGTATGATTATACGTAAGGAAGCAAGTACATGATTATTCTGATTCGAACTTTTGCCCCACTCGCGATTCGAACTTTTGCCCCACTATGGATTCATGGACTTTACATCAAATAGTGCAAAACTGGGAAATAATACTGAAAATTGTAACGCAGCATCTGATTGGTATTGAAACCAGCAACTAAAGGCACAACAACACTTTTTTGAAAACTGAAGTTTTGTGTACGAAAACACGTTTACCATTTACTAAAAAATTACATTTTTTGGACGAAAAAACAACTTTACCTCATTATTTTGAGAAAACGCAACCGAGCCAAGAACTGTTTACATCTGAATGTGAGCTGTCAAAATTCCTACCAATCCATACCAGTGTTGCCAATTTTTCGGTACTCTGTGTATAAAAAACTGCAAAACGAACTTTTACCCCACTCGAACTTTTGCCCCACCTTACTCTATTCCAATTTTTGGAAAACTGATAGCGATAGAAATACAACAAAAAAAAAAACACTCTAAGCTACTTCTACCCAAATTTTCAAGAGAAAATACCCAATGGATAATTTTCTACAGCGTATTTTCCGTGATGCAATTCGATGTGGGACACCCTTTATATATCTGATGGCTGTGAATTTCAATTTTCAAACTGATCCTCAAAATCAAAATCGTTTCCACCCGAATGAAAACGAATATTGACTTTGACAGTAGTGAATAGCCAGATGAAATCGAACAAGCGAATGATTTGAAAATAGGTATACGGTGCGGCCCATTTAGTATTGGAACAAACATTTTTGATTCATACAGTGACCCTAGTGGTCGGATTTGTAAACTATGATATCTTATGTGTTCCCTATAACAATAAAAATATCAGAAGTTTTTTTCGCGGTGCAGTTCGAACGTGTTTCAGAGAAATACAAAATGGAAGAAGAAAGAAGAAAAATAAGTGTGCGCAATCATTTGTAAAACCTTTCCTGGGCTGGGCCAAAACTTGCTAAAGTGTTGGGTTTTTCCCGAAATAACGTGTGGCGTGTTTTGAAAGAGTACAGAGAAACTTTGTCGACGGATCGCAAGCCTTAAAGCAAGCGTCGGGCGGGTACTGTCCGCCGTCAACTGCGGAACAAAGTCATCATGAACATTAAGGCAAACTCCTACGTTTTAGACCGGGATTTGGTCGAAAAGTTTCGCGCCGCACGCAGTACCGTGCAACGGATTCGTCTCCGGGAAGGCTTCAAGTCGTACCGTGCCTGTAGACAACCAAATAGGAATCAAAAGCAGAACAATGTGGCTAGAATCCGTGCCAGAAAACTGTATGATCAGGTGTTGACAAAATTTAATGGCTGTCTCCTCATATGTTTCCTATGTAAAGGCCGATTTCAAACAGCTACCGGGACAAAAAATTTACTTGGCTACGGCTCGGGGAGATGTCAAATTCTAGTTTGCAGATAAATTTGCACGTCAATACTTGATTTGGCAAGGCATCTGTAGCTGCTGTAGGAAGACCAATGTTTTAATAACTGATAAGACATTTAATTCAGAGCTGTACAGAACTGAATGTCTCCAAAAGCGAATATTACCATTCATCAGATCCCACAATGAACCTGTCATGTTTTCGCCAGACCTTGCAAACTTTCATTACAGTAAAACAGTGCTACAGTGGTATGAAACCAACGGGATTCTGTTTATACCGAAAGAACTCAACCCACCAAACTGTCCCCAGCTCAGACCGATGGAGAGATTTTGGGCTATTATGAAGAGGAAGCTGAAGGTGAATGGAAGTGTCGTCAAAAGCATCAATGAATTAAGAACCAAGTGGAATAAGATTGCCAAAACGATGGATGAGAATAATGTGTGCCGGTTGATGAAACGTATTCCGGGAAAAGTCCGCAAATTTCTTCGAAATCGAGATGATTAATTTTTTTTTGTATTTTCCCTCTAAAGTTCACATATGTAAAGTCGAACATTTTAGTTTGAACAGAATATTATTTTGTTAATGTATATCCGAAATATGCGCAATAGTCTATGTTCCAATTCTAACTGGGCCACACCTTATGCACTAGTCAACAGAATGGTGTCACGTCAGAAATCAGATTCATTTGTATAGTAGTAAAACTATACCATGTTATCTTCAATTTCATACAATTTTAACTTCAAGTAGGTATTTTTTAACAGCACTGATCGAAAGTAACGTTTACGGGTCTTACGCAATCGATTTTGCATATTACGCAATCGCGGATTCCACAATGGCTGTTGAAAATTTATGTAACGTTTTCGAGGTTTGACGGGAACGGTATCTCGGATTATCCGATAAATATTGTCATAAAAAACAGCTACTGCATCAATGGTTGGAAGGATGAGTAACTGAAGCCAATCCAACGCCGCTATTCTCGCATTAATAGAATCGAAATCACAACGTGCGAAGTTGTAATCACTTCGCGCTGCTGGATGAGATGCTCGCCCATAATAACGCCAGCCTTGAAGGTTTGTGATGACAATCAACTTTCAAAATCTCAGAAGGTGGTTCGAACAGCTCAATTGATTCAGAGTCACTGACTAGCACCAGGTTGAGAAACTAACCATTCGCGTTGACAAGATCGTTGTTTTCGTAAGTCCCGCAAACAGCAAGGACTCAATAACGGCCAGTTTTTGTTCGGATGAAGTGTTGTGAGGCAAAAACCCTTGTATATCCTCATCGAAACCTGCCAAGTAAGGTTGTAGTCACTTAAAATTTTCGTTTTAAATTCAAAAAATAATTCTTCAATTCAACATGCAGGATAGAGTATTAGTCGTCATTCCGCTAATAAAATTATCAAACGCAAATCCCACCATGATGCACGGTTGAAAGACAAGTTACCGGCATTATTTTAAATAAATTCAAAAAAAAAATTTCGTTCAATAAATATTCAATGCAATGATACATTTTCATGATCTGTTATATGTTATATAGATATTCATGATATATAATATAAACTGAAGTTACCTTCATTCGATAAGGAGCATGTTTAAGTAATTTCTTTTATTTGATTCTATGGCATCAACCATATATATTTCCTCAAGTTGGTCCTTCGATAGCGTAATCCTTTTCTCGTAGCTGTGGAGATTAGTAAGTTAGGTAAATAATAACACGGTGCATATATGCTCCGATTGATTGGAATTGATGAGAAAACAAAATGTTTGTGTTATGGTTGTCTTGAGAGCGGAGATGAACCTAGCCCAATGAAAAATTCCAAAATTAAGAAGAATTTCCTTTACAAGCAACAGTTGAAGGCCGCATAAACTAATTGCTCAATTAGCTTCATAAATGCCTTACTAACTCGAAAACCCAAATCACAGAAGAAAAGAACTCCATTCAAGTTGCAAACGGTCATTCAACCAGTTCACGACCATGAGCTCGAGCTAATCTCTAAATTCTCAAAAATAACGCACAGCACAAGCCGAGCTTACACAATCGAAATGGAATCAGAAAAATGCAAGTTAATCGTTAAAAGTTGCCCGAGATCAAGGCACAGGTTGAAGAGCCCGAATAAAGGGGACGAGCCGATACCAGAGACCCGCCGAGCAATTTATCTCACGTGCGTTTATTCGGACACATTCATTCACATGGTTTGAATATCGAGCCATTTTGTTGCTGTTGCCAAGTGGCCTCCGTCCCAGCCAGGGTTGATGTTGAATAAGATTTTCTTGCTCTATACCTTCTTCTCTCGTCTTCATCTACATTTTCAGCATGTTCGCTTTCCGATGAGTCATATGTTCATTGAGAAAAAAAAATGTGCCTTGGACTTCTGGGAACGCTAACTGTTATTTGGGATTTCCCATTGATCGTTTCTTTCTAGTTGAAACATGCTGTCGACTTGAACGATCATGTCCTGTGATTTACTCCGTGCAACGCGAGTCAATGTTTAGAAGTGTTTTTGGTTCATTAGCGTTCAATTTACTTTTTTTTTATAATTCAAAATATATGTTTAAATCCGCCATTAATGGTAACGTAAATCTAATATTCACGTACTTAGACTCATGAATACTAACACGCCTTGACAAATTGTCCAACACCTGGTTTAAATGGATTTAACAACAACGGTAACAGTATGCATGCGGGACTTGGTCGTACCTAGATGCGTGATTTTCGGTAAACATTCATGAGCGATAAATAACTTTGGAATGTGTGAAATTGACCTGAATTCCAGATGTAAATGATGAATGAAATTGACCTTTAGGCTCTTGTCATATATAACTCTAAACATGCAGTGATACGGGCATGACAGTTAGTAGTTCGGGAAACAATAAAAAAAAACAATCACGTTCTAATTAATAAAGACTAATCTTCAACATATAAATGGTTGCTGGATGCTCGGGAATTTAATCAGGAACCTACGAGATTCTTCCATATACCTCTATCTCTTAGAGACGATTAAATTTCTAGCATCTACGAAATGTGGCATCACGCCGTCATTCATGGCATGGTTACATTTCCTGTAGTAAACATACGTTACGACTCGGACTTTCCTGTCTTTCCCGCTTTTGTGTCATGTCTTTCTCGGTAATGATTTACAGACTAACAGCTGGTGAGAAAATCTAATAAATGAACAGTGATTTTGACCTTGATCACATTAGGAACAGGTTTCTGTGTAGCTTCCTTTCCTCTGGGCTTAATTGCATGCTTACCTCCTCAAATTCTACCTGCTTCTTTGACGAACACCTTTACCCTAGTTTCCTCTCCTCCTAGTCTTTATCCGATGGTGCAACGACTGAGAATGCTCTCGTGTGCAGTATCAATCAGCTGCAACAGCTTCTTGGTACTGGGCCATGATGTTCGTACACCGGCGATCGGGTCTACGTGAAGTAGCTCACGTTTTCGAAATAGTGACGATATAGGGCTCTGCGCTGTTTTGTTCCACAGGGATCTATTTCCATCGTCTGTTGTCAACTTGTTGGCAGAGGCCAGAATACATAGTATGCCGGAAAATGGATCAAGGCCCTACGAAGAGAGTAGCAACATACAGGCTGTGGATGGTCATCAACATAAGAAAACCACATGCAGTGCTCGAAGACCGTTTACATTAGTGTTGACGATCATATTATTCGCATGGTTCTGGGTTTTAGTATTTTGTAAATAGATTTTAGATAGCTGCTTCGGACTTGTGCAGAAATGTATATCAATGCTAATTTACATCAATTATCGGTTATCAACATTTTCATAATCAGCATCAGGGTTCTTTACCAGGCCTGTTTTAAAAAATGTAATTATACCATTCTTTAATAAAAGTATTTTTTATTTCCTTAAAAAAAAACTTGTCAGCACTAAGAACACTCAATTAAATATAAAATATACTATCAATTTTCACCGCAACTCCACACACTCGTTAACTTTTACGTCACGATTCATAAGTTTTAGCTTGTCAACTCTATGAAGAAAGTAATACATGAATGAACCCACGCAAAAACTGTGGTAATAGAAACGACATTCTACCTGATCATGTAACTTGAATTCCAGCCAACGTGATTTAATAGAGCAATGAAACGTGCTGCGATTGAACTGAAGTTTAAGATAAACTTAAGCATTTTTACATGGTGATGAAGGTTAAAGTTAAAGTTGACAGTTATAAGTAATAAAGGAAAATACAAATAAATTGCTGTTTTCAAACTTACAGATTTATTCTATCTTAAGCGCCAACAAACGTGTGGTCATGGTATGTTTTTATTTATCTCAATTATTGTAATTTGAAAATGCCGAAAAAAAAATTGAAACGCCAAATAATTGAATTGTTTGTATTAATATCTTACCAGATAATAATTGTTCAGATTTGGAATTTTGCTCATCTTGATGCACAAAATGCCGAGAGAGGATCATTTTGGCTCGATGCAAGCGCTTTTTACTGATAGCCTCCAAAACTTCATGGACCAAACGTTTTTTTATAATTCCTAGATTTTCGAGACTTCTCCCATCGTAGTCACTCAAACACCTCTTTGAGTAATTTCGTAAATTATCCGGGGAGTGAGATTCGAACTCGTGACTTTAGCGTGAGTGGTATGGATGTTAACCACTACGCTGGGGTCGCTCCCTTACTTTACGTTTATTGTAAGGCTTATAACCAAGGTCCTTGCTGAAAATGAAGTCAGCGGTTCCGATGGCAACATTGAGATCTGCAGCCGTTTTCAGGATTGAGCGAATCTTTTTGCGACGAATCCACTCAGTCACGACCTTGATGGCCTGTGGCGTCTTCGCCGAACGCGGCCGACCGGATCTCACACAGTCATCGATCGAAAACGTCTCCTGGTATCGCTTGATGGTCGTGCAGACAAAGTTTTGCTTGACTCCATGTGATTTAAGAAACCGAAATATATCGCCGGGTCGTTCAAACAACGCTTGATTACGATGTCCTGATACTTTTTCATCGCACCTAACAAACGAACAACAACTGGCAGAATGTTAACACGACGCTCATTCGTTAGCGTATATATGAACCTTAAGCTGACACCAATATTAATACAGAATGTATACATGGCGCATACCTACAAAATGATGAAAATTTATATCCAAAATTATTGAACACCGTGTATGCCACAATATTACCGGTAGCTGCTCCAAGATGTGCCAAGGTGTTCTGACTCTACTTCCCGTACAATGTGTCCATTGAGTTTTAAAAAACCCCTTGGGGTTTTCCCTAGTAATTTCCTCCTAAACAAAATGGCCAGTGCAATTGAATTTCGCAATAAATTTAAGTAAAACCTTGGAAGAAAAATTGAAATCTGATTTGAAAGTGGGGGTGGAGTTGAACTAATATGCAGAACCAGGCAAATGTGCATACACTAAGGTTTTTTTTTTACACGGGGGATATGTTCCATTTTTTACTATGAAATCGAAATGGAAGACTAAATAGAGTTGATAAATTCACATGCATAATCATTTAAAATTGCTTCGATTTTGTTTGCAAAACCTTTCCATTCTTCTTCTTCTTTAGCATTTCAAGCTTATTGCTTTCACAATTAGCTTATTGCTTGCTCTCAACGTAGTGTTCTCAATGCACTTCCACAGTTATTAATTAAGAGCTTTCGATGCCAGGTACTATGTTTGCATTAGTATGATTGTGTGGCAAGTATAATTATACCCAGGAAGTCGAGTATAATTATGCCCAGGAAGTCGAGAAATTTTCCTCATCGAAAAATTCCTAGACCAGACCGGGAATCGAACCCAGCCACCTCCAGCATGGTGTTGCTTTGTAGCTGCGCCTTTCCCGACTGAGCTAAGGGAGGACCCTTACCTTTCCAAAATGGCAATGGTCAAAATACAGTTTTTAAAACTTTGAATATTTACACCAAAAATTGTGATTTGTTTTTAAACTGCCATATGATTACTTTTTGCCCAAAACGTAGAATGTGATTCAAATTAGGTCGATAAGTTGTTCCGTTCTGGAGTTATCGCTGAAAACAAACCGTCTAGAAAAAATGAAATTTTGTCCATATGTTGGTTTCTACCCAAAATTACGTTTTCCATGATTCCAAAATCCAAAATTATTCTGGACTAATTTTCTATAACGGCGTATTTAAAATGTTGATTTTATTTTTTCAAAAAAACATTTTTCGAAACGACTTATCTGATCAAAATGTCAAGGTAATAAAATGTTCTTCAAGAAAAAAATAGACTGAAACTTAAATCAAAAATTCATTTAAAAAACATATAACGTTGATTTTCTCAAAGCACCTCCCATTCGATCCTTCTAATTTTTTTTTTCTAAAAAAACTGAAGTCATGTCTTTAAAGTTGGCGAGAAGTTTAAGATGGTCACTTCTTTATTTTTTTTATATTTTGTTTTTAAATATTATTAATTTTTTGAAAATATTGATAATGATAATTTTTTTAATAAAATATACCAAAAATAGATTTTATGCATCATTTTTAACTATACAAAAACTTTTCTCGTTAGGCTAGCCGTTCTCAAGTTATTGCGAATTTTATTAACAGAAATGTATGTTTGTGCAATTTTTTTGACCCTTTTTGATTGTTAGTCGTGATGTCCACAACAAAATGTATTTTTTATAATAGTCAGACCTACCCGTTTCTGTTTGGACGTGATAGAAAAGAATTAAGTTGATGCTTTTGGATATGTGTGTGTTTCGGATAGTTTTGTTTAGGGAGAGATGAAGCAGTATTTCATACAATGTTGTTTTTTTTTTTAAATTTTCATCAAATTTATTACATGATGCCATTGTTGAATGTCTCGATGTTATATGACAAACTTATTTTATTGACAATAGACTCCGCTGAAGTCGATGAAGCTAGAGACGTAACGGATGGGATGGTATTGACTATGGATTCACGTTCCATATCTACAGGTCTCGTTGATTGCACACCACTGGTAGAAGGCACTTCCTCATCATTAAAAGGTGGTGGTTTTTGTTGGGGACGATAAACTATGGGACGACACTTATTGCAGATTCGCATCGAATAATCCAATGGTATCTTACAACCTAAAGATCTTAATTTTTCAATAACACCATCTGTCAAATTTCTAGTATCTAAACTACACTTCTTCGATTTGGGTAGAGGTTTACAACACTTGAAAGTATTATCCATGTTTGAAAATAAACTTGCTTGTTTAACTTGAAAAGCTATGAAAGATAAACTACATTGGTGAGATGAAGAACTTCCCAATATATAGCACTTTGTTGGCTTGATACCTATCTTCATTTTTAATGCATGACAGACCCCATTGTATTGAAATGTACCTATGAGAAATTTGTCCCAGACACTGTTATAAATAAAAAATTACCTGACTGCTTTCTTCTCAACGAGAGGCTTAAAGAATCCCTATATAGGTATTAATCGTTTTTGCAAAAAAAAAAGAAGTTTTGAGTTTCATCATTTACTTCAGATAGCATCAGTTTGTATCGCTTCCGTTGCGTCTACACAGAAACGGGTAAGGCTGACAGCCTCCATATCAGAGAAAGATTTGTTTTTTATTCAATAATCTATCATGTAACATACACTGTTTTGTGGGGATTCCGACATACATTTGAAAATGGCTGAAAATATTGTTACAACAAAATTTCCTTTTAATAAAATTCGCAATAACTTCAGAACGGCTGGGTTTACGAAAACAGTTTTAATCAATTTTTTTTAACCAAAAATACGTGGAGTCTATTTTTGCTACATTTATATTGGAAATTACGCGATTTCGCAAAATTCAAGAAATCCATAAAAATTAAAAAAACAAAAATTTAAAAAATTAAAGAAGTTACCGCCCAAAACTCTTCACGAGATTTTAGAATATAACTTCAAGTTTTCCCAAAAAAATTTTAGAAAATTCGAAGGGAGGGACCTTCAAAAACTCAATGTTGTATGTTTTTTTTGCATGAATTTACATTTTTTTAGTTTCAGTGTATTTTTTTAATAAAGAAAACTTAATGACCTACAGCTTCTTCTTAAACGACATTTTGATCATAATAATCGTTTACATGTTATGATTTTTTGAAAAAATAACCTTCATATTTTACTTAAGCCTTTATAAAAAACTAGTCCAGGAAAATTCAGAATTTTTTTTTTTGAAAATTTTTATCTTGGGTTTTTCTTAAAACCGGAAACTGTTGAGACAAAATCAATATTTTTTTAGCGTTTCTGGCTGGAAATGCTCGCCGCAACTTCGCCACATCAGTGAATAAGTGAACTATGTGGCGTTAATGAAGAAGCGATAGCTAAGCGTTTGCTAGCGATTTGAAAATTTACACAAAGTTATCGATTAATTTTGTTCTTGCGTCTGTCTATGCTAGAAGTGTTGGAAGATAAAATGGAGGAATCTGTCATCATGCCGTGGACGCCGAAATAAGCAATGATGAATCGAAGGAGATGGATATTCGCGATCGACCGTTGTTACAATTCATGTCAACGGGGATCAGTAAACAAACACACTCAATTTACTTCGGCAAAATTTCCAACAGCCGCAACTCGATATTTCTGTCAAATTTTTGTTTGTAGGCTGATAATCGACAATGTTTTCATTTGTTAGCTGAATTTCGGTACTTCATTCGATAAGTCTCAGCAAACTGAAATGCAAAAGAACAAGAAGAAGCTAACATAAAATCGCCCCCAAGAAATAAGAAGAACCGTAGCTTGTTTAAATTGAAGATTTCTTTTTAGTGTAACCCACAAACATTGGCTATGGCTCCGTAGAGCTCATGCGATTGAGACGTGCAAATAATTAAACTGGTTAAAAAAAATACTGTGGGTGAAACTTTTTTAAGTGCCAGTCTCTGTACGCATAGGAGAGTCTCAAATAGCTAAGCCGGTTAGAGTACGGTTTCAAAGCCGTAGGCGGCGGGTTCGACTCCCTCTACGGACGGGTTGGAAATTTTCTATATTTCCCCGGGCATAAGAGGCATTAGAGTACCATTGAACAAATTCATGCATTGGTGTTGGCTCGTAATCAACGCCTGTAGAGATGATTCTAGTACGCAAGGCTAAAAGCAGGTGTAAGCTCGTTGAAATGAACGTAAAGGTCAGTTAGAATAAGAACGCATGGAACAAAGCAGATTCGGATGTGAAAATTCATGCGGCTGTTCCGGTTTAACGAATGCTGATTTGGGTATCCGTAACACTCCTGGTACCAACCATGGAGTGGCAACTTCACAACTGTATATTATGTAGGAGACAACATTTGTGCTCTGGAAGATACTAAGGCTTATATGTATCTTCACCATAAGTGTATACTTTTTTACATTCAATGTTACCGTTACGACTTGTTCCATGATTGCTACGATGATCAAAGTCGAAGTAAAATGCAGTGTTGAAGTTGATGTCTATTTCACGAATCACTGTGCACACAAAAAAAGAAAGATTTTAATAAAAGCTCAGTTAACTTTGAATCTTTTGTTTTTTTTAAATATATTTTCAAAAGTAGTTCCGCACCGTTTCAAATCCCTAAAAGCTTGCATCATAATGTTCCTATTTTAATATTACACAAAGTGACTCCAGTTTTTCACAAATTGAAGTGATGTGACGTAAAAATATACTTTGGTATTTTTTGAAAATGCGTCAAAATAAATTGAACCTTAATTTATTGTTGAGATGCAAACAGACATCATAATTTTTCAAACGAGGCTCATAAGGAGAAGGTCGACATCAGAACTCAAAAGCAAATTTTTCGTCCAATATTTGTTTTCATTGTGGCCAAGTTGGTGGAGAACACAATGAACACCTTTTCATGATAGTTTTCATAAATGGCGCAACGTGACTTGGTTTGAGTCTGCTGCAAAAAGTTTTCACATATAATACCGATACTTGGTAGAAACGTGCAAGCGGTTTTGAACTTAAAGTGAACTCCTGTCTAATTAAAAAGAAAAATCAGCATCAATTAGATTACACTCTGTACTTGATTACACTCTTAGAGCAGTACAATCATTGCGGACTTTAAATTCTTCAGGCCACTCATAAATAATTCGGTGCTCCGTGTTGTTAGAACGCACATTCAAAAACCAGCGTAGATAGGAATTTTAAAGAGCCGTAGAAGAAAAAGTATGAGTATACTGTAATTGCGCTCTCTGATACAAGTATAAGTACCCCTTCCCAAATCTTACTTACTATCACAGAATCAATGAATCAGAAGAAAAGATTTCTGACCGTTGTGTCATTGGCGCCAAAACGAAATTCACATTACATCACATCGAACAATCAGTGCCATTCATCCATATTACGCATTCCACTGTAAGGCGCCTCTAATAAAACCGCAGAAAGGTGCCGTCACACAGTTGCTGAAAACCTGGCCAAAATCTAAAACAAAACTAATACTTATGATAAGGTTTTGTTCCGCACATTCTTTTTACAGAAGTATTTTGTACAGAATAAATGAATTAGGGCAAATATCATTTTTATATGATTATTCGTATATTACTGTTGAAATTCAATCAACAGTTTTTTTTCGGTGTAACATTACTTTAAAAAATTAATAATAAATGTAAAATACAAAATATCACCACTATGAGATCGATTACATACATTAATAACATTCAAGATACATTAATAACATTCAAGATAAGGACCGAAATTTTCATGGAAAACTACCACTGTGCGTCGTGAAGCGTACGATATGAAATCGGTAGTCAATGATCTGTTATAGTGATAACGCAGTTATATGACATTAGGCGAACTTCCCTAAGCCACGTGCTTATCATTCGATAGACGACTATACAGAATACGCCGAATTTCAGCAAATGCCATAGCATGTGTCAATCGGTTTCGCTGACGTTTAAAGAGCGAGATAGGTATGTCAATTGTTTAAATTTGCTGATAAAATTGGAATTGCGTCTCAAAGGATTAGTTGCTATTTTTAAAGCCCTGGTTCAATCGAACCCGTCTTTAAAGTGTTTGACATTTTAATGCCTCCTTAGCTCACTAATATTAAGAACAACGTCTGAATCACAACAGAAATATTTCCTGAAATATCCGGAAAAATCCGTCTTGAGATAAGAAAAATCACCCCATTCTGAATAAATGTTTATCAATCGAGCACCGGTGCAGTAAGCGGATTTATTTAAAATGCAAATACGTGCACTTGAAAATGGATAAGCGTATTTGATTTTTTTAAGTTTGTGTGCTGAGGACTATATCGCGGCTTTACAACATTTGTATGCTGAATCCACCCAGTCTGATTTCAGGAACTATTTCCTGCCAATTAACTGGTATTTTTGGTATGCAGCAAGCTTATCGTAGACACCCAAAACAGCTCCATTATAAACTGACGGAAGAACTGAGGAATCGGGATGGGTGGATGGCACCACCCACCGTGCAATAGATCAGACGACTGCGTTTTGATAGGGTGAAATGCGGCTTTTGTGAGGAAAAAAAAAATTACGCATTCGGAGTTGAAAAAAATGATAAGGGTGAATAACTGGGGAAGCGCTCTAGTTGACCAGAATATACTGTTATAAGCAAGCTAGTTAACCGTTAACGTCTGCAAGAGAAATTTAAAAAATCTTCAAGTTCAAAACAACTCACGCTTGAAATTTAGTCAAGACAATCTTATGAACATGTTCTATTTTAATTATAAAATTGCAAGCGGAATTTTTATTACGGATTTTTAGATCCGGAGACAGATGAGCTGAGTAGATCAGTGGTTACCCGCTCTGCATAATCTGTAAGTCGCAAACAAAATATGCCTATCTGTCAAAAGATAAGCATGTGATAAGCTTTAGTGGAATTAAAAGGAATTTGCTTGCGTTTACTAGTTTGAAAAAGTGTTTCAATTTTTTATTTTTTATTTTTTTAAAGTGAACAAGTGAAGTGTTAGTTTAAATTTTCCTAAACTTCCGATTACAATTGTACTAATACGCCCGTTAAGGTGAATCTCGAATAAATTAAACCGTCTACAGCAGACGTACAGTTTAAAAAGACGTTAATTCAATCAATCATGAAGCTCGTAGAAGTGTTTTAGTGTAAATTAATCTTTATTTGTTACCATCCATATTTTCATGTGTAAACGTAGACTACACTTACTTTTCATTTGGCACATAAACTAAATTTGTTCAATTTATGTGTGATTATTTTGTGGAATTTCACATAGATTTTTTGTAATAAATTTGAGTGGATTATTTTCCGTGTAGGCTGCCACATAAGATGATTGATATTTAATACGGCCGCCTGTATTAGGAAAATACTTTACTTTTAGCTTGAGCATAATTGACCGCCCAAAGTTGCTACTCCGTTGTTGCCAGATCATTTGTTATTACACAGAGAACCAACAGATGACACTTGGGACTAACATACATCTTCAATGTGTAAAAACTGGTGATCCCAAACTAAGGCAATACCGGCGCCGGCCCGCCCGAATGCAGGTCAAGTAAGGAAAGGGTAGGAATATGTTGACGTGATACTCGCTTTATTGGAAGCCGCGGAGTCCACTGCACTTCCACAAGAAATCACTGGGATTCTGGATAACAGGATTGGGTGGCAGCAGGGTTCGTTTTGGTTAACAATAAGCTGTCAAGTGAAATTAGTACTGATTTCCGATTTGAACCGATCTAAACCAACAGTAAGGATACAATTGGGGCCACTCACAAAATGTGATAGTGGTTTTTCATTGGGAAACTAGGAAATGTTTTATAATGCTGCAAAGCCGATTTGGACCGATTTAAACGAACAGTAAGGATGCTATTGGGGCCACTCACAAAATGTGATAATGGTTGTTTATTGGAAAATAAGGTTTTATAATGCTGCAAAGCTGATTTGGACCGATTTAAACCAATAATTAGGATGCTATTGGGGCCACTCACAGAGTATGATAGCGTAATTTCATTAGGAAAACAAGGTAATTCATCTTAACACTTGGTATATATTATGTATATTATCTCAACAGGTATATATTATGTATGTATCTTTTCATTAATTACGTACTGCAAGAAAATTTCTTTTAACAGCTGTAATTCATAAGCACTCGTGAGTTTTTATGCATCTATCTATCTGTATTTCACTCGGAATTTAATAGGCATTCTATTGTTATTTTCATTTTTTCCGTTTATAATCTACTCCGGGCATGACCGAGATGAAATTTTTCCTGCTAGAGAGACCAAAAAATACTTATATTTTGTAAGTATTGTGGTAGATACATATCACCTTTGTGCTAATTTTTATAGAAAGGAGTGCTATTTCCATTCCATTTACGTTTCTCATTCTAATAAGAAACAAAAAGAAACTAGCTACCCTGTCTGGTCCGACATCCATACACAGCCAAACACGTCCAATAACACACACGATGTAAGTAGAAAATTATACATGGATGCCCCAATGGGAGCGAAGAAGAGCCTGCCCTCTATTAACAAACTGTTAGCAATTGGGAGTTGGCATTCCCACTCTCCCCATCCAGAGTGCCTCAATCGGGTGCCCTAATGATCTCTCCCATGCCCATGAAATATTTATATAATAGTGTATATATGTATGTAAATGAAAAATACTACAAGCATTCGTATCTATTATATATGATCTTCATTCGGTTGACCCTGAAATGGAAGGAATGTTGTAAAGTGTTATGGGGGGAGAGTTCTGTGGTTCGTTAAGCACGTTTTTGTTTGTTTTCATCGATAGCAGCAATTCACCAAAATCTTGATTTGCGGTATCCTGAAAAAGATTGTTAGATCTATTGAAATTTTACAAAACAAACATTTATACATTTTAATCAACTGTTACCATGTTCATTATTTGCTGCTTGATGCTGATTTGAAAACAGCAATCCACTTTTATTTTTGGTGTCCTAATAGTCATTGCTCCTGGGTTAGAAAAGCTGGGAAGATTTCATTGAAAGGGAGTTAAAGACAAATGGATACTTATAACAAAACAATAAGTGATGTTTCATTCATCTCCGAAGTAAAATCAATAAAACAATATTATCAAATAGCGGCTACAAAGCAACACCATGCTGGAGGGGGCTGGGTTCGATTCCCGGTCTGGTCTAGGAATTTTTCGCTAAGGAAAATTTCTCGACTCCCTGGGCATAGCGTATGATTGTACTTGCCACACAATCATACTAATGCAAAAATGGTACTGGCAACGAAAGCTCTTAATTAATAACTGTGGAAGTGCATTTAGAACACTAAGTTGAGAGCAAGCAATAAGCTAATTGTGAAAGCAATAAGCTTGAAATGCTAAAGAAGAACATAAACCCCAATCATACTATCCATCACAGGACCTGCCGCTAGCAAAAACCATTTTGATCTTTATTCAAGTTGACTTAACTTAAGCATATTGCAGAAACACTAGCAATTAAACTAAATCATGCGACCGTGCTGTTACCGCCTTTAAAGCGTTGTAAATCAGCAGAAAAGTGTCATAAAACCTTAAGCCGGTTGTATGACAAATTGGCTTCAACCCACATCAGCACTCAACTGCCAAGATCCAAGCAATCACGCGCCTCGCTGTCTACCTAGGCCTATTTCTTTCAACGTTTCATTTTTACTTTTCTTACCATGTTCGCTGTGAAAACTGACATTTAAGCAGCATTCAGAGCTAGTTGCAAGGGTGTTTGTTTATTATAATGTTTTGAAATTGGAAATATCTTCTCATCATCATGGGATCCCAATAGTGGACAGCAATTTCTGCTAGAACCAAAGATGTGAAGAAAAAGTATCGATAGGTTCGATAGCGTACGAGAGCTGTACAATTGAATAGAAGTAGTTTTAAATTGAGCGTAGGGCTTTTGCTGAGCAGTATTTCGAAATTGCTGTCCACTACGGGGATCTCATGATGATGGGAATATATTTCCAATTTCAAAACATTATATTTTAATTAGCGTACTTGACGCAATAAAAAAATAAGGAGTGTATCGAAAATAAGCTATCCACAAACTTTCTTTCAAATTATGTTGAAAACCGATATTTTATTCATACAAAAAATGATCCTTTATTGTACGAGGTTAAACTTGAACATAATGAATACCGGATGAAATTTAAGTTATTCCTTCACGAATTTTCGAGCTTTGGATCGAATGCTCTTCATCAAGTTCCGGACAAGTGTTGCATCGCATTTTTTGGACGCTTGAGCCCAAATTTTTTTGAACTCCTGCATGTTCCCAGCTGCCTTACCAGTCTTCTTGAAGACCCTCTTCACGATTGCCCAGTAACGTTCGATGGGTCGAAGCTGAGGGCAATTTGGTGGATTGATATTTTTCTCAACGAAATCTATACCCTTTTCCGCAAGCCAATTGAGAGTAGTTTTGGCATAGTGAGCCGACGCTAAATCCGGCCAAAACAGTGGAGGTGTACTATGCTTCTTATATAAAGGCAACAATCTCTTCTGGAGACACTCAGATCGATAGATTTCCGCATTTATAGTTCCGGTAGTGTAAAAAATGGTTGACTTCAAACCACAGGAACATATTGCTTGCCATACCAGTACCTTTCGACCGAATTTCTCCACTTGAATCGACCTGTCCGCATCGCTCACATCCTCCCCAACGACGGCAGTAAAGTATTGTGGACCTGGAAGGGTTTTTGAGTCCTCCTTTACATAGGTCTCATCGTCCATCAAAACGCATGCATCCGGACGCTGCAAAAGACGCGAATACAATTTCCGGGCCCTTGTTGCTGCTCGCTTCTTCTGTTCTGCACTTTGTTTCGAGATTTTCTGCTTCTTGTAGGTCTTCAGGTGGTTTCGCCTCTTGATACGCTGGATCATTCCGACACTCGTTCCTGCTTTTTTGGCCAAATCACGTATTGACATTGATTTGTTCTTCATGATTAGAGATACCACTTTCTGCTCCAGTTTCGGGTTGGAAGAACCGGGTTTTCTGCCTCTTCCTGGTAGCTCATCCAAAGAATAGTGTTCCCTAAACTTATTAATGATGGTTTTAACACTCGCATGATGAATTCCAAACCACTTCGCCAATTTTCGCATAGTAATACCCTTCTCACTTAGCTATGTGTCCAGAACCTTAATTTTCACTTCCTTTTCAATACGCGACATTTTGAAAACGCAGAATTTGAACCGCACAAACAAGTAAACAAAAGAAAGCTGACAGTCAAACGCACAGCCTGCAGTGTTCAGAGCATAAAAAACCATCACAAATACATGCGTACAACGCAAATGTATTTGGATAGCTTATATTCGATACACTCCTTATGTTAATTTCATTTGATGATATGCCAAAAAAAACATCAAAATCCTGATCCATGTTCACTATTCTTCCTCGCATAGTATGGGGCTATCATTCAGTAATCAAAACCTCTTAACCATTTCATTTAAAACCATACCATACTCCTTGACTTTCGCGTTATCATGACGATGTTCATGTTGACTTAATACTTTTTGACCTCCCGTCGCAAGGCGCGAAAGGATTTCGCCACCTTGCCTTCCGTCTTCCGCTTCAGCGCTTGCTGCACCTTCCGGTCACGAAAAACCACCGGAATGCCAGAACACGGCTTGCGCTCGGTGCTCTCACCTTTCTTCAGAAACGCCAGAATCTAGTATATAGCCGCTCGGCTGTAGCAGGCCGACACAAAGTGTGGCACCATGACGGATTTCATCGCTCCAGGGTGAAGCCGATGGTTATTAAAAACGTAGTAGCTTCACTGCCATGGCTGCCGCAAATGAGCTGGTATGGCTGTCATATTTTTTTCTGTATGAACTGTATTGAAAATAAGTTATCGACATATTTTTCATTCAAATCACATAAAAAAAAATGATGTTTTGTTAAAAAAAAAAAAAGAGATCATTCTTTATTGTACGGGATTGAACTTGAACATTGTGAAGACCGGATGAAATTAAATTATTCTTTCACGAATTTGCAAATTTTTGATCAAACACTTTTCATCAAGTTCCGGACAAGTTTTCATCACATTTTTTGAACGCCTTAGAAATTTGTTTTTGAACTCCTGCATATTCTCAGGTGCTTTACCAGTCTTTTTGAAGACCCCTTTCACAATCGCTCAATAGCGTTCGATGGGCGGAGCAATTTGGTGGATTGATGTTTTTCTCAACGAAATCTATACCCTTTTCCGTGAGCTAATTGAGAGTTATTTTGGCGTCGTAATGCGCAATCTATACTATGTTACTATGGTACTACGTTTCTGATATAAAGGCAGCAACCACTTCTACAGACACTCAGATCGATAGATTTCCGCATTGATTGTTACGGTAGTGTAAAAAATGGTAGACTACATACCGCAGGAACATATTTTTTGCCATACCAGCACTTTTCTACCAAATTTCTCATCTTGAATCGACTTGTCTACATCGCTTACATCCTCCCCTACGACGGCAGTGTAATATTGTGGATCTGGAAGGGTTTTTGAATCCTCTTTGACATAGGTCTTGTCGTCCATCAAAATACATGTATTCGATAGCTGCAAAAATCGCGAATGCAATTTCCGGGCCCTTGTTGCTGCGCGTTGCTTCTGTTCTGCACTTTGTTTGGCGATTTTCTGCTCCTTGTAGCACTTCAGGTTGTTCTGTTTCTTGATACGTTGAATTATTCTGACACTGGTTCCCACTTTATTAGCCAAACCACGTATCGACATTTGTTTGTTCTGCCAAATCAGAGCTACCTCTTTCTGATCCAGTTTAGGATTGGAAGACCCGGGTTTCCTGTCTTTTCCCCGGCAGAACATCCAAAGAACAGTGATGATGATGATGATGATGTAATACCACAGAAAACAGATATCCAAGCTGGAGTACCTTTCGTGTGTAAATTTCTGTAACGGCTTTTTTAAAATTACAACTCGTTTTCGTTAGTTTTGGTGAATCGTATGTTGATGGCGCCACTTGTCGGCCTCGAGATTTGATAGTCTATCAATTTTAGTTTCGTGAGACCTAGACTAGGCAGCGTTGTTTTTTCAACGGTTTACACGGTAAATTGGAAAAAAAATGTTCGAGCCTGGATGTCTGTTCTCTGTGGTAATACTACCATCTATTGAAGCAAGGTAACTTTCCATAGCAGTGGATTAATCTGAAAAACGATTTGATTAGAATCCTATTGTTGTTTGTGATCCTCAAGCTCCTGTATGAAGGGCAAAAAAGGGGTGATGAATTTTACACTTGCGTGATGAATTCCAAAGCGCTTCGCCTATTGTCACATAGTTACATCCTTTTCAGGTAGCCATGTATCCAAAACCTTAAATTTCACATCTTTTTCAATGTGTGACATTTTGAAAACGAAGAATTTAAACCGTGCAAACGAGTTAACAAACGAAAGATGCTATGATAAATACATTAAAACTAGTAATCCTCAGAGTACAGAGATATGCAGAAGCTGCCATCTTGAGCCAATTGAGCAGCAAGAACTGTCAAAATCTGAAATGTTGCGATTGCTAAGTATTGCAATGGAGTCAAAAGAAATGGTTTATATTTATTACGCTTCAAAAATCATACATAAAACATTCGTACGCTGCAGAAACCGTGGTGTTAATAAAATAATGTAATGTTTTATTATTATCTATGTTCGATAATGTTTCTTGTGTTGCTGAGATGAAAATTTGGCGAAATCTGTACAGTAGGCCATTTTTCACAATTCAAGTCACCCTCAATTCGGCACCAGTGAAGTGAATTCACTTCACTGGTGCCGTATTGGAAAGATGCCGATGATTATAGCAATGTTTCTGCTCTGACAGTGTCCAACGTCAGTATTTTGAAGAGAATTCTGCTCCAATGTCTAATTATGTCTGTTTGTTCGGTTCGCAGATCCCCTCACAGCCGTTCAATATTGGAGCAAAAACACCTCCGCGGTTAGTGAAAAACTTTGCAATACACTTCATAGTTGATAATTTTATACATGCTCATAATAAATCACTTGTATCTTATAAATGTAAACAGAAATGGAAGCTGACAACGATGAAGTCACGCACAAAGCTGTAACATTTTACTCTGCGGAAGTGTTGGCAGCCTTTGTCAACAAAAGTAAACACGGTTGCCAAACCGGCGAATTGAATTTCCGCATATCTCCGTACTCTGAGGATTACAATTAAAGCCATCAAAAATATACGCGTACAACGGAAATGTACGTGGATAGCTTATTTACGATACATTTCTAATTTAGTCTACCTATATTTAATCGTCTACCTTCAGATGTCAGTATAATCGCATGAAAATAATATCGGTGAACTTTGTCTCTTTTTAAATGCAAGTGTTAGGGTAATGCCGATAGGGATCATTCCGGCTATAACAAATTCTGCTTCCAACGAGATGGTCCTGTAAACGCTCACGACTCGCACGGCCATGAGACGATACATCTTGTTCCACCCCACTCAATCCTAAGCCACCGTCCGGCAGTGTTTTTATGGAAGAAAAACGTCTACAGTTAAACTGACTGTTGTCTGATACTGCAAACATTCTTATGCCGAGAGTTGAATGGTGATTGCTCCATTCCGTCGTTAACAATGCTTAAAAAACATAAAACGTTGATTTTCTCAGAAGAACTCCCCTTCGAATCTAATTTTTTTTAAAAAAAAAAGGTGATGTTATGTCCTTAAAGTTAGTGAAGAGTTTAAGATGATCATTTCTTTAATTTTTTTATTTGTTGTTTTAAAATATTTATCAATTTATTGAAAATATTAAAAATGATAATTTTTTTATTCAACCATACCCAAAATAGACTTCGTGCATTATTTTGAATTAAAAAGTTTATAATTTTTTTTCGTAAGCCTAGCCGTTCTCAAGTTATTGCGAATTTAAAGAAAAGAAATTTATGTTTTTGCAATTCTTTTGGCCCTTTTTGATTGTTAGTCGTGATGTCTCCAACAAAATGTATTTTTCATAATAGATTATTGAAAAACAGGCAAATTTTTCTCAGTCACGGTGGCAGTCAGACTTACCCGTTTCTGTTTGGACGCGATGGAAAAGAATCAAGTTGATGCTTTTGGATATGTGTGTGTTTCGGATTGTTTTGTTTAGGGAGAGAAGAGGCAGTATTTCATACAATGTTTTTTTTTTCAATCTTCATTAAATTTATTACATTTCAGATCATTTGAATACATTCAATATTTTGGATTCATCATTAGAATTAGAAAATACCTTAACTGCAATTTGGTTATTTGAAACTGGAATGTAAGAATGATATTTTTGAATTCCAGGAATTGGTTTTGCTTTGTTAAAAATCGGATCGAATTCCTTTTCGGCCTCTTTGTATTCATCCATATTGTAACAATAAATGCACGCGCAATCATGGCAAAAGTTTGTTCTAAATTGTGCATCGCACAGAATTTGTTCCATATAGATAGTGATCACATAAAATGCGATTTACTTTTAAGCTGTTGAGCATAATATTCACATTTTCGTGAATCGTACAAACACAAACGTGAGTGACATCGTCAAAAGACGTTTTTGTATTATCTGGCGTACACCACTCGTCACTACAGAGACATAATCTCTTTACGAATTTACGTACTAAATCTACATTCAGTCCATGTCCTAACTTGAAATTGGGTTTACATAATATTCCATCTTCGGCGACAAAATCCTTTACCTGCAAGGAAAGAAATAATAAATTGGTTTTTTGATTATTTTTTCCAACGTGATATGAAATTATATTCAAAGATGTTCATAAACCTTACCTGTGTTGCAGTATATCTGCTGACTTTGAATTCATCCGCAATTCTTTGCGTAGTCCAAGACTTTGGCAATATGGACAAAGTTTGAAATTGTTGATCGCGAGCACATTCAGGATTGGCAAATTTTTCCTTTAACTGGTTCATTATTACCTCGTAGTCTTTAGCTGTTGGCGTTGAGATTTGTTTGGTCCTCATCTTCCAAAACGTCAAATATATGACGCTTAACTGCATCCCTAATTTCCTTTTGGGAAGGAAGCACTTCTCTTTTTATTCGTTGATATTGACGATACATGAATTCCCATGATGCCATTGTTGAATGTCTCGATGTTATATGACAAACTTATTTTATTGACAATAGACTCCGCTGAAGTCGATGAAGCTAGAGACGTAACGGATGAGATGGTATTGACTATGGATTCACCCTCCTTATCTACAGGTTTCGTTGATTGCACACCACTGGTAGAAGGCACTTCCTCGTCATTCAAAGGTGGTGGTTTTTGTTGGGGACGATAAACTATGGGACGACACTTATTGCAGATTCGCATCGAATAATCCAATGGTATCTTACAACCTAAAGATCTTAATTTTTCAATAACACCATCTGTCAAGTTTCTAGTCTCTAAACTACACTTCTTTGATTTGGGTAGAGGTTTACAACACTTGAAAGTATTATCCATGTTTGAAAATAAACTTGCTTGTTTAACTTGAAAAGCTATGAAAGATAAACTACATTGGTGAGGTGAAGAACTTCCCAATATATAGCACTTTGTTGGCTTTGTACCTATCTTCATTTTAAATGTATGACAGACTCCATTGTATTGAAATGTACCTATAAGAAATTTGTCCCAGGCACGGGTATAAATAAAAAATTACCTGACTGCTGTCTTCTCAACGAGAGGCTTAAAAAATCCAAATATAATAATCGTTTTTGCAAAAAACAAAAAAGTTTTGAGTTTCATCATTTACTTCAGATAGCATCAGTTTGTATCGCTTCCGTTGCGTCTAAACAGAAACGGGTAAGGCTGACAGCCTCCATATCAGAGAAAGATTTGTTTTTTATTCAATAATCTATCATGTAACATACACTGTTTTGTGGGGATTCCGACTTACATTTGAAAATGGCTGAAAATATTGTTACAACAAAATTTCCTTTTAATAAAATTCGCAATAACTTCAGAACGGCTGGGCTTACGAAAAAAGTTTTTATGGTATTTTTAATCAAAAATGAATACGTAGAGTCTATTCTTGGTAAATTTATATTGAAAATACGCGATTTCGCAAAATTCAAGAAATCCATAAAAATTTTATAACAAAAATTTAAAAAAATTAAAGAAGTGACCGTCCAAGTTCACGAGTTTTTAGGATAACTTCAAGTTTTTCCAAAATAAATTTATAAAATTCGAAGGGAGGGACCTTCCAAAAAATCAATGTTGTATGTTTTTTTAGCATGAATTTATTTTTTTTAGTTTCGGTATATTTTTTTCTTGAAGAAAACTTAATGACCTACAACTTCTTCTCAGACTACATTTTGATCAGAATAATCGTTTACATGTTATGATTTTTTGGAAAAATTAAATTCATATATCACATATGCCCTTATAGAAAATTAGTCCAGGAAATTTTCGGATTTTTTTATGAAAACTGTTTTCTTGGGCTACCCTTCTTTAACATAATTTCGTTTGCCATCATAGCTAACTGCTCGAGGTATCAGTGGACTCTATAAAGTAAACAAAGCAAAAGTGAAGTATTAATAAGGTTGCTGACCTGGTTGATGGTGGCATTGTTTTGGTAGGTTTCACTGTAATTCTTACGCTTAAAATATACAAGATTATTTTTTGGTTTGATACGTATTTAAAGCTTGTAGAAACAAAAATGTTACTTACTGCTTCAACAATACTACCTTCTGATTTTCGTTATGCTCGTTTTGAAACAACTTTACAAAAACAACATTCGATATCAAGATACTCTATATCACGTTGTATATATTGTAGAGCGAATGGGGTATTAGAGGCCTTACGATGACATATTTGAGGTTTCGTTCAAAATATTTGTAAGATATTTATACCATTCGGATTGCCGTTACGTCAGGGCTTTATTTTATTCTCATAGTCAGCTTAAATTTAGAAAAAAGAATGACGTAAGCAGTTAGAATCAGTGATGATGCTACACACTGGCACTGATTTTGAACAAAGTAATGACCAGTCAAACAATGTCGTCCCGGATATTTATGACAATTTGCTTAACTTACTTAAATTCATCTATTTGGTCTCATACGATTATCTCGGTAACATAACATTAAACTAGACTTATATATATATAAAATAAAAAAATATATATTTTTTTTTATAAAACGTTTTTTTATATCTTTTTTGTGCGCTCTGTTTTAAATCATCTTATTTTTTAAATTTTTTTTTTTTAATTTCTTTGTTTTTTTTGTGTGAGAAAAATACTACCCAAGTAACCACAAGCATTATATTATTGTTCTTATTCAACACAAAATCAACATCATTAATGCGGGATCACATCAATTCAACAGTTGTCAAGTAATGAAGCGTTAGATTAGCTTTAAGAATGTAATGATGCATTACCAATGCAATGATGCATTACCAATGCAATAATGCTACTTTAGCAATGTATGATGGCATTAGAAAAGATATAGCATTAGTTCAATCTTAGTGGGGCCCTTTTCAGCTTTAACCCAACTTCAATGATGCACTAGACGTAATACATATGCCCTATATATGCAAGCTATTATAGCCTCGTGGTTACTTGGGTATCTTCCATTTATGTGGGGCTAATAGAAGGAGTGTGCAGAACCTTTGCAGAACCTGACCTATAAGTCAGGGTTGGTTTACTTTAATTAATATTTTTGCTTCCTTGAGCCCGGTGGAAGAATTCTTTTTTTCTTTTTATGAACAAAATATTGGGGGTTTTCAAGGGAGCTTAAAAATTAAAAAGGAAAATCAATCTCACGGGTTTTTGTGTTTTTTTTTTGGTTTTTTTCTGTCTTGAAGTGGATTAGGAGAGTAGTCAAGCAACCACACCACCACCTCACCTCGTGTGGTGGAGCCGGTGCTTTGGCAGCCTAGCCAACAAATGGAAATGGTTACATTAATTCTTATTATACACGACAATATTGGCAAAAAAACCAGCAGGCGCTTCTTCTTCTTCGTGACGTCGAACGGTCATTAACAGCGATAGAAGGCACGGCACGACGTGGTGGTCGATTTTGCTGATATTTTGATAAAGCAGTCCGCAGTATGAATTGATAAAAACGTTGCATGAAGAGTGATGCTGAATCAGAACATGGTTCCTAACAATTTTAGTGCTCCTGAATATTTACTTGAACTTGGAAAATAAATTTAGACGTGTCACTATGTTGTTATTCAGCCGGTATGATGAAATTAATCCGTTGTCGTTCATACACAAACCTGCTAAAATGATGAAGTATCAACTTAGGTAACTTAAGCTAACTATTAAATGACCCCTTATTATAACCGGTTCAGAAATAAATTAAAATTAAATCAACTAGTTTTGAGTGGTTCAAGGTTTTCAATTCAACTTGGTCAACAACATGCCTTCGTTAAAGGATATCTGCGTTACAAAAAAACAGCAGAACCGTTTTTATCTTTAAGCATGCCAAAATTATGTTAAATATTTTGGTACAACTATGAGTCCTACATTCATCGCAAATTTGAAGGTAGTTTCCTGTTTCATTTAGTCTAAGCCTTTTTTATTTATTAAAATTTCAGTTTTAGGATTATTAACTGCATTTTCCCCCAAGTGCTTCACACCTCAAACTAGCAAACCATGCTACATGTTATTTTGAATAGCTGTGGTTTGGCAACCATCTCCTCTATTGCATTGATCATAGCCCATCATAGCCCATCTAATACCACTCCAGTGGAGAATAATATCAAATAGTTTCTTATCAAATAGCTTTACTAAATAGCTTATCTTTTAAGACTTCCTTAGTGTCCGATGTGGAAGACATCGTGATCAACAATCAACAGCACGTGAAAATCACGTTAATGTTCAAGCGACTACGACATATTATCGCGTTGTTGCCGCGTTCCAACTGTTGTTATTGGCTAGTAAAGCTTACGAAGGTTTACTTGGTAATAAATTTTCATACATAGAAACAGAGATGAAATATTTTTCGAACATTGTATTATGTCAAACAAAATTAAAGAATGTTGTTGGTGGCATTGTTTTGGTAGGTTTCACTGTAATTCTTACGCTTAAAATATAGGGTAACGGGATGTAATGTCAGCCTAGCTCCTTCATTCGGCCTATGTATCAAAAATGTCCTTAATTCGCCGATAATCAACATAATTATGTTCCTATCAGGATGACCAATTTATTTCAAAGCAATTGAGACATAACTGATCAATTAATAGTTGTTCACTTCTGCGTAATTTTTGATTTCCTCAACTTTTAAGACAGCATGATTTTACTGGTAAAGCTGAACAGATTAGCTACACGATCTTCCAATGATCTAAATTTGCAGGAATTGAACCTATAAACCGAATAATGCAGCCAAGATTTACAGAAAATAGTCACACGTTATAAACTAACAGGTCACATAGGTAAAATAACAATGATTTAACAAGAAAAACATAGACCCAATGAAGGGGACATAATTTTTTGCATGTTCCCAACTATGGCCTGTTGTCGGGATAACTTAGTAAAAATGTTGTTATTGTTAAAATTTACAATAAAAATGTCTGAGTTTCGGTTGAAAGTTTTTCATATGGCTTATCTTAACATAAACTAAAGAAACAAAATCTGTGTAGAGTGAATTTTAATGTTTTGATTATGAAATGGTCGCTAAATCATATGCGAAAATCACGTAAGTGTTTCTTAGCTGTTTTAGTGTAGTTTGATTTATGAAATTGTTTGTTGGGTAGAGCGAATACAACTGGAAACGCATTGAATCAGAGAATCAGAAAAAAAAATCGTACAAAGACAACATCTAATAACGAAACTGTGGAATGGGAGGAACTTGCATCCATGAATAGACCCAATTTGGTGCTTATAGACCGACATTACATCCATATCCCTCGAAAGTATCTGACTTAACAAAATGAGTTGTGTAACTTTTCGTGATTCATACTACTAAATGGCATATTAAACATATCTAAGCAAGTGTATAACTAGTTCAATATCGCTTCCAGCTCAAAAACTTTATGAGTTATAATAAAAAATGTAATCGATTGTTGCATATTAGGCTGAGTCAAGGGACACATACCCTACAAGATTATTTTTTGGTTTGATACGTATTTAAAGCTTGTAGAAACAAAAATGTTACTTACTGCTTCAACAATACTACCTTCTGATTTTCGTTATGCTCGTTTTGAAACAACTTTACAAAAACAACATTCGATATCAAGATACTCTATATCACGTTGTATATATTGTAGTGCGAATGGGGTATTAGAGGCCTTACGATGACATATTTGAGGTTTCGTTCAAAATATTTGTAAGATATTTATACCATTCGGATTGCCGTTACGTCAGGGCTTTATTTTGTTCTCATAGTCAGCTTAAATTTAGAAAAAAGAATGACGTAAGCAGTTAGAATCAGTGATGATGCTACACACTGGCACTGATTTTGAACAAAGTGATGACCAGTCAAACAATGTCGTCCCGGATATTTATGACAATTTGCTCAATAAACAAACAAATAAACAAACGTGGAGACACTCGGGGTCCTCCGTTAGCTCACCAGATAAAGGCACAGCTACGATGCAACACCATGCAGGAAGTGGCTGGGTTCGGTGTAGGAATTTTTCGTAAAGAAAAATTTCTCGACGCCCTGGGCATAGGGTATAATTGTACTTGCCACACAATCATACTAATGCAAAAATAGTATCTGGCAACGAAAGCTCTTAATTAATAGCTGTGGAAGTGCATTTAAAAAATTGAGAGCAAGCAATAATCGAATTGTGAAAGCAATAAGCTTGAAATGCTAAAGAAGAAGGAGATACTCAGTGAGAATAAGTCGCCTGCAGAATGTCCTCGCTTTTCCTGAAAAAAGCTCTTGAAAGTTTATCAGCCCAAATTACTAAACCGTTCGGTTTCAGCCCATAAATATGGTTGTTGCTATCAAAAGGTTTTCAAAGATAGAAAATTCCAATTCCAATTTTAAGCGTTCATCAAAGCCAACGCAAGGTTTTATGGGATGCGGGTGGATTGCGCCAGCTAAGAAGATGGATGTTTGGCATTTTTTCATCTTTGTAAATTTACGTCCCTTATGTGGTTCACTATGTTTTCACAAACAACAAACAACAAACATAATATCAGATTATTTTAATAAGATCGAATTGAAGATACTTACAGTGAACAACTCTGTCTGACTGATACGGAGATTTCCTAGACTTTCTACCAGCAAATAATAAACAAAAAAAAACAACAATATTTTTTCGAAACGCATCAATGTGACCAACGATTCCGTGGTTTTAAATAGATGATTGTTTCAACAAATCATCAAATTTCTGGAATCAAGTAAAAAATGTTTGAGTACGTGGTTTATTATCACTGACATCGATCATGTTTACGGTAAAAATAGCGATGGAAAAAAATACTACACAGTTAAACTATATTGCTTCTAAATTACCATCATACAATTTGCTGAATTGAAACCAAGGTTAAAACTTTTTGTTGAGATCTTGGTGAAGTATTTCTGAAGTGCTTAATATACTCTAATGCCTTGGTCGGACTACACAATAATAAAATATTATTATAATTATCGGCAAGAGAATTGCCATAAAGATACGCTTATAACATGTTATAAATGTTCCGTTTCGCCAGCGTAAATCTGACGTCATAATCTTAAAACATTGATAACTTCCCGCACAGAGAACAGACATTCAGGCTCTAAAATCAGCGCCGCCTATTCTAAGTTTCACCAAACTAAAATTGACTGACAGTCAACGACTGTCAAATCTCAAGGCGGCGCTGGTGACGCCATCAACATACGATTCACCATAACTAACGGAAACGAGCTGTAATTTTAAACCGGCAGTTACAGAAATTTCCACATGGGGGCTCCAGCTTGGATGTCTGTTCTCTGTGCTTACCGTACCAAATTTAGAGTGTACCGTGGATAAACCCTCGCTACCAGGACGTCACAATATCAGCATCAATCGACAATATCGGAGCGAGGAAGAAACAATTGGCTTTCAATTTTCTTCCTACACCAAGTTGCCTCGCAACAAACTAGCAACAGAACCAACGTCATACACAGAGCTTCACATCGCATGTGTTCGATGTTTTGCCGATCGCTTCGTTCGTGTCTCTATCGAGTCTCATCGATGTGGACGAATGAAAGTGTAGTTGAACGGCCAGTAGCGTTATCGAAATGATGCGCTATACAGTGTGCGTGGAAGTAAGAATAAATCGAGTTCATTTTAGTGTTTCTAAACCATACTAGTTGAAGGCCTGTTGTTCTTTTCTTAAGGGAAACCCAAAAATAAACCCCTCAGAAAAAGCTTGAAAAGAGAACTCGCTTCATAAACAAAAATCATGAAACGAACTCTTATCTTGTTTTACGAATTCATGATACTTATTCATTATTTCATACATGAAATGACAGATCATGAACTTTGGAAGTGTTATTTGGCCTCCAATATATAGTTATGTTATCGGGCTGGTCACAAAAGCTCCGGAAGAGAACCGAACCATTTGGTTGTAGACTGGTGCGAGAGTTTGCAAGGCTGTTAGTTTTTGCCCTTAGTACGGAAGAAGAATGGTATCCGCGTCCTATATGGCCAAGTTTTATTATATGATTTGGACAGGTCTAAGGAGGCTATCAGGCAGTCTTCATCGGCGATTAACTCAGTCATGGCCGAAGCGGGCACAATACCTTTCGAAGTGTTATCAACACAGGCGATTACGCGGACCGCCATCAGAATACTGGCAAAGAACCGCAGCAATAACACCTTCCCCTTAATTCTACGAGCATCGGATCGACTCGAAGAACTAAAGGGCACAACGTTACCTACCGTCGGTCAGCTCACAAGGTCGAGTGAACCAGTGAGGCACGCTCGCATACCAGCAATTGTGTGGGACGTGAAGCAATACGTACGAGCCGGAGATCCGCCGGATAAAGTACGACCAATTGTCTAATAACTGTTAGTAACACGCTTCAACCAATCAACCTTAGTCTACACCGACGGATCCAAGCGTGGAGATACAGTATGGGCAGCATTTTACAACAAAGGCATAACTGGAACCTACAGTCGCCCGATGGAGTGGAGCATATTCTCCGCGGAAGCGTATGCCATAAAAATGACGATCGCAATCTGTTGTGGTAACGATACTAAATGTGCGATACTTGAGCCTAGAATGCAGGAAATATGACAAAGAAAGAAAGAATAACAACATCGACACTAGTCTGTGCGGTGCCCTGGACAACATAGAAGACAGAACAACACGAATGGTCAATTTTATCCGGAACAGTAGATTGTAAAAACAACTATGACAAAAAAAAACAGAAGATAGTGAAAGAAACAATGGATGAGTTGTAACAAAACTACGTAGCATTTGTAATACTTTTCTTTATAACACAAATGCACCACTCTGGTGAGAATGCCTATAATAAACAAAAAAAAAAACATAGTTATGTAAAAGCCTCATAAATAAAGAATTTGTTCAAACAAAAACGTAGTAACAGGGGCTGAATGGTCATGAAGAAGATATATATTTTTTGGCTCAGGAAGTACAATCACATTTATGCCAAGCTAAATTAATTTCCTCTCAAAACACAACTCCCAACGAATAGAATTTTGTGTGGACCCGCCGCTTTGCTTTACTTTCAGCGAATCGAGTCACAGCTTCCGTGTAACTTAACTTTCATTACCCAGGTAATCAATAAGCAGTTCCAAAGCGTCTTTACGGCAGCCTATCAAGCAATTAAGTCGCCTTAAATGCAACACAAATGCCGCTTTTGGTCAAATATACGGCTGATTTACTGCAATGCTATGATAATGCTCTATGCATTCGAAATGCTTATTACAGGCTACACGCATTTAAATAGCCTTTGAAATCCTACTTTACAACAGATAGCATTCAAGATGCTGATATAATGGTTGTAGCATCTGAAATGCAGATTAAGGGTTGATTTAATGCATATGATAATGCTCATTGGTTACCTGGAGAGTGCCAAAACTATGATATGAGGAATCGAAAGAAAAGTTTACTTAAACATGCATAGCAATAAATAAAATACATTTGGACTACCTTACAAGTTTTCTACCCCAAAACATTCCAGAATTACAACTAACTTCCTGCAATCGGTTATAAATTTATTTTATGCATAAAATAAGTTTCGAAAGTTTCAAATTCATAATTGAGGAAGACAGCATTCGAAAAATCATTCTCAAATTGATTCTCGTGGTTTGAGGCTCTTTGCATAAACTAACTTATGAACGATTTTTGAGGATTTCCTTTTTAGGGCACTGGAGGAAGGGAACACTCTAGGCTTGACAAATAAACTAGTCTCCTTCTTCATGCTGTATTATCGTGACTTTCAGCCTCTTGGGCTGGTTTTGTCGCGCCAAGGAGACGGACTTAGAGATTTTTCGTCTCACAAAATCCCAATAGCGCCGACTGGAATTGATACCAGAACGACCAGGGTGAGAGGCAATCTTTTATACAACTGCACCACCAGCGTCATCTGGCAATAAACTAGAATAAAGAAGGTGAAGACATTTTTTACTCACAAAACAATAAAAAAAATTGGAGCGCATAAAAGCACATTTATTCGACCAAGATGAAAATTTCAATATTAAGCTTACAATCATCAGCTGGTTTTTTTCCTTGGGAAACTGGGATTTTATTACATTCGCAAAATATTCAGTCGAGAATAATTTATCTGATAATCGTTTATCGTTTTGCGAAAAACTTCTCCGTCATTGGTGTCCACTTATATTGAATGTGACTCCCCAGATTTAACATGGGACAGTGAGGCATGCAACAGTGCACTGATGTCAGTGTCAGTGTGTGAAAGAGAAGGAGGCGAATTATTCATTTGCCGTGACGAGGTGATTAATTTTAATTAATAGCAATCCACGCTACCTCACAATCACAGTCCACAACCACGTGCTGCACCTCCACAGCTGCTATAAAATCTTTCATCCAGTGGACTTTATGGTGGTACTTCGATGCCAAAACCCGATCCGGCCGGTAACACGGTACCTACCTACCACGCTCCGAACGTTTCTGCTCACCGTCAGCTTCCTCAATTTGATAGTTCAAGTGCTACAAGAGCACGAGAGCAGTACAAACAGCCCAAAGAAATGGCCTCACAGTGCGTCAGATTGCTGCACTGCAGTTGCTGTTGGATAAAAATCGTCACCGTGTTTGTCAAGGGGGGTTTGATCTGATTCCCGTCGCACTAAGAGCAATCCGCACTTTATCTCCCTATACAATCATATTTGAACGAACACGGGAAAGATTCGATAACAGATGAGCTTCACATTTACGTACCATTAGATTCGAGAGCATAAAATCAATTATTGAGATATTATCTATCTAAATCTACTCCAATTTCGTTCTACGGTTTTTATTTTCGTTCTAATATTATTTTTAATAAAATTTTCACTTTGTCAGGAAACCTGTGTCTTCTTTCCAGCCGGTAAAAAGTTATTCGTGATTTACTGTGTAAAAAAAATGGAAAATCGAATTTATTCGCAATCTTATACAGTAATAAAAATTAAACCTAGTATCCTTGAAAACTATCATGCTAGATTATTAACTTGGGGGGTTTGTAACGAGTTGTTTTGTTGTTTGCAGTATTCTGCTACGGCGTTTTCCTTGGTCAGACTGGAGACCAAAATCTCAATAGTCTTCTCCTACTCCTAAGTAAGTTATGTAGCATTTTTGCCGACCGTTAAGTTATATTACTATATTACGGCACGCCTGGGGAAAGCTGTTGACAAAATATCACAGACTTATTTCCAACCGTTATTTAGAAAATATTACAGACCTATTTCCAACCGTTAAACTAAACGTATGGTTTTTTTCTGCATGTATTCTCACATTCTTAAGTAAGTATATCTATATTTTATTTCCATACATTCATGATGAAACATGAAACATGAATCAAATTCCATTGAAAACTATAACTTAAAAAAAACAAGAAACAAGCTTTGAAAGATTTTTCCCGTTTCTCTGCTACGGCCATTAGAAGGTGATTTTTCTCTAGGTAAAAAAAAACTACAAAAGACAATTCAATGGAATAAATTTTCCTTAACTCCTTCGTGTATTAGGGCTACTAAATATTTCGACGCCCTGCCGGGCGGCTTTACGACAGTTACCAATACATTTGCCCTGGCCGATGAAAATATGGATGTCGGCATGTTTTTCAGGTCTTTGGTGGGCTTGGCGATAAGATGTTCCTCAGTTTTGAACACGATCAACGATTATTGTTTGAGGTTCACTCAACAATTTTCTATCGGTCGCAGCTGGAGGTCGTTGGGTTTATCTTCAGCTGGGTCATCTCCTCCAGCACAATAGGCCGAGGCCATTTTCGGCCAATAGACCAGATCCTTTTTCGCGCAATATTTTTTGATAAAAGTGGCAACTTCCGACAGGCACATCGTACTGCATATCTCTCTGTACACCGCAAGCCCCAAAGGCAGGAACAGCGGCTTGAACATTCCTTTCTCGTTGATCGTTAGCCACAGAAGAGCTATTTACGGGAACTCGGTGTGTCTTAAACAAATTCGATGATCAACGCGGTAGTGGACGCAAAGCACCCGGTCCCATGCCAGTCGTCATCCATTATGACCACGACTTCAGGTTTCGTCATAACTATGTTTTTAAAGGAGGAAGGTGTTGTAAATGCCGGATCGGTTATATCCGGCGGGCACAAAGTGCTTCACGATGTCCAACTTCTTTGCTCTGGGGTGGACCTCACAGTACGTACAAACCATCGGTCGTAGTTTCTTGACTCTTTTCGCTGTTATTCAACTGAAAACGCTGTCATTTTTTTCTGTACAAAACAGGGTTGCTACAATTGACTTTGCATAGAATGCACCACCAGGTGGCAGGGTAATCGCCTGAAAAATCCCGCAAATCAGTTAATTTTTTCAATGCATGCGTAAGTATTTTATGGTGCAAAAATGCAGTCAAACTTGTTTCTGTCAACTAGGGAAACTGCCCCCATATTAATCTCATTGTTCCTATATTCATCCTACGATGAATCAAACAATTGGGCTGTTGAAGGATCGATTTCGTTTTCTAATAATGTTTGCTTACGTTAAATAACTACAACAAATATTAATAACTAATCCTGTCACGTGTATATCGTTTTATTTCAAGTAGGATCAATATAGGAACAATGAGATTAATATAGGTACATCTTCCCTATATGTTCTAGTTAAAAAAAAGGGATGAAGACAAATCGACGATGTTTTATTTGCCATCATCGCTACTCTATCCAGAATTTATCTCGTGAAGGTTCGAAAAGACTTTTTCGAAAAAGATTAGTAAAAACTGTAAGTCTTCAAGCGTCAGAGCTGGCTCATCTTCGAGACACATCGCGAACCACTCAATTTCGTTAGACTACCGCACCGTTTGCTTCGACTTTTAGCTCATTGGTACAACCGTTGTGTTTACAGATCACAAGGCTAATAAGGAGTGTATCGAATATAAGCTATCCACATACATTTGCGTTGTACGCATGTATTTGTGATGGTATTTTATGCTCTGAACACTGCATGCTGTGCGTTTGACTGTCAGCTTTCTTTTGTTTACTTGTTTGTGCGGTTCAAATTCTGCTTTTTCAAAATGTCGCGTATTGAAAAGGAAGTGAAAATTAAGGTTCTGGACACATGGCTAAGTGAGAAGGGTATTCCCAACAAACACGGGGAAACGTTGTAAACGAATTGGTTTGAGGAAATCAATTTGTTGAAAGGTTGTTACTATGCGAAAATTGGCGAAGCGGTTTGGAATTCATCATGCGAGTGTTAAAACCATCATTAATAAGTTTGGGGAACACTATTCTTTGGATGAGCTACCAGGAAGAGGCAGAAAACCCGGTTCTTCCAACCCGAAACTGGAGCAGAAAGTGGTATCTCTAATCATGAAGAACAAATCAATGTCAATACGTGATTTGGCCAAAAAAGCAGGAACGAGTGTCGGAATGATCCAGCGTATCAAGAGGCGAAACCACCTGAAGACCTACAAGAAGCAGAAAATCTCGAAACAAAGTGCAGAACAGAAGAAGCGAGCAGCAACAAGGGCCCGGAAATTGTATTCGCGTCTTTTGCAGCGTCCGGATGCATGCGTTTTGATGGACGATGAGACCTATGTAAAGGAGGACTCAAAAACCCTTCCAGGTCCACAATACTTTACTGCCGTCGTTGGGGAGGATGTGAGCGATGCGGACAGGTCGATTCAAGTGGAGAAATTCGGTCGAAAGGTACTGGTATGGCAAGCAATATGTTCCTGTGGTTTGAAGTCAACCATTTTTTACACTACCGGAACTATAAATGCGGAAATCTATCGATCTGAGTGTCTCCAGAAGAGATTGTTGCCTTTATATAAGAAGCATAGTACACCTCCACTGTTTTGGCCGGATTTAGCGTCGGCTCACTATGCCAAAACCACTCTCAATTGGCTTGCGGAAAAGGGTATAGATTTCGTTGAGAAAAATATCAATCCACCAAATTGCCCTCAGCTTCGACCCATCGAACGTTACTGGGCAATCGTGGAGAGGGTCTTCAAGAAGACTGGTAAGGCAGCTGGGAACATGCAGGAGTTCAAAAAAATTTGGGCTCAAGCGTCCAAAAAATGCGATGCAACACTTGTCCGGAACTTGATGAAGAGCATTCGATCCAAAGTTCGAAAATTCGTGAAGGAATAACTTAAATTTCATCCGGTCTTCATTATGTTCAAGTTTAACCTCGTACAATAAAGGATCAATTTTTTGTATGAATAAAATATCGGTTTTCAACATAATTTGAAAGAAAGTTTGTGGATAGCTTATTTTCGATACACTCCTTGGGAGGGGGGGGGGGTGGGAGGGGGGGGGTAAACACTTGCTTGGTTTTTTTAATTTCGACACGTACAACGAAAACTACACGCGAATTATCTTACCAATCTTGGAACGCAACACTTATACTAGTAACAAAACACACGATGATAATGGGCACCATACGTCGTGAAGCGTTTCATCATACAATGTATAACATGTTAACATGTTATAACATGTTATAACATGTTATAATAATAATCGGCAAGTGGTGTCATCAAAGATAGTATTATATCATCTTACAACTGCTCGGTCCTGCCAGCGTCGAAGAATATATTATTTATAGGTTAGATCTGAAAAGCGCACTGAAGGTATTTTCTTATAGTGCTATTAGTTCACTAACACTGTTCAGCTAGTATAACACCGTGCGTAAGCTATTTTGAACTGTGTGATAGCACACCCGTTTGAATTCATCTGCTTTATGCGTGTCACTTACAAGTATTTGTTCCAGGTCTCACGAAAGAGTGACGGTTAAAATCTAAAAAAATGTATTAACATAGGTATGTTATTTTTGTGTCGAAAAAGCAACAACATTCAACATATAATGATCAATAAACGTGAAGCGGCAAAACATATTCATATCTGCGAATGAATATATACCTGCGCTGCTGTGTTTGGTCTGACATTTCCATTTCACAACCACTGAAATAGTGTAATCTGTTGTGATAAAACGCATTGGATCGTGTTCATCCACAACTTCACAGTTCTTTTAAAACAACCAGAGTTTAAAATGCTAACCATAAGCTTTAGAAGAGCGAACATTTTTTGAAAATTTACGCGTGTAGTCTCAATGCTTTGAGATTTGCATTTAGCTACCCCGAACTGATTCGATCTCACGTAATTTGGTTTTCGATAATCAAATTTTGACTTTTTTTAAATACATTTCATTTTTCTGATACAGCCTATTTGTTATAACAATTTGTCACATCAATAACATTTTTTCGCTCCAATAATTCATTATAGGTTACTACAGCATAAATAACGACAGAAATATCATTTCCATAATTTTTTTTATACAAAGCATTTCTTTCTGTTCTTACCAAATTTAACCATGCATTTAAGGGATAAATGATTGTTGTTCTTTGATACTGTTCTCATCATCTTGAGAACAAAGCCTTCTTGGTTCAGTTTTCACACAAAGCTCCAATGTTTCTACAATAGGGTGAATGCATCAGTTTTGGTACTAGTTAGTACGCATAATTAGTTCTCCCATATAATAAAATTGATGTCACTGTATTTTGCACCAATTGGTTAAATTGAAGTTCAAATATTCATAAACCTTTCGATAAAAAATTTCCATAAGAGCCTTACTAATGAACTTTATAAGGGCCTTACTAATGAACGTAAACAATTGCTTCTCTTGACGCATTTCTTCAGATTGAAAACACGCTTCATTAATCCACCACGATAATTTCGTGGTCCATCTAACCGAAAGCATGAGCATGAGCATGAGCATGTTTGATCGCCCGAGGTTGCTACTCCGTTATTGACAGATCAGCTGTTATTACACAGAGAACCATCAAATGATGCTTGGGGCTAACATACATCCTCAATGTGTAAAAATTGGTGATTCCAATCTAAGGCAATATAGGCGCCTATTCCAGCCGAATGCAGCTCAAATAAGGAGAGGGTACGAATATGTTGAAATTATACCCACTTTATTGGAAGCCGAGAACACCTCTGTACTTCCACGAGGAAACACTGGGATGTTGAATAACAGAATTTGGTAGCAGCAGGGTTCGTTTTGGTAAACTATAAACTGAATTCATGTGACGTCTAGTAAAAAATTGAAATATTAGTACCTATTTCTGATTTTAACCGATTTAAACCAACAGTGAGGATGCTATTGGGGCTACTCACAAAGTATGATAAAAAAAAAATTCTCGTCACTGATCGCGGACAGAAGCAACGCCATATTTTTCTAAGTGAAAATAGGGTTACTGCCCCCATATTAATCTCATTGTTCCTATATTCATCCTACGATGAGTCAAACAATTGGGCAGTTGAAGGATCGGTTTCGTTTTCTAATAATGTTTGCTTACGTTAAATAACTACAACAAACATTACTAACTAATTCTGTCACGTGTATATCGTTTTATTTGAGGTAGGATGAATTGCAAAGTGATGAGATTAATATAGGAACATCTTCCCTACAATTAATTTTCTTATTAAACTTTCAATGAATAGTTTATTCATGTCCCAATACTTAAAGCAATCACCGTTGCCTTTTTTTTATTTGAGTCTAGCATGAACGGATCCTTGACGACCATCGTGAATCCCGAGGTGCAAGTCGACAATTTTCAATTTGTTCAAAATTGTTGCAGAAATATTTTATGTACCGCGTGATAACAATCTTAACATTCGTAAATGGAATCCGGTATATTTCTGTAATACTTTTGAACAGTTGCTTCTGCTTAAGTGCAGAATTTAGAATACTTATCCGAATGGATTAATTGTAAAATTTAATGTCTTTTAAGAAGCATTCTATAAAATAAAATTACAAAAAATACCAATTTTCAGTGAAAATTAACGATAAAAAATTGGTGATTTTTAACGTTTGTCTTCCTTTAGTTCCCAATATTAGGTAATCTGTGTTTACGCACAATTTGGGTATGAGCACTTTTGAGCGATCATCGGTTCTTTTTAACGATCTTTAGGTATTTTCATCTTAACTTGTGCAATTAATTCAAGATATGTTAAAAAATTATGATACAAATTGAAAGGGCCCAAGGCTCGATCACAAATTACGTTTGCGATTCCTAAAAAACTCACGAGTATGTAATCGTTTATCGTTGCCATAACCGAAACAATAGACAATGCGCTATATCCGATAACAAAATAGTGCGCAACAAAGCATCGACACAACCGTTCACAGCCGATGCACGAAGCAGGCTCTTTTTTTGTAAACTTTCAATTTGTACAACTACATTCTACAAACTACTGGAACTAATATCTGCATCAAGCAAGTTGAACCTTCTAAAGACAGCAATCTTTGCTTATCCATTTAAACTTACGATTAAAGTACCTGGTAAAAATAAGAGTCCTTAGAAGCATTTCGTGCCTTCTGGCAACTTTATGTTTCTATTGAATTCCAAGCTCATCGTTTAGCACCAACTCGGGGAGACTTGGTCCTATGTCCAATGATTTCAATATCTCCGATCCGCTCAATCAATCGCAATTTTCTGTTATATATAGGGTGAAATATTATAATTTGAGAAATCTCAATGCAGACGTCATCCAAATTTCACATTAAAAAAAAATCTGAATTTTCATTACGATGTAAATATCAGAGCATGTAAAATCGTATTTCCTTCCACACAAAGCAGCAACTTGCATGAAATAGTTGTAATAAAGACGAGCTTTTGTATATAACATTATGCGTGATGTATTAAATGACCCAGAACTTTACTCGATTTGTAATGCAAATTTGTAAGTTTTGTGACGCTCTATTTATGTGCATGATATTGATGGGAAGTGATGGTGACGGGAAATCTTTATCGAATTGTACGGTATTTAATCCTCTGAATTTGCAATATAATAGGACACCGCCTTGACTCACTGAAATTATTTCGCTGAAAAAGGTGCTAGCAACAATCGATAGTGATTTAAAATTAGCCCACTTCTTTAGAACCCCTTGGTCACAAGTACACCTAGCAAGTTGCACCATACAATACATTCTTGCTATTTACGGTTCTAGAATCTTTGTTTTTGTTTTGATTCGTTATGTTATTTTGACAGAATATTTGTTGTTTGTTGTGAGTTATGTTTTTAGGGGTGATTCATTAATTCCTGAGCCAAACACTATATCACTGTTTTCCATGGCTATCCAGCCTCTGGTACTAGTAAAGAGTCTGAATATCTAAGAGGGGAAATGTTAAAATTAGAACAAACAGTTTTCTGTTAATCAAGTTTCAATAGAGCAGACGATCTTTTAAAATTGGAATCGCGAGCTATTTGTGAAGAAAGTTAAGGTTTCTAGCTTTTAGAATTGAAGGTTCTATTTGTTTTGACGTAGATCACGTCTAGGGTATACAATGAAGATTGGAAAATAACGACCGTCACGAAATATCATTACAAATTAAACGCTTATAACTCAATTAATGCTGGATAGATTTTCAAGATGTTTATAACATTCGATTGAAAATGTTCCTGCGTATCAATTTGCCCCTTATCTTTCAACAATTGTAAACTATTGAAAATAACGCAAATAAAAGGTGAAGTCTTATATTTTTGTTTTGCAGACTAAATTTATTAAATACATAGTACTTTACTGTCACAGATTTCAAATGTGAGCCAGGCCCCGAGCAACACATCTTCATGCTTTTATGTTGAGTAAGCTTCTTTATAACTAAATATAGTCATATAAAAGTATTTTCAATTGTTATAAAACTTGTGTGTTGCTTGGGGGAGGTCTCGAATGCAGAAGTAAACGATATACACATTAGAGGTACACCTTCGCAAATTTTCTCATTCGTCCGGCAGTATTCAAGCTGTGCGGAGCGGCGGGGAGCCAGTATTGAATTGGCAGCTTCCGGTGTCAAGTACCCTGAGGGTGCACTGGCAAGCAGCCGTTCGACAGATAAACGATGGCTCAGTAGACTGTGGATAGGCAGCCATGGGATATGCAGTCGTGTGCTAGGCAGTTGTTTGACCAAGCCAGTGATAAATTTGTAGCCAGTCGGATAGGTGCAAGTACGAGGAGCGAAATAAGGTGCTTGTGTGTGTGATAAATTTGATAGCCATATTTTCGTTATGTTCACGTCAATCTATAACACGACTAGTGTTATTGTCTCGAGCTGGGTCATATCACCACATCCGTCACAGCCAACACAAGTGTTGCCTTTTTAACATATTAACATCTAAAACCAAACGTCCCTCCTTAGGGCCACCATATGATTTTAATGGAGCGAATAATAGAATTTTCTAACATACTTTCTTACTTATGACAATCCAACGTCCAATGAGAACAGTAACTGCCTTCCAATGTTTCGTTACGAGAGTTGACTTTTCTTGCATATTGAACATATTCATGTATCAAACGGTTTAGCGTAGTCTACGTCAACCGTGTGTTATACACAAGCTGATTTTTTAAAAGACAAATACGCCGTTTTCAACTCCAGGTTATACAGACTAAACATTAAACCTAGAGCAACTTGTAACAAATAACTTAATCTAACAACCAGTGAACCAGAGCGGGCATTATCTGTTTGCGAACAGTTTCACATGCTGGAGCGGGAATCGAACCCTCAGTTCATGACAATAGCATAAACGACTGCTGACGTCGCTTACCGCTTGACCATGAAGCCCGAATTTAGGTGGTAATGGAGATAACTGCTCAGCTATATAGAAATATATAGAAGTATTTTTTTTTTTTTGGCTCCGTGTATTGGTTCCAAGCTCGATCCCTAGCTAAATTAATCACCCCTCATCTGATAACTTCCAATTTATAATTGAGGGTATATATTTATATTCTGTCTAAATAATACAGTGAATCAAAGCAAAAACAAAAATTCTAGTACAGATGAGCAGAATGGAGGTACTCTACGGTGTACTTGGAACCAATGGGGTTCTAAAGCAGTGAGCCAATTGTAAATTACTAGCTGCCATATTGATTGCTGGTACAGTACCGTGCTTGTGCTATTCTGCACAATATGTCAGCATATACGTTTACATTCATCTCCATTATGCGTAGCTCTCTTTAATCTTTGTTTCAAGCGGTCTTCCGGAATGTCCGGCCTTTCTTGTTCCTATTTTTACCGATATTCCTTAATTGACAATAAATTTCCATATTTTTTGTTCAAAGGACCGAATTTCTGGCAAAAAATATATATAGACGAAATATTATGAAATAAAAGTTTCTATTTTTAGCTTGTTGGCAAAAAAACCATGCGCAGTAAGGAGCAATACGTGAAAGTTAAATTTTAGCTTCCGTAATTTGGACGTGGAGAAATTAAAAATTATAAATTGTAAATGTTTCAACGAACTTTATTTTTATAAATAAACAGTTGTAATCTTGAATATAATTTTCAAAATGACTAAAACATAAAAAAGCATTGACATTACTCTGTTTTGTGCTCGTAGTGTAATGAGACAATACATCTTAGCTAGATGTAGTTATTAGTGGTTTATAAGCACATTGGTATTGATCACTCATTTCCTTCCGTAAGAGAGCAGAAATCTAAATATTCAGCTATTTTCTTCCAGGTTTACAATACAAGCAGGCTAATTCTGCGTGGCTCGTGGAGATTATACACTCGCTCTCTCATGCGATCGACTGAGGTGACTTTCCGTGCAAATCAAACGAAGAGTCACCTAACTATTAGCGACTATTGAAACCTCGTATGTCAGAGTGAGTCGTCTCGTCTTACACGTCACGCAGAATAGGCCTGAAGGTTATCAACTTAATGTATTCGTCGAAAAAAAAAAGAAGATCTTGTATAATTAGACGCTTACCAAAATAAGTTTCAATACCATGATTAGGAATGCGCATGGGTATTGCCAAAACCTTCCAGAAATCTAGATGACGATTGCCTAACGATATTCAGCGAAAATATGAAGCTGTACAGAAGTCCCGTTCAGTTTCATTTAAAATTGTCTGTTTCTACGAAAAATATGTTTCATATACTTGTTTCAGGTGAATTTTAACACAAAATATAAGGGGCCTCAGATAGCTCAGTTGGTAAGAATATGAGTTGGCAGGTTCTGTAATAGTTCTTAAATAGAAACTGTGCTTCTAGAATGCTAAATGTATCAGACGAAAGCATGTTGAAAAAAGCCCCAAAGCCAGTCAGAAGAAGTATGTACAAAGTAAACAAATCATTGCAATAAAAAGCAAATTGCAAATAAAAATCATTATACACAGTGCAGCTATCAAATAGTTTGCTTTTACGTTAAACAGGATAGGATTCCCTATGGCAGCCAACACCTCGAAGTTTTGGAAATGCAAAATCTCATTATCTACATCAAATATGGATTTGAAAATGTATCAATACATGTGATTCAGTGTAAGCATTCCGAAGCAGTTTCTGCTATGTCGATCCGCTAAAAACCAACATTTTTATCTAAAAGTTGACGAGGCCCCATAATAAGATCTATAGCAAACCCATTTACGTCAAAGCAGCAGAATGATAATGTTAAAGTTTAGCAGTTGCCAGTATGCAATTTTTGAATTACTTACTATGTTTTAACCAGGGGGTCTGCGTCGCTAACAACCACATAAAGATGCACCATAGTTCACATGATTTTGACAATTTTGGCCATCTGACAACTGAAATCGACAAAGATTTTTCATTAGGGCCTAACTGACAAACGTAAACAATTGCGTCTTCCTAAAATTTTTCGACCTTGTAAACTTGCCTCATTAATCTACAACAGCCATTTCGAGGAAAAAGAGTCCTTCCTATTCTATTTGATAAATTGGAACCTTACATGGGTAGATTTTGTATTACGAGAAATTTATGGAAGAAGCCATTGTTTACGTTTGTCAGTTGGGCCCTAATGAAAAGTCTTTGTCGAAATATGGCCCATCGAAACAAATCGATCAATGCCAAGGCACGACTGGCATGACAAAAAAAATGAACTAACTCTTTCACACTCTCTTCGTATCATATAATGACGTGACGATGTGCACATATGAAAATGATGAATGTTAGAAACAACAGGTTGATGCATTAATCCTAACCATTCATCACATTGATACTGAAATCCATGTGAGCTACAGGAAATCCTTAATGATTGCCCCCCTGGTTATAACAAGAGTAACTCGTAAATTTGTATACAAATGCAAAGCGCATTTTCTCACGCGTCTGTTTATCATTTGAAGAGCTAATAACTGAATAGTTACCACGGTTCATTGACTTTGGATACTCTAAATAAAAAGTTTCAGCAAAAATGTATTTGTCAGGGTCACATTTATATTCATGGTCAGCAATGACACACAAGCGTAGAAAAGTTTATGTAAATTTAATTGCTTAGACCTTACACTGACAATTTGCAATATTTTGACGCAGGATGAATTCTCAGTAAAACATACTAATTACATAATAGGGTTGTTGGTGACTCATTATAATATAAAAATGACCCACCTTATTAATACCCTGTGGCTAAACTAAACTTCCAGCAAATATCAGTATAATTTTTGGCCACCAAGAGAATCATTTCACCTCAATGTGCGGTTGGATTAAGGGGAAACCATGTAATTTATGTAACTGCATCAGGCGATATCTTTTTATTGCTTCTTCTATCTCTCATGACATTATTCCATCTGTAAAGGCCTTAAGAAGAAATTTTCTTAATTCAATTCCCAACAACGATATCAACTGCAACGACTGCAGCCCTCTCAAGAGACGAGCACTCGTTACCTGGCTCGGTAGAGTGTGCGCCTTTATTTTATGTTCTCTCGTTGCATCGTTCAGAGTGCAGCAGAACATTGCAACTGATAATGGAAACGTGCCCCTACTGAGCCGGTCTCTTGCCGGCGTGATCTGTTGAATCGTTTTATGAATGGTTGAGCTCAAATGCATACTTGCAGTGTTGGGTTTCAGCTTTAGACTGAGCAGATAGAAGAACCACACGAGTACTTGCTCCTAAGACTGCTGAGAAACAGAGAGAACCATCTGCCGAACAGCGCATGGAAAGAGAGTGGTACGAACCGAATAGTCACCGTGCAAGCCGAGGCCCTATTGTATCACTATTCATACTATATAATGTGGTGATATACGAACGCTTAAATCAGTTTTCATTTTGCTCGTGCACTGAAAGCATCTTACTGAAGAGTTAAACTGTAGAACTTTGCTTCTCGAGTTCTATCTACGCTGTCGAAGGAAGGCAATTCATCGTCTGTCAAAAGTCATCGTTAGTCCATTTGATTCAACCCAAATAATTCTCGGCGATGTCAAGTTGAGAGACAGTGCTGAAAATCTACAAGTGCAAGAAGTCGAAGCCGTGTGACGAGCAAATCGCGTTTTGCGTCAGCAGTAATTAATCAGTTGCCTCGAACGAACCATTTAATGTCAGTCAGAGCGGAAAGTATATTATCAGAAGAAAAGCTTCCAATTATCATCAACTGGGTGTGTTTATATGCAAACATATTTTAATGAATCCTTGCAAACGCGTTACATAGAGTATAACGTACTGTGTCCTCAGAGGTCAAACATTAATCCGCAAAGCAACTCGAGTTGCCGCACAACTGAGTCCCAGTTTGCACTACCAGGAAGTGTGAAACAGTTTAACATAACGTACGCTTGCGCTACAGTTGGCCATATGTTAACCTACGCTCAAAAAGTGAATTTACCTGAATTAATGCAGCTGAATGTGCTGATAAAACACCTCATAAACTCTAATGTTACATAACGAACGCTAGAATTCGTATATTCTTTACTGAAAAGTGGAAGAATTGTTTACAAGCACAAAGTCAGTGCAACTCCAATCGGATAGCGTATACAGATTAATCAGCCAGTCAAGACTTACTCGGTGAAAAACAGTAACGCGGTTTTTTTCCCATCCCGACCGGAAAAGTTCAATTCGAATAGGTAAGTACCAACCATCTGCAAGATTCCACTGTTTAACATAGTTTGACATCATACGATGCCAAACGATTAACGCTATTGCTATACGTGGCAGTGTTTATTAGTATCAATCAGTTATCTATCTTCCGGAACGAAACGCGACGCTTGTCACGTGAACAGAATTCCTTTCGCTCTTATCGCTTCTTCTGCGCTTTATAGTACGGAACCTCGAATGTGTACCACGCAGCTTACTACAACGTTCTAAATATAATAAAAGTTGTCCAAATTTTTCAAACTCAATGAATATAAAGTTCATTCACGGGAGAGCACATGTCCACCAACACATGCGTATCGCTAGGCAGGTGGTGTGGCGGCTAGACAAGCTGAGAGAAATTCAAGCACAAAGAGATAGAGAGTGATACATAGTCAGGAGAATGGAAGAAAAACGGTTGTAGATATGGCTGATGCAATTCAAAAAGAAAATTTCATAGATCTAACCATTTCCAAGAAAAAAAAAACTGACCGTTGGAATCAAAATCTAAAAGATGTGCATTTTTCTTTCCCTTCCTTCTAGGAATTATGAATCTCAAAATTCTGTATCTACTGGTCTCGCTGGCAATGCTAGCACCGCTGATCAACGGACGAGCGGTGGACCTTGAGCAGGATAACTCACTCTCTGCGTCGTCATCATCTTCATCTGGACCACGAATGGCCCGACCCAATTTCGTAAAAATTACATCGCCTCCCCCAGCGCAAATCACGCAGGTTCGAGGTAGTACCATTGAGCTCGAGTGTGAGGTGATGGGCTCGCCAACTCCCTATGTACAATGGGTTCACGGCAGCGGTCAGACGGCAGATGTAAGTCATCAAATCCTAACGATCAATCATGACAAAAACTTAATTGACTTTTCTTTCATTCCTCTCTTTCTACAGTGGGACGATGCAACCATGAACATCATTAGCGAAAGCAGCCCTACGACAATGGCTCGTGTAGTATCTCGATTAGTATTGGACCATTCGTCACATGCTGCTGAAAGCACATACACTTGCATTGGCCGATCGGGAGGTCAAATCGCCGTTGCCTCGACTACTGTCTATCACGTTGAAGCACCTCGCTCCAACTTCACGGACATGATCAAACCTGGTCACCATTTGTTCATGCATCTAAAGTCAGCTCGTGTTACGCTGCACTACAAGGCATTATTTGAGTACATGGGGTCAACAGTGGTACTGCCGTGCAAGGCAGTTGGTCGTCCGCTACCCGAAATCACATGGAAAAATGAAGAAGGCAACGCCGTTGGAAGCATGCAAGATCCACGCTTCCGTACGCTTCCCACCGGAGAGCTGATCATCAACGATCTCCGATGGGCCGACATGGGGTCATATACCTGTGTCGTCAAAAATGCCATTTCCAAAGATGAAGCGGAAACTTTCCTCTATCCCATCCGACCTAATTAACGTACACCATTCAACATGACAAGTTGGAAACTCTCTTGGACTTTGAATAATGCAACCGAAATCACTATTAAACCATAAAGTTACTATTTTCAACAGTCAGTAGATAACACTTATGCCATTTACCATTTACTTAACTTATTTTAAAACATATAGGGCGCAAACGATATCAATTATTTATTTAAACAACTTTGAAAAAGTATTTGAATTACTCTTGAATATTAGCTAATAAGTTTAAATTTACTTAAAAACGGCCAGATGGCAAAACACAACCGTGAAATCTTGTCATTACACTGTTAACTGTAAATAGAATCGCTAGGAATGGGCGGAACCCGTTTATGAAATGATCTTTATACAGCATATTGGTGCATGAGTAAAACAAATCTCTACGTACAATAAAACTTTTCGAAAGAAAACAACTCCACTGCCTTTCACTATCCGCTTTTGACTTAATCAGAAATTCAGAGTAGTTGAAAAAAAAATTGGTGCACAGATTGTAAATGATTATGATATTCGACAAAACTTAGGCAATCTTTGCTATGTGATTTTTCATAACATGTAAATTTAAAAACATTGAGTTTTGTCAAAAAAAAAACATCGATATTGAATTCAGCGACGATTTCCATTATAAACACATGTTAGTTTGGATGCAGCTACGCAAAATATTCAAACAAATATACAATTTGGTATAATTTGTTGGTTCTCTAAGGTAAAATAGAAGAATTTTATTTAATTTTGTTTTTCTTCATACCGCTTTCAATGAAATTTTAGAAAGTGAGGTGTAGCTTTTCAACTAAAATATCGTTCCAAACGTTTAGTTGAATCGAAGATCATATATGCACCACCAATTAGCGATAAAGCCAACGTACATAGTTCTCTATACCTATTATTGCAAACCAGTGATAGACTTCAAACTATTATAACATCAGAGATCCTAATCCTAATCCTAATCTAATTGGAATTTCAGCAAGAAAATCGTAAAAGTTTAGACGTCACCAACATAAGCTTTAAGCTTCATCTGCATGGTGGGTTATATTTTGTTGTCTGCGTTACACTTTGCTTGGGATATGATGGTTTAAGCATAGTATGCAGCTGACAAGTAAAGGCGTGAAGTAATTTTTGCCATTTTTACCGAAGTAATTATGACAACTGCACCAGTACGGGTGAAAAAATAAAAGCCCCATTAAGATTACATTGACAGACGTTACTAACGTTGCGAAGTTTCGTCCTTTTCAGCTCCATACAAGGTAAGTAATTCCGAAATTAAAAGCATTTCCTAACCATTACTTGTCCTACCCTAATGCACATTACTTTTGAGCTGCATACTTGCCTGTAGCGGAGAAGTCAATCAATTTTCTAACCTAAATGCACAGTCCGGATTGGGAACTCGGAATTAAATGGATTAATTGTCTCAGTTCCGTCGGTACGTAAAAGTTGTACTCGAAAAAAAATGCAACAGACAAAAATGACCACCAAAAATTCAGTTTAAGTGGGATGTTTTTGTAACTCTAAGGGAAAAAATAAATATATATTAGCTATGTTTTTGCAAAGTTGGTTTATTCAGCCTCTTTTCCTAGGTAAAATGCCCGCACTTAAAGCTACCCATCAAATCCTGTGCAACACTTGCGCCATCTTTCGTACACACTTGCATCCACTCTTTCTTCAAATCCTTGTCGTTTATGAAGACCTTCCCTTTTTTCCGGAGCTTGCCCTTCACAATGGCCCGAATTTTTTTATTGGGTGAAGTTCTGGCGAGTTTGGCGGATTTGTCTCCGTTATGCCTTGTTCAGACTACAGAGTTATAACATGTTATAACGGGTTTCAAATAATTTAAACAAGAAACTCGACATCAAGATAGGCTTATAACATGTTATAACTGCTCAGTCTGGCCAGTGTTTTAGTCTTGAATGGAGCTGACAAGGAAAGACCTGAAGTAATTTTTACCGAACTAATTTTGACAACTGCTTCAGTATGAGTGGAATGTCAGTTTTCTTTGCGGAATAATCGAATGGAATATTATTCCGCAAGGAAAAGTGACCGCCCCATTTAGATTACACGGGCAGGCGTTACTAATGTTACGAAGATTGGGCCGTTGATGATGTCCAGACCGGGTATCTGTTTGGCGTCCACTTTAATGTACGTCTCGTCGTCCATTGCGATACATTTCGGCTGCACCAACCACTCGCGGAACAGTTTCTTGGCGCGGGATTTGGCCACCGTATTCTGTTTTTAGGGTACCTTGAAGATATGAAGTCCGGCCCGCTTCATTGTCTGCTGGACGAACTAGACGAAAAAAATGACCTTCTTGGCGTCCCGGATCGAATTGTTTAGATTGCGCTTGAAGTAATCCCTCACCTTCCTTGTGTTCAGGAGGTCGGTCGTCTTCGCTTTTCTCCCACTGCCAGCTCGCGAGCACAATCTTTACTAACAACTTAAGTAGGAGTTGGTTGAAAACAGTAATGTCCTGATTTTGTTGAAAACTATTACGAATCGAAGAGGCCAAGATTTCTCATGAATAATGACAAACCAACGCAAACTAACTGCACTATCTCATAAAACGAATTTCCTGTACCAACTCCAGACTTTTGATTTGAATGTATTTTGTGATAATTATTTACTTGATACTTGATAGGTGACGACTCCTCCTGTTGATTCTCCTCCACTGGACCCGGTCCTGGATAAATCGCCACCTGTTCCCCTGAACGTTAAGGGCTCTTAGGCCCACCTAAATTGCGAATAGCCATTGTGTTAATGGTCTGCCACGGAGTCTACGGCCTCTCCCTGGTTCTCTACTGAATATTATCTTCACTTGTCGTTTTTCCAGCTTCCGTGCGAAGTAGCCAGCCTAACGCAGCCTGCCGTGTTTTATCTGCTTGACAATATCCATCTCTTTATATACTTGCTGCAACTCGTGATTCATGCGACACCGCCGGATTCCACCTTCTTGTTTACCGCCGAGTATTATTTGCATCACCTTACGTTCAAACACGCCGAATGCTTTCCGGTCGATTTCGTTAACCGTCCAGGTTTCATTGCCGTACAAAGCGACCGGCAGGATCAGAGTCTTATAAAACGTGAATTTTATTTTCGTCTGCAAACTATGAGACTGCAGTTGGTTCCGGAGACCGTAAAACGGTCGATTCGTAGCTGCAAGACGTCTTTTTACCTAGCGGGTAACATAATTATCGCTAGTCACCAGAGTTCTAAGATACACAAATTCTTCCACTAATTCAAATTTGTCACCACTTCGCTACCCACATCACTATTGGCTCCACGCTGTTTACTAGCGATCATGCTCTTCGTCTTGCTGGTATTAATTGTGAGACCAATTTTCACTGTCTCCCGTTTTAAAGGCACGAATGGCCTTTTAAAAGGCCTCTCCCACAGCTCGACGGTCAATTCCGATGATATCGATTTCATTCGCAAAACGTAGGAGCTTGTGCGATTCCATGACGTTGGTGCCACTCCTTTGCATGCCAGCTCTCCTAATGACTCCTTCGAGAGCAATGTTGAACAAAGCGCATCTCCCTGCTTCAATCCATCTCAGGTTACGAAAGATTTCATCCAATCTCATTCGAATTTAGAATTTCATCCGTTCATCCAATCTCATCCGAAACCCGTGCACTTGATTTTGATCCAGCCAGCGTAGCACGAGTCAGGAATGATACAAAAACAGGTATCAATTATGTAGTCTGCCGTAGCAGTAGCTACAGTTGCGCTACTTTCCGCATAAATACCTGTTCATGTGTTTCACGTGCGCTGCTATAGTACTTCTCGTCCCATCGAAAAAAATTTTTTTGATGTGTGATGGGTGCGCGGAGCTGTTTGATCCTTGAGCATGGTATGAGGGTTAGGTTTTTGCCTTGTAGACTTGTTTCGCCATCGCCAGCTACCATCGCCAACTAAACTGTATTATCCCGGGACGCTACGCATCTAGCATTTCGGAAGCCCCTTACCCACCCAACATAGTCAAGCCTCTTCTGCCAGCGCTCAACAGACACCTCGGCCCTGTATTTGGGATTGGAGACGGGGTGTCCCACTCTACCATTCTGGGCAAGTACTACTCCGATGAATACATTCCTGCGTTTTTCGTTCCTGATACTCCAAATGTTTCCAGTCAACTGAACGATAGACCAACCGATCCTTTGATGCTCATCGTACCTCGAAGATGCATGCCTGCAAGCCTCATGGAAGCATCCAATCCTCTCATCACAGTCGGACTATTCCAGCCAGCGACCAACAATCATCCCGGTCCTGTGTTTGAGTACGGAGAGGGGGTCTTCCAAGCCCTCCACACAAGCAAGTATAATTGTGATTCGAGCAACTTCCTTCCGGTAACGTCTGTCGCTTTTAGTGATCAAAACACATGTACACGTGGCGCCTTATCCAACTCCGAGCCGCCATTGCCTGGAAACTTCATCTCTGACGCTTCTGGTGGTTGCTTCACTGATTATATAGTTTGATGTTATCAATGACGTTGTACCTGTTTCTGCTTTGCAAATTTAACGGAACTAAGGTAGATTCGTTTTTCTTGGCTGTCAGCAAATGCGATTATGATGTGATTGTATTAACGGTTGGACGAGCGATTCTACATAGCGCGGCTGTTTGACCCTAAATTTGCTGTTTACCGCACCGATCGCAATGCAGCGAACAGCTCAAAGGTCCGTGGTAGTGGTGTTGTGATTGCGATCTCCAGCTATTAGAACAGCTTTATCGATCCCACTTCGACGAGTATTACTCTAGAGCAGTTACGGATAAAAATCTCGACACCTAGTCGCATCATCAGCGTAGAAGTTATCTGTCTACTCCCTGACCGATGTGACAATATGAATTTCATACTTGATCATCTGGATTCCATCGGTTCTACTATATCCTACCAAGTTTAAATGACTTCGTGTTGCAGTTTGGGGATTACAATCAACCGTATTTGCAGTGGAAAGCATCGGATAACGGAATTTTAGAAGTCAATCCTCAATCTGTTCTTTTTAACTCCGGCTGTGCGAAAGTCTTTCCTTCAATGGCTTTACTCGGCTTACTAGAGTAGATTCTCTGTGCTAGAGTATTGAGCAGAAATTCGTGGACGTGGTGGTTAACCTTCCAGATTCGATTACGTTTGACGATTGCGCCGATGTTTCCTAGATGTACGACTACCGCCATGCTAATCATGCCAATATTTGTGCTGCAATTTGCCGTATCGATTGGCAATCTATCGATGATGCCGTGATCTACTTCAGTCACGTTATTTGCGATATAATTGCTGAACATGATCCAATAGCCATTTGCGTCAACTCAAACGTGTCAGAGCAAAGACATTGCGACATCACTGCCGGAGTCACTCACAGTTTCAAATAGTTTAGAAATGGTATGTGACTGTATTTGATACCTTGATTAAAACGCACTTATTTGGTAATTTTTGATTATGAGTTGTTAGTATCTATTCTTATGATTTGATTCCAAATAATAAACATCATATGTATGCAGTAATAAGCCAGCAATCAACGACATTCTAAGCGACATAAATCTATGTCGCAACATTGTTTAAACCATCGGCTGGTGGCAGCAAAAATGTTTCGTTGCCTGGATAAAACGGTACAGAAATGTCATATGGGATTTTCTCCCACGACGGTTTACTTTTGCGTGTGTTCAATTTGGTCGGAATGAAAAATGTAAAATTTCAAAATGTAAAAATCAAAATACAGTACATTTACAACCACTGCTGTCCGCCTCCGTCCATTTGAATTACATCCGAAACTCGCCCACACTGAATCTTCACCATCGCACAATATTCCCAGATCATTTTTTCGTCATCCGATTAAAATTTCTAAAAGTAAACTATCGTATAGCAACAATAATCATCCCACGTCGTCATGAAGTTTGTATCCTCTGGGTGTCACCTTTTGTATTGAATCTCAAATGCCTTCAATTTCAGCCCGAAGCCCAATACTTCACGCGCTACCTGCGATACAGCTTCAGTATCACAATGCCCGAACCGTCAATGCCACTGGTGCTCACAAACCACCACTCCTCTCGCCTAGCAGCACAGCTTCCTGACCTTTCAGCACTTTGCATCCTACTCGGTCGTATTAAAAGTTGTAACCCAAATCACAAATTTTACTCACTGTGAGCAGGTTTCCAGACAACGAAGGAACGTAATACACGTTGTTCAAGGTGACATTCATTCGAACACATTTGCCGGTAACTGATACTGGCTTACCGTTTCCGGTACCACTCGACTCGATCTTCGTTCCGTCGGCCAGACATATTTCCGGCTTCTTCGATGGTTTCACGTCCTTCAGGAGCTTCTTGTCGCTGGTAATGTGAGACATAGCACCGGAGTCCAATTACCACCGGTTTGCGCTAGAGGTCACCACTGCCATTAGACACATTTCCATTCCGTCCAGTATTTCAACAGCTAAATAGATTTGCCTTCCCTTGTTCCGACTTCTTATTCTTCTGCCTTCCCTTGGGTAGCTTCGGACACTCACGTCCAAATGACTTTCTTCCTGGCAGTAATGACAAATACCTTTATTCTTCTTCTTTTCCGCCGTTTTAGACTTCATTTTCATCAGCTTCTCGTGGCTACACACACCACAACCGTTTGCACTCTACATGTCGACGAAATTCGTCCCGCAGCTTGCTCTGAACGAAATCCGCTGGCAGCTCATTCTCCGGCTTATTTCGATAACGTAAATAAGGCTACCATACGATAGCGGAAGGCTTGACAAAATCAGCGCCATGAAAATACGATCTTCCCGATCTTCTCCAATCACCTCCAAACGATTCTCCAAGTCCGTCATCTGGTTTAGATATGCGGGAAGATCAACCTCTTTTGATAGCCGTAGAGAACTCAGCTTCGGCCAGATATGAAGTGTCGAAGATAGAATCGATGCCTCGTGAATCAGCTTCAACGAGTTCCACATTTCCTTCGCCGTCTGCTTCCAATCCAGCTGACTGGATTGTCCACCAGCAGTCCGATCATAGCACGAGGCTTCCCGTCTTTCATGAGCCAATTTGCAGTGACCGTTTCAGGCTTTTGGCCCGTCACAAGCTTCGATAGTTCTCCCTTCACAAGCAGAAGCTTCCATCCGTGCGTCCCCGCAACATAGCACTGGTCCTCACAAGTTCCTACCTCATGCTTCCACGGGTCAAGAGATGACAAAGACCGCAGGCTAAGGGTTGCGTACTTAGCTGGTAGTGCAGCCTCGGCACTGTTGTCCTTCTGACTTCAGCTAGATTGAGGAGGTGCGTGCCGAACGTCTATCCACTAAGGAGGTGCAGCTCAAACAGCGTCTCTCCTGACATCCAGCGACTGAGTAAGAAACGCTGTATCGCGTCAGCTATACCTTAGGAAGCAGTTCCACCAACGCGATGCTGAAATCTTACCCTACCACAAACAATGGAAGTATTCTATATACGGTATATAATTTCAGATCATCGATGGAGTTCCAAGGTGTTGTATAGTAGATTTAAAGTTCTGTCCAGTTAGAATCCGGAATCACTTATTGTGTTGCAGTGGCACGGAAAGTGACCGCTGCAAGAATTCTTTCACAGCGGTTTGTTTACCTAGGCGCCCACTTTCTGTGGTATACATTTCACGGTGTTTCGTGCAGTGAGTCAAAGGTTATTCCAGATGGAAGCCGAGAGGAGAGAAAAAATACTGCACACCCACGTTGATAATCCAACGTGGTCCGCAATAAAAATCGCAAAAACGTTGAAAATCGCCAAATCAACTGTGTATGATGTGCTCAAATGTTTCAGGGAGCGAAAGAGCATGGATCGAGTGCCTCAAGGTAAGCGTCGTAGTGGAACATATGACCGCAAGCTGAACCAGAAGGTGTTGAGAAACGTCAGAGCAAACCCTGGACTATTAGATAATGAAGTCGCACAAAAATACGCTGCTGCTCGCAGTACCGTTCGAAGAATTCGTTTGCGAGCAGTATATCGTTCTTATCGAGCCAGCAAGTAACCAAACAGAACGTTGAAGCAAAGTTTCGTCACCAAAACTCGAGCTCGGAAATTTTACCAGCAGGTTTTGACGAAGTACCAAGGATGCATGCTCATCGACGATGAAACCTACGTCAAAATGGATTTCGGACAGCTTCCTGGCCAAAAATTCTACATGGCGACGGCACGAGGAGATGTTCCTGGGAAGTTTAAGTTTGCTTTTATGGACAAATTTGCCAAAAAAACTAAATGATTTGGCAAGGGATATGCAGCTGCGGAGCAAAGACCAAAGTGTTCGTGACGAATAAGACGATGGACTCGAAGCTGTACAAGGAAGAATGTCTCATAAACCGCGTACTACCTTTCATTAAAGCCCATAGAGATCCCGTGAAGTTTTGGCCAGATTTGGCGAGTTGCCACTACAGCCGGGAAGTCATCCAGTGGTACCGCGATAATAACGTAGATTTCATCGATAAAAACATAAATCCATCCAGCTGCCCGCAGTTCCGGCCCATCGAGAGATTTTGGGCAATAATGAAGCGGAAGCTTAAGAAAAGTGGAAAAACGGCTCGGGACGCGACTCAGATGACCAAAATGTGGAACAAATGTGCCAAGGAAGTTGACTCCGGAGGTGTGCAGCGTTTGTTGGGAGAAATAAAGAAGAAAGAAAAATGATTTGTATTGATATTTTTTCCTTAAAGTACAGTGTAATTACCTTTGTTTTGATGTATTAAACTTATTTGTACGTCAATCCGTTACCGAGATACAGATGATTTTATTATTCCGGATTCTGAATGGACATAGTTTTAAATTGTTTATTTCCTTCGTGGCAATGATTCAGGTTCGCATTTATGCATCGTCGTAAGTTTTAGCCCACCTAACCTACGTTGTGTATTTGAAAGGATAGGCTGATTTTTTGCGTTTTTTTTTTTAAAGAAAGAATTATGCGACAAATTTTTTGTTAGGTTTCCGTTTTTGGACAGTGATCGCAATCATATGAAATTTATTTCGGCTTATTGTTTGCTTAAATTTTCTTTGCCATCATCAACTTTCTTTCATTATATCACTTTGGAAATTTTCGCCATTTCAGAGTTTCAATTATCTAACATCGCAGCAGACGGGACAAATTGATGCATTTTATTTTTATATGTATATTATAACAACATCGTATTATTTATGTTTAAAGGTTCTGATATGTTTAAAGTTCTGACATCAACTGTTACATGTTATTGCTCCCTAGAACCAGCAGAAAGGAAATTTCGACACGCAAGGTATACGATTTCGAAATCATTATCCAGAACAGGCTACCAATTTTGCCGTATCAAACTACATACACTTTATATATACCTATTTCCTTTACATATTCCATGTTTCATATATATATTTCATGAACATAATTATATTTCATTGACTGAAAACATTTAAATACTGGGATGGGAGGATGCATCAGGGCATCATTTAAGTTGAAATTGGACAATGGAGTGGACAGCCAACCGGAGTCTGGGAGAGGATGTGTCTATCATTTATGATTGGTACATTCCACTCGAACAGTTGAATTGCGTATTTTGTTATTCGTTTTATCATACTGCTGAAAGGAGATTCTCTTATTCCCGCAGGTTTTGCGTAAGTGTCTCTGCTTACGTGCCTGTCCAACCCTTTTTGGCCCTTCATACAGCAGTTTGTTGAATTTAGAACGGTAACAAAGCTTGATCTTTCTTTTAAGTGGAACCGCATGCAGGGCAAGGCCCACGCTAGGATGGTGGCTTCTTACATACATACATACATACATACCGCGGGCGAGGGCCAAATCTGTCGATAAGTGAAGTTAAAGATGCTATCGAACAGCTTAAGAACAAAAAGGCAGATGGGAAGAATGGTATCGGACCGGAACTTATAACAATGGTCCCAGATAAGTTGAAGCCTGTCTGCAACAGCTGACAGGCAGAATCTGGTATACTGAATAGCTACCGGAGGAGTAAAAAACCGGTGTTACATGCCCAATATACAAAAAGGGAGACACGTTGGAATGGGAGAGCTACCGAGCGATCAGTATTCTCAATGCGGCCTATAAAGTGCTTTCCCAAATTATCTTACGCCGTCTATCGCCGATAGCAATCAGATTTGTAAGAAGTTATCAAGCCGGTTTTGTGGATTGACGGTCAATCAACTGCCGTGAATATCAAGTTTTTCCTGCCTTAAACATGGGGGTACGATTTTAAAAAAATCCCAGAAATGTGGGGTGGTGGGGGGGGTGCTTTTGTGTACACACTTAGAAAATTTTAGTATTTTGGGTAATTTTTTCGGGAATTTTTCAACAGGTGAGTGTTGAGTACTGGGGTTTAGGGTGTGTGGGAAATTTTATGGTAAAAAATCCGAATTAATCCACCGATGGTGAGACTGAACCCTTCTTACACTTCACCAGAATTACGAACTCAAATGTGGCCAATATTGTACTGGATACATATTTTCATCAGAAATTCCAGGAAGATCCAGTAATACTCGATATGTCATACATTCAGTTTATAAAATGCACTATTTGTCAATCCTGAACGTATTGTTCATCGATGCGATTTAAATATTGCCATTATAAGTCTTTAACGACCTGTTTATGTTAGTTATATAAAAGGGGAAATTACAAAAATATTATAAATTCCATATAATCAGTCCATAGAATGAATTATTAGGCAATCCTAAGCGTCAATTTTGATTATCGATATGGATTCAAGATGCTTAATAAGTACATGTTCGTTGAAAATTGTGTAGTTATAGTAAATGGAGACTTTGTGTAATTTTCGAATATACTCGTTGCAGTTCAAATCCAAACCACTCGAGCCAATCGATCCTGCTCTAATTCTATAGAGTCGCATAGTGTGGCTTGTCTACTGTATGTGCTATACAATGCACGAGATGCGACACAATAGAATGCAAGCAGCATCAAGTGGGGTGAGTGGTCTTGTTCGGTTTTGAACTGCAACGAGAATATTTTTATCTCGCAATTATGTGCTCTCTGGTATTGTTTTGGTCATATCTCCATGAAGGATTATCCAATCCTAATGAAATTTTGATCAGTTATTTAAAGATTTTATAAATTTAATTCGGCGCTAACAAAACTAAAATCGGTACACAAATAGCTCAGTATGTAATCGGAGACTAAACTGTTTGATTACTATTATAACAGGCCGTCAAGTACTGTTTCGTTCATATCTTCGTAACGAAATGTCCGAATAAAAAAAAAATCAATAGCGTTCTATGAGAATGTTGTAGCTTTCATTTGCCGTCAACAGAACTGGCCACAAATGGCTGAGAAACCGATGTGACATTATTTGTAACGCACACACACACACATACACACACATATACACACACACATACATACACACAGACATGTGCTCAGTTCGTCGAGCTGAGTCGAATGGTATATGACACTCGGCCCTCTAGGCCTCGGATAAAAAGTCGATTTTTCAAGCGATCTTAATACCCTTCTTTTGGTGTAAGAAGGGAAAAAAGAGAAGTTGTAGAAATATACTATGTTTCAAATATTCAATATATAAAATGAAGTATTAGACAATTTTTAACCGTCAGTTCTGACTATCTCATGCGTCATAAAACGTAACAGATGGGACACTATAAAATGCAAACAGGATCGGTTAGTGCGAATTGTGTTTTCCGGTTTTGAACTGCAACGAATTATGTGCAATTATATGCTCTCAGGTATTGTTTTGGTCATATCTCCATGAAGGATTATCCAATCCTAATGAAATTTTGATCAATTATTTAAAAATTTTATAAGTTTAATTTGGCGCTAACAAAACTAAAATCGGTACACAAATAGCTCAGTATGTAATCGGAGACTAAACTGTTTGATTACTATTATAATAGGCCGTCAAGTACTGTTTCGTTCATATCTTCGTAACGAAATGTCCGAATACAAAACAAATCAATAGCGTTCTATGGGAATGTTGTAGCTTTCATTTGCCGTCAACAGAACTGAAATCGGTTCACAAATGGCTGAGAAACCGATGTGACATTATTTGTACACACACACACACACACATACACACACACACATACACACACACATACACACACACACATACATACACACAGATATGTGCTCAGTTCGTCGAGCTGAGTCGAATGGTATATGACACTCGGCCCTCTGGGCCTCGGATAAAAAGTCGAATTTTCAAGCGATCTTAATACCCTTCTTTTGGTGTAAGAAGGGTAAAAACTACCGGAACTTGTCAAACTTTACCGAAATCCGTTAAATCGGACTACCGAACGTTCAGCTGTTGAAAGTTCGGTAAAAAATTACCAAATACTGTAAAATTTTCTAAGTGTGTACCTTGGCTCATTCCATTGGAAGGTGGGAGGAAGATGGTTAGACAAAATGGAGTACGATCTTGGAAGTAAGGGACACTCGGGGAACTAGAGACAAGCAACCCTAAACTGATTGTCATGGCGAAACATTGTTACGTAGGTGCGGTCATAATGATACGTTAGCCCACCATAACTAAGTGAGTGGTCCCTACAACTACGTTCAAAATACTAATATTACAGTTGTTTCTATCTACCAGCATATTCTTTTATTCTACTTATAGAAAAATAAATTTAATCAGTCTTTAACCAGTGCAGCCAAAATGTCTGGAATCGGTACATTGGGTTGTCTACCTCGAGCCCGAAGGGAATCATAAAGCTCAGATCTGACTCCACGATGCTCAGCACAAAACCAAATTACGTGATCTGCGTCCTGGTAACCTTGTCCACATTCACAGAGATTGCTGTCTCCCAGCCCAACACGGAACAAATGAGCGTTTAAAGAATAATGATTGGACATGAGGCGAGACATCACACGAATGAAGTCTCGACCCACATCCAATCCCCTGAACCAACATTTCTTAGACACTTTAGGAGTGATAGAGTGTAGCCATCGCTCCAAATCTCCTTTACTCCATTTATACTGCCAGCTATCAAGTGATATCTGACGAAAAATATAGAAAAATTCGTTGAAGGCGATTTGTCGGTCATAAATATCGCCTTCCATAGCGCCCACCCTTGCAAGCGAGTCCGCTTTCTCATTGTCAGGAATCGAACAATGAGAAGGGACCCACACAAAGAAATAAGAGGTGTGCTTTACCGGCCTCAAGGAGCGAATAGCCTCTATAGAACTAAGAATATCCGTGAAAATGAAGTATTGATCCGGTGTAAAAGAGGCAACAGTTTCTAAAGAACAGTGAATTGCTGCCAATTCCGCGACAAAAACAGAACAAGGTGCTTGAAGTTTACGAGCGACGCTATAATTTTCATTGTATACACCAAAACCAGCGGAGTCCTCTATCAAAGACCCGTCAGTGAAAAACGTTTTGGTGGAATCAACTAGGCCAAACTTTGCAGCAAATATTACCGTAGCAATCATAGGACGATGATGCTCTGGGATTCCACGAAGCTCCTGTTTCATGGATAAATCAAAATGAACTGAATTTCCGAAGTTGGAGAAGGAAACACGATTGGGAATATCCAGCGAAGGGCTGACATCCTGTGTTATGTACAAATGGTACAAAGTCATGAAGCGGGTTTGAGGATTCAACTCAAGGAGCTTCTCAAAATTTTCGATCACCTGGGGGTTCATAACTTCACACCTGGTGAGGAGCCGGAGAGATAATTCTGAAAACCGATCTGAGAGTGGCAACATGCCAGCCAGCACTTCAAGACTCATGGTATGAGTCGAGTGCATACAACCTAACGCGATACGAAGACACCGATACTGAATACGTTCCAGTTTGATAATGTGCGACCGAGCCGCTGACTTAAAACAAAAACTACCGTATTCTATAACCGACAAAATCGTTGTCCGGTACAACGTTAGAAGATCTTGCGGATGCGCTCCCCACCAGGAAATATATATATATATATATATATATATATATATATATATATATATATATATATATATATATATATATATATATATATATATATATATATATATATATATATATATATATATATATATATATATATATATATATATATATATTATATATATATATATATATATATATATATATATATATATATATATATATATATATATATATATATATATATATATATATATATATATATATATATATATATATATATATATATATATATATATATATATATATATATATATATATATATATATATATATATATATATATATATATATATATATATATATATATATATATATATATATATATATATATATATATATATATATATATATATATATATATATATATATATATATATATATATATATATATATATATATATATATATATATACATTTTGGCGGTGTGTTCCGCTGTGGAACCTCACGTACCGAGGACATTTCTATGGCTTTAGAAACCACCCATCATCACTAATTTGAAGCTGGTCTTTTTTTGGTCATGGAGATTATGTTGAAGCGATTATCCGAAAGACTGAGCAATCCTTTGCTCTCGGGTCCCAGGTGGAATTTGTTTAGCTCTTTTGAGGTTCTTAGTTGTGGAAAGCCCCTATTACCTTTCTGTCACAGTTTGTTGTTGGAAACGTCATTTTTTCTGAATATTTGGAAGGCTTACAAGTTTCATGATGTGATGTGATGTGATAAGAAGCCACCACCAATACAGGACTTGCTATGACGTACGGTTCCTCCCAATAGCAAGGTCAAACTGTACATACCAGTAATCCTCACTATTTGTTTGTATGAAGGCCAAAAGCGAGGGTGTGGACCCATAAGCACAATCACTCACACGAAAACTACGGAAACGATATAGAATCTCCTTTCAACGAAAAACTCTATTTACAGAACATGATAAGTAAGAAATACACATAAGGATTTCAGTCTGGTGGTTTGTAAAAAAATAGGCTGAGCAAACAACACTGTTGAGTGTGGAAAGACAATTACACCTTCGCTGATCTCGATCTGACGATTTCCATCAAGTAAGGTCATGAAGGAAATGGATATAGTTTGTTGCTCAGGATGTACGAGCACATCGGTCCTAAGCTCAATTAATCTTCCCTAAAACATAACTCACATCGAGGAACCCTTAAAAAAATCTGTCCAAAAAAACTAATTGAATTAAAACAAAATTAAAGATTCTAGTACCGAAAAATGCAAGAATGTATTAGGAACTATATTGAACATAAGTTCCCCACATATTTTTCAAATCATATAAAAAAATGATGTTTCATTCAAACAAATGGATGATTCTTTATTGTAGGGGATTGAACTTGAACATTGTGAAGACCAGATGAAATTAATATTATTCTTTCACGAATTTCTGAATTTTTGATCGCACCCTTTTTATCAAGTTCCGTATAAGTGTTTCATTAAATTTTTGGGGTGGCTTAGCCCAAATTTTTTTGAACTCCTGCATGTTCTCAGGTGCTTTACAAGTCATTTTGAAGACCCTCTTTACAATCGCCCAATAGCGTTCGATGGGCCGAAGCTGAGGGCAATTTGGCGGATTGATGTCTTTCTTAACGAAATCTATACCCTTTTCCGTGAGCCAATTGAGAGTTGTTTTAGCATTACACCTAAAGACGACGCTAATTTCTGACAACACAGTGAAGGAGTAGTATGTTTCTGATATAAAGGCAGTAACTTCTTCTGCAGACACACAGATCGATAGATATCCGCATTGATTGTTCCAGTAGTGTAAAAAGTGGTAGACTTCATACCGCAGGAACATATTGCTTGCCATACCAGCACTTTTCATCCAAACTTCTCAACTTGAATCGACCTGTCTACTTTGCTTAGATCCTCCCCTAGGACGGCAGTATAATATTGTGGACCTGAAAAGGTTTTTGAGTCCTCTTTGACATAGGTCTTCTCGTCCATCAAAATACATGCATCCAAAGGTTGCAAAACTCGCCAAATACAATTTCCGGACCCTTGTTGCTGCTGTTGTGCACTTTGTTTGGCAATTTTCTGCTTCATGTAGGTCTGCACACAGAAAAAAAGCGTTCCCGAAAATGAAAACGGACCGTGAACTAGTTCACGTTTTCAGGATTTTTCCCTTTAAACGTTATTCATGAACTAGATTACGTGATTCAGTTCACGGTGTATTTGTGCTTGATCTCGATTATATGGGGGGATTTTTTTGTTCCGTTTCATGATCCGTTAAATCATTCGCTGGTTCCCGCTTTTCGGACAAATCACGTATCGACATAGATTTGTCCTTCTGAATTAGAGCTACCACTTTCTGATCCAGATTAGGGTTGGAAGATCCCGGTTTTCTGCCTCTTCCTGGCAGTTCATCTAAAGAACAGTGTTTCTCAAACTTGGTTATGATGGATTTTACACTAGCATGATGAATTCCAAAGCGCTTTGCCAATTGTCGCATAGTAACACCCTTTTCACGTAGCCATGTGTCCAAAATCTAAATTTTCACGTCTTCTTCAATGCGTGGCATTTTGAAAACGAAAAATTTAAATCGAAGTAAACAAACCCAAGATGACAGTCAAACGCACAGCATGCTATGATGATGAACACATTAAAACCATCACAAATACACACGTGCAACGCAAATGTAATGATAGCTTATTTTCGATACATTCCTTACAAGGTCCAAGGCGCAAGGTATACTTGGAACCAAGGGGTGATATAACAGGGTGCCAATTTTAAATTGCTAGTTGTACTGTACGTATAATTGTCATCCACGACTTGGGTCAGATTTCCACGAATCTCTCATTCAGCCTACACACTTAGATATTATGAATTTTACGCGAGACGTAATTCATATTTGTAAAAGGTCGGGGAACGTAAAGAAAGATTTCGTGTAAAATTATGTCTCCTGAAACTGACACAAATTCGACGGAAGGGAAGTAAAGCCGTTGGTCCCGGCTCATATTCATGAGTCGTTAGGTAGGGTCCAGGTGGTGGAGTCGTCTTCCTGGCGTCGGTGATTGTTACCATGTGAGGAAATAGGCCGACGTAAAATAAAGAAAAAAAAACTCATTCTTATGTGTTAAAGGACGTTTGCATGTGTCGGTCTCAGGGTACAGAAATTTACATGATATTTTGGTAGTGTGTACACTTCGCCTGGCACTCTGTTTTCCGTACATGACTGAAGCGGCTGTCTTCCACAAACAACAATCGTGAAGCCGAAAACTTGGTGCTGCGTGTGGTGCTAATTTGACAGCTCGGTTTTCTTTAAGGCTTTATGCAGCAACCACATTCTTCGCGGCGGAAGTTGTCGTGTTTTGTTGTTAATTTGATTCGAGAGAAAAATCTTCCGTGTTGTACTTAGTGCAGTGGTTATCGTAACGATAGTTTTTTCATTGTTTATCAGCCAGGTATTATAATGTTTTATCTAAATTACTGACACTAGTAGTTTTGAAGAAATATTGTTACCTTACCGATCCATTAGAAACCGAGCTTTAAATGTTAAAATCGTCACTAGCGCCACACTAAGAGTGGCTGGCTTTGAGAAATAACGCTTTCTTCAGTCCTCTGGTTTTCCACCCTTACCCTTTGTTATTGAATGTATAGATTTTTAAATATTGGCACAATGAGATTTTTAATATAATTTTACCTACGAACTACACAAGGAAATAGTACAGCTTCACAAGGAATAGTTGTAATGTTGTAATATTGAACTGATTTACATTTAATTGCACAGCTCCACAAGCTTCCATTATTTTCAATATACACTAAGGTTTTATTTAACATGGTTTTTTTTGCACGGATTCCGGAATTAACGCGGATTTTTTGCAAGGTTTTTTTTCCAATCCGTTTAAAAAAAACCGTGCCAATTCCGGAATCTTTGTAAAAAAAAACCGTGCCTATTCTGAAATCCATGTAACAAATGACTGCGATAACATGCTTAGTCTTTTACAATGAAAAACACTTAGAAGGTTTTGTGAACAGTGGAATGGATAGCGCAACAAGGCCCAAGAGGCAGGAGAGGGCCCCAGGGCCAGAGCACATCGATTTACAATAAGCAAAATAGAATATCTTAAGGTCGGTATCGTGTTCCAAAAAAAAATTCTTTTTCTATCCAAAATCCATGTTAAATTCCGTTTACTGAAACGGAAAAGTAAAGAATGGAAAAGAAATTTAGGCAGCAGTATCCACCTGAAAAGAACGAAAAATAAAATTGGATTTTGTAAGGTTTCCACGCAAACTAATGGGAGCTGTCACTTTTACTTTCGGAAAAATATTCCGTAAGTGAAGGTGCCATTTCGTTCCATGCATATCAATTGTCAAATTTCCGCTTGATAATATTGAACAAAATTCCGTAACCTCTCTACTTTTTAAGTCGACACTGGCCTTAAGAAGCAAAACATTTGTTTTATGCTGCTGTCTAATCTGATAACCGACGCATGTTTTTATGAACATTGCTTCTTCTGCATTCGCACGATTTCCTTCCTTCGAAACTATGCTACTGAACGCTAGTATAAAACACGGGGGACGAAATAAACTAATTTCAGTATTTCCGGGATGAATGAAAGAACATTATATTAGCATTAGACATCAACTCCTAACTGATGGTCCTTAAGGACATATCGGATCAAGTCCCTATCACTTCGAAGCACAAACCTCAAATACTACTAGGACTTCAGGCGTGAAATTTTCAAGAATCTTTTGCTCCACTGGAGCATCCATCGGTTAGCAATTTGAGCGTTCTTTGTTTTGTTTTGTTTAGTCTCAAAAACGGGAAGTGATTATTAACCTAACCTTTAGTTCATATGGAGAAAAGACTCCCTCCCATTTCACCTTTATTTCGCTTTGCCTCCCACGCCTCGACCGGTCGGCCATGAAGGTACACATTTAAATTCGATTTTGTTGTCCGGTAAAAAAACGGAATATTGCGGTAAACATAAAATATTACCGATTTTTCAGTAAACATCAATAATTTTACCGTAATTTTGTAACACTTTAACAAACTATCTGTTATGATGTATTTTATTTACCGTACTCGGTAGAAAAAATACAATTCAAACGGTAAAAACAAACAATCACTGAATACGGTAAGCAGTTTACCGAACAAAACGTACAACGAACTCTGAATTACCGGAGCCCGGTAAAGTATTATTACCTGTCAAACTGTCGGCCATTTTCTATGAAGTCTCGTGGTTCCAGTGATCGGTTGTGCCAGAAGGTGTTTTTAAAAGTTTTCATCTCGTGGTCGAAACCCGAAATCAACGATGATGGAGCAGATATACCAGCTGCAGAAACAGGATCCTCGACTCATCCAGATTTTCCGTAAGATTTCATCTAACTATTCTTACCCCTAATTGTTTACAGGTTTCTCCGGTGTTGATATCTTTTACTGCCGGGAACATTATTCCGAATATGTTTCCGGATTGCACCGCCATACCAACCATCATTTAAAAAAAAGGACACTTTTCTGTGTCGAACACATGTTTCGATTGCACACTTGGCAACTGCATCGCGCGGTACACCAATTTTTATTCCCTAAAACGGCACATTGTGGAAAAATACCCCCTTCACGATTTTTTTTTTCTTTTGTAAATACTTCTTAATACCAGTACGTAAATTTAATTTTAGTTCATATTTTCTAACGTGAATAAATCAGAAAAAAAGCATATAACAACAATATGTTATTGTTTAACAAAACAATAACATCCAAATATTTTGGAGTTAAACGATAAAAACAAAACAAAAATACCGAAACGGTTCGGTATTAGACTACACAAATTACCGAACTGTATGGTAGTTTTTGACAGATCGTCAAATCTTCCGTTACCGAAATGTACGGTATTTTTTGACAGTTCATTAAAAAATTCGAGCACCGAACGTTCGGTAATTGATTTAATTACCAAACAGATTACCGAACGTTCAGCTGTTGAAAGTTCGGTAAAAAAAAATACCAAATACTGTAAAATTTTCTAAGTATGTAGGCAAAGTCCCGTCAAACCATCACAGTTTCGTGGTAGCCACATTCACCATCTCGTTAGCGGGTTAGCTGCAGTGATGAAATTTCAGGACGCTGAAATCTTCAAGAAAAGGAATCGCCACTCGTGACAAACATAAAAAGGGTTTTTTTTGTTGTTTTTCAAAGCGATTTGCATGCAGCACGCTGTTTTTCACGCTAGCTATTTATTTATAAACTCACTCAAATCGTAATAAGATCACGGCTGGAACAAAGAAAAACATGTTTTCTACAATGGTATTATTTATTCTGCACTATGACTTTATATATTACATCCATAAAATAACAACATGCATTATAAACAACATTTCTTCTAAAATTATATCTATTCCACCCGACTTTTGATGACATTTTTATTTAATCGAAAATTTATATTCATTGGTAAGCCTTTCTACTCACGTCAAAACTTGCGTTATAAAGCGTATATAATTCTTACTAAACCGAGCGCGTATTTATCATCGAAATTTGATTTTTGCAGCCTACATGTTAACGCAAATCTCTCATGTTAACTCTTTCTTTCCTAAGCCGTTTAGCGATTAAATTTTGACTCGTAGTTATGAGGCCCAAACGTAATGTGGGCAAAAACTGAACGGAAAATGCAAGTTTGACAGTTGTCTTAAATGCCGTCGATTTGTCCAATTGGAATCAACTTAACTCTAATCAGTTTTCTATCCGACAAGCAGGTTTAGTCAGATTGAGCTCTTCCGCTGCCGTTGCCGTTCCGCTACCGTTATAACGTTATCAGGATGGGAAGATCGGTTTGCTCAGTGTCCGGCTGTTCCAGCAGAAAGGATGGCCCGTCTTTGTTGTCCTTTTTCTTGATAAATTGAGCGAATGGGTTATATATTTGGAACCGTCTTTTATAGTAGAGCTCTATATTTGGCCCTTACTAATTGAAAACTGGATCAAATTTTGTGGCAATCTTTCGATTAGTAAAAGCAGTGTAATTTGCTCATTGCATTTCCGTGATTCAGATTTTTTCAATCCAAAAAAACTAAGCCTAACTTTTCAATTCGACGTAAGTAGCAAAAGTAAACAAACAGAGATTGTGCCTCCAACTGATTGCTAATAACATCCATAATGGATGTGTATTTGTCAATTGGGCAAACACATCCAGTGATGAGCAAAACAATTCAAAATATTTCTCGATGTTTTTCAAATAGTACAGGTACACCGACATATCTTTTTTTAGAAACTCTAATCGACGTATGGGGGTTTATCTAGTGTAAGCAAGCTAAGCGGAGTTCACCCTTTTATTTGCATTTTCGAAGCGTCGTCAAGACATCTAACATTTTTGTTCGTAAACATTCATTTGCTCTGCGATCCCTTATCTATTACAACCGACAGAATTATCCAGAATGGTTGGAAAGTGTTGTTATAAGGCGCTAAACTTCTCAAGAGTGTGTAACTACTGTCGCTATCCCAATTTTATTAGGATATCGTCCCAATTGCGTGTGAAAAAAATGCTCCATTATAGGCAACGAAAACAGTATTTTTTGAGTACATGTGGTTAATTTGAAGAACAATATGACTTAACCGGCTCACTATTTGAAAGGTTATAAAATTAAATCTAAATAACTAAGTTATCATATGAGTATCATACGAAGTTTGAAAATCGGTTGCCGAGAATAGTCAACAGCGCCGTAGCCAGCATTTCCCTTGTCTGATATGAAGCAACTTAAAAACAGTGTTGCAAATTGACGCCTGTCACATCGACGTTTTAAGCACGACGTATGTGAACGGAGATGTTCAAAATGGCGTAAGTGGAGATTATATTGAAACATGTATTTAAATTGTTAAAACTAACCTGCACTTCACACAATTTTCCTAAACCTCATACCAATCTTATAGAAGTAACAGATTGATAAAAAAAAATAGCACAGTTGCTAAATATAATGTCATTAGAGCACCTGGATATTGTTCACGCTCTTTTTCATTATGATTCAAATGTTAGTTACGTCCATTTAGATGAAAAATTAAAAACGATTTTAATTGTTTAACAAAGCTCAGTTAGAAAACTTATACACGTAAACAAGGAGAACGCGGAGAAGTTTCTATTATTACTAACTGTTTAATTTCACAATAACAAACATGAAACAGACTTTATACCCTATCATGGAAAAGAAAGAGTTAGCATGAATTGAGTTGGTTCTTTTTGTATTGCCTAGGCTATGTTTTAATTCATGGAAGTATGAAATTGTCATTGGATGGCGGAAATGGTAAAAAATAAATATTCAATAGACAAAGTAATGCCGTCTTTACAATAAAAAACTAATTAAACATTCAATACAATGTGCTTTTTGTATGCAATAGGTTGCATGATGCCAATCACAGCCAAACTTCCATCGCGAAGCGGTGCCAGCAGGTGAGTGTTTCCACCAGTGGATACTATCGTTTGGGTGGGAATATGAAGCGGAATGTCAAATATGGGTTTTAAACTGGAAAAAAAGAACATGTTAGATTGCGAATAATATAAATTGACAAAGATTTTTCATTAGGGCCTAACTGACAAACGTAAATAATGCCTTTTTCCGCGAATTTCTCGTCATTGAAAACTCCCCTAATTAATCCACCACGGTAATTTCGAAGAGGAAGTGTTCACCTATCCGATACAATTGGGTTATTCATAAACCACGTAGACTTTTTTGCGGGGAGGGGGGGGGGAGGGGTCTTTGACTTAAGTCTACGCTCCGTACAAAATTTCAAAAAATTGTATGGAGAAAAGTCACAAGGGGGGAGGGGGTCTGAGATTTTCAGAAATGAGTCATCGTGGTTTATGAACCGGCCCTTGAAGGTATTCATGGGTAGCTTTTGTGCCACAAGAAATTTACGGAAGAAGCTATTGATTACGTTTGTCAGTTAGACCCTAATGAAAGATCTTTGTCGAAGTGTACTGAAATCTTACCCATATAATCGGCTCATCGTGAGGTCGCCAGCGTCGTCGGATACAACCAAATAATCGGTTGCAGTTGTAAGTCCCGTAACCCGACCGGAAACATATTTGGAACCTAAATTAACACCATTAATACTGAATACATGAACCGAGTGCGACGTATCGTCCAGTGCTGAGAACGCAATGTGACCTGTTTGCGAGGATGCGTTAGCAATTAACAAAAATAAAAATTTATTATCCATACGTTACCTTGATAGGATAGGGTTATGAAAGAAATCTCTATATTCATACCAGTACATCCTACTGGGTTTATTGTCCTTACAAATTGACCTTCTTTCACTGTGTATACGTTTACGGTTCCGTCCTAAAATTAATGATTTTATAAGTATCTATTGTTTGTTTAAATGTTGTACGATAAACATATAGTGTTATGCATCTTAAACATTGATTTTTTGACGTAGGAGTACGCCTTTGTATTCAACACTCAGCGAAATAAACTATCGATATTCATAAGATTGCATTATGATTATTTTCCACAAGAAATCAGTATTAATTTCATTAATTTTCCTTATGAAATATAATGATGAAGAATAAATAAAAATATGGTGCAACTTGAATTCGAACCTAGACTTAACCACTAGTATGTATCAACACATGTAAATAGGAAAACTTAAAGGTGTACAAGAACAACGTCATGTTTAACAAAATCCATTCATAAGTCAGGCTTATGAAATTCCAAAGCATCGTTAGTAAGTTGAACCTTATGAAATTATTAATTTTGTTCGCCTGAGTGAACTCTGAGGTACACGTTGCGAGTGCGAAAAAGTTGGAACGTCACGAAATTGGATTAGAAATTAAATTTTAAGCGTTATTAACTTAATTTAATGTTCATTTCCATAATTTGTGTGCAAATGAATCGGGACATTCTACGCGTCGATTCCAATATTGAAAACTATTAATATTACACTTTTACTATTGAAAAATTAATAAATGTGAAGCGCCGTCAAAACAAGAATCTAACACTCACGTGTATCTGAAAAGTTTTTTTTTTCTCAACACAGACGACAGAATCATAAACGAGCCAGTTTGAATGTGTATGTGCAACACCTACATCGTCATCATTCTTCGCCTGACCGTAGTGCGCTCTTGACGTGTTTCATCGAGATGCTGCCGGAAATCTCAGCTCGATTTTAATGTGTGTCGCATCGTTCATAGCTCAACAATGACTTCCAAAAGCCCATAATCAAGCAGCTTCACCAGCGAGAAAGCAACAGCAGCAGCATCGAAGAATGACCGCAAGAAGCTGAAGCGATCCGCTGGCGGATGCGTTCGGAAGAAGGAAACGTACACCTCCTAAATCTACCGGGTGCTGAAGCAGGTTAATGATTCGCCCAAATCAATTGACGGATGACCCTCACGTCGTGGGAAATTCAATCCGCCGTTCGACTGCTGCTGCCGGGAGAACTAGCCAAACACGCCGTTTCTGAACGAACCATAACCGTGACCAAGCCAAAAACTTCATGACGAAGTTGTAACGAGACTCTAATTCGTGCGCTATCGAAATAACTTTATTTTCTACATCACCTCACTTATCATCTACAATCAGGGCAATTCAAGGGAATTAGGCAATAAATTGGCATTTACCCGCATGGTGGGACCGTTTGGTGACGGATGGTCTAGGCTCGAATGGAACACCAGATTTTTCGCGTCACACAGTGCACTGACTGGATTTGCCGAGGGATGTTCATAACGTTTTGGGCATGCGACTTCCGAAAAACCCTTTCGGTCAAATCGGATCGCTTTTAGTCCCTAGGGACACCACTCAGTCTTGTAACACTCCCTCGTGGTAAAACTACAACGACGCTTCTCACTTGGCACTATATCAGAGCCGTTAGTAACATTTTCTACGTGAGTAGACTTTACTCGAGTAAAACCGCGATCCCGTATATTGCTGTTGCTTGAATATCGTAGTAGAACGAAACAGCCGCTGGCCACCTGTTCGGGGGTCTTTTATACCCTACTCGCTCCCGGTGTTTGTAGAACTCACTCTCCCCAAATCTTGCCCCTAGCCATTCTCCACTACCAGGTTCCAGAGCATCTGTTATATCATCCGTCAAATTTGACGATGGTTTTGTGGCGACGGTTGAAATCGTTAGTGACACATATCTGAGTGTGTTAGTTGGTTTTCTGAGAGTGGCTTGACGCTTCGTAGATAAGGCATACTTACAACAGGAATTAATAGCAGTGCAAAGCTAATAATCTCTATCTAATATTAGAAATGGTATTGAGCGACATGCAATGCTTCACACGTTGTAATGTATATGATTTGCCCTGTAAAACTGAGTTGACATCGATGAATGTTGCGGACAGTCCCAGGATTATCTGGTGCTGAAATACTCGACAGACCACCTGGAAATTCCATTGTCGCTGAAGAATTCAGCTGGAGTCCTCTTCGACAACTGAATCTACGGACGTAGGTGATGCAGAACTATGTTGATAATGAATAGACGACTTCTAGAAGGACGGCAGGCAGGTGAATAGTGCGGTGGTTGGATGAGCCCGATGTGTTCTGCGTAATGCGCAATAGCGTTACACCTTTTTGAACACCTAACGAAGCCTTGGAATTACGTACAGCTGGCGTACCTCGTTGTCTACCATTTCAGCATTTCGGTTCACTATAAGTTCAGTGACGCAGTGCTCTCTTGGAAGGATCAGGCTGTCGTACGCTGTAGGAAACATTTTCAGCTGCCCTATACGTCCAACATTGGCATTGGAGTTAGTAGATTGAACTGTGCTTCCCAAAGATCTTTTGTCTCGTTTCGGCACCTTGTTCGACAATCCAGTGACTTCGTCTAGGTAGGATTTATGCTGTACTTGCTTAAAGATATTTTTTTAGCTTCCCCGGAGTTGCGAGTGTTACAGTGGGCCTGAGTGTTTCAGATGCTTCTTGGACGTCTTAGGCAGGAAGCTTTGAGCGTATGCTGTGACACGATACAGCCTACCCCAAGAAGAGAATCGGTCAAATCCTATAATAGGTTCAAACGAACTGTGATGCAGAATTAGTACTTGCTGTCGGGGTTGAAGACACTTGTCCATTTCGTCGATTCATCCGCTGGATTGGACACCGCCCCTAAGCTGCCGTCGTATGTTCCAGTATGTCGCATACTCGACAGAAGTCGGTCCAATTCAGTCTTTTAGTTTGATATTGCCCATTGGTTTTTGGTACCCGAAGACCAAATTCACGTTTATATTCGATTTGATCACATAAGATCATGCAAATGTTTAAAAATGGTTTGACGTCACCCAAGCCATATAATAGTTACCTTGGCAGTGAACTTTATCCAGTTTGCTGTTTTATCCGATTTGAAAGGTGTTAGGTTACCAGAATTGAAGTGTAATAAACAAGCATTGTCTTTTATGAGGTGTGGCTGTACGAGGCACCTTTACAAGTGGATTGTAGGTGCTTGATTTGGGTTCCGTCTGGGGTTTCATCAGACTATTTACCACACACGTAACATAACATTAATCCATCCGTTACGCACGCATATATGTTCCCACAGTTTGTATTCTGATAAACATCTCTGAAAAAATGGATACGTCGCTATCCTCGCTAACAGAAAATAACGGATTTTGAAGCTCCCAGGTTTCCATGAAACGGGGGATCATCGGGAGCGGAAAAAAAGATCCGTGCAACTACGTTTCCTCTCAATAGTTAACTTGCTGTTAAGCGCCTGGAGACAACTAGCCTTTAATCCAGCATAAAAATGGGGATGCATGCAGACACCACAATAAGTAATCGCATCCGTAGAATAGCGATAAGGGGCTATTCATAGAGCACGTAGACTTTTATGGGGGGAGGGGTGGTTTGACTAAAGTCTACGCTCCATACAAAAATTCAAAATAAATTATGGATAAAAGTCTAAAAAGGGGGAGGGGGGTCTGAGATTTTCAAAAATGAGTCTACGTGGTTTATGAACAGGCCCTAACTATGCTGTTGTAGTACCACCATCACGGTTGTGTGAAAATTTTAGCCTGTTATCAACAAACAAATATTTATTCTTTTCCTCAAACAAGCATGAACACCACTTGACAGTAGTATATTGCCGACAGCATAACTGTCCCATGTATATAGGGCATCCCATAGAACATGGGATAATTATGCGTATAACAGCAGTATACGTGTGGTGAGCAGTGAACTTTGATGAACTTTTAACTCACTACATGTTCAGTGTTCAGTGGTCGATATTGAATCAGAGAAACTCTGAGAAACTAAGTAGAAGAGCTCAGTTTTACATTGTCCCGCCCCATTGTTTTTTTAAATGAAATCTGGCGTTTTATTCCAAGCACGAGATAAACTTTAACCTACAAAGCTCATTTTTTTTGGCAGTATGACGCTTCACTAGATGAAGCACCATGCTGCAAAAAACGAGCGTTGTAAGTTATCGTTTACCCCGTGCTCGTAATAGGGTCCCAGGCAGCTGACGCCGTTCCCTACGCCATTTACCATACCAATTTAGTATTTGTCTTATAAATCTCCATGGAACTTTTAATAATTGTACTCGTTATTTATAGTTCTTGGGCACGGTCAAGCTCGAAGAGAATAGTATTAAAGTACCGCGAAGCGTCCTAATTTGAATCAGAGTTTTATAGTGCCTTATTCCGTTCACGCCATCCAACACAAATGGTGTGGACAGAATTAGGTACTGTGAAACACTGATTGAAATTAGGAAGCCTTATGGTATATGAAAACATTATTTTTATTAGAAAAATCAAAACGATCGATACTAAAGTTACAAAAAACCAGACCTCGACAATCAAATCATTAATCGAAAATTGAATTCAACTGACACTCAAGATTCATCAATTTACCCATTTCTGACAATAAGCAATGTTTATGAAATTGATGCAAAATTGTATAACATACTCGTTACTCACCAAAGATCCTGAAGCAACGATATCCAACTCTGTCATGATCGCAACACAGGAAATTGGACCATCATGGCCATATAATGTATGCACCGGCTTTGGAGTAAGATTGTTAGTGAGATGAATTACGTTTGCACTTCCAACCACGTTTCCCGCCAGATTTTGATTCAATGCCGCCGTGTTGGGTTGCAGATTTGAGGCACTGGAAGCGCCACCCGTACTACCATTGTTGACTGACCATATAATGCAGGTGCAATCCTTGGAACCGGTCACCAGATATGAACCACAGCTGTCCAATGCTACACATGTTACTACGTCTAGAAGGGCGAAAACGGAAGTTACATATTAAATCGCAAAACTGCAGTGTGATAGGACTTACCAAAATGATGAATCGCCGAAGCAACCACCTTCCCTCGTGTCATATTGAATATACGAACTGAGTTGTCCCAAATGCCACCGGCATACAAATACTTGCCATCGACGCTTACAGCAAATAGATTGGAATTCAAATTTATCGAAGGATGGAATGGGCCGACTAGCTTCTTGCGGTTTCTATGAATTTGAGCGAAACAAAAAATAATAATTATGTAAATTAATAACAACTGAAATTGATATGCAGGGCAGTAACGGCTTACTTTAGATTCGAGGTAGTGGCATCGATTTCAAGCAGAAAACCTTTCTCTTTGTCAAACGACATCCAACTGTTGCAACCGAGGATACCGTTCTTCGTGACAGAAATCAGCATGTCCGGACTAGTTTGCAAAAACGATCGCGGAGGGCTTCGTGGCGTACTCAAATATACAACGGGGTCTTTGTCGGTGGATAGTTCACAATGTATACAATTGACCCTGTCAAGGATCAAAGTTAGATCAGGTTTTTTCAGCTCCAATTTGAGCAACTTCATTGTCAGCTCATCCTGGGACATTCGCTTCGGGTGGTGTTCCCTTAAAAGCTGCGAAGGGGTTTGTCCAAAATTGTTAATCATTCCTTCAACGGCTTCTCTTTCCACTGGGTTCGTTATTTTATCTAGATCGACAGCACCTTCGTACGAGCAATAATAAAATACATTCAATGCGTCGACCGCCTTCGGTCCTTTCTGTTTGTATCCAAATATCAGATCAATCCAATGATGTAGATTCTGTGAGACGTACTCAGATTCCAGCGCCCGTCGATGGATGGCTATGAAATCTTCCGCCGATTTAGCCCATGTTGGTAGCACAACGTCATTCACTCGTTCTTTAGTTTGTTGAAGAACTCCGAGGTCGAATTGGTTCATATTTTTTAAAAATTCCGGAAAGTAGAAAAACTCTGGGATGAGTTCCTTTACATCATTTGGATTGTCCATCAACAACTTCCAGGTTTGTGGAATAGAGTGGAATTGTCTATCAGCGACATCGAATCGGCCGCTTTGTAGTTCGATATGCAACGATGTGAAGGGTTCAACTCGTAGTAGATAATGCAGAACGCCTGCGGAGTTGGAATAATGCGTACCGTAATGGAACTTGGGGATCATTCCCGAAGGATCCTCGAAGCTATCGAATTTATTCTTAACTTCGATTTCGTTCTTTGGATTGACTACGCCAATTGGTTTGCTAAGATCTCTGAATGATTTTGGGTCGTTAAGGTCAAGGATATCACTGGTATAATCCGCCAATATCCAAGGAAATACTGGGTACTGACTAAGGTCATTGTATGATCGACCAGCGATGGTATTCAGATGCATTAAATATTCGAAGTTAGATATTTCTCTATTGACCCATTTTTGTGTAAGCCCTGACGATCGCAGCAATTCCGCCGGTGAACGCCCAGATCCGTACAATATGTTGGGAGGTTGTAAGCTTAGAATTTTAGTAAATATCTTATTTCGAGTTTTGGTAGTAAAATTAAGAAAATAACTAGTTTGGTCTATAAGAAACATTTCAAGAGCGCTTCTGCGAAGATTGAATTTTCTCAAATGTAGCTCTCTCAATTGACTGATCGGAAATTTGAAATCATGGCGCTGTCCGTCATCTCGTATGGCACTGATTTCAGAGAACACTATTTGATAAGTAGTTAGGTCTAGTCTTCCCTTGACCCTGGTCATAAGTGTTATTAACTCACATTCCTGAGATATTACGATTTTCTCCTTTCCCGAGGTTTCAAGACTGAAAATGTAAACAGTAATCAGATTTATTCCGCATTAGCCAGCCTTAACATTTACTTACACTTGTGGTTCTACATTGTTTCGCATCTCTTCTTCCAGAAGAAGAATGTCTTCATCGACACTTTCATCTCCAAGAGCAGCCGGAGCTATCGTTGAACTTAGCTCTGCCGACAATCGCTGACTTTGGGATGTACTAGTCGTGTTGTCTCGCATATTGGAGGCAGCTGTATGTGGATCATGGTGCAGGTCGGGCTCCAACTTAAGCCGCATGCGAACGATGTTCTCGTGATGAGAAAGGCGCCAATATTCCTCTTCAGTAGAACTAGTTTTCGGGTGAAAAGAAAGAAAGATTAAGCTGTACTAGGAGTTGACATGTTGATCTACTGATTTAGCTCAGCTTTCTGTAGGATAACCTTGACTAATTAATCTAATAAACTGTTTAAGTATGAACTTTATAACTATAAACTTTATAAACCCAAGATTCAGATAACGTAGTACTTTGCAAATGAATAATCTTGCAACTTCATTGTACACACTGATACAATTTTCAAAAAATTAATAAATATGTAGACAATTCTATTGTAAATAGTCATCTCCTAATTTATGTTGATACATTCAAATTACTTTTGAGCAAAACTGCTGCAAATGAGCAATAACTTTATCCACCCTTTTTGTCAAAAAATGGATAACTTTTAAGTCCTGATAATTGATTATAGCAGAAATCGATGTCATGTTGTCCTTTGGATACAACCAATTGGACCTATAGATAAAAATCTCCTGTCTTTTCGTTTGTATTAAAGTTCGATTCAAAGTAAATCTGGACGCACGGTTTAATACACCACCGCGTCCCTGGTAGTTGGAACTAAAAACGTTTGACAGGCATTTGTTGATGTTTCATTGATGAAGAAATTGGTGAAAAGTTTTTCTCGATTGATCGACGCATCTTGAAATTAAGGATCATGGAACTTGAGAAAAGAAAATTAATTGTGCACAAACATCTAGAGAATGCTTCGTGGTCTGCCTCAAAAATAGCAGAAGTGTTAAAATTCCCAAAGTCAACGGTGTGTCTTGTAATCAAACGATACAAGGATACTCTGAGTGTGGATAGAGCACAGCGCATCTATCATAAAAGTGGCCCTATGGACAAAGAGCTGAGAAGAAAGGTGTTGAGGTACGTGAAAGGCAACCCAGGTGCCTCCATACGTGATTTGGCAAAGAAATACGATTCCAACTTTTCCACCGTGCGTAAAATCCTTTCAAGAGAAGGATGTAAGTCTATTTAGAGAAGGATATAAGATATTTGTGCCAGTAAACATCCGAATCGCTCCCTGAAACAAAATTTAGTGGCCAAAAAGCGAGCACGATTACCATACGAACGAGTTTTGACGAAATTTGATGGCTGTATTTCAATGGATGACGATACGTATGTCAAAATGGATTATAAACAAATCCCCGGACGAAAATTTTACCTGGCAACTGGTCGTGAGGATGTCCCTTCCGGGTATAAATTTGTTTTTGCTGATAAATTTGCTCGGAAACTAATGATTTGGCAAGGAATCTGCAGTTGTGGCCTTAAAACCAAGGTTTTCATCACATCTCACACAATGACGTCGAAGGTTTACATTAAAGAGTGTCTGAAAAAGCGGATTTTACCCTTCATTCGGCAACACAAGACCAACGTTATGTTTTGGCTGGATCTAGCCAGCTGCCACTACTCTAAGGAGGTACCAGAATGGTATGCTGCAAACAATGTTAATTTCGTCGCCAAAGAGATAAATCCTCCGAATTGCCCTGAGTTCAGACCGATCGAAAAATATTGGGCAATTGTCAAGCGACAACTTCGAGGATGCGGTAAAGAAGTCACAAATGCGTTTAAAGTGGAAGAAGTTCGCCGGTACAGTGTCACCCGCGACTTTGCAGATCATGATGGCATCGATCACAAGTTAAGTGCGACAGTTCGTTCGAAACGGTAAAATGTAATAACTTGTTATACATCGTTTGAAAGCTAAATACCCTTTTGTTTAACGTTTTGATCAACCGTGTATGTTGTTTAATTCTTGAGTTATGATCACTTGAATGCGTCCAAATTTATTTTTACTCGGGCATTAGATCAACGCATCATCTAATGTCTTCAGATCGCTGTGTTTTGTCATTGATGAGAATATTCTTTAAAAATGTTTTCGTTGGTTCAGTCTACCCAATTTAGCAACCATCTATTATTATGTAACTTCTTTCATGTATATTGAAATTAATAAAATTTTGCCCAGTTTATCTTTAAAGTGCATTGTTTAAAATCAGCAAATCGTTCGCGAAATGATTTTCTTAAGACTCACGCAAAATCCTGGGTTGTCGCAGCGCCTCTTGAAAAAAATGATAAATCATTCGACTGTTTCAAGCGTCCTCCAAAGGTTCCAGGTTGACAGTGGAGCACAAGCCAGGAGCTGGACAAAAACCGGGAACAACGCCTCAAGCTCCTAGAGAGCGCTGATTGATCATTTCAAGTGGAATCCGAACATGTTGAAGCGGGACTTGGTGAACAAATTTGAGGTTTCGCAAAGTTTCGTCCAGTGAGCCAAGAGATGATCCGGATTGTAAAAGGTGCAGAACTTCCCAAATCGGGCGAACGTCAGCAGTGCGTTGCAAAAACGCATACACGAAAACTCTAACGGAGGGAACCATTCATGATCAAAGGCACCATAAACAATCTTTCCGAAGTGACCGAGAGAAAATGTAAATTTGTAATCGACCAAACTTTGAGGAATTATTAGTGCCTGTTTGTAAATATCCCAGTTTTTGCTCAGCCCTCGGACCATAGGATCACCCCTTTTTAACATTATTTGCACAAATACCAAGCAGTGAGTCGCTTAGAACAGTGTGCCAGAAAATCTTACACCATAACGGAAAATATGTGGCACACTTTTTCGACAAAGATTTGCCAAACCAACAAACGTAAACAATGGCTTCCTCCGTGAAATTTTCGTGGCACAAAGGCTACCCATGTAAGCCTCTTATTTTTTCGGGTTGGTTTACTCTTTCTCTTTTAAATGACCGTAGGGGGTTGGTTAGGGGGGTTTTTAATGGGGATAAATTCGCAAAAAAAAACTATTCAGGGTGGCCACTCAATTTTCATTTTCAAATTCTCGGTTTTTTCCCGGTTTTCTCGGACCACATGTTAAAAATTAATTCCTGGTTTAAGACTGATTTAAAGGTCGGGAGAAGCGTCACGGGATATGTGTGCCTGTGTGTTTTAAATAGAGCCCGGGATTTGAATTCCCGTGGCGGGTATTAAGTCCACACACAAATTTCAGTTTTCTTGAAGTGTAAACCAAACCACGGGATATATTCTGGAAAATAAAATTCAATCAACTACACACTACTCCTTCGGCGGAAAAAAAAGCATTTCCATTTGTTTTCATGCGGATTTTGCAAGTATGAATTCGAATAAAAAATAAAAATAAAAATGTCATAAGGAGAGCCGAGTTCCGAAACAGTTTTTTTTCGGTATTGATGAGCTCGAAGATTTGATGGTTTTGACAGTCAGTATGAACAGTTAACACAGGAAGAAATATTGGACGAAGAAAATATAGACCTCCTGCCCAAAGAAAAAAGAAACGAAACGCGTGACCAAACCGACAAACCGGGATAAGGAGATTTCGAAACATCCTTACTTGTACCAAATAACAAGCAAGGAGAATTCGAACAAGATGGCCAAATATTTGATTTAAAGTGGTTTTCGCTTATTGTGGTAATGCTACACTGGTATCTTCTTATAATAAAAAAACGGGTTTCGATATACGATGAGTGTTAATTCGCAAATAAAATTGTTGGAATTCGGCGACGAATATGTGCTCAGTATCACCAACAAAGCGAAAAAGTGAACGTGAGAGATTAATAATTATTAGGTTGTCTGATGTCTAATCCCTTATCTTTCAAACACAGGACGAATATATAATATATTATTTTCATAGGCAAACGTTTGCCTGACAGCAAATCCTTTACTTTCTATGCGCTTGAAAGAGAGAAGAGATTAGACATCAGAACACACGTTGACACACTTAGGCTTTTTGACGTTTAATCACCTTACCCTTTCTGGCACATGCAGAGAAATGATGGTTTGTTTTCCTCCAAATGATTTTCCTTCTTACTTGCACTCCTTTGATCTAAATGGCATTGTAGTGTGCGTGCATTAAACATCACTAAGCCTACTACGCGAATGAGCCAAGATATTTATAGAAGGTAAATCAATTCACACACTTTAAAATTTCACAGATCGTTATGGATGAACACGCTAAGATAGGAATAACTAGAGGTCCCTGTAAATTCCCGGTTTTTTCCCGGTTTCTCTCGGTTTTTTTAAAATCCCGGGTTAATTCCCGGTTTTCCCGGTTCTGTGGCCACCCTGCATTTTTTACGTTTGTCAGTTAGGCCCTAATGAAAAATCTTTGTCAATTTGTACTTTTCGAAGATATAAGCTGCTAGTACTGGAAAATAGCCGTTGTAAGCAGCTTCAATTATAGGCCATATCTGAAATCTTAAAAAGCAAAACCTCTGCAGCCAGTCACTGGCTCAGCAAACCATCGAGAGGATCCGAGAGATTGATTAGGACATGCGGATCATGTCTGAAAGAAGCTTCAGCTGGTGGAACTCCGTTAAAAGAAATTTATGAAGCAACATTCACTGGAAACTTATATAAATTCCGGTTTCTATACGGAGAAGTGATGTCCTCCTGGGCCTCGCCAATGTAATGCGCAAAAAAGGCATCAAGTATTTTCTCAATCCTACAACCGTCACATCCGTCAGCATCGATCCAACATAATGACTTTCACTAACTGTCCATCAGCTGAACTGGATGTTCAAATATGTATGAACAGATGTTTTCAGCTTCAAGGAACATATGGAGTACAGAACTCAGAGTAGGAGTATGATATTACATCATATTTATTGATAACCTCTGGAATCAGCGCATAAAGATTGTACTCGACAAAAATGCAACACTTTGGGACAATTTGCAACAATTTTGGGCAAAACTAGTTTAGAGTGTAATGTTTACACTCGTAAAATTTCGTCACAATCTGTCAAGTGGTTATCTATTTACTTATTTGATTTATTTATCAACAAACTAATTTGGTGCCCAAATGATAAAAACAAACCATCTTAACGGGGGTCGACCCCGGTGAAGTGATTAACATTCATACCTCTCACGCCAAAGTCACGAGTTTGAATCTCACCCCCGGACAAGATACGAAAATACCCAAAAGGTATTTGAGTGACTACGACGGGAGATGAACCAGCCCAGGGCTGAAAATCTCGATAGTCAAGGAAAAAAAAACTATCTTAACGCTAACAAAAACTGTCTTCTTGTATAGTTTCGCGACACATTAAAATCGAAAGAAGATAACACACAATTAAAGGCACGTCACAAAGCAATCATTCCAGCGCTCGTCCGGTAGACGGTTCTCCTGTGTGTAACTCTAAGGGGGAAGGTGTTTGTGGATTGGAGGGCAGTCTATTCGATCAGAACGCAAATCCGCCCAATCGTCCCCGGTTCAGACCCATTGAAAACTACTGGGCAACTATGAAGAGAAACCTGAGGGTAGAAGGTAAGTCATCAAAACGGCAGCTTAGATGAAAAATTGGTTAGATTAAAATTACCAATATAGTGGGCGATACCGTTGTGCGCAGCTTTAGTGGCTCGTATTAAGGTCGAGAATTCCGAATTTTTTTCTTCATATATGAGGAATAGTATGCACTTTAGTGGAATCCGTTAATTTAAATCCGAAATAGACCCAAATGATGTTGCTTCATTACTAAGTGGGGCATGCTATACTCAGACACCACGTGTATGTCAAAGGATAAGCTATTATGAGGGAATTAAATGGAAATAACTCAACCCACTCAAACATCATGTGGGATTCCGTTAAGAGGTTGAACCGAAATTGAAAGATAATTCAATCTTCTAACAGACATTTTGAAATTTTCATTGAACTTTTCAGGTATAGCATAGAATAGAAAAGCAATAGCGTAGCAAAACCAAAATAACTTGTTGAAAGGCTCGAATAATTCCCCACATAAGTCTGTACGAATACGTTCTAGCATTTTTTTTAAATGTTCAGCTTCATGTTGAACACGTTCGAAATAAATTCACATACAAATACTTTTGATTTAATAAGCGTTGCAATTTTGATTTTATTATCTAAAACAAAGCTGTTCAATGTGCATGTCTTTCGGCAACAAATGTTTTTTTACAGTGGAAATTATGTACAGATGAGATATTGCTTAAAGTTGCACAATGATGGTGGCACTGGAGTCCTAATGACTATCTACACTCGGGAATTGGTCCTATATACACAGCATATTTAGACAGATTCTAATCCTCGCTACAACGGAGACGTGTTATCTGCTTAAACAAGTACGGCCTTGGCAGGTGCTACAACGGTCTTGGCGGCCACAGCGACGGCAGGGGTGGCAACGGCAACTGGAACATCCTTCTGCACAACAGCGTTGAATCCGTTGATTGGGTCAGCGTAGTAGTTGACAATACGACGGCTGCCGTCAGGTTCGATCAGAGAGTAAGATCCCTTGACAACATCGCCATCACGAGTCTCTTCTTGAGTCTTGGAGTCACCGGTCAGAGTATCCTGTACATTGTAAGCATACTGGTACTGTGGGTAAGCATCGGTGAACTCAGCCTGAACTGGAGCAGCAACGACTGGGGCAGCACGGGCAGCAACAAGTGGAGCAGCAGCGGCAACAACTGGAGCGGCACGAGCGGCAACGACTGGGGCAGCGGCGGCAACAATAGGGGCAGCACGGGCAGCCAGAACTGGAGCAGTGTAAGCAGGAGCGACTGGTGCAGCACGAACGACTGGAGCGGTGTAAGCAGCGGCAACTGGAGCGGCATAGGCAAATGGCGAAGCATAAGCCCTAGCATAGTATGGAGCCTGAACTAATGGAGCTGAGTAAGCCACTGGAGCTACTGGAGCGGCTAGGTATCCCGGGTTTGGTTTAGGCTCGGCGCTAGCACACAACGCTAGTGCGGCGAAAACGGCAACCTAAAATTCAAATGATACACTCGGTTAACTTTTACACTTCAAAATCACTAAAATATTCTAAAACACTATTCCAATTCACTTACTTTAAGCAAACTCATTGTAAAGCTTAGAAAAGGGTATTTCACACTGTTCAAACGAAAAGTGAAAAGCTAACTGACATACCACTTGTTGGTTGTCAAGTCTTTTTATACTTAAAATAAAAATCACCATTCCAAATCGAATTTCCATATCACAAACCACCACTATCGGATCATCGCGAAGGAAGCTCGAAAGGAAATCCACTGAAGCCCGGTACAATCATCCTAATTATTTACAGCAATCACGTACTTTTATCAAATTTACTACTATACGACGTTCGACACTTCAATGTAATTTATATTGATGTCTGAGTATTTCAATTGGAAAGAGCAAAGTCACAACTGCATACACCTTTGCCTCTGTACGAATGTTGCCAACTGGAACAACTAGGGCAATGCCAGGGTGGCGTAGGTGGACACACGAATTTGAGTCACGTTTGCGACAGTAGTCACCGTTAGATTTGGAGACCCACAACGATCAGTAAGCCACTCCCTACTCATACGATAACGATCAGCGTAGAGACAGAGGAAAATCCCAAGGTCGTTTCAAGGCTGCAGCAGTGAGCATTAAACCTTATGCTCAACGGCATGAAGACAACCCGTCAGTCGTTGCTGGGTGGTTGGCGAAGATCACGTAGACGTGCAAATTTACTGACATTGAAATCTTGGAGCTGGATGGATTAGCTGTACGTTGAAATGTTTGGTGCAACTGTTGCATCTTATATAAATAGATGTAGTTCAACCTGGATTTGGTTATTCTAAGGGCTAAACATTTTATAATATTTATTTAAAAATCCTAGGAGCTGAACTCATATTAATTTGTTTATCTTATTCTGTGCGATGGTCATACTAGAAAAATATTCAATAATGATGCAAGAGATATTTGTTGAGTATATCATATCTAAATTAATGTATAGCATCGATAATGTATGCCTGTGGGCATGTTCAACAGCTCAGAGAAATTAGTGCATATTAAATTAATTCTTATTGAGCTCATTTTTCACTATTATAGGGATTATGACATCTGGCTTTATAGTTGTAGGCTGTATATTATTAAATCAAAACATGGTCGCAGTGATGCAGATGATTGATACGGAATAGGTACGCTGCATGCGTATGAACAGTATGGTGAAAACAAAGGAAAATGTATCACAATTCAATGGCAACATCAGTTTGACATGTTGGGATAAAAAAAGTCTGTGGTTATTGGCAGCGGACGTGACGGACAATTGCATACGATGATTGGTTCACTAGTGTGCGTGATTTGGAGTTAGTTCCGAATGAATAGAGTTTACAAGGGTTAAAGTTTTACATTGTATGGCTAACCGTAAGCAAAGAAGCAGAAACACGAATTGAGCAGCTTCTGATATATTCTATGACAACAGGTCTTAATCTATGGGTCAAAATCCCTGCATGATTAAACTTGCCACTTAATCGAAAAATGGGACATCCATAAAACAAACGGATATTATGCGAACCTAGAAAGTTCCAGAATCACGTAACATGGAATGAAACTCAATCCAAAGTAACTGACTTAGCGTATCTAAGCTTATGTTTCCGTTGTTTTACTGATATAAGTTCCCAAGCAACAATTTAAGATGTGTGAAGCACTCTAAGGCTACTTGAAGGCATCTTTTATAAAAACCCTGGCCAAGACAGTTATGTTTCTATTACATCCATCAATACATCATCAAGACTAGAATCTGTCTAGTTAGCCCAACCCGGTTAAGATTTAGCAGGGTATATTTTCAAGGCATTTCAAAACAGATAAGTTGCAAAAAAGTTGATGACGAGAATCATGGAAACTACTAGGAAGCCACATTTTAACTACAACTAAACAACATCAAACACATGTGTTATTATAGTTAAGGGTGCAAGAGTAAATTTAATGTTTAATAGATTTATCGATAGATCTAAATTAAAAACGTCTTTAATGGAAATTAATACACTTAAAATAACACAATAAAACACAAATTTTGCATTATATTTCTAACGTAGATGTTTATTTCAGATAAATGCGATATGATTTAACAATTCACGAAGTCAAAACATAGTTATTCGGTATTTGCATACAATTTTGGAACCTTGCGCTTAATTTCATCCATTAGGTTACAGTACAGACTCTTCAGATACCGTGGTGGCCGTCTTTGTACACATTTGTTGGATGTTTATGATATAGTTGATTGCTTGTTTCTTTCTGAACCAGAGAGGGGGATTTGGGTTGGGTTTGGAAGTCTTTGCCAAAATTGCTTCATAAGTCACTTTCAACATTCCATTCATCAGCAGCCCAATATCTTTCGATAAGTCATCGATCCAAATTTTTCGCAAGTTGCCGTATTTACAAATCAGGGTTTGCCTTACGTCCGTACAAAATCCGCTCGCGCTCGTGTTTTTCATTCGTCGCCATCTTGAACACTAAACATAGCATGTTAACATCAATCATAATCATTTTCATCAAAGACTACCAGTGAACCAGACTACCTTAGTGAAAATTTGTACACGTTTTTTAAATTTCACACGTATGCAGAATATGTACATCATCTGGTTTAAATTTAATTTTTCCGCGATTTATTTGAAAGAGTTTCTCTGAATTCGGATATAAATTGAGATGACACGTAAAAATCAGCGGCGAAACGAATGTCTCGTGAAATATAAGACGTATGTGAGTCCGTTTGGCTTATGTTTAATACTGGCATTGAATGTGGCAAAGTTGTCTGGAATACGTTAAATGTCAAATTTTGTTTATTTTCTGAATTTAAAATTTTGTTAACATCCGACATAGCAATCACGTGAAACTTTAAGAATTTTTTTCGTCCGAGTGAAAGCCAAAAATATGTGACTACTAGCTGAAAAGTAGCCCTTCCGCCAAATAAAATTCCTAAAGCGGTTCGGAGAGCATCAAACAACTTCTATAGTTTATTGTCAGTAGTCTTTCGAAGTTTTGCAAAATCATCAACAACTTATCCATAAAAAGATAAAAAAAAATTGTTTTGCTACATATTGCTACGTTTTGGACTCCACCGGGTTAATTGAAAAATGTTTAACTATAGTGAAAAAATCGAATCACCAAGCAATTTGATGTTGAATGGATCAGCTCTTTTTTTTACACGTTACTGAACTCTTTGTAATTGGAGCTGCGGAACCTTCCAGAATATTTTGAAACTGAACCTATTTTTCCGCAAGCATCGTCAAAATAATTCCTCTAGTTGCAACTACCCGATGCCATTCATATTTGACCTCCCTAATCTTAAGTTGTCAACTTAAAATTCGCTGAATTCTGTGTGAATCCTATGTCATTATTGACAAAAAAAGCATTGAATATCAGCAACAATAAATACTAGTTCGTTTCAGTTTACTACCAAACAATTAAAGATTGCTTCTTTTTTTTAACAAGTTTACTTATTTGTTCAGGCTCAATCGAATCAACTTTACAGAGCCATGTTTTCATTTTATGTACATTAAATAAATTTAAAAAATATCTAAAACTAAGTTAAACGAATAAACCGATTACTCGCGGTCGTCTCGAGCTTAATTGGATTTACAATTTTATGGATGAGAAACTTGAGGTTGGAGTATCAACCACACTTCATTAAACAATAGTTTCCTGATATTCCCTAGAACTACAAGGTAACAAATTGAACGTTTTCAAATTTAAAAAATACACTCTCACACACGCACACACATTCACACAGTCCTGAAATATTCAACCTTAACATGTAAGTTAATCAATCTACACTCTAATATTAATGTTAGTCAAAAACATATATACAAGTTTCATGAATTCCAGATCGCACACAGCTAAAATGTCTAAGATTGCTTCTGACAAGATAAAAGTGTAAATGAACAGAAAAAAATAATGAATCTCAACAGGCGCGTAAAATTTCACCTCGTTTAATAACAAGTCAAAGGAAGCATAAACAACGAAATTGTTTGCAATGTTTCATGCGCCATACAACAATGTTTGCAGTCTTTCATACAACAGGCTAGATTCAGGCGTTATCTGGCTTAAATTTACATGAAATATCCAATTATGTTATGCCAAATCTAGCATTCCCTTTCTGTGCATTAGATAACGCAGAAAATTCAATGTTTATTTTTGTAATCAATAGAAAAACATTTGAACGGCATTTATGATTGAACTAACGGTAAATTAATGGTAGTATTAAGAGGAAACTTAAGAAAATTTTCTCAACCAAACTCTTTGGTTTTATTATCCGGTTTAAGAATGTTTTGGTAGTGACAAAAAGCTGAATATTAAACACAAAATGTCCAATGCTTTTGAATGCAGCATTAAAATTTAAGAGATTTCTGATAATTATCATAAAACCACAATAAATTGTGTTAAAATCCAAAATACAGTTAAATTGTTACTTGGGTGGTATAGTCAGACATAGATCTTATGCGTGACGAACCAGCCCAAGTCACATTAATACTGCATCCTAAATTTCAACATATTGACGGTGACTATTTGAATCTTCACTCCTATTTTGACTCATAGCCATCTATTAATATTTAATCCAATGTACCGTTTGCTGACAATAATGTCAGTTAAAACTTTCAAAAGGTTTTTTTTTTGTTTCGCTCAGAGTATAAAGAAAAGTTTAACCTAGTTGCTTGTTGATGTTGTCAGTGACACTATTTCGTAAGAAGCGTCAGATCTCACCTGAAGTATATACATTCATGTTTTTTTGGTGGACAAGGATCTGATTTTAGTACTTAGTACTCAGTAGTTTCAGACATTTGGTGTCTTCAGTAAAATGTTGTGCAAATGAAAACGCTACTTTTGTTTGTTTTTAGGTTTGAATCAATGTTTGAATAACTGATATGTTCTCAATTAAGAAATAATTAGCCAACAAAAACATCAACAAAATCGCCAACAAAGGCCTTCAATTAAAAATGAAAATACTAGGAAAATACTACAACTAGAACTACTTTTGTCACTCTTCGATGTCTAGAAGAGAAACTCCAGTGGAGCAGCCTTCAGCTTTGTTTGAACGAATTAAATTTGTAACTCTCAAAAGTTGATGCGTACTGTTCATCAGCAAAAATTGCGACTGTTCATCAGCAAAAATTGCGACTGTTCATCAGCAAAAATTGAGTTTGTATTTATGTGAAGCATCATTCTATTCAAAATTATTTTTTCAAAAAGCCTACTTTTTTCATTTATTATTTTTTTATTTTCTGTCGGCCTATTTCCTCACATGGTGACAATCACCGATACCAGGAAGACGACTCCACTATCTGGACCCTACCCCTATCGACTCATGAATATGAGCCGGGACCAACAGCTTTACTTCCCTTCCGAAGGGAAGACGTGACCAGATTTTTTCGCCTGAGAAAAACCACCGTCGTCGACTGGGATTGAACCCAGACCCACTGGGGTGCCAAGTAGCAGTCACACTTACCACTACACCACCGACGCCGGCGTAAAAAAAATCTATTTATTGAAGAAAGCAAACTGCGAAGTATGCCGAATGAGAGTCTTTGAATATCTTCACAGGATATAGAGCAGTTAGCAGTTATTACACAATCAGGCGCTGATCTATAAGGCAGATATAGGATAGTGACACTAACATTGCCCAAAAGTGTTGAGCAGGCGTTGCTGATGATGTTATTTTAAACGTAACAGAAGAGACGCTTAAAAATGTTGGCTATCGTTTTGATTGGCATTTGGACGCAAGGTAACTGCAGATAACCCACAACAAAGCAGAAATGCTGTCGGTCATTAACTGTAAAGCAGTGCAGCGTGCAGCAATCACCATCGGGGAGCATACTATAGCCTCAAAACGAGTGCTCAACATTTGTGAGTGATCATCGACGACCGACTGAACAGTCATGTCGACTATGCTCGTGAATAGGCGGCGAAGATCATTGATGCGCTAGCTGGAATTATGCTGAATACCAAGTAACAAATTCAATTTTAAGGTACACTTGAAGAAGTTCTCAAGACTCATTTGATAAAACCACGCATAAAACTAGATATTCTACATAACATCGATAAAACAGCCATAAAACCCTCATAAGTTCAAAAAGGCCCATACTACAGGAGGTTCTCAAGACTATTTCCCAAGATTCGCTTAAAACTTGATAGTTTTATCGGTACATACTTGTAATGACATTCAGGACATGCTTAAAACTATGATAAAACTACCACAAGTTTTGGTAGTTTTATGATTTTCCTCTTTAAGAACACTTCCAGTCCGTCACAAATATGTTTCGAAGATTCCATTTTTGGATTCGTTATGGCTGACCATTCCGAGGGAATCCAGAATAGCCACGCTCGCCATTTTTTCAATGGTTTTATCTAAAACTACCATAAAACGCATATAAAACTAATATTTCTTGCACAAGACTAACAAGATTTTTTTAGGAGCGCGATAAGTTCATCTTTACTTGTTCTATTCTTGAAAAAGAGGAGTAACGCTTGAATAAAACTTGTTTGAATTGCTCAAGGTAAACAAGTCTTTCGTAAGATAGCCATAAAATCAGTGTGGAGAAGGCACATCATAAACAAAGAAAATGTGAACGTTCAAATCAAAAGTGCCTATGCATAATTGTTGTTCATAATTACAGCTTATAATTTATTGTTTTTAATCACCAGCGTAAGTCGATTAAAACATAAAAAAAACTCTAACTTGAATATGCTAACAATGGATTTGGGAAGAAGAACAGATAATAATATTGCGTCGATGGCTGAAACATCAGTTGAGCGAAAGATGATTTTTCTCTTGATCTGTACGCTGAACCTAGCGTTGGAAGAAGTGCACTGTGTAGTGGATCACTGAGCGATTCCAGCGCACTACTTCCGACTTTGGATTAAACGTGCGGATCATGGGAAAAATCGATTTTCGCTCAGATGATATACCAATTTTTACTTGCAACGAGTATAAATATTGTGTAGCCTATTGGGAACTGAAATGCACGACTCGGGAGAATTCAACATTAACATAACATTTTACAATCGTAGTGCACATTAAACCTTACGTCAAAAGTACTGCGCTGTATTTCCACGGTGGTGCGCCATATAACGCACTACCTGAGACGTTAGGTTTAACTTGCACAACTGGCATAAAATCAAATATCATGAGTTATGCATTTCGGTTTTCAACTGGCGACACATTGCACCATTTAATTTTATTCGTTACAAAAAATAGGACGCATAACGCATAGACCCTTTTGATAAGTTAGTCTCAGTAGGCTGCGAATCCAATGGAATGGTCAAAAAAAAAATTGTCGTTGGTGGCTGAGATGAAGGAGTGTTCAATATATTGGATAGGTTTTTATTGAATTTCCGCTTGAACGATCCACTAGTTTTTAATTTCTTCCACCTGTGGGCGTCCATTGTGACAGTTTGTTTATTTTTCACATAATGTTCTTTCTCAAGAGTATGTGCTCTTATTTAAAATCAAATGGTTCTAAGAGAGTTTTATGGCAGCATTTCCAAGATACATTCATCTTAAAGAAGAATGTCATAAAACTTTTACAAAACTTTTATCAGGTTTTATGCAAGTTGCGAAACGATGTCTTGAGAGGGGGATCAAGTATCTTATAAAATTACTTATAAGGTGAATTACACTTATAAATGATGTAGTTTTATGGAGGTTTCTTCAAGTGTTCTTTAATCACTCTTAAGAACTGTTAATGAATTAAAACCACCTTAACTTGGAAAATGCCCTGATAAAACCGGATGAACTCCATAATGCTTTGATAAAACTACCATAAAACATGAATAAAACCAATTTGCATTTGAATTGCTACTTGGGTTGGCAAACAACATTGAATCATACATACGCGTGGCAGAGTAATCAGCAAAAACTAAAAACGTTGCATTTTTGAAAAAATGTTGCTCAAAAACTTAAATCCTTACATCGCCAATTCATTGATATGTTATGTAAAATAGTCTAAACTTTAAGGAAAATTTATATATAAAAACGAGGAGGCTGTTTGGTCTCGAGACTATGCAAACCATAGAAAACATATATTTAATACATGTTTTTATAATAAATATCGCAATTCTGGTATATTTTCATATATTTTTTAGAAATTTCATTTAATTACCTGTCATTTGCTTATTTGGTGGATAAAATGGTCAACTGGTTCAAAAGTTATGATTTTTTTGCAAAAAAATGCATTTTTAAAAACAGTCTAATTTTTTAGACCACCCTTACGCCTATGACCCTAATGACGCCTATGATAACCCTAATGACAAAATAAAAAAACACGAGTCTAATATTTTTCTAAAAGGAACAAAACATACAAAAATTATGAAACTCTGAAAGATCGTGTGTGTTTCTTCTATAAAATTGCTGCAAAATATATATTTTGCGTACTGAGTCGAATGTTAAACCGAGAGTGGAATATTAACCCACAAAATATATTTAGATAGTAACCCAAAAAATCTTTCTATAAAGCTTAAAAAGTTCTGTGGACCTGATAATGGTACTTTTGTAAAACGAAATAAGACTATTTACCAGAAATAATCGAAAAAAAAGTAGTTGTAGAAAAAAGGTTGTAAGAAAGAAAAAAATCGCAAAAAAGCAATGTTTATCTTGCATTTTAGGGTTGGATATCATAAATTTCCAAACATCGATTTTTTTTTTGGAACTTACAATGCCTTAAAGAATCACCAAGTTTAAAAGGTGACAAACTCTTACTTAATCTTTTCATATATTAAAATTTTTTGTCGCCTTTTGATGCAACGCATTTAGATCTCGTCCAAATACACAGCACGACTGTAAACGGAAAATCCACAAGTGGAATCTAGATGACTTGTATGGATAACAAAAGACAGTTAGAATCCAGTTTAATGGCTAGCAGCTTAAGCGGAGACGAGGAAGTAAGGTATTAAAATGTGAATAGGTTTCGATAGAACCTCAGATAGATGAAAGCAATTATTATCAATCTAAAACTAAGTCCGTAAAACCGCCAGGACAACCTAACGATCCGGTCGAGCAAATCATTCGGGCTGGAAATTTTTGTCATCATCCCTGGACACCCTGCTACACAAAACACACGAATTGGTGTTGGCATTAAAAGCACATGATTTAAAACTACGGAAGTGCATCTAGAACATAAATCGGTTTGACAATCGAAAAAAAGCTCCATACAGTTACATAAAAAGTGTACAGAAATAGTTTCGAAAATGCATGCGTTAAATATCATATTACGGCTTCTGAAGCTAATATTTAACTGAATTCTGCTGCTCAAATTGAAATAGGCAGTTTTAATAGAAAAAATGCAATCAAGATAAGTGTTCAACTTATGTTTGATGTACCTTCAGATTTTACTTTATGTTTATAATTGACCTTTCATGAAATATCAAGTCTAAATCAACGCAAACAATGGTTCAAAATAATAACAATGCAATGGTTTTATATAACAAGCGTTTTGCTCTGAATTTATTACCAAAAACAAAGCTGTACAATTTGCATGTTCTTCAACAATTGTTTCACAGTGGAAATTATGTACAGATGAGTGATTGCTTAAAGTTGCACAATTATGGTGGCACTGGAGTTCTAATGACTATTTACACTCGGGAATTGGTCCTATATACACAGCATAGTAAGACAGATTCTAATCCTCGCTACAACGGAGTCATGCTATCTGCCTAAACAAGTACGGTCTTGGCAGCAACAGCTGGCGCTACAACGGTCCTGGCGGCCACAGCGACAGCTGGGGTGGCAACGGCAACTGGAACATCCTTCTGAACAACAGCGTTGAATCCGTTGATTGGGTCAGCGTAGTAGTTGACAATACGACGGCTGCCGTCAGGTTCGATCAAAGAGTAAGACCCCTTGACAACATCGCCATCACGAGTCTCTTCTTGAGTCTTGGAGTCACCAGTCAGAGTATCCTGTACGCTGTAAGCATACTGGTACTGTGGGTAAGCATCGGTGAACTCAGCCTGAACTGGAGCAGCAACGACTGGGGCAGCACGGGCAGCAACAAGTGGAGCAGCAGCAGCAACGACTGGAGCGGCGCGAGCAGCAATGACTGGCGTAGCGGCTGCAACAATAGGGGCAGCACGAGCAGCAACAACTGGAGCAGTGTAAGCAGCAGCAACAGCTGGTACAGCACGAGCAGCAATAAATGGTGCTGCACGAGCGGCAACGACTGGAGCGGTGTAAGCAGCAGCGACAGGTGCAGCACGAACGACTGGAGCGGTGTAAGCAGCGGCAACTGGAGCGGCATAGGCTAATGGCGAAGCATAAGCCCTAGCATAGAATGGAGCCTGAACTAATGGAGCTGAGTAAGCCACTGGAGCTACTGGAGCGGCTAGGTATCCCGGGTTTGGTTTAGGCTCGGCGCTAGCACACAACGCTAGTGCGGCGAAAACAGCAACCTAAAATTCAAATGATACACTCAATTATCATTGGTTCTTCAAACATATAAAATAATGTTAATCCCATTCAGCTGTACTTACTTTAAGCAAACTCATTGTAAAGCTTAGAAGAGGATATTTCACACTGTTCAAACAAAAAGTGAAGAGCTAACTGACATACCTCTCGCTAGCTGTCAAGTCTTTATATACCAAAAATTAAAATCAGCAATTCGCAATGAAAATCCACCCCACGGACCACCACTATCGAACTACAATCACCTGCGATTTAAAAACCGACTCCATGGAAGGATATTTTTAGAGAAATTTTGTCCATCGTCAAGTGGTGAACGCCAACGCTCTCTCTTGTAAGATCTTGGAGCTTCTTTTAATGCGTAAGCGATCGAGTCAAGGTCATGTCACTCTGTGGTGAAAGTTTGTCAGCCGAGGTTCAACGTTCTCTGGAAATAATACTTTGAATTTCCCCCCGGAGATATGACGTGAAAATGTGAACGTCTATTCAATATGCTTATTTGAACATTTAATTTACGTTTGTAATTATGATAATAATAATTTATTACGTTATTTAAATGACAGTCAAACATGCAAAACATTAAAAAAAAATTAAAGGCTTGCAAATCCTATACAGACAAAAATGCACCCATGTAATAAAAATTTAAAACTCGATGAATCGTCTATCTAATCATAGAACAGAGTCAACGCTCGAAACTCATTGTATGCCATATTCCGTATGTCTGACAGTATTGCATGTCACGTTTTTCAACCAACGAAAGTGAATTGTAATGTATGTGTACCCTCGCAACCGATGAATACCGACCAGTCGATTCGTAATGAATTTAAATCGATGCATACGGAATTCTTAGTAAGTTGGAGGAAAATGTGATTGTTTTCGGTCAGCACTGACAAGGCGCAGACCGGTGCGGTGACAAAACAAGTAGAAACCAAATCCAAAGGCAAGTGACCCACATTGGTTTGTCATGCTGGCCGTTAGGCTGGCATGCTTGACAACGAAGAGACAATATGATTTCTATCGTGAGGAATGCGTCACACAAGGATATCATTTTCTGTTAGAATGTTTCGAGTACGTGAAATAACCCCCTGCGGATTAGCATAAAGGAAGGTTGGATGAAATTTCGAGGAACTATGCAAAAAATAACCTCCAAGATGATAAATTCCAACCAACCACCCAACCCACTATAGTCCATCCTCTATTAGGCCACCAGAATATGGTTTCGATATAGTAAGTGGTAAGGTTACAATCAGAAAATTGCGTCTGAGGTTGGCTGAAGAACAGTAAGCCGAAACCAAGTCAAACAGAATCGTGAAACAAGGATCTAATCACAAGCTGTCAGTTATTTTCAATTGTGCCGCTGAGAAAAGTCCAGTTACGAGGTTTTCGCTTGTCGACAACAAATCGTGTATGCAGATTGTTTTGATTTTGGAGCTCTAGAAACATAAGGCACAATTTTAGTAATTATTACAGCATACGCAGTAAGACATAACCTCTAAATTGGACATTCCCAGCCGACATAGGTGCATGAGAGGCTTGTTTAACACAGAAATCAACAACAATCATGTATTCTAATTGCGTCGCTTGATGCAATGCTAACCGAAGACGTGAACAACATGCTGCCGCACGACGCGTGTACCAGGGTAGGTAAATTAGTTGTATTGACACGGACACGGGTTGAACGGCGGTTTTGGTTATCTGTAAAATCTTTTTTATTGAGAAGAAAGAGGACAGATACATCATTTGCTCATGCGAGAAATGCAATTGCATTGTCTTTCAGGACGCTTGCAATCGAATTCCAATTGAATTTTATTGATATTGTTCAATTTTACTGCCTTCACTTGTACGAAGACAATCTGCTTCCATTTATTTTACCTATTCGCTACTCTTACATACTAAATAAAACATATCATACAACTTGGGTTAAAAGGCATGTTTCGGTTTCAGCCAACAACGTTTAATGGTGATAGTGCACGATTGGAGCCGCATGCACGATTGGAGCCACGACCTTCTTGAACACTGGCGCCGCATGGACAGCGTGGCCAGATTTTTCTACGACTGCATTGAATCCGTGGACCTTGTCGGCGGTGTAAGTAACCTTGCGGATGGTACCATCAGGTTCCGTCAGAGAGTAGCTTCCATGCACTACTCCGTTTTCCAAGTGTTCCTCCGCATGCTTGGAATCACCGGTATGGGGATCGGCCACTCCGTAGCTGAAGCTGTAGTGAGGGTTTGGATCGAAAGCTTCGACATGCTTGACAACTGGTGCCACGACTGGACCATGTGCAAACACTGGGGCATGATGGATGAGTGGGGCTGCTACTACTGGTTTGGCTAGTGTCACGGTGTGCAGAGGTTGAATAGCTTTGGCTGCATATCCATACGAAAGCGCTGGACCGTAAGAGACTGGTCCATAAACAGGAGCTGCGACTGCCACGGTAAAAGTAGCTGCGAGTGCTAACACCTAGTGGTTGAGGATAAATTTACAATGTAAAATTCAGACAACGATCATATCACATTATTTTGAATATTCCAACAATGTTTCAGCCGTTTTTACAAAAAAAAAGATTAGTTATAGAGTATAAGTTTAACTGAGTATATGTTTGGAGATAGACGTGCAGTAGGTGACGTTTACTAAAGACTGTATTCGATGAAATTTGGACACACGCAATTGTTCGTAACTTTTTAGCGTGTGGGTAAAAATTATTGCAATTTTAACTGAATGTATTTCATTGTGTTGTGTCAATTGTGTAATGAGTTTCGTGAAAATCGGTAGAGTGATTTCAGTGATGGCTTCGAATTAAGAAATAGTGCGCCAACAAATTTTGGGCACTCACTTCGAAAACCCAAACGCTTCTCATCGATGGATCGGATAACAGCTCGGAATCGCACATTCAACCGTATCTCATGTGATCAAAACGTTCAAGGACCGTAAGACAACCAAGCGGAAAAAATGTAGTGGCAAAAAACGTGGCACATCAAATCCGGAGAAGGCCAGGATGGTATTGAACCAATTTAAGCGTTATCCCAACATTTCGATCAGGGATGTTGCAAAAAAGGCGAAAGTTTCAGTTTGTTTTGTGCAGAAAACAATGAAACGTTCTGGATTACATGTTTACAAGGTCCAGAAGGCACCGAACCGGAGCGATAAACAGAACTCGGTGGCCAAAACTCGTGCAAGAAAACTGTACAGGGAGTGGCTCACAAAACCGTTCTGCATTGTGATGGACGATGAGACCTACATTAAAGCCGACACCAAACAAATGCCAGGACAGGAACACTACGTCGCCACTTCTAAGTTGGCCTGTCTAAATTCGCCAAAAAATTCCTTGTCTGGCAAGCGATCTGCGGATGTGGCAAAAGTCAGCCCTTCATCACCTCTGGGACCGTCAACGCACAAATCTACAAGGACGAATTCCTCCAAAAACGACTTCTGCCCTTCTTGAGATCTCACGATGGCCCGACACTGTTTTGGCCGGATTTGGCATCTTGCCACTATGCCCGGCCCGTCTTAGACTGGTACAAAGACAATAATGTAGTTTTTGTACCAAAAGACGTCAACCCTCCAAACACTCCGGAACTTCGCCCAATTGAAAAAATTTGGGCAATTATGAAGGCAAAGCTCGTTAAAACTCCAAAACTGATAGAAAATGAACTTGAACTAAAGAAAGTGTGGTTAAAAGTAAGTAAGCAAGTCGGTCCTATCATTGCCCAAAATTTGATGAAAGGGGTCAAGGCAAAGGTGCGGGCATTTGGGTTGGGAGAAGAGGTTCAATAAACCAATGATGTCAAAACTTAACCAATTAGTAGTACTTTATTTTCAGAAATTTTGAAAAGAATCGGGCTAAAGGAAAATTATTGGTTACCTATTTTGTGTGTCCAAATTTCATCGAATACAGTCTTTAATGTTCACACGTGCGTCCCCGACCCCTCTGAGAAAGATAAAATCAAACTTAAAATTAATGATACTCCATCGTTTCTTAATGCGGTTTTTTTCTTCAATAGATCACAAAATTATGCTTGTTTGTGAATCTGCACTGGTCAATCCGAAAATATTCGTAGTTTCGGATTCCAAGGTGGGAGCACTGGGGTAAGTTCCTGTTCAGGAATGGTGGACAAAATATTTTTAATTGCGTAACATGGCAAGCGGCATATCAAACTTCATGATTTTGCAAAACTAGGTCACCAAAAGACGTTTTCGGGATTTCTGACCATACTGACCACTTCGGGGGCCGTGTGGGATCCGAGCTCCGGAAAAGTGGCAATATTTAAATCTTTTCCAAAACCTGGCTTGCGATGTATCAAACTTCATGATTTAGCAAAACTAGGTCTTCGGAGGACATTCTGTGGATTTCTAACCATACTGGCCACTTAGAGTGGCTCTCGGGGCCCAGCGGGATCTAGCAAATAAGTTTGAATATGGCTGAATGATAGCGATGGAAGTCGAGAATTGATGACCTTTCGAAGCAAGTGCTTTACCCTACTAACGCATTTTACGGCACAAATCAGCAGCATCGGCTTGCGTGCACACTCTTAGAACTTCTAGGTGTAGTCAAGAGCAGTCAAAATTTAGAGTTTTTACTTTTGCTGTTGTATATTTGAAATTTCAAAGCACCGGTGTAGAGTAAACGCAACACTCTATTGAGTAGTTTTTATCTCTGTTGTGTCGCTTTTTGACATAAAATAAGTCTGAGTTTTGTATACATGGGTACGCTTTACGAGTACGAAAAATTAAGGGCGTCACGAAGAGTGGTCTGCTTTTGAAAGTTAATAAATCAGTTATTCCTCGCTGCATCTAATATTTTAGCATCAATTGATTGGAAATACTTCTAACAAACTATTGAAAGTTTGATAAAGGTATATTCATGTACGTTACTTGTATTGATTATTCCGTGCGATTTTTCGTAAGTGCCAAATATATGTTATGCAAACATTGTTAATTTTCTCAATAAAAGATCACTTTTTGTTCTGTCCTACAATGTCTGAGCTCAAAATTTCAATACAATTTTACTTACAATGGTGTAAAAAATAATAAATTGTATAAGATCGTCTGTCTTCCACCATAACATTAAAAATATATTTACTTCAGGGAGATATTGATTTCTCCTGAATTTAAAGAACAATAATATTTAAATTACACATAAAGAAAATATTTAGTTCAGTTTAAGAATGATTTCTCATGAATTTCAGGAACAATGAAAATTTCCTTCTCGCTGAAAGACTGAGAAAACGGTTTTATAGCAATGTACTTCACATTTTTTTTTTATAAGAGATCAAAAACCTACTGCGTCCACTAATTAGAAATTTTGTAGTAAATCCCTTTTTTCTTACCGTATCGTGCGTGCAAGTCAACGAACAGGAATCGAGTGGTTGACTAGAGATGCCTCGACACGTCCCCAATCAACTAAAGGGTGTATTCGATAAAAATGGCACACCGAAAATCTTCTGTTATTTTTTAACCGAACAAGTAAAAAACTTGAAAATTTGAGCAAATCTTATTGTTTACATCTGTCAAGATTCATAGTTATTCATATAGTTGTTCCAGTCATGTCGTCGAAACAAGAAATTCAGAGGCGTCCCACCGATGGATCAAGAAAAAGGGTGGAATTGCAAATACAACTGTGTCTCGAGTGATAAAAACCTTCAAGGAGGGTCTGAGTGCCCAAAAGAAGGAAGGGATTGGTCGTAAAAGTGGTCCAATGGACAGTAAAAAGGCCAGAAAGTGGTACAACAGTTCAAGAACCGTCCGAACAAGTCAATTCGAGATGACGCTAAAAAGTCCAACGTGTCAGTCGGTTATTTGTGAAGAAAACCATGAAGCGTGCTGGGTTACATGTTTACAAGTTACATGTTTACAAGTTACATGTTTACAAGGTACAAAAACAAAAACCGGAATGAAAAGCAGAACATCACTGCAAAAACCCGCGCCCGGAATCTTTACACGGAATTGCTCACCAAATTGTGTTGAATCTTGAAACTTACATCAAGGCCGACTTCCGTCAATTTCATGGGCAAGAAAATGTTATTGCCAAGTCTAAGTTCAATAATCCGGAGGATGTTCGAATGAAGAAATTATCGAAATTTGCAGAGAAGTTCCTGATCCTGCGACTTGCGGATGTGGTGAAATAAGCGCTCCATTCATCACTTCCGGAACAATCAATGGTGCGATTTACACGGAATAGTGCCTTAAGCACCGCCTCTTGCCATTCATAAAGAACTACAAAGGATCCAATCTGTTTCGACTTGATCTAGCATCCTGCCACTACGCTCGAAACGTGTTGGAGTGGTACCGAGCCAACGAGTCAATTTTGTGCCAAAAGATATGAACCTACCAAATTCACCGGAACTTCACCCAATTATAAAATTCTGGACAATTATGAACACGGAACTTCTCAAACATCCTAAAACTAATAAAATAGAACTGGAGTTGAAGAAAAATGGGGCAAAACAACAAAAACACTGGGGAAATCGGTCGTACAAAATTTGATGGGTAGAGAGCGGGCATTCGGGATGGGAGATGAAATTAAACAAAACAAATTCCTTAAATTAAAACTCAGAAGTAGTTTATTATTTCCTGAAAATTTCAAGAAAATCCGATAATTGGTTTAATTTTGGTGAGTAAATATGAGTGCGCCATTTTTATCGAATACACCCTTTTATGATGTGGTCCCCAATTACTTTAGCGGGACTAGCAGACTAAATATCGCAGTGATGTAAACAACATCTAAGTATCGAGAAAGTGTGATCTATTGCTGTACAACACACTATAACTGCAAAGCAGATGTTCCGATATTTCCTGAAGCGAGAAAATATCATCTCGAACACAGTCAAGAACTTCTTTAAATGATATCTGATATGATAAATACAGAGAGCTCTTTTGTTTTGATTGTATTTGGTGTTAAATTTTTTAGTTCAATTTTTATTATACAGTTGGGTATACCCATGAATGCTGTCGGGACAAAAATACTGTGAACTAGAACGCAATGTTGCAAGATTGTCTGCCGTTTCGTTCCCTTCATTGCCACCGTGTCCTGGAACCCAATGCAAATTTACTATGTTTATGTGCGTTTAAACACATTAACAGGATTTTCGATGCACATTTATACACAGAAAGTTCATTTTACGCAGTCTGGATATCAGAATAAACACAAACAGTTGCATTTTTTCACCTTCTTTTCAGACAGATATTTATGCAGCATAGTATAGCAAAGATCTCTGCTTGGAGCACTGAGATTTGTACTCCAGGTCCAAAGATTCCAGCACCAGTTTTAGATCCATTTTTTTCTCCGTCTGTAAAGAATATAATCGAACCATGACGAGGAACAGAACCTCCAACGTCCCAATAAATACATGAAAGTTCATATACATTTTAGGGGAAATTTTAATTGTCCAGAGGATTCATCCAGTCTCCATTTATATGTATAATTGGAACTCTTTTGAAAAATTCTAAGATGCTCAAATAACCATAAATATCACCAGGTAAAACAGTTTCAGATCTTTTATGTTTTAGAGCACTTTTTCTCGCTTCTAATTTGCACTGAATACAACCGAATTCATACAAAGGCAGCAGATTCAGCATGCAGTGTGGGAAGTTCTTTTAAATGCATATATTTTTTTTTTTTTATTTTGTATGAAACAATAAATCAGTAAAAGTAAAAGGGGCCAGATTCAATTTTGTGAAAAAATACATGTCCTGGAGAAAATAATGGGATCATGTATTTTTTTTTCTGGCGAAAAGAAATTCGTCTAAGACGGCTGACGTTCCGTTTAAAGAGACGTTAACAAAATGAATGAATCTAACTCTAAACTTGGTATATGCAAGAACTGGTATTCCAAGAATGTACAATTCGTACAACCCCAAATGACTGTCCCTTGTATTTTTTCATTAAAAAAAAGTTTTTCAGCAGTATTTGGAGGTATTTTTCAAACCTTTTTAATGATGATGATGATGATGATAAATTAATACTATTGTAGGAAGGTAACATTCCATAGCAGTGGAATAATCTGAAAAATAAGTTAACCAGGAGTCTATTGTTGATTGTGATCATCAAGCTCCTGTATAAAGGGCCAACAACGTTTGGGCGGGCCCGGCTGCAGAGGCACTTACGCGAAACCCGCAAATATAGGATAGAGAATCTCCTTACAAAAGCAAGTTCATACTCACCGCCCTAGAATCGACTCCTCGATTGACAGAATAAACCCAATAGATCGGTTCGAAGGGCCCGCCCTCGTTCCCCGAAATGTTACAATAGGGAGGAAGCAATCCCATGCTCCCTATCCAAATCGTTTCACTTGGGGGTGCCCTCCTTTGCCCGGTATATGTTATGTAATGAATAATTAGTATTTTTCAAAGCATTTTTTAATGCTTAAAAAGACTTACAATTTAATATTAATACAGAGGCCGTTAGGGCATTAAGTCAGTTTTGTTTTGTACACACAAAACAAGTGAGAGATATTCGTAATATAATTTTCACAACTATGCAGACCAAATTGGGTTATTTTAGTGCATGTAAAATCATTCAAATGTTTTCAAAGCATTTTGAACTCATATTTTTATGAATGTATTTTTTTCTTCTATTTGAAAATTACTCTCATATCGTTAGATGTATGAAAGTTGCACATATTCTGTCGAAGCACTACGTTTTTATTTACCAAGCCACACTTTTATTCAGAACAAATAATTGGGAAAATTACGACCTTACTATTAAGAAATCATGTATGCAGAAGTATGATTTATATACTTCCCTCGCAATGAAATCTTTTTCCAGCTCAGACTAATATGAAATTTACAATGATCATCAGGAGGGCACAATGTGGGGAAGTAAACTGAAGTATTGAGTACAACGCCACCTAAATTGCTACCGCTAATCTCAGCCAAAAAGCTGAGAGCTTGTAAAAGTAATACATATGGATAAATTTGAGTTCAGCATCTAAACAACGTATGTTAAACCACTTACTCCATAATTCTCAGTAAGTCGACTTGAGAATAGCAAGGTGCCTTTCAAACGGTTTTTATCGTTCTGATTAATAATCAGAGGTCCACAACAAAAGAATGAGGGAATGATGGGTCATTCTAAGTCTTTCAAACAGTTGAGTGCATGGAAACAAAGAGCAGCATAGAAGCGCCAGTCAAATTCGAATTTTCAGTTAAGATGTCCGTAGCTTGGAATGCAGCCACACAACGAAACAGAAGAAAGGTTCCATAAAAGTGCTTGTCAAACCATTTTCTCTGTCATTCTCTTACGGATTGTGCTAGTATACAGAGATACTTAGGGCTTCGTTCTAGGGAAACACCTGCCAAATCATATCAACGATCATCCTTACCAAACAGTACAACGGAAATGATAATAATGATTCCAACCAAACACCAGAACAGCAATGACAGTAATGAAGCAAAGAGTGGCATCGTTGAAAGCGCCCTATAAAATGCAATCGATGGCAACCCTTAAATAGGATAGAAGAAAGCGAAATGGAATTCTACAACACATTCGAACATTTTTCAAATCGCTTCTGTCATCATTTTCTTCCAAGTTGGTTGAAATGTGGAGATTGTAGTCTTCAAGCTTCACAAATTTTCCAGTCGTGCATTTGAAAAAACTGATTAACCCTCATTTTGTACGTCTGTGCTGCAGAATGGTGCCCCTCTTTTGATTTTAAAATTTGTTATTCAGTTATCACAGTGCCGTCTTAGAAAGAACAGCTACGCATCAAACTTTTGCGCACGCTTCGCGAAAATTCCAAGTTAACAAAATCGATAATAGTGGTCAAATCAACTGTCATCAATGTAATAAAATGGTTCGGGGAACGTTTGCCGCCATCCAAGAAACCTGAATCGGGGAGTTATTGTAAAACGGAAACCGCAGTGACGCTGTGGCCAGAGGTTTCAGCAGAATTCTTACCTCACCGTCCGAGGTGTCGCTAACAAGCTGGGAGTGCCGTCTGCAACCGTGCATTGATTGTAAATCAAGTCAGTGAAGCTCGATTGCGAGGTAATGGGCGACGAAACCTTAAAGTAGGCAGACTTCAAACATCTCTCTGGGCAGGATTTTTTTCCGTTAACCCGAAGTGGAAAAGTGCCAGACATTTTCATGCCTTCAGAATCTTATCTGAATATTTTTTCTTTGGTTTATACTAATTGAACTAGGGAAATGGAACTTGGCGTCCATGTCAATTGGGTACACTCTACCATTTTCACATTTTTCTCTGGGGAAATAAACAGGTTTCAAAGGTTTAGTTGGATTCAACCATAATATCACGTAGAAAATGATATCAACAACATATTAGTTTTATTCGTTTGTCTGCGGCGGATGAAACAAACTAAAATTGTTGGGGATTTATCAGTTGCATTTAATTTGATTAATCTTAAAAGCTCAAAAATAAACAAATTGTGTTGTGCTGAATTTTATTTTCCTAGTTTCCGAATTTGTTCTCGAAAATGTTCTCAAATTTTATGTTTCTAGATTCTATAAAATCTGGGACCTATGCTACGTTAGAGCCAAAGAGGGCCACAGCAATTTCTACCCTACAAAAAGAGAAATGATTTTATTTTTATTATAAAATTTTAATCAATTTACACGCATTCTTGTTGAACCGAATTTTGATCGTAACGACGTTTACTCCAAGTAGGTTGCGTTAGAACGGTTATAACGGGACCCTGATGGGACTCCGTTATTATCGGGTTTACCGGTATTATCTCCTAATTAAACCTCGGTCAAGAATATCAAACTGCGTTTGTTTTGAAATCAAACTCGATCTATGTGATTTTTAGCAAAAAATAATAAAGATAAAAGAACATCTTCATTATCCAAATTGTCATTTCGATACCGTTTTGGTGATTTTGTTGTGACTGATCGGAGGATGAAATTTGAATTCGTAAATTTGTCGTGAGAGGTTTAGATGCTAACCACTTCACCGGAGATGCCCCCCCATTGTTTAGATCATCCAAACAGGATCGCAATCAGAAATTTATCCAGCCTGAAGCTTACTGGCATTGGTGTTCTTTACAAGAAACCAAACCGTTTGCGCGAGACATGCTTCGATTGATCCCATTCAATTTAAAACATTTCTTTTGAACAAATGTCATCTAGAATACAAGAATGCGCAGTTTAATTGACGAACACAAACGCCGATACGGTATTGTAGATCCATATTTACTGTTGAATTATTTTAGCTAATTTATTCTTAAACCATATAGACTCCTCCTGCGCTGACAAAGATCACTTTTTAAACAAGTTCAAAACTCCAAAGTTTTTGACGGACCGGAATCGCAGTCCAGCTACATTAAGACCCGCATTTGCAATTTACTGGCCAAAACGATTCTGCTCAATATTAATCTTCATAGTAATGTCCTTAGCAAATTTATAAAAAATGGGGAATTTGATGATTTATCTCTGATATAATGAAAACCTAGGAATTTTGCTTCAAGCAATTTTAAAACAGAGATCGAAGGTATTTCAAGTATGTTCTCAAATATATTTTGTAAGAAAGACAACTCTTTAAGCTCATATTTTGCACTTTCATGATCATTAAAAAATGGAAATTAATTATAAAATATTCAGTTCATGGAATTCGAACAAAACTAAGTACAGATATGCTGCAATCTGCACCTTCAAAACATAACATAAATCAATATTTGTTGCTCATCCTGCACAAACATAAAAAGGTTTGTGCAAAGTCTTTATACCTTTGAACGCCACTGTCAAGAGAAAACTGTTATATTTCAACCACACACTTCTCAAATAATAGAAAACAATGAACAACAATTAATCATAAGCTCATCAGCAAATTTATAAAAACGGCAAACAATTAAAGAGCATTTAAACCACACAAAAAACACACCAGCTGAACTGTTGGAATATTCACTGCCCTTAAAATACCATCGTAAGCGAAAGTCACCTTTCTGATCATTGTGAAATCCATCTAAGGCACTGTTTTCACGCACGCACTTTCCAACACTGAGGAAGTTATTTCAATCCACGTAGAATGATAGATTCTTGTAAGTGAGTACACCTTGCCGAGCAATATCTTTGGTATGAGTTCAAATCTTCAAAGACAGTCTTATAAATACACTCCGAGTCGGTGTCTAACAAAACGTTCTGGGGAGGACAAGCCAACCCCTTCTGTACCTACATGGAAAAAGTCGGTTAAAAATATGTTACATTTTTCTTTTCCATCCGTGCATTTCTTCCCACCACGTGTGGCTTGAGATTCGTTTTTCTTCTTCTAGAATGCATTAAGCGCCCCACATAACAGGTTCTGAGAGCGAGTTCAATTGCACCAAGTTGCACTTCTTGTGTTCAAAAGTCTGCACATCGGTCAACCAAGATGTAGTTAGTTGTGAATGAAAATACCTGTTTAAAGCACAGAAGCAGCATGAGCAGGTACAGCTAGTAGTAAGTCATTGGAAAACTAAACAGCTGATTGACTTGCAGTTCAATTGACTCTCCCTAGTGGATTGCCGCAACTTTGAACTACCGCAGACAGAAAGAAATAAGTATGTCTCAAATGTGGGTCTACTCTCGAATGGACCAGTTTTGGCGTAGAAAATGAACCAGAAAAATTACCCACTCGCTAAAAAGTGGTTCAATTAAATCATGCTCCTGTGTTCTGAACATGGTATGCATGACGTAGGTTACAAACAGTACGCAAAGCGAGTTTAATATATCATATTGATTTCATTGCAATGACAAGAGCGCGTTTGTCGCAGAAATGGCTAGAATGGAATGTCGTTGTCCAAGGGATTGGCAGCACAGAGTACTTCAACTGAAATCAAAATTAGTTATGTAATCAAAATATATGAAATATGCATTAATCACAGACTCCATGGCTAAGTTTCTTTCCTACAAAATGTGTTTACCCATGTGCTTTATACCCGTTTAATGATATAAACAGAACATTGGGTACACCACAACTTTGGTACAACCCCCCATTTTGGGCACATCGATGGAAAACATCATTTGTATATTTATCAAGATGTAAAATATGAAATCAATCATTTGCTAATAATTGGTCACATTCTTGCTAATGTATACCAATCCACCGATGGCTTCGGTAAACCAGCTCCAGAGCCAACGGCTTCCTACGCCTAAAGATGAAATGCGCAACGCAAATTTTGCAATCAAATCGTGAGAAAGCCGAAGAAGGAAATTTTGCCCATCTTGATCCACAAAGCGTTTTATGAAGTAAACGAAGCCATGGAACTGTGTGCGAGCGACTAGCTGCACACATATTCCTCGAAAACAAATTTATTTGCCTTGATCGCTGTACCGCTTAGTGCTTTGACAGTCTACCGTTCGACTTTATTCTTTAACCGATTTTACTAGTCGGCAGTGTTTCACTCCCTTCAAGTATATATGTTGAATTTTATAGATTTTGCCACGCTGAATTCAAATATGGGCTCAGAAATGCTGTAACACGTCCAGTTTTTGAGAAAAATGTGATTAAAATTCACAAAAACACGTATTTCCGTAGTAATATGATCTACCTCATCAACAACCAGAACATTGGCTCTGCCCTTTGCAAGTTGGACTTGGATTTTATGGAATGGACCTCCCTGAATCCATTCGTGAACACAGATTTTTCGTAACACGTAAGATTGATGAAATAAACCGGGATTTCATTCACAAAATTACGAATTTTCATAAAAATCAAGATTTTCTAATTTGAAAACATGAATTTCAGCTCCGCCCTTTGAATGCTGGGCTTGGATTTTATGAAATGGACCTCCCTGAATCCATTCGTGAACACCGATTTTTCGTAACACGTAAGATTGATGAAATAAACCGGGTTTTCATTCACAAAATTACGAATTTTCATGAAAATCAAGATTTCCTATTTTGAAAACATTAATTTTCGCTCCGCCCTTTGAATGTTGGGTTTGGATTTTATGAAATAAACCTCCCTGAATCCATTCGTTATCACAGATTTTTCGTAACACGTAAGATTAATGAAATAAACCGGGATTTCATTCACAAAATTACGAATTTTCATAAAAATCAAGATTTCCTATTATGAAAACATGAATTTTCGTTCTGCCCTCTGAATGTTGGGCTTGGATTTTATGAAATGAACCTCTCTGAATCCATTCCTGTTGCAAAACATGAGTTTTTATTCACAAAATTGCGAATTTTCATGAAAATCAAGATTTCCTATCAGTCAGTCAGTCAGTCAGTCAGTCAGTCAGTCAGTCAGTCAGTCAGTCAGTCAGTCAGTCAGTCAGTCAGTCAGTCAGTCAGTCAGTCAGTCAGTCAGTCAGTCAGTCAGTCAGTCAGTCAGTCAGTCAGTCAGTCAGTCAGTCAGTCAGTCAGTCAGTCAGTCAGTCAGTCAGTCAGTCAGTCAGTCAGTCAGTCAGTCAGTCAGTCAGTCAGTCAGTCAGTCAGTCAGTCAGTCAGTCAGTCAGTCAGTCAGTCAGTCAGTCAGTCAGTCAGTCAGTCAGTCAGTCAGTCAGTCAGTCAGTCAGTCAGTCAGTCAGTCAGTCAGTCAGTCAGTCAGTCAGTCAGTCAGTCAGTCAGTCAGTCAGTCAGTCAGTCAGTCAGTCAGTCAGTCAGTCAGTCAGTCAGTCAGTCAGTCAGTCAGTCAGTCAGTCAGTCAGTCAGTCAGTCAGTCAGTCAGTCAGTCAGTCAGTCAGTCAGTCAGTCAGTCAGTCAGTCAGTCAGTCAGTCAGTCAGTCAGTCAGTCAGTCAGTCAGTCAGTCAGTCAGTCAGTCAGTCAGTCAGTCAGTCAGTCAGTCAGTCAGTCAGTCAGTCAGTCAGTCAGTCAGTCAGTCAGTCAGTCAGTCAGTCAGTCAGTCAGTCAGTCAGTCAGTCAGTCAGGCAGTCAGTCATTTAGTTGAAATTTTCTCTATATTTTTCAACTTTAATTCACTTTGTTTTCTTTTTCCTTTTATAGTTCTCCAAATTTTTGATCAACCCAAGCTTAATATGTAGCGGAGGTAGTAAAATTTTGTCCCTGTCGACAAGAGGCAGATTTGACACATTTTTCTTCCCAGGTACCATCTCGGTACGTGCTGGCCAATGCTGCTGGTGGTAATGTTTATCCCTCGCATGACTGTTCCATTCGCAGAGGAAACAACAATGCCACTACCCTAAGGTCTGCACAGAGATTCCACTGGTGTTCCGAATATTTGATCTTTTCCAAAAGTGTTTTTATGTTCTCATAAGTTTCCTTCATGTGAGCTGCAAATGCAACTGGCACTGAAGAATACTTATTTCCATTGTGCAGTAACACTGCCTTCAAGCTTTTGCTTGAAGCGTCGATGAAGAGCCTCCAGTCAGTTGCGTGATACTCTAACTGTAGCTCTTCCATTAAACCTTCGATGTTGTTGCAAAAGACAAGATCACCGTCCATCGAAAAATATTTAATGTTATCTGAATGTCTCTTCCTATAAGATGACACCTTTACATCTTTTTCCAGGACATTCCACTGCTTTAGCCTTGAAGCTAGCAGCTGCGCTTGGTCTTGGGTAGCTCCAAATCTCGAATCAAATCGTTCAGCTCCTCTTGAGTTATAACATGCGGTTCCTCAGACTCCGAAGGTAAAAAATCTGGATCATCCTGAAAGCTTTTCTCAGATTCGCCTGGTTCCGAATCCAACTCATCAGCACGTCCAGCAGTATTTGGAGATATTGGAACTGGCATTGCTTCGGAGTGCAATGTTGGCCTGGATGGGTATTCGATTTTATGCTTCAAAGCTTTGGAAAATCCATGAATTTTTGTCAAACAAAAGTAACAATCGCTCATATGATTCGTTGGATTGGATTAATCCACACCATAGGTTTGGCAAAAGGTAAGCCTTTGTGCGTACTTTTCATCCAACCAAGCAATGTTCGGTAGCATGAGCAACAGGAGTATGTTGGAACCTATGGAAACTCACGATTTGGAAGCTCCTTGTCAAAATACAGCTGATATGCTGTCTCCAACAAAGGTGTAAACCTCTTTTTCTGTTCCTTCAATATCACGTCTCCACAAATGCAACAAAATTTTTGCGGATCGTTCAGACAAATTCGCGACATTTTTACAAAAATAAAAAAACGCGTCCGTAACACTCAAATAGCTAGCTTTGAATGAATAAAAAATGATTGTGCAAGGCTGAAGAGAGTCAACATGAGCATTAATTGACGCCAAAGCAAGACAGAAATAATGACACAAATTTTGTGCCGCAAATACGCCACTAGACCTTTTCGACATTGAATCGTCTTTCTTTGTCTAACATGCGGGGATTAATGCACGGTTTGGTTTCCCACAACTTCGTTGACTTCTCACTTGCACTGCTTCGATTCAAATCTTGCAGTAGTGTGCGCAAATGAAACGTCAAAAAGCTCTATAAAATGCCGCATTAAGCTACGTGCTTGAGGATTCTTGCTTTCTTTTTTAACATATCTTTTCCTTATTCTCTCGAGCAATAGTGACTAACACAGAGTCTTTTGTCTCTGTCTATTCTTTTGTTTTTTGAGTGTTTGCGTGTTTTAATGCTGTCTTGCTCACTCCTATCCTAACTTAAAAATACGGCACTGCTGAATAGAGTATTTAATGAGGCGTTTCTGAAGGGCTCTATGCAGCTGACTTTTGAATTAATGAATGAACTTTGAAGGTCTTCAGTTCCCAAACTGCTGTAAGAAGCAACATCAATATACTCAATATACTCAAAGAGGCACAGCTAAAGGGATCGTTCATAAATTACGTTATGCTTTGAGAGGGAGGTGGGGGGGGGGGGTTAAAAAGTGACGATGCATACAAACATTTTCAAAAATTCATACAAAAAATGTAATAAAGAGAGGAGGGGGTTAAAAATCTGTATTCTTGAGCGACGTAATTAATGGACGGGTCTTGATTTTCATGAAAACTCGTAATTTTGTGAATGTAAACCCGGTTTTTACATCAACCTTACGTGTTACGAAAAATCCGTGTTCACGAATGAACTCAGGGAGGTCCCTTTCATAAAATCCAAGCCCAACATTCAAAGGGTGGAGCTGAAATTCATGTTTTCAAAATAGAAAATCTTGATTTTTATGAAAATTCGTAATTTTGTGAATGAAAACCCGGTTTATTTCATTAATCTTACGTGTTACGAAAAATCTGTGTTCACGAATGGATTCAGGGAGGTTTATTTCATAAAATCCAAACCCAACATTCAAAGGGCGGAGCGAAAATTCATGTTTTCAAAATAGGAAATCTTGATTTTCATGAAAATTCGTAATTTTGTGAATGAAAACCCGGTTTATTTCATCAACCTTACGTGTTACGAAAAATCTTTGTTCACGAATGGTTTCAGGGAGGTTTATTTCATAAAATCCAAACTCAACATTCTAAGGGCGGAGCGAAAATTCATGTTTTCAAAATAGAAAATCTTGATTTTCATGAAAATTCGTAATTTGGTGAATGAAAACCCGGTTTATTTCATCAATCTTAAGTGTTGCGAAAAATCTGTGTTCACGAATGGATTCAGGCAGGTCCATTCCATAAAATCCAAGTCCAACTTGCAAAGGGCAGAGCCAATATTCTGGTTGTTGCTTAGGTAGATCATATTACTACGGAAGTACGTGTTTTTGTGAGTTTAAATCACATTTTTCTCAAAAACTGGACGTGTTACAGCATTTCTGAGCCCATATTTGGATTCAGCGTAGCAAAATCTATAAAATCCAACCAGAAATGCCGACGGGAGCGAAAAAAGTTCCGATTTTGCCGACTAGTGTTACCGACAATTTTGTTTTGTTTTTTTCGCTCATCAAATTTGCCCTTCTTGATCGACAAAGCGTTTGATTAAGTAAACGAAGCCATGGAGGCGACAGGTTGCACACAGATTGGAGGAAAACATATTCATTTGCCGCCATTGCTGTACCGATGATGGCCTCGCCAATCGAAGCAATTGTAGTGTTTTAATTCCAATATTTTCAACTTGTTAAAGTGGCTGAATGGCTACCACCAAGAGCCGTGGCTTTGGATTGGATCAAGCGGTGGCATAAGTGCGTTGCAGTCGATGGGGAGTACTTTGGAGGGGACAGTATTGATTTTGATGTATAATCTTGTATTTTTAATTTCTTGCATAAATTCCGGGAACTTTTGATCAAGGTAGTATGCATCGAAAGCTCTCAATTATTTACTGTTGAAGTACATATAGAACACTTAGTTGAGAGCAAACAATTGTGAAAGCAATTTTATTGATTGACTGATTGTGATTGTGAAAGCAATAAGCTTGAAATGCATATAAAAGAAAAAAGAAGGAAAAGTAATATTAATTATTAAATTCTTAACGCTACTTAACGCAATTTAGCATGATTTTGTTTCATTTCTCACTAGCTTGGAGGACAAACTTTCTTGAAACTTAGAGGAAAAATACAACATTGGTTGTGGGCAAAAATGCAACACATCTACTACCTTTGAAAAATTCAATGTGTGCCTGAGGTTGTGCAGTGCATTCGTTGATAAATGTGAAATCGGAGTCCGAAGGTTCGATGGGTCAGAAAAAAAAACATCTAGATTGTTCAAATCGAATCTGTGGATCTGGGACTGACCTGGATTTTCCACGACTGCGCCCATATTTTTTGTCGAAGCTTTTCTTGCATGGAAGCCACGCTCTAAACTAGTTTTACCCAAAATTTTATCAATTTTTCCCCCAATAGTTAAACACAAGAAAAGAAAGTGTTGCATTTTTTTAGTATAATCTTTACACAATTTTTGCATTATTATTATTGTGCAGCATGTACAAACATACCTTATGCCTTGAGAATCGAGAAATTTTCCTTCATGAGAATTGAACCAAGCCACCTCACCTCCACGGTGTTGCGTTGTAGCTGCCTGAGCAAAGGAAGGAAAGCGTTTTTCAAAAGTTGTAAATTATGGATAGTACCACCTTAAACACTTGTTCGGATTGTAACAAACTTCAAGTAAACTCGAATATCATGCCCTAGGACGAATCTCCCAGAACATGGGATCAAATACTGTCATCTGTTTTTGAATGGCCATTAAAGTGAAAAATATTGCACGATCATGGAAAACTAAATTCACGACAATTTATTCAAAACGACGTATCTGCTTTTGTAAACATAGATTCAAACGTGAATTTTTCAAAACTATCAACAACCTCATAGAAACTAGAATTACCATCATGTTAGGGAAAAGTTATTCTTATAATTATTATCAGTTATTATTATTTATTTTTTTTTGCAAGAAAAATTTGCAATTATCTTTATTTCTATTTGTGTCTAGATAGGTCTCCTAAGATATGAATCCATATGCATTCTGTCATTTCCAGTTAAACCCATTTCCATCAATAAAGTTTTATACTTCAACTTTTTTTGAGATGCCTAAAATATATCACCAGAAAAAATAAGGTGCCTTTTGCAATAACATTCGCGCCAATTCTATGCCATCCTCGGAACCATCTGAATTTCGGCCCACAGCGTCAACACCAACTGAGATAATTCACGCTACGGGTGAAACTATCGGAAACTCCCTTAATTGCTTTAAATTCTAATAAAGTCCTAATTTTGAAGCAAGTCAAATCCATAATGATGGCTCACTTTAAAACCGTTTAATTTAATAATATCGTCAAATGACCAAAAGATCAATTGACAGCCTGTTGCTTGGTCTAACAGGTCTACACACTCGAAATGGAAATGACGAGAAAACGTCTAATTAGAGTGCACCACAGCTCTGCACTGCTGCTAGTCGTCCACGGCAATGAGTGTTGAAATTCCACTAGAATGGTCAAAGCGGTACACTCGGCCAAGCGAGCAAAGGTCTGGTTTATGCCGGTGCAAGGTGATTGGCTAATGATCTTGCAGCCACCGGAATGACGAATTTCCTTATCCGCGGCGCTTGAGTAACGGGTTAATTGTAAGGTTTGGTTTTCGGTGTGAACTCTCATAGATTGGATTTCTAAGCAATTAAGTGTGACAGACACATACATCAAGTGCAATACTAAAGATAGCAATAAGGCAAACAAATCTGTCTTAAGGTGAAACGGCTCAAAACGCCATAATGCCTACGATATAGTACGCTATGAGCGCAGGTCGTATACATTATGATACACCTTATTTGAAATCTACCTTGGATCATGACAGCGACCCTGCGCGGATAAGTACACAGAGAAAAGTTTAGGTGTATGATTTAATGCAGAGACGAATTTTGATTTCACTAAAACTACTGCAAAATGCTTTTTCGCAATTTCACCAGAAGTTGAAAGTTCACAATGTCCGGCAGGAAGGAAGCATCGGTAGCTTATCGAAGTAACGTTATTTTACTTAGCAAACGCGGTAAAACAGTTCGTAAGATTGCTGAATCCCTAAGTATTCCGAAGTCTACGGAATCGGACATCATCTCCCGACAAAAAATCACCGGCGGCATCAAAAATCATCGTAGATGTGGGCGTCCACCGGTTCATTCACAGCTAAACAAACGGTATTTGGCACAAGCTGCCAAAAGAGATCCATTCATCATTGGTTGTAAGTTGGCAGCCGATCTGGAACCCACCGTCGGAAAACCTGTAAGTCGGTTCACGCTCAGCAGAGCCTTGAACGAAATAGGAATCAAGAGTTGTAAGCCTAGGGAAAAGGTACTATGGACGAAGTAAAATGAAAGTAAGTATAACGTCAGAGCTTCAGATGGGCGTGTTAGAGTTTGGAGAACTGATGGTACCGCTCTAGAAAGAAATAATATACGTAGAACTGTGAAACATGGCAGCGGATCAGTTATGGGGTATGGGGTGGTATGTTCTGTGCAGGAGTGACCACCAAGGTGTTCATCGAAGGGGTAATGTTCAAGGAAAACTACAGAACGTAATATCTCAAAATCTACCAGAAAATATCGGCTGGGCAGAAACTTTGTGTTTATGCACGACATTGACCTCAAGCACAAGTCGAAGTTTGTGACAGAGTATTTGCGTAGGAAAAACATAACTGTGCTGGATCACCCTCCCCAAAGCCCGGATTTTAGCCCAATCGAGCATCTATGGGATGCAATTGACGATAACTGCAAAAGAAGCATATTTCCAACAGAAGGGAGATTGAAGCTGTACTCTTCGTCAAGAAGCAACTCAAAACTTGGTCGAATCAATGCCAAGACGCTTGGCGGAAGTGATTAAGTGATTACAAGTTATTACAAAAGAAGACATACACATTACTAAAACAGTCCAATTAATGAATTATTAAATAGAAAAATTTAATTTCTACATCATATCCGATCATTTTCGCATCTTGAATTTGAATCCATTTATCTTTTTGTTTAAATTTTTTTTAATGAAATGTTATAATGTTTTTTAAATCAAAAGTACTGTAATCTAAGAAAGAAAAATGAACTAATAAACTATTGGAAATATTTTATTTCTGTATTTTATTGCCTAGTTTACTAAAATTATGTTCTTGTTCGATCATTTTCCGCTACCATTACAATCGAATAGACCAAAGCATTCTGAGATCACTTGTTGGCTACCATCGTCAAGACTGGACATTAATAGTCGTCACCGAGAACCGGCAAGTGGAAAGCTTTTCCTTATTAATTAAAAGGTATTGAAGTGCGCTCAAAATATGATCCTGAGGTGCAACAACACGAGGAAAATCCACAAACGAAACATATTTTAAATACATAGCGGTCTTACTCTCAAATACCCTTACTTAATAATATTGTCAGAACCGCAGATCAGAGGTCAGTACATCTTAATCATCACATCGGGGAATCGCCATCGAATAAAAAAAAAATGCATGCATCAATTTTTCTTCGGGGCAAAATTCTGGTTATTAAGATTGGAACTTACTTGGGATGAAAAGAGTGCCTATAGCAATACCGATGCTGTTCTATTGACTTTGTCACGCTTTGGGAAAACTGATGAATATACATCATTCGACCGTCTCAAGGCTCCTCAAAGGTTTCAGTAACAGATGCCAGCGGACCACAAGCCAGGAGCTGAACGAAAACCGGGAACAATACGCAAAACAACCGAGAGTGCTCATTTCAAGCGGAACCCTTTTGACGCGGGACTTGGTTCATTTCAACGCGGGACTTGGCCAAAAAGATTTATTTTTTCCAAATTTCCCTCCAGGGGACCAAGAAACTATCCGGATTGAAAGATTACAGGGTGCAGAACTTCCCAAATCAGGACGAACGCCTGCAGAGTGTTGCCAAAACGCGTGTCCGGAAACTCTACACGAAGCTGCAAACGAAAGACCGGTGCTGCGTCATTGACGATGAGACCTACATCAAAGTAGGAGTTTAAGTAGTTTCCGGGACAAGAATATTTTACGGGTAAGGACAAACGGAAGAAGCTATCGAAGTACCTGATTTGGCAGGCCATATGCACTTGGTGCAAACGGATTGAACCATTCGTTCCCAAAGACACCCTAAACGGAAATGATGAGGAAGTAAAAAAAAAAAACTGCTGTACAGGCTCTGATGGAGGGCGTCCACCGCAAATTTCGCGCATTTTACTCAAACTCATTCAAACATTTAACCGATGTATGTAGGCTGAAATAAATATATAAACTAAACTACTGTAAGAAACGGTTTCATTTCGATAACTATACCCGGTTTGCCAATCAATCGAAAGTTTCGTTATAACTATCGATGCACTCTTTAAAGGTTGACTAAAAGTATATTGGTACGCACAAAAAGACCTGTAATTCGTGATTCAATAAGTTTAAAAAGTTCATTAAGGTATGCTTTATAGTACTTTTAATAGAACTTCAAAATTTCAGCATTAGATTGTTACATTTCTCCAGTTCGAACGAAATCGCGAACCTTCCTCTTGATGGAGCTCATCAGCGCATTTCTTCCATTTTGCCCGCATTTGCTGGATGTCCTTCACTGCCTGTCGCTCCATGGAAGTCACTGATTTGAAATTTCCCAGGATTTTTTGATTGGTCGATACACGCTTTTTCAGGCATTCTTCGATGTAAACTTGGGATGTCATCGCCGAGGATGTGACGAATGGTTCCGTTCCCATGTAACATTGCAAAAACCATCCAGCTTTATTAAGTTTTACTACAGTTCTATGAAAGCCACTAGAAATCAATTTGGTTTTTTTATGGCTGTAAGAGGTGCCAATAGGTTTCAAGTTTTAGTCAAGTTTATGAGAACCTACACAGTTTCTTTACAACGATCTTAAAACCTTGTCTTCTAAAGTTTTTTTTCTCTTATATAAATTTTTTTTTTTCGTTTTTGTAATCTTGAAAAATGGTTTTTTAAAATCCTTTTTGGGGCTTTTAAAATATTTTTTTTTGGGTAGTTGGAAAAAAAATTTAAAAAAATTTTTTTCCGCGGATAATTATGGAAAGAAAAAATGGGGAGGAAAGAAGCAAACAAACAAATTATTATAGTGTAGCTGTGCGGTGTTATTGGGCTGTTGTGTGATATGTTGTCATCCCACATATTTATATAAAAAAAAAAAAAATAAAAAAAGAAAAAAAAACAAATAAAATATAAAAAATATACAAGTGATCTGTAGACATCGATCAATTTTTTCTTTTTTTTTTGTTAATTTTTGAATTCTTTATTTTTTTTTTTATTTTGTATTTATTTTTTTTATTTTTACGTTTTTACCAAGGAATAAAAATATTATAATTATGAAATTTTTGTTTTGTGGTTGGGGTACGTTTTTGTTTATATATTTCGTTTTTTAAAAATAAATAAAAAAAAAATAAGAAATAATAAGGAAAGAATGGGGTGGCCGGGCCGCGCGGGGGGGGGGCAATATTGTCAAGTGGCTATTGCCACTTGGTTTCGGATTGTCCAGTTCAGAGTAGGTTCTCATGAGGCCACGGATGGCCACAAAATTATTTGAATTGAACCCTAACAATATGGGTGTCAAAACTCTTGGAATCGTTTCAGAAAAACGTTTGCCAAAGTTATTGGACCATCCGGTAACTTGGCTTTGGATTGGCCAGTCCAGAGTAGGTTCCCATGAGGCAACGGATGGCCAAATTATATGAATTGAGCCCGAACAGTATGGGTGTCAACATTCTTGTAATCGTTCCAGAAGAACATTTCTTATCGTTATCGGTCCATTCGATGACTTAGCTACTGATTGGCCAGTCTAGATTAAGAAACGCGAGTCAGGAACTATCACTACAGTTATGTTTGTCGGCAGTAGAATCCCGAATGGACAATCCCAAAGTTTATTTATTTATATTTTTATTTATTTTATTCATCTGACAATATTTAATAGTCTTAACGAATCTATATTCTAGGGATGGGAACTCATGGGAACCTACTCTGAACTGGCCAATCCGAAGCCAAGTGACCGGATAGTCCAATAACTATGGCAAACGTTCTTCTGGAACGATTCCAAGAATTTTGACACCCATATTGTTCAAATAATTTTCTGGCCATCCGTGGCCTCATGGGAACCTACTATGAACTGGACAATCCGAAGCCAAGTGACCGGATGGTTCAATAACTACGGAAAACTTTCTTCTGGAACGATTCCAAGAATTTTTCAACAATATTGTTAGGGCTCAATTAAAAAAAATGTCTGGCCATCCGTGACCCTATGGGAACCTGCTCCGGGGTGACTGGTTCAGGATCACGTCACTGGATTATCATTTGGCAATCACACACATTGATGTGTACTCATTGCATAGTTTTTTTTTATCATTATTGTTGGTTTACTATTGAAACATTTATAATTATACCATTTACGGAACACGGTTCCGAATATCCGGTTTTTGCGGAGACAGATGATGACCATCGGTCATATTAGAAAATTAAGAGAAAGCAGTTGAGTTTTTGAATCCAAAACTGCTTAAATATTCCAAATCAGTAGGGTGTTGCCATAGTAATGGTCATTTTAGTTCCGTGGATAAAAACGTTCCCTGTCGGCTTTTTACGTAATGAAAAAAATCAGAAGCCCCTCCTTGCGCCCCCCCTTGCTATGCCATCATTGTTTCACTCCAGGATGATAAGTACTAACGAGATATGAGATGTCACAAATTTCAAGAACCTATTAAGAAAACTTAATGAAATATCATGTTTTGAAATCTAAAAAGGCTACTTTGTTCCCTGTTGGACACATAACGGTTAAAGATGCATAGAGGAGGTGTTGGTAGACAAAACAGCTTTGATTGTAATTTTATCAACAAAGCCGGGAGGAGTGCTATACGGTTGAAATAAAACAGATATTGTTACTTGGGTTTTCAGGTCACAACTGCAAATCGCTTGCCAAATCATGGCCTTCTTCACGAACTTGTCGGCAAACACGAACTTGAATCTGTCCGGCACATCCTCACGTCCAGTCACGATGTAAAACTGTTGACCGGGAAGCTACTTAAAATCTAGTTTGACGAATGTTTCGTCATCGATCAAAGTACAACCTTTGTGTTTCGTTAAAACACGGTCGTACAAGAACCTTGCACGCATTTGGCTACGGTATTCTGCTCCATATGCCGGTTCTGATGCTTACTGGCTTTGTACGACTTACATTCTTCCCTGGCAAGGATGTTCCGCACCGTTTGAAAGATGGTGTTGTACCTTCTGGCCACATTTCGGATCGAAAGACCGGGGTCGGCTTCAACGCACCTCAACACCTTGCTGCGATCCCTGGTTCCAGTTTTTTCGTAGGTCCACTGATTCCTTTCCACACTCAGGGTTTCCTTGTAGGTTTCGAGCACTCGAAAAACTGTTGTTTTCGGCATCTTTAGCACTTTAGCCAGCTTGGAACTGGACCACTCCGGATTTTCCAGGCGTTTGTGTGCAATATTTTTTCTTCTTTAGACGTTATTTCTGCATACAATTGACTACTTTGATCAAACTTGCACCAGTTGTTCTCTTTAGAAGCGTAAACAAACCACTGTCAAAATTTTTCGATTCCCAACACTAGAGACGTGCTAGTGGCGCGCAAGGGGTGTACCAATTTACTTTTAGTCAGCCTTTATAAGGATTGTATCGAAAACAAACTGCAAACACATTTTTTTATCATAGCATGAAAAAAAACAACTGTACCAATTAATTCAAGTCTTGCTCACTTAATTTGAACAAAAAATTCAGAATTGTCACTCTTGGATATGACTCCACTCATGAGGATTTTGACAGTAGTTTTGTCGCATTTTCTGGAAACCACAGACCAATTCCTTTTGAACTCTTCTATGGTTTTGCACTCCTTACCATTTTTCCTGAAGGTGCGCGATAGCCCAGTAGCGTTCAATTGGACGAAGCTGTGGACTATTGGGAGGATTGGTGTCTTTCTCAACGAAATCTACTCCATTTTCTTGTATCCATTGAACTGCAGCTTAGGCGTAATGGGCTGACACCAAATCAGGCCAAAACAATGGATTGACTTTGTGCTACTTGTTTAACGGAAGCTTTATTTTGTGCAAACGCTCAGTACGGTAAACTACGGCATTGATCAAACCTTCAGTGCAGAAAATCGTTGACTTGGAGTCGCAGGAAGAAATTGCCTGCCATACGGGAACCTTCTGGCCAAACTATTCAACCTCGAACGACTTTTCGGAGATACTTTCATCTCTGCCGGTAACCTTGATATAAAATCGTGGTCCTGGAAGCGCTCTGGAGTCCTCTTTCACATATGTTTCGTCATCGATCAAAACGCAGGCAGACGGGAGTTGCAAAAGTCAACTGTATAACTTTCTGACTCTAGTTTTCACCTTGTATTTTCGATCAGAACTTTGTTTTACTATTTTCAGCTTCTTATAAGTCTTCAGGTATTTGCGCTTCTTGATTCTTTGCACCATTCCGACGGAAGAACCAGCCTTTTTGGCCAAATCACGGATTTACATCGATCTGTTCCGGAAGAAGAGAATACCTGTTCCTGAAGAAGAAGATACCTTCCAATCCATTATTGGGTCAACTGGACCTGATTTTCATACCCTTCTTGGCAGCTCCTCGAATGAGTAGTGTTCCCCAAACATGTTGATGATAGATTGTGATGAACTCCGAAATGTTTCGCTATTTTGTTCATCGAGAGGATGTCTCACGAGGCCACGTGTCCACCACTTGAATTTTAACACTCTTTTCGATTCGCGGCATCTCGAAAACGTTTACCAAAAGTTCAGGAGCTGATCAAGTTGTTGACATATGAACGCGTCGAATGTAGGTAGGCTAAGGCCGATAATTACATTACATTTTTTACATTTAAAGTCTTGTTAAAAGTGACAATACTCGGATTCAGCCACCAAGGGTAAGCTTGGATCAAGAAAACACAGGTCAGTCTTCATCTATGTGAATTCTTATTTTCTGTTTGATGTTTTATAGTTTGAATGGTTAGGACTAGGGTTCTGATATAATCAGTGCTTGATTATTTTCATGAATTTTTCGCACAACGTATTGCTCTAGCTTTGAAATCCCAAGAAGTGAGAGCGCAATATCGAAATATTCAAATGATATACATCAATGAGTGAATGTTTTCTCTCTCGCACTCCTTCGGGGGGGAAATACGGCGCGGGGGGTGGATGGGATCAAGTTCAACTTGCTTAAGAACCTCCCAAAACGCCAGAAGGGGGGGCAGGTGGCTTTTTTTAACTGGTTTTGGGCCTCTTAATTTTGTAGGGGGACTGGAGACGGGTGAGAGTTATTGCCATTCAAAAACCTGGTAAACCCGCGTCCGACCACAACTCCTATCGACCCATCGCGATGTTATCTTGTATTCGAAAGTTGTTGGAGAAAATGATCCTTTTCCGCCTGGACAAATGGGTTGAGACGAATAACCTGCTTTCAGATACTCAATATGGTTTCCGTAGGGGTAAGGGAACGAACGACTGTCTCGCGTTGCTTTCCACAGATATTCAGTTAGCTTTTGCTAAAAAAGAGCAAATGGCTTCTGTATTCTTGGACATAAAGGGGGCTTTTGATTCAGTATCTGTTGAAGTTCTATCAGATAAACTCCACGCTTGTGGCTTTTCACCATTAATGAATAATTTTTTGTATAATTTGCTGTCAGAGAAACATATGAGCTTCTCTCATGGAACCTCTACAGCTTCCCGATTTAGCTACATGGGTCTCCCCCAGGGATCATGTTTAAGCCCTCTTTTGTATAATGTCTATGTCAAAGACATTGACAGTTGTCTAAATGACAACTGTACGTTGAGACAACTTGCGGATGACGGCGTAGTGTCTGTCACGGGACCCAATGGGGTCGATCTGCAAGGACCTTTACAGGATACCTTAGACAATTTGTCTACTTGGGCTCTAGAGCTAGGTATCGAATTCTCTACGGAGAAAACAGAGTTGGTAGTTTTTTCAAGGAAGCATAACCCAGCACAACCGAAGCTTCAAATTTGGGGTAAGCCGATAACTCATTCAATGTCCTTTAAATATCTTGGGGTCTGGTTCGATTCAAAGTGCACCTGGAGATCCCACATTGAGTATCTGAGGCGAAAGTGCCAGCAAAGGATCAACTTTCTTCGAACAATTACCGGGACCTGGTGGGGAGCGCATCCGCAAGATCTTCTAACGTTGTACCGGACAACGATTTTGTCGGTTATCGAATACGGTAGTTTTTGTTTTCAGTCAGCGGCTCGGTCGCACATCATAAAACTGGAACGTATTCAATATCGGTGTCTTCGTATCGCGTTAGGTTGCATGCACTCGACTCACACCATGAGTCTTGAAGTGCTGGCCGGCATGTTGCCACTCTCGGATCGGCTTACAGAGTTATCTCTCCGGCTCCTCACCAGGTGTGAAGTAATGAACCCCCAGGTAATCGAAAATTTTGAGAAGCTTCTCGAGTTGAATCCTCAAACTCGCTTCATGACTTTGTACCATTTGTACATAACACAGGATGTCAGCCCTTCGCCTAACATTTCCAATCGTGTTTGCTTCTCCGACTTCGGCAATTCGGTTCATTTTGATTTATCCATGAAGCAGGAGCTTCATGGAATCCCAGAGCATCATCGTCCTATGATTGCTCCGGTGATATTTGCTGCAAAGTTTGGCCAAGTTGATTCCACTAAAACGTTCTTCACTGACGGATCATTGATAGAGGAGTCAGCAGGCTTTGGTATATTTAATGAAATTTATAGCGCCAATCGTAAACTTCAAGCTCCTTGTTCCGTATATGTCGCTGAATTAGCGGCAATACACTTTACGCTAGAAATTGTTGCCTCACTAACACCGGATCAGTATTACATTTTCACGGATAGTCTCAGTTCTATAGAGTCTATTCGCTCCTTGAGGCCGGTAAAGCACTCCTCGTATTTTCTCATGAAAATACAGGAGCTTCTAAGTGCTTTATCTTCGCGTTATTTTATCATCACCTTTGTATGGGTCCCATCTCATTGTTCAATTCTGGGCAATGAGAGAGCGGACTCGCTGGCAAAGGTGGGCGCTATAGAAGGCGATATTTATGATCGACAAATCGCCTTTAATGAATTTTTTACTATTTTTCGTCAACAGTCACTCGTCAGCTGGCAGTATAAATGGAGTAAAGGAGATTTGGGGCGATGGCAACATTCTATCATCCCAAAGGTGTCGAAGAAATCTTGGTTTGGAGGGATGGATGTGGGTCGAGACTTCATTCGTGTGATGTCTCGCCTCATGTCCAATCATTATTCTTTGAACGCTCATTTATACCGTGTTGGGCTGAGCGACAGCAATCTCTGTGAATGTGGACAAGGTTACCAGGACGCAGATCACATTATTTGGTCATGTGCTGAGCATCGTGGAGTCAGATCTGAGCTTTATGATTCCCTTCGGGCTCGAGGTAGACAACCCAATGTACCGGTTCGAGATATTTTGGCTATACGTGATCTGGAGTTTATGAAACTCATTTATGTGTTTTTGACTAACATTAGCCTTAGATTGTAGTTAGTTTAACCTGTATGTTTACTTTAAGTTTTTTTTCTCTGTGTTTGTGTATGTGTTTTTTTTTCTCATTCTCAAAAATGTTAAAGTCAAAAGAAAACCTAAAGTTGTATAGTTATAAGTTTTTATCCAATTCCGAATTTAAAATAAACGTGCTTTGTAAACCACACTTCAAATTCCCGCCTATCTTCCCATCCATACAATTGTTATTCCTATTAACCTCGAGACGGCCGCGAGTAATCGGTTCTATCCCCTTAACATTAGTTTTAAGATAATTGATGTATATAAATATGAAAACTTGGCTCTGTAAAGTTGATTCGATTGAGCCTGTACAAATAAATGATTTAATAAAAAAAAAAAAGGTGAGGAGAAGTAGCTTTGTCGAACCATCGGCAAACAGGCTTCGGGGATGAATGCAGGCTCCATCTACCACGGTTGATGCTTCGGAGAAACCATGCGATTCATACGCAATCACTCCGTCGAATAATACGCATCTGGTGGTGCAAACAATAACTGAGCCAGGAGCTTCGTCAATACAATAATTGGCGACACTTGTTCAAGCGGATCAAAGGTTTCAGCGATTTCCGAATGCATAGCTCTATTAGCCACATCTTGCGGGTTGGTTTCTGCAGACGACTTCTTATGGTAGGCGATGTACAGTGTGTCAGCACTCGGTTTCCTGCTTAAATGCAATATTTGCTTCGTTTGCGACTCAATCTTCCATTACTATCGTCTTCTCTCGTTCTTCCTTGATTAATTCCTGGAAATTCAAACACCACTGGCACTTTCTTCATCTGTCAGAACTGCTGCATCATTCGTTTGATGTCAATGAGGGCTTGTTGAATGGAAACGTTGGTCATTTGCAGCTCGGTGATAACACCAAACATGAGTATCTTGTAGCTGAGGTAGGTTGTTCGACAGATTGAGCTGACTCGGCTTCAGTATGCCGACAAACAGTTCCGCCGTAATCAGTAAGTCTACTTTATCAGGCATCAGGCGTATGAAAGTCTGGATCAGCTAAAACTACTCCTTCGCGAATGTTCTAGTAGGAAATGTATACCTTCGACGAAGGAATCGTGCCTGTCAATTTCGGGCATACCAGGTAATCGAGGCTTGTGCACCAGTAATCGGTACGTTTGCTACAGTTGTAGAGGACTCATGCGGCACGAATTTTTTAGTCTTCTGGGACGAGGTCAATATGTCTAATGCTGTGCACTGCTGGTTCCGATGTGCGCCACTACAGATCTCACATCTTGCGCTGATGATGCGTGACATTTTTGCGTTGGATTCTTTGGAAGAGAGTGAAGTTGTTTCGGCTTCACGGTAGGGTTCGGTGTGTGGAAAGCTGAAACGTAGTTTTCCCGGATCTGGCACCTTAACTGCAAGAATTCGTTGGTCTGCAAATACTTGGAAAATAATTTTTTTCTGGGTTCCTTCAGACGCTTTCCTCGTGCACTTGACTAGAGCGAATAGCCCACCAACCGAAGGATGAAAACAGCGGGGTCCCATGTGCTCCGATACGTCCGGTATAATTCTCGAAAGTGTCGTACGCGTTCTTCTGTAGTTCAAGAAGCCTCTTCGGCTACACTAGTAACTTTCTGTGGAATTGGCTGTACTCAGCGTATCCTATCAACTTATTTTAATAGAGAGGAAGACGATGATGTCTGATTCACCCTTATTCTAGCTCTCTATTGACATACAAGCAATCTAGCTGTCTCGGCCCTGTTATTCTGACTGGGGGAAAAGGTCAACCCGGGGCGGAATCGTAAGTTGTGCCATTGATGTGAGTTTCCACTATGACTTACATGTTTTGGGCCATGCGCCATAGTTCCCATCAACCGTAAGGATTGGAACTTTTAACAGATGCTGGTGGATAACCACATGAGGCGCTCTGGATACGTCTCAGTATAGATTCTCGAAAGTGTCGTACTCGTTCTTCTGTACTTCAAGAGCTTCTTCGGCTACTACTATTAACTTTCTGTGGAATTGGCTGTACTCAGCGTATCCTATCAACTTATTTTAATAGAGAGGAAGACGATGATGTCTGATTCACCCTTATTCTAGCTCTCTATTGACATACAAGCAATCTAGCTGTCTCGGCCCTGTTATTCTGACTGGGGGAAAAGGTCTTCCCCGAGCCTCTCTCTCTAGGCAAGTATCGTTATGATAGTATTTCTACGAGCCCTGAAAAGTTAATAGTTTCCATCAACTTGCCTCATCAGGCAATGATTCGAATAATTTTTTTCGCAACCTGGGTCCGTATTGCGGATCTCGAAATCTCACAAGCATGATAGCTCGTCTCACAGCAATTTAGTTGAGTGGATGTAGTTTTGCGATGTAACCGGCGTCCAGTGCATAGCACTAAAACTAGCAGAGGAGGTGTGCTATAGGCAATTCATCATGGACTCAGAGTGCGTTTAGTGAAAGAAGCTCTCTGGAATTGCATCGAGCAACGGTGGGCAGCAATAGAGTTTGAGGGTTTCTACCGCTCAAAGCAAGTCTGTCCAATAGCATAGATAAGCAAGCTTAGAAATCGTGTTCGTGTTTCGGTTCACTCTTCTTATGTAGTTGAACTACTTTTTTTTTGTTATTTTTCTATTTTTAGTACAAACTTCCTTCTACAAATTTATCCAATATTATGAAAGTATGGGTGGTTAGCTACCATTACTATTGAGAAACTCAGTTTTAGCAAAACGTAAATGGGACTGACTTGCGATGAGCGAAAGTAATTCTATGTTATTTACATTCAACCTGACAGTACACATGATCTTCGCTTTGTCGAAACGCACAATCCTTCGCTTGCCTCATTCCCGTACCGATGCCAACGATGATTTTCTAGTTCTAGGCAACCTCAACATGCCAGGGATCATATGGCGAGCATCTGGGAATGAATTCCTCTACCCAGATCCTGATCAGTATATCTCATGCATTAAGAGACGCTGCAATGGTTACTAGCTGAAAAAGCCGTGTGAATTGGCCTGATGTTTTACATCTATGTCCTCCCGAGATCATTACGAAGCCAGAAAATACTTTGCCCTCGATGAGGAGAAAAAAATATGAAATATTAGCGCATTGGAATGGGACAAAAAAATGTGGGTTAGGTTGAAATTAATTGTGTCGGGGAGCGGTCTTTCCGGTTGGTTGGGTGTGTGTGTTTTAACCTTACCTTTACATGGGGGGGGGGAATTGCTGTTGTTAAAAATACAAATGTGTACTAATACGGCAGTGTATCGTTCATTCTATTTCTTCTAGAGTGACTTCCCAGTCAACACAAAATCGCATATGATAGCGCATATGAGTACAACGTGGAGGCGATACACGTTCATTCGTTCATTTAACTCCATGTTGAATGTACGCATATCGCCTCCACGTTATACTCATATCCGTTATTATATGCGATCTTGTGTTTGCCAAGGTAGATTGAAATATCTTTATTTTATAAAACTATATTAAATGTATAAATATGAGAATATTTATAAAAAAATAACTACCACGTTTTGCAATCTTTTTTAATTTATTTTCGAATATAATTAGCGTCAAAATAATGCACTGTAAATAGAATTAAACTGAAAGTAATGCGTACATATAAATATATTCAGTATGATAAGAATTTCAGGAAATACATTTCTGCTAACATTGTTTACGGTTCACTCGGTCATACATAGTACAAAATGGTTAATCAACAGATCATGGCTAGTCAAAGTAGATAAGAATACAAAATTCTGGAAGTAATCTATCGTTCATGCAACCATACCGACTTCGCTTTATTCGCAACTTTTACAAGTAGAATTCCAGTTAATTTATGTTTTCGTTATCTAATTACCTCTGTTTGCCTTACAAATACAGTACTGTCCTTTTTTTGTTCCGTAGACTTTGCTTACCGAAGATATACCTGCAGTTGCATTGCGGACTGCAGTAGAACTTTGATACCCGGCATGAAGCTAGCAATCTGAGCGAAATCAGGTCCAGATACCATTTGCGTAAAGGCCTGAATACACACACGGCATCGTGATGCCTTCTTCATACAAAATAGAAGGCGTAATCGCACCTTCCGTTGGGATACCGTCTGTCCTTCACCGTCCTACATCGCCTTCTAACCAAGAAGGTAGTTACTTCACGCCTTCTCTGACTCGCAAGACCGCCTTCCGTGTAAACGCATCACACCGTTCAGAAGGCGTAATATTTTTTTTGACGCCGTTTTTACACCTTCTATTGCCGGAGGTGCTGACAACGCCGTCTTGAATCGCTTCATGCCTTCTTGTGTCAAATTGTTTGAATTGTGACAGAGGATTTTGGTGTTTATCTGATTTTATTTTGCATTTTAATGTATTATGATAAAAAATGTTGTGGATGTAGTACAATATACAGGGTGTTCGGTTCCTTAGTGCAAATATTTTCATGGGCGATATGAGATGATATTTGAAGAATAAAAATGTTCTACGCATATGGTCAAATCTCAAAGTTTACGGAGTTATTGAGCTTTTAATGTTTTGGTACATGTTAGTCATAAATTGGCTGTAACACAAAAATTATGTTATTTAGCCAGATTCTTTTTCCTCCATTTAAAAACTAAGAAAATTTCCTACAAAAAAACTACTTTTAAATCTTGAGTAATTCTCATTTAATGTCTTTTTAGGGGTAAAAACGTTTTAAACATCTCTTTTTTCAAGGGTTTTTAAATGTTTTTTTTTTTTTGAATAAAATCTATATAAATAAAAATGAGTTGGGGTTTCCTTTGTCACGATTTAACTCGCGAGCGGAAGGACCGTTTGGCATGAAAATTTGTATGCAGGGGCGGGAGAAGGTTCTTATGATAGTTTTAGACCCCACCCATCTCTAGAAAGGGGGGCTCCCATACACATGAAGCACAAATTTCTGCATAACTCGAGAACTGATCAAGCAAAGGAACCCAAATTTAGCATGCGAAAGTTTTTGGAGGCAAGAAATGTTTCTATGGTAGTCAGAGACCCCTCTCCTCTCTAGAAAGGGAGGCTCCCATACAAATGAAACAGAAGTTTCTGCATATCTCAAGAACTAATCAAGCAAATGGAACCAAATTTGGCATGTGGGATTTTCTGGAAGAGACAAATGTTTCTATGGTGGTTTGAGACCCCTCCCCTCTCCTAGAAGTGGGGCTGTCATACAAATTAAACTGAAATTTCTTCATAACTCTAGATCTAATCAAGCATATGGAACCAAATTTGGCATGTGGAGGGTTTTGGAGGAGAGAAATGTTTCTATGGAACTTTGAGTCCCCTCCGCCATCTGAAAGGGGGGGGGGGGGGGGGGGGGGCTTCCATACAAATGCAACACAAATTTCAGCATAACTCGAGAACTAATCAAGTAAATGGAACCACATTTGGCAGGTGGAGGTTTTTGAAGGCAAAACATGTTTCTATTGTGGTTTGAGACCCCTCCACCTTCTGGAAGGGGAGACTCCCATAAAAATGAAACATAGTTTTTAGCATAACTCGAGAGCCAATGAAGCAAATGAAACCAAATTTGGCATGTTGAGGTTTTTGGAGGCAAGAAATGTTTCTATGGCAGTTCAATACCCCTCCCCATTTTGAAGGGGGGGGGGGCTCCTGTACAAATAAAAAGCAAATTTCTGCATAACTCGATAACTAATCAAGTAAATGAAACCACTTTTAGCAAATGGGGGTTTTTGGAGGCTAGATTTCTATATACATAAAAATGAATTTCTGTCTGTCAGACCCTTATAGACTCGGAAAGTTCTGAACCGACCAAAGTGAAAATTTATATGAAGGGGTTTTTGGGGCTGGGGAAGGTTCTTATGATTGTTTGAGACCCCTACTCTCTCAGGAAGGGGGGCTCACATACAAATGAGACACAAATTTCTTCATAACTCGAGAACTAATCAAGCTAATCGAATCAAATTTGGCATGTGGGGGATTTGGAAGGCAAGAATGTTTCTATGCTGGTTCAAGACCCCTCCCCTCTATGAAAGGGGGGGGGGGGGTCAAACAAATGAAACTCAAATTTTTATTATAATTGATGAGCTCAGTGTGATGGTTCGAGAACTAATCAAGCAAATGGAACCAAATTTGGCATGTGGGGGGTTTTGTAGGCAATGATTGTATGGTGGTTTGTGAAACCACCCCCTCTGGAAGGGAGGGCTCCCATGCAAATGAAACACAAATTTCTACCAAAAATGACAACTACACAGGTTACTTAAAAACAAAACGTGTATATCTCGGGTAAGAAGCATATTTTGATAGAAGTTTGAACCCCTGCTTATTCAAGAAAAAAAAATCATTCCGAAAAAAAAAACTTAAACGTGCCAGTTATACTAAATTTTCGTTCATTTAGTTACAAGCGTAGCAGCGCACGCACCGGGTTCAGCTAGTACGTAATAAACATCAGTGGTTAATTAAACAAAAACATTGCTTTGAAAGTGTTCTACAACTCTCTCTTTTGTAATTTTGTTATGAATAATTCACGGAAGAAGATATTGTTTACGCTTGTCAGTTAGGCCATAATGAAAAATCTTTGTCTAAATATGGCCCATCAAAACAAATCGATCAATGCCAAGGCACGACAGGCATGGCAGCACAAATCAACTTGCTCCTTAACACTCGCTTCGTTTCCTATAACGACGTGACGATGCGCACATATAAATGTAGGAAGAACAGGTTGATGCAATCATTCAAACCATATATTCACCACATTGATACTGAAATCCATATGAGCTACAGTGAAATCCTTAATGAATGCCCCCTGGTTATTACATCGAACACATCAATCTTCTCCATTTCACAAAGATTATTCATTAGGGCCTAACTGACAAACGTAAACTACGGCTTCTTCCTTAAATTTCTCGTGGCATAAAGGCTACCCATGTAAGCCAATTCCAATTCTATCGGATAGGTCAACTTTTCCTCTTCAAAATGACCGTGCTGGATTGATTGGGCGAGTTTTGAATCACAAGAAATGCGCGGAAAATGCTATTGCTTACGTTTGGCAGTTAGGCCCTAATGAAAAGTCTTTGTCGAATTATCAGATTTATTGAAGACAAAAATCGAATCGCTTGAAATTACTTTTGCCAGAAAGTAAACAAAGTAACATCTGAAACTGACATTTGTAGATCACGCCTTCTGCATGCCTTCTTGTATTGACATCTCCCGCCTTCCGTGTAAACGCAAACCAAAAATTGGACGGCGTGACAACGAGATATATATATATATATATATATATATATATATATATATATATATATATATATATATATATATATATATATATATATATATATATATATATATATATATATATATATATACAGCAATTCCATGAAAAAAAGTTATACGATCTCTCAGAATTTTATAATATTCGGTAGGATTGTTCAACATCGAAAAATATTAGACCCGTATTTTTTTATTTCGTTATTAGACTGGACCTTTCTGCGTTAGACTGGTCCAAAAAATCGTGATTTTTCAAAATCTTCAATTTTCAAAAATTTATAACTCCTAAACCGTTTAACCGATTTTAGTCATTTTTGGCCATTGTATTGGTATTTTTTTGAATTTCCAAGCAAAAATACGAAACCTTTGAATATATCAATTTTTGTATGAAAAAAATACAAAACAAATAGTTTTTCTTGAATTTGACTGCGAGGGGCCTCAACGACTCCTTGTTTTAGTATTTTTAAATGAAAGAGCATTCAATTTTACATAACATATCAAAAAATTGGAGATGTTCTGCGTGTCGTTTTGGAGATACAATTTTTTAAATAATAAATCATTACTCTTCATTTTATACATCACCCGCCTGTAGAAACGATGAAGATGCATGGTAGATTACCATGCGTCTCCATCCAATCAAACCTATGACTAATGAAATCTATGAGTAGGTCACAGAATGTCAAGTAAATATTATATAATAAATAATATTTACTTGACATAATTATATAATATTATAGCAACTAAGACTAATGAGACTTTAGGTAGATATTGACAATTTGATTACCTAACATTCTTTTCGTTACACAGAGGGGCATTGGTATTATTATTTAAAAGAAGAACCGTTGATACGTATTGACTACCTACTGTAGATGTAGAATGTTTATCGACCTGTGAGATTGAATTGAATTGTTTCTCGGCTGTAGCGATCAGGTCTACTCGCTGACGGGAGGGAGTAGAGTGGAATTTCTAAAGCGGAGAAGCAGCAGAGTGAACAACATCTCTTTCATTTCATACTCGTCGCTCGCTTGCGTTATCTGTTATTCTGTTGCTTTCTCGCTTTAGAAATTCCGCTCTACTCGCTCCCGTCTGCAAATAGACCTGATCGCTATAGCCGAGAAACAATTCAATACCTATTGTAGTCTAGGCTGCAGTTCACTTCACTTGATCGTAGGTACAATATAAACATCATATAAAACACGGAAATTTATGTAAGAAGTTACCAGTTGAAAACAAAGTATCATATCAGAACAGTTATATCAAAGAATATCGTAAAATGAAACGTAAGTGTTCAATTTGTAGTGTTTGGGTGTTGAGTTCGTGTTCCAGAAAAATCAACGCAAAATTGTACGACCATGCTGTGGAAAAAAAGGTTAAAATTGATGAGAGTAGCTCTTTCATTTGTCAAAGTTGCTACAAGAAATTGTATAAGCACATTGATACCATGACCGAAGAACCCATTACAGGACCATCCAGTATAGGCACTACAGGTATGTTATATAAAAGTTCATATAATTCTGTTTTAATTTGAATTCTTCTCTTGCAATTGTTACTGGAACATTTTTATTTTTACATTCTTTTAGAATCGTGCGAAGCAACCAGTCACGAAACAATTGCCCTTGCAGGACCGTCCGGCATTGTTCCTTTTCCCTACCAAAGTAAATAATAAAATAGAAATTATTTGCATGATTTCCAATCAATCAATTTTTAATCAATAATTTGTTATATTTATTTACAGGCTCATTGGAAACAACCAGCTATGAATCGATCGGTACCACCAATAACACGTTTTTGTCTGACGATAATGAAATGCTAACACAGCTTAAGGATAAATTTAAGGAAACAAAAGATAGCAATGAGCGGTATAGGATTTTAACCACACTGCCCAAAAGTTGGTCTACATATAGGATTATGCAAGAGTTTGATGTTTCCCAATATATGGCCAACCAAGTGAAAGTATTACAACAACAGGAGGGAATAATGTCAGTGCCTAAAAAGAGGATTAGTAGAGCTTCGTTAGGAGAGGAAACGCTAATGCGTGTTCGTAATTTTTATAATAGCGACGATATAAGTCGTGTGTGCCCGGGAAAAAGGGATTATTTGATATCCAACAATGAAGAAGGTAGGATCTACATACAAAGAAGGTTAGTTTTATGCAATTTGCAAGAGGCGTACTCCATATTTAAAAATACTCATCCTGATATTAAGATTGGATTTTCGATGTTCGCCAGTAACCGTCCAAAACACTGCATTTTGGCAGGAACAAGTGGCACGCATACGGTGTGCGTTTGCATTTACCACCAAAACGTTAAATTGATTTTTAAAACACTCCAAAGTAAACAATTACTTCCAGATGGTGTTCAGTCCTACCATGATATGTTTTCAAAAATAATTTGTCAAAATCCAAATGAGCATTGCTGGCAGCAATGTTGCGAAAATTGTCCGGGAATGCAAATTTTGGCGGTAGAACTTATGACCATTCTTAATAACGGTCACGTTGAATCATTACAATTTAAACAATGGCGTCAAGCAGAAAGATGCAGTTTGGACTTAGTTGAAATGGACACACAAGAATTTATTGATACTTTTTTAGAAAAATTACTCAATTTATTGCCACATAACTTTACAGCTGAGCGACAGGCAAACTATTTAAAACACGTGAAAAACAATTTAAAAGCTACTGAGTGTATCATAATCTGTGATTTTTCGGAGAATTATTCATTCGTTGTGCAGGATGCAGTTCAAGGCTTTCATTGGGCAAACGCTCAATGTACTATTCACCCTTGTGCTATTTATTTTAAAGATGAAGAATCAAATGATTTGAAGTTTACCAGTTTTATTGCAATTGCTGATTTCACTAAACATAATCATGTCGCAGTGCGTCTTTTTTTGACTCAATGCATAGCGTTCATAAAAAGTAAGTTATCAGGTTTAGAGAAAATTTATTTCTTCTCAGATGGATCTGGAAGCCAATACAAAAATAAAATGACCGCTTTTAATTTGTGCAACATGCAAAAAGATTTTGGCATAGATGCCGAGTGGAATTTTTTCGCTACTTGTCATGGAAAGGGCCCTTGTGATGCTTTGGGAGGCGTATTGAAACGAAATGCTGCGAAAGCCAGTTTGCAAGATCATCACATAACAACGGCCGAAGAACTTTATTCATGGGCTATTTCTAAGCCAGACTCGAAAATACACTATCAATTTTTTTCGGAATCCGACTATAATAAAATGGAAAGAAAATTAAAAAATCGTTACACACGTGTGAAGCAAATTTCAGGGACTCAGTCATTCCATAGTTTTAAGCCTCAAAACGAAGAGTATATTATTGTGAAACAAAATTCATTTTCAACGGAAGAAAAATGTATAAAATTGTTATGAAAAAACTTAATAAATAAAAATAAATGTATAAAAGTGTTTTTCTTATTTTTTAACATGTTCATCATGTCGCGCGGCTTTAAAGTGTTTTTTTCTTGGAACTTACACTAAGCAAAAATATTTGAAATTTTAAAGCCTTATTTATTTGAAAAGGTAATCGTCAAAAAATAGCAATTGGTCTGTGTGGTTAACGGAAAGCCTTAAAGACTGATTCGAATGTTATACTAAGTTTGTAAGTAACTCATAGATTTCATTAGTCATAGGTTTGATTGGATGGAGACGCATGGTAATCTACCATGCATCTTCATCGTTTCTACAGGCGGGTGATGTATAAAATGAAGAGTAATGATTTATTATTTAAAAAAATTGTATCCACGCAGAACATCTCCAATTTTTTGATATGTTATGTAAAATTGAATGCTCTTTCATTTAAAAATACTAAAACAAGGAGTCGTTGAGGCCCCTCGCAGTCAAATTCAAGAAAAACTATTTGTTTTGTATTTTTTTCATACAAAAATTGATATATTCAAAGGTTTCGTATTTTTGCTTGGAAATTCAAAAAAATACCAATACAATGGCCAAAAATGACTAAAATCGGTTAAACGGTTTAGGAGTTATAAATTTTTGAAAATTGAAGATTTTGAAAAATCACGATTTTTTGGACCAGTCTAACGCAGAAAGGTCCAGTCTAATAACGAAATAAAAAAATACGGGTCTAATATTTTTCGATGTTGAACAATCCTACCGAATATTATAAAATTCTGAGAGATCGTATAACTTTTTTTCATGGAATTGCTGTATATATATATATATATATATATATATATATATATATATATATATATATATATATATATATATATATATATATATATATATATATATATATATATATATATATATATATATATATATATATATATATATATATATATATATATATATATATATATATATATATATATATATATATATATATATATATATATATATATATATATATATATATATATATATATATATATATATATATATATATATATATATATATATATATATATATATATATATATATATATATATATATATATATATATATATATATATATATATATATATTTTTGGTTTCGGCTCATCTTCGGCGCGCCATTCGGACGATTGTTGACTTGTGAGCATATCAAATTCATATACCCACGTTTCATCACCAGTTGCGGTGCGTTCCATGAATGTGGGATCGCTATCTGCGTTCGCAATCATCTGTTTAGCGACCTCAACTCGATGCTGTTTTCCCAAAAAATTCAGCTCTTTTTGAACAAGTCGTGCTTCAATGCGTTTCATGCCCAGAATTTCCGTCAAAATGTGTTCGGTTGATCCAAATGAGATATCAAGGAGTGCAGCTATCTCCCGAATGCTAATTGAGCGGTTTTCCATAACTAAATTCTTCAATGAAGCGATGTTTTCATCGGTAGTTGAGGTCGATGGTCGTCCAGAACGCGGCGCTTGTCGCTCCCACTTTCACGGCCTTCTTTAAAGTCTTTGTGCCAAACAAATGTACGATTTTGTGACATAGAGTCCTCACCAAAGGCTTTTTGCAACATTCTGAGCGTTTCCGCTGCAGAAAATCCGTTTGCAACACAAAATTTCACACAAACGCGTTGTTCCAATTTTTTATCCATGGTAAAAATCGCCGAGCGTCTATTTTTCGACTAACAAAAGCAGTTGTCAAAACAAAACTAATGGATAATTTGCTCTCACACTTTGACAGAATATCAGAACTAATGTTGCCATCTTACACTAAAAAGATTTTACCGAAAAAATAAAGGCGGCCTTTTTAAATTGAAAATTACCGGAACTTTTTGATCACAAGGTATATATATATATATATATATATATATATATATATATATATATATATATATATATATATATATATATATATATATATATATATATATATATATATATATATATATATATATATATATATATATATATATATATATATATATATATATATACTAAAATTATAGTGAGACTAAAAGTAAGATGATTCACAGAAGTGAAGTTTGAGTGTAGGCTGGGCTCGTCTAAAATGTATTGAATTTGTTTTGGGTAAAGTTCGATTACTGGATGTTGATTTTGGAGTACGATAGTGATGCCGAAAGAATTAGTCTGGGATTTCCGAATTAAGCCGGTTTGAGAGTAGACGGTTAGTTTTGTGATCAAGCCAAATTTTTCTATTTTCAAAAGTTTCCAGTTCAGTTTATATCACAAGAAGCAAAAAACTCTGCTCTTGTGCATTTTATTTTCTGTACAAATGCGTTTTTTTGTATGGACAAAAGCCTTTTGTCCATCGTTTCCGCCATCTTATTTGGCATCCGTCCACGTGGGACACCACCGGTGACGACCGCGCTCATCCAGGTCCGCCAGTTTGGTAGCCAAACGAGGTGGTTTGAGAAATCGTCCGCCTGCCTGCGTTCCATTGGGTTCGATCGGGTAGAGTACCGGATACGCCGACACCATCGCCCCGCACCTATAGTTCGACCGCATTGGATTGGAGCAGCCGCTACTTCTGAAACGTCGGGATCCCCCGAGCCAGTTGGAACACCTGGTTACACCACTGTGCTTAAGAGAACATCGCACGATATCCACGTGCCCCACGTGCGCACGATAATCCTGCGCAGGTATGTTTCGTCATGGCCATTACACGACACAACACACACACTCAAACCAGTAAAAAAAGAAAAAAAAGAATTAAAGCATAGAATGAACTCTTACTTTCCCTTCTTTTAATTCATTTATCGAATGCTAAGCCCTGAGGTAAAATTGTCCGCCCAGGAGATTGTTACATTACGTTTCTCTTTGCGCTGACGTTTGCTTTTCACCCAGTTTGCAACCCCACCTGGATTTATTTCTCGGTTCAGCTGGAACACTCTTTTTGCGTTTGATTCCGTTAACAACCGTTCGATACGACCCAGAGAATTGCACTTATGCTCCCAACAGCTAAATCGGACAAACCTTACACACGACCAGTGGCCTCCCGGTAACAGGAGTGGTGCATAAGCCACTGTGTTTGCTGCGTTATTCTTGGAGAAGATGACGAACGGTTACAGCGTTCGTCAAAAACTGAATGTTTAAAATGATAACATATGATAACAAAATTAGCCACTGATGATAAGTAAATTTGTTATGCGATAACAGCGGAAATCAAAATGATATCTGGGATAACAGAACTTGTTACTTATATGATACCAGCTTGTAATATTCCTTTGCTAGGGATTGCTGACAGCTCGCTTATCACCACAAACATAGCCAACGGCCGGTTTGTGATCATTCCAAAACTAAAAAATCAAAACAACAAAAGAAATCAAACAAAACTGATGTCTCTTAACATTGAAACAATAATAATCACAAACACAAACCGAGTAAAAAAATCCGACGTAGCTTTTGTGATCATTCTAAAAAGTGACAGGTCGACCAGAAAAAATATTGCATCCTTGAGATTGCTGCACCCAGTGCAAAAAGTGCAAAAATCAAAGATGCTATATTTTTTCTGGTCGACCTTTCACTTTTTAGAATGATCACAAAAGCTACGTCGGATTTTTTTACTCGGTTTGTGTTTGTGATTATTATTGTTTCAATGTTAAGAGACATCAGTTTTGTTTGATTTCTTTTGGTGTTGTTTTGATTTTTTAGTTTTGGAATGATCACAAACTGGCCGTCGGCTATGTTTGTGGTGGTAAGGGAGCTGTCAGCAATCTCTATAGGATCGAGTTGTTTATTGTTTTCAACCACGAGATCAGCTGTCAAAGTATTCAGGTTGACAGCGGTTAGTTTTTTATTTTCAACACGCAAAACGATTGTATTAGTGAAACAGCTTACTAATACTAACGGCGGCAAAGAAGTTTATTGTCGTAAGGGAAGGTCCATTAATTATGTCACGCAGTACGGGGAGGGGGGGGTTCGATAAAACGTGACGATCCATACAAAAAAATTTGAAGGTCCATACAAAAAACGTGACATGGGGGGGGGGGGGGGTTTACAAAAAGTCAAGTTTTGCGTGACGTAATTAATGGACGTTCCCTAATGTCGTACAGATGTAGAGATCGACGAAATTTTGTCGAGTAGGTCGAAAACTAATGTCGTTTTCGGTTATTGCCAGTGCGTTTTTTTATTCAATCGGGTCTGACCTGGATCCGCTCTGGATCCGACCCAACATCGATGAGGTTCGCTCTCAAATTTTTTCGAGGTCCAACCTGGGTTCACCAACACACACAAACATAACTGTCAAAATAAAATGTTTAAGTTTGTTTATGTTTATGTTTTACTGACTCGACTCTGGATCCGTTTTCGTTCGGTAATTGCGAGTCAGACTCAGACCTGACCCAGGTTTAAAAACGAAAACTACATAAGTCGACCCCATGAAAAATAGTGTCCGATAATTCTCGAATGCTTTTTCAAATGGACGTAAGTAACATTTGGTCAAAATTGAGAAAATAAACATTGAATTTTTTTGAGCTTATTTTCATTCCTATTTGAAAACCGGACATGTTCATCCCAATTGAATTCCACTGAACGGCTCATTGGTAAAAGATATTACATCACTGTGTTTAAAAATCACTCTACACTCAGCGAAATAAACTTTCGATATTCATTAGATTGCATTATGATTATTTGCAATAAGAAAGCAGTATGAATTTCATAAATTTGCCTTATGAAATATAATGATGTTGAAAAAATAAAAATATGGAGCAACCTGGATTCGAACCTTGAACGTTGAGGATATGGGTCGAGTGACTTGAAAACCAGTGAATGTAAGATATATTATCACATTTTATGTTATTGTTAGCAAATAGTTTGATCTCATTTTCACCATACAACCTCTACATTAACACATATTGTTAATGTATGCCATATTGTCATTGAAAGGTTTGTTATTGTCTGCACTCGGTCTGGATTATAACAACTTTTTGGCATAGAGTACAGCCAAAATTTTGTTCGTGAAAATTGCCATTTTTTTATGGTAACCTAACCGCATATTCAGCATATTGTTATTTGGCCTTTAATCATCTAACATATTGTTAAAACTATATAGGAGATTGTTAGTTTATAGTTGTCAACTATAAGGGTAAATGTCGTAACAATAACGGAAACGGTCGTCAACAACAACGGAAATGGCCCAGGAATGGTTTGTGATTATGCGAGAAGTCAGTCATTTTGATAAGTGATAGATGGCATGTTATTTTCGTCAAAATGATACGCCATTCTGGGAATGACAATGTTGTTACGTCGAAATGTTACGTCAAGTTGTCATATTTCACACAGATACGTCGAACTTATCAAAATGCCGTATAATTTTTTTTCGCATAAGAGAACAATAGAGTGATTTTAAAAATAAAAACAATAGAGTGATTAAAAAAAACAAGAGACAGAGACAAAGGCGAACAGAGACTTCCGGCAGAAACACGATGAAACACGTCAAGAGCTCACTGCGGTCAGACGTAGAATGAAAACGATGTGGCGGCGCTTTACATTTAATAATTTTTCAATAGTAAAATGTTTAATCAGTAGTTTTCAATATTGGAATCGACGCGTAGTGAATGTCCTGATCGATTGGTGCCAAAGTTTTGGAAATCGATCAGGAAATGACTGAGTTATTAACGTTCAAAATCTAAACATATTTCGTGTCGCTCGACCTTTTTGCACTACTTCCTCCTTTGGAATTCTTGTTTGTTGATGTGGATGATTGAAAATTTCGGAAATTTTCGTTGAGGAAAATTTTTAGACTCCTGGGATAGGGTATGATTGTACTTTGCCGCACAATCATACTTATGCAAAAATGGTACTTGGCATCGAAAGCTCTCAATAACTGTGGAAGTGCATTCAGAACACTAAGTCGAGAGCAAGCAATCAGGCGAGGGGTCACCTATGAAAACTTACTGTACTAACAACTAAAGCGGTGAACGGAAACCATTCGGTACATTACATAAATGCCCTATCACTAGCTTACCGGATTACCAGCCGCATCAATACAGTTCTTCTTCAATTCTTCGAATACTGTCTGTAGGTAGATATACTCTTCGGGAAGTGGTGGCTTCTGTTTTGGTGGTTCGGGTACTACCGGTGCCGGCGGTTGAGGGGTGGGTTGTTGCCGATAGTTTGCATTGAAATTGGCTCCAGGATGTTGTTGTTGTTGTTGCTGCTGTTGTTGTTGTGTCTGCTGTTGTTGCTGCTGGTATGGCAAGTTTTGTTGGAAGTTCTGGTAGTTGACAGTTTGCTGCTGACCACCAGCCATAGCAGGATTATATATGGCCGGCTGCTGTGGTGGCATGCCAGGTGTTCCGGTTGGTAAGTACTGGCCCGGCATATAATTACTATTTGGATCCGGATATCCGTTTTGTGGCTGTGTTGAAAATCCCCCTGGTAGAGGGGCTGTAATAGGAGCTATTGTCGCAACGTCAGGTTTTGCCTGAAATGGAAAACATACCCAAAGGTTATTATGAGCATCAAGGTGGTATGGTATTTTCATGGAATGAGCAGAAAAGATGGCAAACATATTTTCATAAATTAAATTAGTTTAGCGCAATACGATCGTAAAAAAATAACAAATAATGGCGTCAAATTTTGATTGAACATGGCTATCTGAACATTGTATACAATTTATTAAGAAATTGATAAATGTGTTTTACTGTGCTAGTCATTTCGACATCTACCTAGGGAAGGTCCATTGATTATGTCACGCAGTAAGGGGGGAGGGGAGGGTTGGCAAAACGTGACAATCCCTACAAAAAAACTTGTAGGTCCATGCAAAAAACGTGACGGGGGGGGGGGGGGTCGGCTTTATAAAAACTCACTTTTTGCGTGACATAATCAATAGACGTTGCCCTACAGTATGATCAAAAAGTACCAAGAATTTGTAATTAAAACAAAATTTTAATTTTTTTTTTGCAAATTTATTTCGTCTTCTTCAAAATAACTAATTTCAAGCGACTCACATGTGTCAGCGCTAGACCCAGTCATCCAAGCACTTTTCATAGGCCGTCGGAGGGATAGCCGTCTGCTCCTTCGTCGTTAACTCTTTCGTCCAATATCTTTCCCCATAGTGGCATTTTAGTTTGTAGAACAAGAAAATGTCGCTCGGGGCCATTGTGATCATTCTGAGTCTCGGAAATCATGTCTTCTACAAACTTTTTTTTACGGTCTTTTTGCACGAAATTCAGCTTTTTCGAAACAAACTGTGCGATAACGCGTTGCATGCCCTAAATATCAATAACAATGTACTGAACGGTTGCATATGTGATGTTGAGACCAACGGCCATCTTTCTCAGGCTCACGTGACGATTTTCAATTACAGTTTTCTTAAATTCCTGAAGTAGGAAAGTCTTTGACCACTTCACGACCACTTTTGCACTCTTTATACCATTCGTATGCTCTGGTTTCTAACGATTACACACAAGAAATTTCGTGGGAAACACAAAATTTCAAAAAAACTCTTTGCCCAACAAAATTATGGTGGAATGCGACAAAACACAACAACTTGTCTGATGTAAACAGCTGTCACACAAACACTAATGCTTCGACCACGCTCATGTTTCTGACAAATCAGCGCCAACATTTGATTAGGGCGAATCTGCTTTTGTAAACAAACACTTTGTCTGCTAATTTATCGGAAGTTGAATACAATTCCTTCAAATTAAATATATCAGCGGATAGAGATAAAGCTCCTCTTCCTTAAAGAGTGCCCTTTTGTTCAAGAGAAAATTACAACGAAAGCCATTGTTTACAAAAGCAGATTCGCCCTTATCTAATGTTGGCGCTGAAATGTCAGTTAAATATGTACCAAATTATGGAAGAAAAGCCTGATCGGTCGAGAGTGGTTCATTTAAATCACAAATTCCCGGTACTTTTTGATTATAGTATACTCGCAGACAAACATTCAAGCACGAACAAATAGTCTCAAATTTGTTGTGTTAAATTTCAAATTTAGTTACGTTGGAATTATCTTGCACAGTAGCGCCACCTAGCCAACTTATTGCTACATTATATCTGACAGTTTGATTGGCACCCATTTTTCCTTTACTAATATGAACAAATCTGTGGCGCTATCTGTTAGGTTATTGCTACTTGATATCTTAAGGAAAGACATATTTTACACCGGTAAATGTGTTGAGGTCGAACGTTTGTCTGCGGTATATTTTAAACTTGTGTTGTACGATTTTACGAAACGCATGGTCATCGTGGAAAAAAGTTTACGGTAGACCACTTTCTAGACGAAAACGTGCCCGTGAGTACAGTTTACCGAATCCTGGCATCCCTGAGCGTGGAGCGGAAGGCCGGTAGCGGCCGTCCGGCGAAGATAATGATGAAGAAGAAGGAAGCGTTGAAAAAGCTGTTCAACAACAAGGACGGAACGAGTTTGTCTGACGCCGGCCGAAAATATCACTGCTCCTATACACTGATTCACCGAACCCTCAAGATGGAGGACATCATCTGTCGGAAGAAGACTTGGTCCCCCCGAGTACACGGACGAGCAGATAGCGACCGTGAAATCGCAGTGCCGGTGGATGACGAAGAACTACCGCGGGACGTCTTTCGTACTGGACGACGAAAGTTACTTTCCACTCTCGAAGACCCACATTCCAGGAAATGACAGCTACTATTCCAGCAACAAGTCGGCCAAACCCCCCGAAGTAAAATATAAGTTTAAGCATAAATTTGAAAAAAAAAAAGTTATGCTGTACATCGCCATATCGTACCCCTTCTCCAATATGCATTGACGTTTTTTGAAGAATAAACATTATGTTTTTAATAAAAAAATACTGAATTCGTTGAAAAAAATATGTTTTTTACTATATGACTGAAAAATTCTCATTTTTTATTGAACACCCGTTATTGGTAACTGGGAACTTGACATTACAAGATAGGATAATAATGCGCGCATTAAAAAAGGCGAATATTTTCGGATGGATGGTAAACTAGAACGGAAAAAAGATATTCTAACAAACCAAATTGTATTTTATTCATTAAGAAATTAAAAACTTCACTCATTGCTGCGCCGCCTTGCGGAAGTATGCCGGAGCTTTGGCCATGGGTAAAGAAAAGAAGCTTGTAGACATATTCTTCAATTCCTTGGTCGCCTTTTTGATCAAATCATCCGTCGTTTTGGCCACGAGATTATTTGAATATACTCTCCTCTTCAAAATGGCCCAGAACTTCTCGATTGGGCGGAGCTGGTTGGCACGCTTGGGCACCACCGGAATGCCCAACCGCTCCATTTCCTCCAACACCCGCTTCGAATGGTGGGCCGACACTAGATCGGACTTTTTAATGAAGGCGGCAACTTCTGGGAGGCACTTCGTTCTATAGATCTCGCCGTTCACTGCCAGCACCGACAAAAAGAAGAGGGTTTGTGACATCCCCTTTTCACTGATTGTGAGCAACAGCAACACCTTCTTTGGGAGCTTCGTGTGCGCTATGTACTTCACATCGCTGCTAATTTACTTTGTCGGGGAGGTGAAGTAGCCTTTACCTTGCCAGTCGTGCCGTCCAACGTAAGGTACGCCTCGTCCATAACGACCACCACGATCCGCTTCGCCGGAAAGATCTCTTTGACCAGAATCTTTAGCCGTTGTTTCTGGGTTTCCGCTTGGTTTTCCGACACGGCTGGCTTGGACTGACGCTTCCGCATGTGGATATTAATTTTGGCCAAATACTTCTTGACCGTTTGGCCGGTCGGTGCGACCACCCGGCCCAGCGCACGGAAAAAAGTGGCCATCTTACCTTCTGTCTTCCGTTTGAGCTTCTGTTGAATCCCCCGGTAGATTAAACGGGCGGACGGCCAGAACCAGGCTTCCGCTCGATTGACTCTCTCTTCTCCAGAAGTGCCAGAATCTTGTTGACACGAAGTGCAGGCGGTACGAACAATCGATAGATCGATGTTGTTTCACTGTTCTCGCCGTAACTGCCGTTTGTTCCCAGATTCGTCTTACACCGTCTTACTGCCTTACCGTCTTACGTGCTTGTTTCCAGATTCGTCTTAAATTTTCTAGGTCTTACTCCACTCGATCTAACCACCTAGCTCGCTGCGCTCTCCGCGTTGGGTACCGGCCGGATTCGTGGCAATTTTACGGCATAGAGTAAATACGCCGTTTTCACGTTAACCTATACATACACTCCGAAAACTCCAAGTGCTAGCAGGTTCTCTTCGAGCATTGTTAACGTGGCTGTAGAGAACAACCGGGCTTATCAGCGTCTTATGGATCTTGTGAAGTCTATAGTAAGCACGGCTTCCGGCAATTATGCGTCTCAGAATTTCTCCACTGCAGTTGTTATTCGACGTAACTAATGATCCGAGGTACATACACTCATCTACCACCTCGAACGCATCTCCAAACTTCGACCTGCTCGAGCTCTATCGCGCTCGGTTTCTGCTGGCAGCAGATACATAGTCTTCGACGTATTCACCCTATACAACCTTTATTTTTACGTTTTAGTTTGGTGCACTGCTCAGTAACCGCCTGGAACGTTTTTCCGACAATGTCCACGTCGTCAGTGAAGCAAATGAATTGACTGGATTAACTGAAAATCGTGCCCGCATATTAAAGGTCGCACGGCGTGCGAGCGTTCTCGAAGCGTGTTGCACAACCTACATCTTGCCATCAGGGAAATGGTGAAAGATGACTGCCTAGATGGTAGTGCGTGATGCGTCTGCTGCTTGGGGGCTTGGGGTCATAATGCGTCAGCCGCAGATTTGATTGAAAGGTTGTCTTGAACCTGTAGAAAGTTTTCTGGCATTCCGGAATCCATCGCCTTTTCACGTCCTTCTCCAGCAGCTAGTTTATCGGATGACGCAATTCGTGTATGTTGTGAACGAACCTACTGTAGTAGTCGACTGCACCTAAGTACGATTGAAGATTGAAGACGTTGGTTGCCGGTGGGAGTGCAGCGATGGCCTTCACTTTCTCGGGGTCTGGTGGACGGATGCCTTGTTTGTCTACGATATGCCCACCAACCGAGTTATATTTGGAAAAAGTGGCACTTCTCGGATTTGACGTAGAAGCGGTACTCCTTGAGTCGCTGGAAAAGTAAGTTGAGTGACGCTGGATGTGACTTGACGTCCTTACCGAACACGATGGCATCATCGATGAAAGAGCGGACGCCCGCGGATTTCATCCATCACGCGTTGAAGTGCTCTCGGTGTCGGAGTACCGCGGGGCAGGCGATTGAACCAGACCAATCACGTTGCGATATCGGATATTGAACGAACGCGACTCACGCTTACAAATAGATATAACTTTATTAATTACTAAGGTGAATAAAATGTCTGTACGCGAGCCGCGGAATACAATCGCAATGAATGCATACCCATCAAACGACGCACACCAAAACGTGGATGACATCTGTCATGCTGACGGGTGTCAGATGAAGAGCCCTTCAGTAGTTTCGGTTGCATCCATTAGGATAGGGTTGTCCTCCCAACACCTCCCCTGTTAATAAAGGCTGTACGCTTCATACCTCACAGGCGGTCTTCGGGTCCGTGAAGACTGACTAGTAGGGATCGGTTGTGGTTGTTGATTACTGTGAGGAGGTTGTTGAAGATGTTGCTGAACCGGTTGCAGGTCTGCGAGTAGTTCAACCGGCAAAGGTACCAGCGGCTGATCATTATCATCTTCTGGCTCTAACATAGTATTTTGTAGACCCCAGCTGTCCAGAAGCACTGACAAGGGTAGTTGAACGTCATCTGGTGCATTTTGACTGAGTGCCTTAGCTTCGGAACCGTAACGTGTCCGCAATTGATTACAATGGGATCGTATTAAAGTCTGCTTCGATGTCAGCTAAACATTGTACATAACACTACCGATGCGTTCAATAACTTTTCCAGGCTGCCAGATCCATTTGTTTGCAGAGTAGACCTTAGCCCAGACGAGATCATGGGACTGGTAACTTCACGCTTTCGTCCCGTGCTTTTTATTGAACTGCTGCTCTTGATCGGTGTTTGGTGACTGGAACGGTGTTGGTAGACGAAAAAGCTCCAATGCGGTCCGTATCGGCCTTCCATACATTAGCTCACCCGGGGATTTGCTCTCAGGAGCGCTACGGCAGGGTGTGGATCTATAGCACAAAAGAAAACTATCGATGGCTTCGTCGAGGGCTTCCCCCCCGGCAGTGATTTTCTTGAGCTATCTCTTAAACGTATCGACAAATCGTTCTGCTAACCCGTTTGATTGCGGGTGATACGGCGCGGTTTTGAGGTGAGTGATCCCGTTGGCTGCGCAATATGCTTCAAACCTATCACTGGTAAGTTGCGTTCCATTGTCTGTTACCAGTGTTTCTGGCTGCCCATACCTTGCAAAGATTCCGCGAAGTATGCTTAACGTTGCTATCGTCGTGATGCCCTTCGTTCGAACCACTTCTGGCCACTTCGTGTAAGAATCAACCAGGATAAGGAAGTAATGCCCCTCAAGCGGACCGGCGAAATCCAAATGAAAACGTTGCCATGGTTTGGGCCATGACTCCAGATTTGTCTTCCGGTCTGATTTAGATACGCTGGCACATTCGTTGCAGGAACGTACAAGCTGTGCAACTGCATCATCGAAATTTGGCCAATAAACATACTGGCGAGCTATGCTCCGCATGCGTTCTATACCAGGGTGTCCCTTGTGCAGCTGTAGAAGCATTTTCTTCCTGTATGTCGGTGGGATAACCAGCCTGTCACCATACATGATGCATCCAGCAACGATGGAGAGACTTTCTCGGCGTAGGTAGAATTGTTGGATTCCGGGGTCGGTGATGCTTTCACTTTTCGACGGCCAACCTTCTGTGATATACCGAGTGACTTGTTGTAGGCAGTCGTCAGTTTTGGTTGTCCTCTGAATGACCTTGAACGAGAGGAGAAATGTTTGCAGTGAATCGTTGATTGAAGCTCGAATGCTGTGTTCTAGTTCCAGACTTGCTATCACATATTCCTCTTCTGGACGCACGTGACTGTTGATGAGTCGTGACAGTACGTCCGCGTGACCGAAACTGTCAGTAGAGGTGTAACAGATTTCAAAGTCGTAGAGTAAAAGTGTTAGGGCCCACCGTTGGAGCCTGTTGGCGGTGTAGATAGGAATTCCCTTCTTCGAACCAAATATCTGCAGTAGAGGTTTGTGATCGGTTTCCAAGGTAAACTTTCTGCCAAACAACATTCGATGGAATCGAGTTACGGCGAACACCAGTGCTAAACCTTCTTTCTCTACCTGGCTGTAGTTCGTTTCGGCTACTGTCAAGCTGCGAGACACGTGATAGATTGCTTTTATGGATCCGTCGGGAAACCTATGGGCTATGCGGGCTCCCAGCCCAACCGATGATGCATCTGCTGACACAATGATATCCATGGCCGGGTTGTAGTGTGTCAGTAGCAACGGTGATTGAAGGAGTTCTCGAAAACGGTCGAACGATTTTTGGCAGGCAGGCGACCATTCGAATTTTGCACCCGTCTTGAGCAGCTGGTCCATCGATTGCCGAAGTGAGCGCATCTCCTTCACGTATTTACCATAATAATTAATGGCACCAAGATACGACCGCAGCGTAGGGACATCATGAGGAGGAGGCATGTTGACAATTGCTGCCACTTTGTCGGGATCTGGTCTAATGCCATCTTTATCTAGTATTTGACCCACGTATTTAACTTGGCGCAAATTGAAACTGCATTTTTCAATGCGCACTGTGAAGCCAAAATCCTGCACGCGAGTGAGAACGTTGTGAAGATTGTGTCGATGTTCTTCTTCTGTATGTCCTCCGACAAGGATGTCATCCAAATAACCAACAGAACCGGTGAGCATGGCGTCCATTATCTGTTGAAAAGCCCCCGGCTCGGATTTTACACCTGGTGACAGTCTCGTGAATCGGTATAGCCCTTTGTGAGTATTAATGGTAAGTAGCTGCTGACTTGCTTCGTCAACCGGCACCTGAAGGTAAGCGTCGGATAAGTCGATGTGGCTAAAGTGTCGACAGCTGGCCATTTTCGTGAAGATGTCATCGGGTAACGGTAACGGATAACAATTGGTCTCTAGCGTCGCATTCAGGCCTGTTGAGAAATCGGCGCATATCCGAACTGTCCCGTTTGGTTTTCGGACGACGACAATCGGAGCCGCCCAGTCTGAAAAATAGACCTTCTTCAGGATTCCTTGTCGTTCCAACCGATGGAGTTCTTCTTCCACAGCACTTTCCATACTGTACCGCTTTGGTCGGAATACTGGTTTTGGGTTGTTCTTGAGCACTAATTGAACAGGTGTTTTGTTGCATAAGCCCAGTTTCGCCGTAAAAAACATCGGGGAATCGGCTACGTAGGTTGGAAATCTCCTGCGTCTGTTGCACAGTGACTTGGTTGCAGAACGATGTGATTGATTTGTTCCACAATCCAAACATGTCCATGAGATGAATCCCTAAAATATCAAGATGGACGTTAGGAGCGGCGACATAACACTTACCCTCTTTTGTGACGTTGTTGAGGGTAATGCTACAATGCAACTCCGTGATTAAATCCAATGGCGCTCCGGACGCTGTTCTAGCTCGACATGATGCGGGTTTCACCTTGGGCCGCCCAAGCTTAGTCCACGAACGTTGAGATATGATCGATACATCCGCTCCCGTATCCAATTGCAACCGAAGCGGAACGTTGTTGAACTTAACGTCGATGAACTTCCGACCTTCGCTGATGTTGTGTACTGTTACGGGTTTCGTTGACTGCTCAAGCTGTTTTTTCTTGCTCTTCTGCCAAGCCTTCTTTGGAATCGGTGCACTAGAAGAAGATTTTAAGGGAAAACAGGAGCAATATCCTTCTCTGTGGCCTTGTTTCCCACACTCACGACACTTGTGATCACGGAATCTGCAATCTTTGCTGAAATGCATCCCGCCGCAAGACCAACAGGGTGTTCTAGGCTGATCTCGAGAAGGGCTCCGACTGCTGGAATGATTGGGATTTTGCTTCTGTTTATGGTTTACGGCCGACGGTTTCTCCACAAGGACGGTGTCCTGTTTAAGGTTCACCAGACTGTTGCACTGTTCGACAATTTGTTGGAGGTTGAGATCTGCTGCTTCATTCAGTTTATTGATGAGACGCATCCTGATCTCCGCGTCTTGGGTCGATTTCAGGTTTGACACAAACGTCAAACACTTGTACTGTTCCTCGGTCAGTTCTGACAGTTTAAAATCAACACACGATTTATTGACTTTGCACGAATAGACAAGGTAGTCTTCATTGTCTTCCTTGATTGTTTGGAGACAATTGTAGCGCCGCCGAAAAATGGAAATGGTTGCACCGAACAGTACTTTCAGCTTTTCCACGGTTTCGGCGAACGTGTAATCACGAGCTACTTTGGGCATAATGAAACTGTTATACCGTTCGTGGTCTGGTGGACTGAGCTTGCGAAGAAGGAGACGAACTTTCGCGGCATCATCTAACTTTGAGGCATCTTTGTCGAACAATTCGCTATAGCGGGAAAACCACGCATCGAAAGTGTTACCGCTCTCCTTATTGTACATGAATTCCACCATGTTGCTTGATAGGGAATCGAGTACATCCTCATCGCGGAACAGATTCTTGATGGCGGTTTGCGTTGCTGCCAGCTGCCCATGAGTATTTGTTGATTCCGAAGAATTTGTACAATCGAGTCGCTGAAATTCTGTTGTTGGCCACCCGGATTTGCTGCCCCACCGCTGCCATTGTTGTTCGCCATCGTAAACTTTTTTCCTCTACTCCAAATCCACGCAGAAACGCCTTTTTCGCGGGATGAACACGAATTTACTACCGCCTCGTCGCCACTGTTGCGATATCGGATATTGAACGAACGCGACTCACGCTTAAAAATAGATATAACTTTATTAATTACTAAGGTGAATAAAATGTCTGTACGCGAGCCGCGGGATACAATCGCAATGAATGCATACCCATCAAACAACGCACACCAAAACGTGGATGACATCTGTCATGCTGACGGGTGTCAGCTGAAGAGCCTTTCAGTAGTTTCGGTTGCATCCATTAGGATAGGGTTGTCCTCCCAACAATACCGCCATCTGGAGGTTGCTTGCAGTAGTTCTCCCATCGCATCTGTAGGGTTATTCAATCTTGAATCTCGAATCCTTGTCGCCAAATTTATATGTCCGGATTACTTCCGGAATGAAAGATCTTGACTTGTTACTAGACTAGATGTTACTTTATTGCAAGTCAAATTACGAATCAATCCTGAGGTGTCTGTTTATACCATGGTTGCTGTGATTGAAATAAGTTTACGATTGATTTTGTTTGATTCTATGGGGATCCAGTGACAACTGGGACCTAACAGAAATGGTGAAGAGATTCATCTAACAGTTCCACCCATTTTCGTCGGCATTGAAGTAGGAATGTTACGCAATATATTGCACGCTGTATAATTCTAGTGCAAGTCTTGCTCGACATTTACCACCATGGAGAACAGAGTTTCATCCAATATTTTATTAAGCATATTCTACTCAAGTGTCAAAATGTGAAACCGTGAAAAATGTGTGCTGATTGGACCCAGTGATCTAGTGCCAGTAGAGCTGGTGCCGTGAAGGTAGAAAAGGACAACTTTAAGTGCTACCAGTTCGGGATACAGTTATCCCGGTGGAGGATACAGTTTTTGAAAAAGCATCATACGATCTATGTGTTTATGCTTAAGTGCCCAATTTTTGCCTCAGGTTGCATTTTGCAGTTAATTCTCGGATTCAAGATTCTTCACCATTCGATTCAGGCTATACGAACTAGAGAATACATTACGTTGATAAAAGTGGCAGTCATGTACTTCCTGTACTTCGAAATACCGTCACGTGTTCTGTATGGACATCAAACCATTTTTGTATGGGTCGTCACAGGTTCCAGCCCGTTCACCCTTCCTCACCCAATAGATCGTGTCGTACTTTATCGGTACCCTTATGAGGTAGGTAATTTGCGACTCAGTATGAAAGAATGCAACGTTCATTTTACTTCCAAGCTGAACACCTAATTCATAGCTGTTAAGATGATTTAAATGATTGAACTAAAATTAATACTGTTAGTTAAAATCATTCATATGTTCATGAATTGCGAAGTGTATTATACTCCTGTAGGCACCTATTCCAATTTTCTGTCTTTCTCTAAATTGGATGACCCTTAAGATCTATGTTGTAACAATAGGTACCAATCAAATCGATAAATATAAGCAATAGAAATAAAAACTAACGAAAACGCTATGAAACAACCAGGAGCATCAGAAGAAAAAAACGTAAAACAGTTAAATATTAGGAGAACACAGGTATAAGAGAAACAAAAGAACTGCAAGATGGATATACGTTCAGCTCTAACCTGCGGCGAAGATCGATTCGAGTGATCGTGTGAATCAATGATTTTACGCCATCTACGGGTACCGGCGTGGACTGCCGACATTTCATACTGATCACTCAACTATTAATACGGGTGAAGTCACAAGGTGATCAACAACGTAACGAACAAAGGAATTTTGAATAGACATTAGGTGAAAGAGAAGATAGAGAGAAAATCATAGTAATGGAAAAGTTGAATGATTTCCTCTGGAAATGGAAAGAAATGTCTACTAACCTGTGATCTGGTGTTGCTCTTGAGAGCAGGTGGATCGTTCCAACCTGGAGGAGGAGTTGGATTTTTCTGGAAGTTTGTCATCGGTGGTGGAGCCATCTGCGTTGTGGGCGGCGCCGAAACGTCCAATGGCGAGACGCCAGGGATGTACGGAGACGCGCCCGATTGTACCAGAGGAGCCGGAGTAAATGGCTTGAAGTTGTTGGTGTGTTGAGTTTGCTGCGGGGGATTATAGAGCGATGCTTGGGGCTGCTGGTTGATTGGTTGAGAGTTGAATTGATTAAACTGTGATGCCGAAGACGATTGGAAAGCATTTGGGTTGTACAGATTTGCGGGTGATTGGCCGTATGATGGACCGGATGTTACCGAAGGATCAAGAACATATTTGGATCGAGTCAATGAAGTAGATCCCGATTGCGAGTTTACAGATGATGGACGAGCAGGCAGCAATGGGTCTGCTGTAGGTGGAGGACCCATTGGAGGTTTATTTGTTACGGGTGGTGCTGCAGTTGCCGAAGCAACCGGTACGAACGGAGAAACCACAGATGGAGGCCCGCTTTGGAACGGACTTGTATTCCAAGAGGGCTGATTCATTGGTTGAGAGACTGAGGGAGCTGGTGCTGAGGCAGCAACTGGAGCATTAGCTGATTGCCAACTTTTCATTTTTGCAGCTTGACCAACAGTTGGGAACATTGGGTTGAAAGTTGGTGGCTGTTGATTGCTAAAAGAACCACGTTGTCTCGTTGCATAGTGGTTATTTTGTTGAACTGCCGCATTGCTCTTGTGGCCTAGGGCGTAATATAGACGATCTCTTAAATCTTCCATTCCAGGATCCGTGGAGTTGCCGACGTAAGTCAAAGCCGAATTCAACGAGCCTTGTGCGGCTAACAAACTAGCGTACTGTGAAAGAAGGTCAGCCAACTTTCCGGTGACGTTTGTTGCTCTACCTTGCTTTTCAAGAGCCTTTTGAAGCAGCATTGCTACTTCGACTAGTTCCTGTAGGTCCCTGTTACTATTGTTGTTTTTATCTGGTTCTTCGTTTACAAAGTCCGTCAACGCACTGTTTGGTTTTTGAAGATTCCAAGCTTCAACCAACCTTTCAGTACTTCCCGCGCAAATATAACAGAGAATTGCATTTCGAGCCAATTCAGTGTCCGTTCCCGCTTCAATCTGCAGTCGTTCTCCGAGCCTTTCGCAAAGCATTGGCAACTGATTCTTGCAATGCGTAAGTGCTGCCACCAATGCTTCCTTCCAGGAGTCGATTGTGCACTGCGTAACAACACCACTCCAATCCTCCGTCACTAGAGCCGAAATTATGTTAGCTAGATAGCTTTCGCTATTTTTTAGATAACGTAGCTGCACTCGTGCTAATAGTTCAGATCCACCTGGAAACACCAAACATACACATTAGAAACAAACATCGATCGTGAAACAACGTTCGTACCATTCATAGCCAGAATCAATGCTTCAGTAGTCTTTCCGGCATTCATGCAAAGTTCAACGGCTGCCTCCAAGTTTCCAGTCAGTAAAGCCTCACAAATCAAACCTTCACTATCTTGGCCGGTGCGGATTCGGAAGGGACAATAAGATTTCTTCTCAGTTTCATCGAGTTTTTGCTCCACCTCGGCTGAGGAATTGTGATCATTCAACATTTTGTTACCGGCAGCGATGGCATCGAACACAGCATTGTTATCCATTGTCTGTACATACAATATAAGAGGGAGAAATTCAGATTAATATTACAACGAAGGACAAGAATTAATTCTACTCATTCAAACATTCAAACTACTGAGAAATTTGCGCCACGATCATTGCCTGCTAAATAAAAACAACGCATTTGCTGATTGCAATATCAAACGAACAATGAAAGCATATTCAAAATCATTATTTTGTTGATGCATCTACTGGTAATAGGAATAATAGTAGTAGAATGAGTTCAATATTGTTGTTCTACTACATGAATAAAATATTTTCCGCTAATTGAATGTGTGACTCGTCTTACCGAGAGATCAGTGCTATCGTCGGTGCTAGGATCCGTCTCGGTGGAATTATTCTATCACAAAATATGAAAAACGCCATAGGTTGCAAATTTCAGTTCAAGCAAAGTTATGGTTTCGTATGAAAAAAAATCTACAAAGAATTTGTAAACTTATAAACATAAAACAAACAATGGAACTGACGAAATACTTTAGTATGGTGAACAAATAACATCGACATAATATCGATCTTATTCCACCACGACAAAACGACGAAAGAAATTAAATGTGCAGCCAATTGGAAACCGAAAGCATTCAAGTAAAACGAACCGTTACAAAAATTAGATTCAATTCAAGGAAGTTTTCAAGACGAAACTCACCCTACTCAGTCCCGCCATCTGGTCAGTTAGATTATCGACCGGATTAACAGCATCTGCCGGTTGTGTCGTTGTTTCTTTACCACTATCCGTGTATTTCTTAAACTTGTTCACAATATCTTCAGCATGGTAACCTAAAATAAGAATTTAGCGCATGGATTAGTAACCTTCTAGTCATCGCGAATTCCTCTACTCACCCAGTAAATTGAGCATCTCAGCATGTGGATTTTCGTCAAAGTTTGCCTTCAAAAAGTACCACAAGAAGCGCGAATGTTGATCATTTGTCTGGTCCGCCTTCTGTCGACAATAATCGGAAAAAGTACCCTCTGCTAAAACCTGTTCCAGCCGGATCGAGCGATTCACCAACTCAGGATCGGTTATTACTTGATTTATCGTAACCGATCGGCTGGTTCCATTGAAAGTGATCAGTTTACCACCAAACTGAAACATGTAAGCATTCAAATTAAAGTTTACCATTCCAACAAATCAACCATTGAACATACACCAAAACAAGCACCAGCGGGCCGCTTCAACCACTTCGGTGCCCGCTTGAGATCATTGCATGTGGGCTGAGCTTGAGCGGTCAGCTGGTGAACCGGTTCGTGTCCAATACTCTCCATTCCCGGAAACGAGTCAGCTATTTTGTTCACGGTTTGCACTTGCTGATGAACACCACCAAAGATCGAGTAAATTGTAACATTTCCGTCACAGCTAGATCCCGCGATCAACGCCGGATTACGAGGACACCACGCTACATCAAAATTCCACTGGCTCGTTGTTGCCAGCTCGGAAAGAATTTCACCATTCTAGAAATAAATAATACATACGAAAAATTTACATAAACCCACGATTACTGAAACTATCCGACCTACCGGATCTTCTGAATTTTGATTCCAGCAGTAAATCTTATTATCTTTGCCACACGAAGCAACTAAATCGAAATCCTTTGAACACCATGTTAGCCCGAGCACTCCACGCTGGTGAATATGGAAACTTTTAGCTGGTGCAGTGGCATAACGCAAATCCCACAATTGTATCGACGGTGCCTGATCCTCTTCGCTGGCCACCCAAAGCTGGGTGGCGACCTCCGGGTGCCATTGGACAGCTCGCCAGCGAACCCGCGTCTGCGTATCACTAAGCTTAATAATGGGTTCGTTCTTCCTCAAATCCCAAATCACACATCGAGACGGAAATACGGAAGCGAGAATATGTTGAACCTGACGGTTCCATGCAAGACCTTGAATATCCTCATATGGTTGTATTTTTTGACCGGGACTCATTGGCACAGTGGTATTGTTCAGATCCCAAATGAATATCTCCGATTCCGAGGCACCCGAAGCCAGCAGATTGTGTTGGAATGGATTGTAGTCCATGCTTCGAACAGCACCATTATGTTTCTCTTGCTGAGCAACCAGTCCATTTTCTCCACCCAGCATTTTTGCTGCACTATATACCTGAATAATTCCACTTTCACATCCTCCAACGATAAGACCGTTCGGGTGGTTGGAGCCGTAATCGAAAGGACTCCATAACACCTTATGGAAACGATGAGAGCTAGGTTGGCTTCCAACCAATTCCAAATCATAACTCGGATCCGATAGATTGATCGAGTACAACTCCAAAGCGGCCGTGGTGCTGAAGGAGGAATCCAACTGCTGAGCTGCCGTTCCAGCAGCCAGCATTATAGGTGTTTGTTGAACCGGGGACCATGCCACGTTTACCGTTTTTTGAAGCTCCTTGACTTTCATTTTGGACGCTGTAATGAAGCATAAAAAAGTTCTTAACTTCTTTCATTTCTTTAAATACTAATGATAAGAGCCGGTGGTTTTCATATTATTATTATTTTTCTTCTTATATGTTTTGTAGGTCAATAAACCTCGATGTGGCTGCAAGCTAAACCATAATTTGCTATTGCATTTAAAAATAATTCCCTTCATAGTATCAAGTAAGAGCACTATAGAGGTAAAAGAAGTGGAAACATTGATAAGGTTGATATTATGTTTTAAGCTATTGGACCTAAAATAGATGTTACCCATTGATTAACAACACAGACAGAATGTGATGACTTGGCTGAATGGAAGACACAGAATCAAAGCAAACATTTTCACACGAAAGGTATTGCTTTCCATATTTTAACACTAAAAAAACACAACTCTTAGCAACAGCAAGGACATATCTTACCTTTATTAGCAAATCCGATGGAAATTTGCAGAAATCACACAAAAATGAACTATTTTTTACGGCACAATCACAGAAAATTCGGAGTTGCAAATCGAATCGACTAATATTTTTTTCTTTTTATTTCTGTCATACGTTCCAACGTGGCTGATAAAGCAGTTTGCCCAAAATCGCCCTACTTTACCGGCAGCCGGTTGTCAAACAGTGCCGCGTTTCGTTAAGAAAATGGTAAACACTCCGTTCAGTTCTCGGCATCTTCGTTCAATTTCTATGTTATCGTACATACTCCTTTTCAAATCTACCCAAATTCGAGCTCGGTTCACCCAAATTTATCAAAACTGATCCTTGACCTGAGCAAAAGATTTTGTAACTAACAGGCTGCCGTTTAAATAAACTACAATTACAATTACCCAACACTGGTTAAATTATACATTTGGGATAGAAAATTCAATATAAATGAAACATTTTTCCATAAAGTCAACGTGAGCGAACTACTGACTAATCACGTCTGACGTTAATCTAAATCACTTACTGCAATCAATAAGTTTCCCCGATTCCAATAATGCATGTTCAAAACAGTATGTCCCGGCGAGCGACTCAAGTTTACTTAGCTGAAATATCCCAAACATTTCCTTTTTAATCTTCCAGAATCCACGCAAAGTATCATAAAGATACCACAAGCTAATCAAGATGTAATTCTATTGCGAGTCGCGCACCTATGGTTCAAAACACTAAAAAAAGTTGTTGTATTTAAAGTGGAGGGGGGGGTGGAAAATTGGGGATGGGATGGTGTGTTTTGGTGGGGAGGGTGGTGGGGTGTAAGTTTTTCGATTTCGAAAACAAGCAACAAACATAACCATAATGGATAATGAAAAAGAACTCGGCTCCGTTATGCCTATGGCACTTGAGCCTTATAAATAAACACTCAGCGAAATAACCTTTCGATATTCATAAGGGACACTTGTGAAAAGGAAACCTTAAACGCGAACAAGAAACAACGTCGTGTAAAACAAAATCCATTCATAAGTCAACCTTATGAAATTTAAAGCATCGTTCATAAGTTGAACCTTATGAAATTCTTAAGATTATTTGGCTGAGTGAACAATTAAGTTAAAAAAAACCATAATGGAGTGGTAGTTTTACCCGTCAAAATCATTAGGTGCTACTCCACTAGTGTTGGTTAAGTGAATTTCACTGTACATTCTCGATCTCGTTCTAATTTCAATTTGGCCCACGAGTGATTCGCAATATTCTGTACTAAATAGTGCATTGGATTGCGGGAAGCCCATATGGCATAAGGTCGTTTGGCATATAGTATAAATAAATAAATAAATAAATAGCATAAAGTCATTTGACATAACAATTACTTGAGCTAAGTGGTCATTTGGCATAATGACCATTTTGCATAACACTCTTGAAATTACATAGAATCCAAGTGGTCATTGGTGGTCATAATGTCATTGGTCATTGTCATTGGTTTTATCATTCGTATAATATCATTGGCATAATAACCGATTGGTTCCAGTGGGAGGAGTATATGATGAAGTCATTTGACATAAAGCCATTTAGCATAAAGTTTATTTCGTATAAAAATGAATATAAATTGTTCGGGCGTAAAAGTAAGGGAAAGTGCAAGTCCCAGACTCGGTGGCCTATGGCCCGGCAGAGCACCAGGCCGAATATCGAAAGTTTATTTCGCTGAGTGTATTATCATTTTATCGTTATGAACAAAAGTAAGGTAAAATTAATTGTTCATACCATAGATTCTATTGTATGGTTATAATACATATAATTGTAAACCTATGAGAATTTTTCTTTCAGGTCGCTAGTCGAGGTTTCACGTTCCATGTAACAGAAACGACAGATATCATTTTGAACCTGGCCAATGATATCTACTCGGGCAATATCCGGTTACTAGGCCAGTATTGGTACAAAAAGCTCTCTTATTAAGCTCCAAAAGCATTTTACTGATTGGGAACATTGAAATTACAAACCTTTCCATTGAACATACTTTGTGGTAACCATCCAGTTGGTCATCACCCTTTGTTCTTCCCAAGATAGATCTTAATTCCATTTTTAAGGCACAGTTTGATATACCGCAGAATGGTTTTGGGTTAATAAACTGTGTATTTGAACCTTGTTTAGCAAGCTCGTCTGCCATTTCATTACCTTCAATGCCACAGTGTCTCGGAACCCAGAATAAATTTACGGAGTTCTCTAGGCACACATTCCCAGACAAATTTGGATATGCATTTATAACTACCCAACGCTTTGAGTGCAGCATACAGCCAGTATGTATTTTAAATATTAGCGAATCTATATTTCTTCTTCAGACAAACGTTAACGCATTTTATTGTAGCGAAAATCTCCGTTTAGGACACAGTAGGATAGTTTCCCATCGCCACTGAAATTTCTACTCCGGGGCCGAAGATTCCTGCTCACGTTTTTGTATTGATTTTTGAACCATCTGTAAAGAATTTTATGGAACCACGACGAACATTTGGACCTTCAACTTATCAATCTATACATGACATCTCAGAAATATGGTAAGGGATGCCACGGTTTTCCAAAGGTTTCATCCAGTCTCCATTCATATACATCACTGGTCCATCTCAAATGTTTTGGGAAATGCTCAAGTGACCGAATAAGTCTCCAGACTTGAAAGTTTGAGTTTTAGCATACTGTTTCCGCTTCTAATTGCAAGTATTCGTGCAAAGGCAGTCGATTTAGAATTGCATCTAACGAATTTGATGGAGTGAAATTTCGTCAGCTTTTTCTGTGGCCTCTTTTGTTTTTGGCCACCACACAAGCGAAGTATTCCCATTTTCTGCCAACTGTTTGTGAAAATATCCAGAAAGCACTGGTTGCCTTACCGCCCAACAAACATCGGTGTTGAATTAGAGCTTGTTCAAACAAATTTGGAGAAGCTATTCAGCTATTCTAGAAGAAACAGCAACATGAGCATTCCAGTTCAGTTTGGCATCCAGTATCACTCTTAGGTATTTAACCTGTTCACTAAGATGGATTTCCAATACTCCTAGCTTAAAAGCTTTTAGATTCAACTTCCTTTTCCTGGTGAAAGGTACAATTACTACTGTTGAGGGATTTATGCTAAGGTCCTCTTGAATACACCAAGACTGGGTAAATTTAATACCCATTGCATTCTCTCTGAAATGGTATTGTCAAACTTTCCTCTCACTATGATGACTATATTGTCTGCAAATCCTACAACCTCGAAACCTTTTTCTTCTAAGGTTCGTAAAAGATCGTCTACAACTAAGGACCACATTAGTGGTGAGAGGACCTTTCGTTGCCTGTACTGTAACAGACGAACTTCTCAGCTCTGAAGTAATTTCTCTTTTTGCAAGCATGTTGTGAACCTAATTAATTATGCTCATGACAAAGTTCCTTTTCTTCTTGGCACGAGCCATAGACGAATAGGAAGCGTTGTCGAAAGCTCCTTCAATATCTAAGAAAAAGCAAAGTGCTATTTCTTCTACCGATAGAGCTTTTTCTACCTTCGATACCACTGTGACTTACCTGACTGGTAAGCAAATTGAAACTCAGATAGTGGATGCTTGTTCATGTTATTTGTATTGATATAATCATTCAACACTTTTTTCATAGTCTTCAACAGAACAGATGAAAGACTAATGGGCCTGTATGATTTAGGAAGCGCCTTAGTTCGCTTTCCTATTTTAGGTATAAAGATAACTTTTACTAATGTCCATGAAGATGAAATATGGTTGAGTCTCAAAACAATTGTTCTAACGATAGCTCAGGGGTCAAGATATTTTCACCGGAATGGAATTGTCGGATTGAAACTAACTTGTGGGTTTAAACTTTTATTGAATCAAATAATCTTCGCAATTGCTGCTCACTGTATGTATTCTGCTAATGGACTGATTTCTGTCTGCTCCTGGCTTGCCCTTTTATACCTCTCCTATTGAACAGACTGTACACCTTTTCTTCTCCACAACACACTGCATTCGATCAAGGCGCATATGAAAGTCTACACAAAAACTACCTGCTGTCCTGCGGTATAGCAGATAGAAGATCTTTCTGAATAACACAACATACACCCGCTTTTGAGTCCTCTGGCTCAACAGATGGTAAAAATGCGATCTTCGTAATTGCTCTCTTATAGTCGCCAGTTTTAGTATGAACGGTCGCCACACGGACCACTCCGTCGTCACCAGGATGAATTGCTACTTAGACGAGGGCGGATCGTCTCCACTGCAGAGGGGGTAGATTTTCGTCAATCAGAAGAACCAGCGCTCCAACATTATTTGCTTCACTCCGCTGTTCCACTTCTGTCGAGTTTGCAAGTGATGCAAATATTCTTTGGACCAACGTGACCAAAAATGTTCCTGCATCAACTGAATATGTTGCCATCTGCTCAGTCGCCCTATCCTTTCGTCCTTGTAGGATAGTTCCGATAATGTCAATCCCAATAGCCCTATCAAAAAATGGAAAGGCATAAGAACCGACAAATCATTGGGATCATGCGATGCTGGAATTAATGGTCGAGAATTTAATATCACTTCCGTTTGTACCAGAAATGTTGTGAGCTCTTCAAATGTTAATTTAACTTAACCGACGACTCGTTTGAGGTGGTATTTCATCGATTTTACACCAGCCTCCCAAATGCCTCCAAAATGAGGGCTTCTTGGAGGAATGAAGTGCCAGCGTATACCCTTAACTGCACAAAATTTTTGAACCTTCTGACGATGCTGCTGATCCTCGAAAAGTATCTTGAATGCCACAAGTTCGTGATTAGCACCCACAAATGCTGTTCCGTTGTCTGAATATATTTCACTCGGTAAACCTCGTCTTCCCACCAACCGATGTAGAGCAGCGATGAAATTGTCGGTAGTGAGATTAGAGACAACTTCAAAATGAATCGCCTTCATAGCCATGCAAACGAACACGACAACATATGCCTTGTAGAGCTTCGGACTTCTACCTCCTAACTTCAGCATAAATGGGCCACCGCAATCATTACCAACTATTGAGAACACTGGAGCTGGATTTACACGAGATTCTGGAATGTTCCCCATAAATTGAGTACTGGAAATCGGCTTGCATCCAGCACAGATTTGACACTTTGAAATAACCTTCTTAATGACGAATTTCACATTCACCGGCCAGTATTGCTCCCGAACTATAGCCAGTAGTCCGCCGTGTCCAACATGATGATTTTCTTCACGTAATTTTTGAATCAAGATTTCAGTTACATGATGTTTTTCAGGAAGCAGCACTTGATGCTTTCTGTCATATGGTATCGCCGAGTACTTTAGATGACCTCCAACACGTATGAGACCATTCCCAAGTAACCACGAGGCTGTAATAGCATGCATATATAGGGCATATGTATTACGTCTAGTGCATCATTGAAGTTGGATTAAAGCTGAAAAGGGCCCCACTAAGATCGAACTAATGCTATATCTTTTGTAATGCCATAAGACATTGCTAAAGTAGCATTATTGCATTGGTAATGCATCACTACATTCTGAAGCTAATCTAACGCTTCATTACTTGACAACTGTTGAATTGATGCGATCCCGCATTACCGATGTTGATTTTGGGTTGAATAAGTGCAATAATATAATGCTTGTGGTTACTTGGGTCTTCTCCGATGAATGGAGCCAAGTTCGACAAATTGTGTCGCTTTTCTGATTTCAACCGCAACTTCTTTAAAAGATCACTAAAAGCTTCTTGTTGAACTAACTTAAAAATCACTTTTCCGGCCTGAGCCATGTTTTCTGCGGTTACACTAATCACTTTCTTCTCTCTTTTTAGATGAATGAAATGCAAAACATACACCCATGCTCTTTGTAGTTTCCTACAATCACTGACACGGTTGAACGAAATTGGCGGAACCTTGCTGATAATTGCCATACTGCTTGCTAGTTTGACTTCCGGTTGTACCGTATCCTCTTAAGCTTCTATATCCGGAATATCATAAACCTGTTGCCACAGCATTGATGGACCATTCCACCACATTTCATTTTGCATTAAATCGATAGGCATCGAACCTCTCGAAATGACGTCTGCAGGGTTCTCCTCTGATCTCACATAATTCCAGCTGAAACCTAGGGTGAGGTCCAAGATAGCTCCCACTCGATTCGCAACAAACTGATTTAAAGCCGATGGATTTTTCTTCAACCAGCACAACACAATTTGCGAATCGCTCCATAAATTTACTTCATCAAATTGGACAGCCATTGACGTTATAACCTTTTGCATTAACTCTGCCAGTAATTTGACACCGCACAATTCCAGAGGAATTGTTAACGGTTTCAATGAGGCCACTCTCGATTTACTAGCAACTAGATTCACCTTCACTAAGCCATCTGCTGTTATGCTCCAAATGTAGACTACTGCGCCATACGCGCGCTTGGAGGCGTCACTGAAGCCATGTAATTCAACCCACGTAGCCTTGCTGTGAATCACACAACGTCGCTTTTGCTTCTGGTTGAGCACAGATAGCTCTTCACGAAACTGATGCCGCTGATCCATCAACACCTCACGTTTAGTGGTCGATACAGTTCCGTTTACGATTGGTTGGATACGAAAGGTGAAGTAATCTGTAGTATATAGAGTATGTGTAAAATAAATTAAAAAATGATTTGCAAGATTTTAGAGTGTTACCTTGCCCTTAGATTTGGGTATAATTATTCAATATAAGTATAATGGTTTTAGCGTGAAATAGAATAAACATTGTAGTAAGCTATGCAAAAAATTCTTGATTTCGGAAGAATAAACAAAACCTAGGCAACGCACAGCTTTAAATACTAGCTACCTGTGCTTGTTCAGGTCATATTCAGTTCGAACAAGCGACACGTACGGTCGTGTTTTTCGCTCTTCCGTAAAAAAGTTTTTTCCTGTTTCCCCCCCTCGTCCGATTTCTCGCGATTGCGCGTCCGGTTCGTGATATATCGCCAGCGCTTGCTAAATTATTAGCGATAGCAAGCCAGAAGAAAGTGCTGCAAAGTTGTGCAAGTTTTTCCACTCGACCTGTTGCCGTGGCAATGGGTCGAAAAAATCAACACGTGGTGACATCCACGCCAGCGACATTAGCTCCTGAAGCCATTCCGAATCCAAGCAGCTGCAAGCTGCAACGGAATGACGATGCCGATTCATCGGATCCCAACGCCCAATTACTAGCGAGCAATCGGTTTGCTGCGCTCCCGGTACAGGAGGTACCGAAGAAAGTGAAAATCCCGCCGCTTTTCACCACGTCAAGAGACATCGCTGCCCTTAGGACGGAGCTTGCAGCGATTAAAGTGAATCCGCTGTACAAGCTTTGCAGTACGGGCACCAAAATTATGTGCTCAACGGAGGTTGACTACCGTGCTGTTGGCACTCACCTAGTCACCAAGCAGCACGAATTCTACACGCACGACGCGTCCAGAAGCAAGCCAATGAAGGTGATTCTGCGTGGCCTTCCAGAACTCACTCCGGAGTCAATCTTCGCAGAGCTGCAAGCGGCGGCACTAAATCCTCAGAAGGTGTTTCCCATCAGGCGCCAGCAACATGGAAACTACCGGGACCAACTCTATCTGGTCCACCTTGAGAAGGGATCCGTCACGATGGCGGAACTGATAAAAACACGGGCCCTTTTCAACATTATCGTCGAGTGTGACCGGTATCTTCCGAGACAGCACGACGTGACGCAGTGTGGCAACTGCCTTGCGTTCGGCCACGGAACGCGTAACTGCCACATGAAACCGCGATGTGACAAGTGTGCCGGAGCCCACAGTACCAACGATTGTGCCCCGATGGAAGAAGGTGCGCTACTGAAGTGCGCAAATTGTGGCGCAAACCATGAGAGCAGCAATCGAGCCTGCCCAAAACGTGCTGAATTTTTGGCGATTCGCAAGAAGTCATCCACCAAATCCCGGCCTGGCCAACGCCGTCTGCCACCTCCGATGAACGAGGAAAATTTCCCGTCACTTCGGTATTAGGTGCCAAACCTACCGCCGATCCCATTAAATCATCGCCAAGTAAACCGCCCGTCAGCTTCCGTTCATCATCGTTTCGCGGCAGCCGCCGCCGCCCCCAACCCGACTCCTCCTCCAGGCTGGGGCAATCCGAGTCGCAGTACCTCCACGCAACCACCCGTCGATGGACAGCTCTACGACTCGGAGCAAATGGTGGAGTTCGTGCAAGAACTCTATCGCCAACTACGTTCCTGCCGCTCCAAGGAGGAACAGCTCAAAGCCGCCACATCCGTGATGATGACATTTATTTTCAAGTATGGACCGTAAACGCACCATCAACATTCTTAATTGGAATGCTTGTTCCATCCGGAACAAAATAATTGAGCTCGGTGACTTCCTTAACGGGAAAGACATCGACATCGCCATCGTCACGGAAACGCACCTCAAGCCCGAACTTAGCGTCTCCATTCCTGGTTATCGGATTGTGTGACTTGATCGTAGCGGCTCTAGTGGAGGAGGAGTTGCGATCGCCCTGCGCTACAACATCAACTGCCATCTGCTTCCGAGCTTCCAGCTGCAGTCTATCGAAGCCATCGGAGTCGAGGTCGAAACTACCGTCGGCCCTATCACCATCATCGCGGCCTACTGTCCCAAGCAAGCCAGTACCACCAACGGAACAACAACGGCCCTACGAAAGGACATCCGTAAGCTAACTCGGAGGCAGGGGCAGTTCATCATCGCCGGCGACATGAATGCGAAACACGAAACCTGGGGGAACACCCGGCGGAATCGGAACGGAATAATTTTGCAGGAAGACCTGGAAGATGGCCATTACACCGCCCTGGGCCCGGATACTCCCACCCGGTTGAGCAGATCCGGGGTCCATTCGACAATCGACATCTTCCTCACCAACATGGGAACAACATCGCCCAGCCGATCGTACACCAGGAGCTCAGCTCGGACCACTATCCGGTGGTGGCCGAAGTTGGCTCCTCGGTCAACCGGCATCGAATCACCAGACGGAACTACCATCGTGCCAGTTGGGAAAGGTTCCGACAACACGTTGACGACAACATCGATTTCGACATGCACCTTGATTCGGTTGATGACATCGAACGCCAGCTGCAGAGCATCGAGCAAGCAATCTCCCAGGCCCGGGAGCAACATGTACCGGTGATTGATCAGGTGAGCAACTCTGTACCCATTGATAGACCCACTAAAGATTTAATACAATTGCGAAACGCCATCCGAAGGCAATACCAGCGAACTGGTTTGCCAACGCTAAAAAGTCACTGCAATCGAGTGACAAAAATTATTAAGGCCAGAATGGTGGACATCAAGAATAACAATTTTGCCGACAAGATCCGCTCTCTACCAGATTGTGCAAAGCCGTTCTGGAAGTTGACAAAAAATTTAAAAACTAAGCCAAGGCCCATTCCACCATTGATCCCACTAGACAGCAATGGCTCTAAGGATCGCTTGATAACTCCTGCAGAGAAGGCTGCTGAGATAAGTCAACACTTCGTCAGCTCCCACAATCTCGGACATAACATCGTCAGTCCACACGAAGCTGCCATTAGCGTCTGTTAGCGCTCAACTTCCGAGCCGATCAGTCGATGTTTTCGGACAAGCGAATTTCGGAAGTCGTTCACAGACTATCAGTACGCTTTTTGTCGGTTGTTTTTTTCTATCGAATCAAGTATCGCGTTCGCGTTCTTTCTCCGATATGCCGGGCCGCGAAAATACGTTTCGCGTAGACTATTCGCAATTTCCAAAGCTCCTCTCCCATGACGAGATTCATAAGTTCATCCGAAACGAACTCGGTCTTACGCGCGAAAATGTGCTTCTACTCCAGCCTAGCAGGCGGCTTGGATGTACATTCGTGAAGGTCAACAGCCTGGAGCTTGCAGAGAAGATCGTGGAGCAGCACGATGGCAAGCACGATTTCGTGTTTGATGGGAAATCCTACAAGCTTCGGATTACGATGGAGGACGGTGCAGTTGAGGTGAAGCTACTTGAACTACCCGAGAGCATCACCAACGACCAGACTGCTGTTTTCCTCGCCGACTACGGAGATGTTCTCAGTGTTCGTGACCTACTGTGGGATGACCGTTACAGTGATTTTAGTGGTATTACCACTGGTGTTCGTGTTGCTCGAATGGTAGTGACGAAGAACATTCCATCTCTCGTGACCATCGAGGGCGAGGAAACTGCGGTGGGATACAAGGGGCAGCGGCAAACTTGCTTGCACTGCCACGAATTTGCACACATCGGCATCCCATGTGTGCAAAACAAAAAACTGCTGGTGCAGAAGCTCGCAGCAGATCAATCATACGCTAACGTAACGAAGGGAAATACATCAAAACCACAACCGATCAAACCCCGATTGGACTCACGTAAATCGTCATCGAACTCGACTACCCAGACGACAAAGGGACCGTCTGTTACTCGGCAACAAGGCACATTGAGCCCGAAGCCAAATCTCCTTGGTGAGACACGAGCTGTAGAAGCACGACAGAAAAACACGATGCCACCCCCCGCTACACAAACGAAACCCTCCGCAATGCAAGCTGTCATCCAACTCTCGCCTGGTTCAAACCCGACCGGCACCATTGTAACCCAACGCAAACCCGATGGCAACGATACAGACAGCTCACAATCATCTCTTGCCTCGAACAGCATGTTACGACGTTCGCGTAGACAGCCACCGGGCAAGAAAATGCGAACCACCGAAGAAGATACCACCGCCACCAGCGTTCCCGACGACGAAATGCAGCAATAATGGAGTACGTCAGCTGTAATATCGGAACCATCAATATAAACAACATCACCAACCAAACCAAGCTAAACGCCCTTCGCACGTTCGTTCGTACAATGGAGCTGGATATTGTTTTTCTGCAGGAGGTTGAAAACGAACAGCTTGTCTTGCCCGGCTATAACATTGTCTGCAATGTCGACCATGCGAGGAGAGGAACTGCAATTGCTCTAAAAGAGCACATTAAATTCTCCCATGTAGAGAAGAGCCTGGACGGGAGACTGGTCGCCCTGCGTGTACAAAGTACTACGTTATGTAATGTGTATGCCCCCTCAGGATCCGTTCTTTGTGCTGAACGAGAGCGGTTTTTCAATAATACGATCGCCTATTATCTCCGGCACAGCACAGATCATATCATCATCGGAGGCGATTTCAACTGCGTGATTCGCCCATGCGATGCGACAGGACAAAACTCAAGTCCCGCTCTGCGAGCCACCGTTCAGCAGCTGCACTAGCATGACGTGTGGCAGCAGCTCCGTCCACGAGAGATGGAATACACATACATCACACACAACTCCTCGTCCAGGCTCGATCGGCTCTATGTAAGCGCTGGTCTTCGAGAACAGCTGCGATCAACAGCTGTCCATGTGTGCTGCTTCTCGGACCACAAAGCCGTGTCCGTGAGAATTGGTCTTCCTCTCCCTGACAGAGCACCTGGTCGTGGTTTTTGATCCCTTCGTCCCCACATCCTAACAGCAGAAAATATCGAAGAGTTCCAATTACGGTGGCAGTATTGGACTCGTCAACGCCGAAATTATCCGTCGTGGATGGAATGGTGGCTGTCGCACGCAAAGCCTAAAATAAAATCTTTCTTCCGTTGGAAATCTAAAATAGTTCTAGACAATTTCAACCACGAACAGCAACGGCTCTACGAGTTACTACGGCAGGCGTACGACAGCTACCAAAACAACCGTGCCATGCTCACCACCATCAATCGGATAAAAGCCGAGATGCTCTCACATCAACGACGTTTCTCCGAAATGTTCGTGCGGATCAACGAAACGTTTGTTGCTGGTGAAACGTTGTCGACCTACCAGCTGGGAGAGCGAAATCGCCGAAGAACTACCATCCAACAACTGCGAAACGAGAGAGACGAGATCATCGATGATTCTGCTGCGATACAAGATCACATGCTCCAATATTTCACCGATCTTTACACACGTGGTCATGTGGACGAACAAGAAGAAGATGGCCCCTTTCAGTGCGAGAGAGTCATCCCGGAGCAGGATGATATAAACGAAGCCTGTATGAATGAAATCACTACGACTGAAATATTTGCTGCTATCCGTACAAGTGCATCGAGGAAATCACCCGGCCCCGACGGTTTGCCGAAAGAGTTTTATCTGCGTACATTCGATGCGATACATCGTGAGCTGAACCTGATCTTGAATGAGGCTATCAGGTCAAATTTCCCAACTCAGTTCGTCGATGGAGTGATCGTGTTGGTGAAAAAACGAGGCGCGGGAGACACCGCATGTTCCTACAGACCAATTAGTCTAGTCAATTTTGACTACAAAATTCTTTCTCGTGTGTTAAAACAACGCCTCGAAAATGTGCTCCGTGCCAATGGTGTTTTGACTGGCTTACAGAAATGTTCGAATTCTGGACGCAACATCTTTCAGGCAACGTTAGCAGTGAAAGACAGAATTGCACAGATGAAAGCGAACAATCAAAAAGGCAAACTTGTATCTTTCGATCTCGACCATGCATTCGATCGCGTAGACCAACGCTTTTTGTTCAATACAATGAGAGGTTTAGGAATTAACACAGCTCTTGTGGATTTACTTTCCCATATATCGGCAGCTTCTTCATCTCGCCTGCTGATCAACGGACACCTCTCTGCACCATTCCAAATTCAACGTTCGGTCCGTCAAGGGGACCCTCTCTCGATGCACCTTTTTGTGCTCTATCTGCATCCACTTCTGCGACGTTTAGAACAAGTGTGTGGTGGAGATCTAATCGTCGCATACGCAGATGACATCAGTGCCATCGCCACCAGCGTCGATAAGATCAACGAAATGCGAGATCTGTTCCGGCGTTTTGAAAGAGTAGCAGGGGCACGTTTGAATGAATTTAAAACAACGGCAATCGACGTCGGTCTCATAAACAACCCTTTAACAATACCGTGGCTTCGGACAGAAAATACAATTAAAATACTTGGAGTGATTTTCGCAAACTCGATACGGTTAATGGTCAAGTTAAATTGGGACTTACTCGTCACTAACTACGCTCGGCTAATTTGGCTACACTCGCTACGTAGCTTGTCGTTACACCAAAAGATAACGCTGCTAAACACTTTCATATCATCCAAAATGTGGTACATGGCAGCAAATCTAAATCCAACGGCTGCACACGTGGCGAAGCTGACGGCCACTATGACGGCGACCATCCCGATGGAGCAGCTTGCACGTAAAAGGGAGAATGGCGGTCTCAACCTACAACTACCAGCGATAAAGTGTAAGGCGTTATTAATCAATCGGCACTTGCACGAAATTATCTCCCTTCCTTTTTATAGTTCCTTCCTCAATCAAGCAAACTCCACAAATCCAAATATCCCTACAGATCTTTCCTGCCTAAAGCTTATAGCAAGCAATATACCATCCCTCCCCTTCCAAATCCGACAACACCCTTCCGCCGATTTCATCCATCGCTTCTACGTCGAGCGTACAGCCAGACCGAAGGTCGAAACAGCTAATCCTGGAATCAATTGGCCCCGTGTGTGGAAGAATATAGCCGCTCGAGATTTATTACCTTCTCAGCGCAGCTCTCTCTACATATGGATAAATCAAAAATTCTCACATCGGCGACTGATGTTCATCATGAGGAGAACGGATGGAGAAAATTGTCTACATTGCGATGCATGTGTTGAATCCATACAGTACAAATTTTTCGAATGCCACAGAGTACGAGACGCTTACGCTCTATTACAACAAAAGCTGCTGGTTGTAACTGGCAGACGTCGTTCTATTCGTTTCGATGATCTTCTCCGACCCTCACTGGAGGGGATAGCAGCGAATAGTAGAACACAAATAATAAAAATGTTGTTTACGTATATCACCTTCATTGATAAATGTAATGGTAGGATAGATATAGATGAACTGAAATTTGATTTTGAAGTCGAGGTTTAAACAATTATGTGAATAATTTTTACCAAACAAAAAACGACAAATAAACGTACTTTTAATAATAAAAAAAAAATTAGCGCGCTTATTACTAACATTCATATAAGCCCCAACGACTTCACAGAGGAGTCTCAGCTGATGAATTGTTAACTTATATCAAACGCTCAAAGAACATGAAGGCCCCAGGTTTCGATAACATCTTGAACTTGGAGCTCAAGCAATTGAGCCCCCAGTTCTATAACCATCTGGCGATGATTTTCAACCAATGCCTCCGACTTGCCTACTTCCCCACGTGTTGGAAGTCAGCCAAAGTCATCCCCATCCAGAAACCTGGGAAAGATCCTTCGTGTTCCAAGAGCTATAGGCCCATCATCCTTCTCTCGGGATTATCCAAGCTGTTTGAAAAAACGATCTACCGTCGGCTTGTTTCATCTGCCGACGAGCTGAACATCCTGATCGACAAACAATTTGGCTTCCGGTGTGGTCGGTCGACAATTCAACAACTTAATCGAGTAACCAACATTCTCAGACGGATCAAGTCTGTTTCGAAATCATCTGCCATGGCACTTCTCGACATCGAAAAGGCCTTTGATAACGTGTGGCATGATGGCTTGGTGTACAAGCTGCATCGATACAATCTTCCCATCTTTCTGGTGAAAATTATTAAAAATTATCTGACGGACAGGACATTCCGTGTTTCGCTGCAAGGTGCAGTTTCCGATGCACAGGAGATCTCCGCCGGTGTTCCGCAGGGAAGTATACTAGGTCCACTTCTGTTCAACCTTTTCACCTCGGACATACCCCCGCTCCCTGAAAATGGATCTCTGTCGTTGTTCGCCGATGATACCGCAGTCGTCCACAATGGTAGGGTAACAAGAGCGCTTACAGCGAAACTGCAGCGAAGCCTGGATGTTCTGTCAGAATACTTCACCGAATGGAAGATCTGTATCAACGCGGCGAAGACCCAGGTCATCCTATTTCCACACTCCAACTCTCCCAAACTTGTTCCGCCTGAGGATTGTAAAATAAGCCTAAACAACTCAACGGTGGAATGGGCGAAATCAGCTGTCTATCTTGGCATTGCCATAGACAGCAAGCTTATTTTCAGGGAGCAGGTTGACAAAACTGTCACAAAGTGTAACGTTCTGTTGAAGCTACTGTACCCATTGATCAACAGAAGGTCTACATTATCCCTGAAAAACAAGCTTGCTGTCTACAAGCAAATCATACTTCCAGTCATCGAGTACGGCATGCCAATTTGGGAGAGTTGCGTAAAAACACATCACCTGAAGCTTCAGCGTGTTCAAAATAAATTCCTCAGGATGATCCTGAACACCCCTCCGAGGACAAGAACATCTGAGGTCCACCGTCTGGCCGAGATAAAAATGCTCGACGATCGCTTTAGTGAGTCTATCAATCGATACAGGGCACGCTGCTTGACATCGGATCACCAGATCATCCGAAATCTGGTTCCCCACCCCTAGGATTTTCAAATTGTAGTTGTAGTTGTAGGTTAAGTAGGTTATCAAATTTTAACAAACAATGCCCCAAGGGCTGATCTGAAAATTAATTTAAAAAAAACATAAAACATACAAAACACATAAAGCACATAAAACACATTAAACAAAGCTGAAGAGCCCATTGGGCTGAAACACTCAAAAAAAATTTAATTAGTATGTAAGACAAAGAATGCAAAATAAACAAGAATTTTAATACTACTACTTGTTCAGGTCATTCTTGAAACTAACTTCGCTAGCGACGGCAGCAGCAATAGCAGCATCAAGCTTCGTATTTGAGGAACGCTTTCGTTCAACCAGCAATTGGATCCCACAGCCGATCATCTTGGTAAACGGGTGTCCCGTAACAGCAGCAACAGTGGTAACAAGGGCATCAAACCAGTCATCCCAAGCGAACGATTTTTAGAGTTGGCGTTCGACTTGGCGGGCGGTGGTTCAACAGCAGTGGCTGACAATGGCCCACCTGGAAGCAAACCGGTTCGTTAGAGCCCCCGACCACGAAATTCACGACAATGACACAGTCGGTACGATGGACGAAGAAGCAAAAAGGTAATTATCATTCCTACAAACACTTGTCGGCCAATCGTATGCTCTCTGCGTATTTCTCGAAAATTCTAGAAACTGTTACTAAGATATTAAGCAAAAACAACCTCTGATGAGAAGGCAGAGGTTGACGATGCTGGTTTCTGATGGGAAGGCAGAAAACCAACTCAATCAAAAATGTGTGATATGGTTTCTGATGAGAAGGCAGAAAACCAACTGAATCAAAAGCAAAAAAACAGTGTGTGTGCGTGGTTCCTTAAACATTGATTGTACTATTTAAACGCTAATCTACAAAAACGAAAAGCTAACTGGACGATGTTTGGTATTTTTCACAGAAAATCTAAGAGAGGCATTACCAAAAAAATGCTCATGGAGGAGCTGTTAACTGTCAGAGCAGAGCTGAATAAAATTCGGAACGAAAAATATACCGTAGAACTATCAGCATCAAATTCTGATGTATCCAACGACATTGAAAATGCTCGTTCAAGCACTGTACGAGAAAACACTGGAACAGTAGGTGAAACACTTTTGGCAAGCGTGTACAACATGTCACTGAGCACAATGAGCATCCCTGAGTGCAAACCATCAGATGGAGAATCGGACATCGATAAAAAAGGCTATGAGTACTGGAAAAACATTCTGGTAGCATCCTTGAACCTGACTCAGGCAACCGATGAAAAAACAAAAATGGACGTTTCTAAAATCAAAGCTGGACCCAATCTCCTGGAATTATTGCAAGGAACTAAATCCACGATAGACATGCCCGATGAACATAAATTCCCATTTACAAATGCTTTGGCTCGACTGGACTGCTATTTTGGGTCAAGGGCCTACATGCTCTCCCAACGAAGCAAGCTGTTAAACACGATGCAACGACGTGGAGAAACAATCATCCAATTTGTCCGGCGTGTGGCTGCATCCGCAAAATTGTGTGGTTATGACAAGGATGACGATGAAATGGAAGCAGTGGCACGTACAGTAATCAAGGGCTCCACAGACAAACGCGTACGTCCACTTGCACACCGCAATTGGGTCAAAAAGAAGAAGGGAAGAGAAGAGAGGAAGGGAAGGAAGGGGAGGAAGTAGATGGAGGGAGGGAAAGGAAGGAAAAAAATGTGGAGAGAGGGGGAGGAGGGGCAAGGCAGACCCTTCACGAAACGTCGTGTTGAATCAGACGATAATGGTCCTCCACGTAAAATTGCAGCTATCAAGAACGAAGAAGATAAAAAGGATGCCACACCAGTTGATGTGAGTGAAATAGATTAATACATGTTTTACGAAACGGAAATGTTGATTTCTGAGAAATTAATTAAATAAATTAATTGAACAAAAAAAACAAAAAGTAGTAATATTCACGAGCTGATTTGGATTTTTCGTTTCGATCATCGTTTCAAAATCGCTGGTAAAGGTATAACTAAGAATGAACAAAACCATAACTTTCAATATGAATTTTACAGGTACAAATTCCACCAATAGCCGAACCAATAGATATCGATAAGATCGCCGCAACATCACAAAATCAAGAAGATGATGCTTTCGTTGTTGCACGCGTGGCCAGAACGCGTGTAATATTTTTCATAGATTCAGGAGCACAAGTTTATACAGTCACCAAAGTGACTCAAAGAGAATCATCCCGCAACAAGTTAATTAACTTGAGCTATAACCCAGATAAAACTCTCAGGGCTTATGCGACGCATACTGATATCAAAATAATAGCCACTTTTTTCGCGGAGCTGTACATCACCAAAGATCGACCGGTCTATATCGAGGAACTTTATGTGATTGACGAGAAGAGAGCTTTGCTCGGATTCAATACTGCAACAAGGTAGGACACTGTACGCAGTAGATTTGAAAATACTAGTCGGTATCTTCAACGACAATTCATATTGGCCATGGGAACTTGCATCAGTCAACGCAGTTTGTTAGGCACCCGTAGAAGAGTTTCCCAAGTTCAATGTACCACCTGTTGTCTTGTACTACAACAAGGATATGCCCCCGGCTAGAAATGTTTTTACTCACATCCCTGCCGCATACAGAGAACTGACTAAACATAAGCTGAAAGAATTATTATCATCCGGTATAATAGAGGTTGTTACAAAAGACATGGACCGTTCATTCTGTTCGTCACTATTGGTTGTACCAAAAGGACGGGACGACATAGACTGGTTATAGACCTGAAGGGTCCTAATAAATGTATCCACAGAACTCCGCCCAGTATGCTTACATTTGAGAAATTATTGATGAATCTACATGGAGCCAAATGGTTTTCAACCATTGACCTCAAAAACACCTTTTTCCACGTTGTTCTCGCGGAGAAATGCCGTCATCTTACAAATTTCTTTTCCGATGAAGCTGTATATAGATGTTGTCGACTTCCATTTGGACCTTGCAACACTCCTGGCATTTTTCAGGAAATCATGCAATCAACCATACTTTCAGGGTGTAAAGGCGTAGTAAATTACCTGGACGACATATTTATCGTAGGAAACACGAAAGAAGAACATGACGATAATCTAAAGAAAGTTATGGCTCAACTGCAAGACCATAATGTTAATATCAACTTGGATAAAAGTGCCCTAAATCAACAAGACGTATCTTTCCTGGGCTCCAGGTTGACAGATAAAGGATGGAGTATGAACGATGAAAAAAATCAGGCTATCAAACGTTCTCGGAGACCAGAAAATCAAGCTGAAGTCAAAAGTTTCTTGGGATTAGTTAATTTTATAGAAAAGTTTATTCCTCAACGTGCCGATAAAACGCGCCATCTCAGGGAGCTGGCGAAAGCCAACCACTTCTATTGGTCATGCGTGTATGATAAGGAATTCGAATATCTAACTCACAACTCCTGGAAGACAATTCAAACGTTGGGATACTATAATCGAGATGACGTAACAGAGCTTTTCGTGGATGCTTCTCCCTATGGACTTGGGGCAGTACTTGTCCAGTTTGATGCAAATTCAAAACCTAGAGTGATCGCGTGCGCTTCTAAAGCACTATCGGCTACAGAAATGAAATACCCTCAGACACAAAAAGAAGCTCTCGCGATGGTGTGGGTAGTAGAAAAATTCGCTACCTATCTCATCAGTATCCAATTCACGATAAGATCAGACGCAGAATCTAACGAATTCATATTTGGAGGCACATATCGCATTGGAAAGCGAGCAGTTTCTTGCGCTGAGGCATGGGCGCTCAGGTTACAACCATACAACTTTAAAGTAGAACGAATACCCGGTAACGAAAATTTGGCCGACGCACTATCTAGACTAGTCCAAGATCCAAAATCAATAGAATCATTTGATGATACTACACATCACCACCATCTTTTCTCATTGGATGCAGGATCCATGAATTTTTCGTGAAACGGAATGGAATCACATGCCGCGGAAGAGCAAATAGATGTCAGAGAATCTCTCATAACTGGTCAATGGAAAAAAACATCTCAAGCAAAGCATCTCTAAACTCTTGGAGCATTGATTTTTAAGGTAATCCTTTGGTTTGGAAATTTTACTTTATTTCATTTTCATTTTGTATAAAGGTCGATCGCGTTGTTTTACCATATAACCTTCGAAAAAAAGCTCTTCAAGTAGCACATTCAAGGCCACATGGGATCCTCTTCAATGAAAAGAATCCTGAGAAATTATTTCAGGTGGCCAGGACTAAGCAAAGACGCTGAGAACTATGCCAAAGGATGCGTATCATGTCTAAGACTATCACGGAAAAATACTCTATTACCGTTGACCAGCAGAGAACTCCCAGACGGGCCATGGGAAATAATACAAATTGATTTCTTCACTGATCAAAATTTTGGTTACGGGGAGTTTTTAGTGGTGGTTGATACGTACTCTCGGTACCTACACGTCATCGAAATGAAAAACATGGATACTGAAGCTACTAACCAAGCTCTTATGCAAATTTTTGAGGTTTGGGGCTACCCTCTGGCCATACAAAGCGATAACGGCCCACCATTCCAAAGCGACAAGTTTGTTAAATCGTGGGAAGAAAAATGAGTAAAATTTTACAAATCAATTGCACTAAGCGCTCAGTCAAACGGTGCAGTTGAAAGACAAAATAAAGGAATAAAAAATGCACTGGCAGCGGCAAGACTAGATAAAGGTTATTGGAGAACGGCACTCGACAAGTACGTTCACATGCACAACAAAGTGAGACCACTTTCAAGGTTAGGCGTAACACCATTTGAGCTACTTGTAGGATGGAAATTCAGAGGAACATTTCCATGCCTCTGGACTACAAATTCACCGGATCTTATTGATAGAACAGACATAAGAGAAAAAGATGCAGTTTCAAAACTCGAGAGCAAAATATATGCAGATTTCCGCAGAGGAGCAAAATATTCAGATATCGCAATCGGCGATAGAGTGCTTATCGCACAGCAAAAACGACATAAATCGGATCTAAATTTCTCAGCGGATAGATTTACTGTCTTAGCCAGAGAAGGTGCCAAGTTGGTCGTTCAAAGCGACCGTGGTGTCCAGTACTCTCGAAATATTCAGGATATAAAGAGAGTTCCCGAACAGATAAGAGCGGAAACAAATCAGCATGCATACGACCAGGATGAAGAAATCACTTGCCCTATATTGAGAAATCCAAGTAAAGCTTAAGTGAGGTTAAACACCATACTATCTAAAACTGAAATTGATAATAACTTTCTAGCTATGTTTCAAACTGTATGGAATAGGTCATTATCGTCATTATCGTCGGTTTTTTTATATTTTTATCACCAATTACTTTGCTTAGACAGCTCGAAAAACCTTTTTGAAAGAGCGCCATCTACGACGTTTAACCTCACTTTTGCGTTACCTGGATTCTTCCATTAAGCGATGAAAACACGAATGATACCGATAACAACAACCAAGGAAACCAGCCGATGCGACCACAGAGAGCCATAAAGAAACCTAATAGATTTAAGGACATGATATTATTTTCAATTTTCAAATAAAGTTCAGTGCATATGTTCGTATAAGTAATAATAAACAAGATTGTTTCAACCAATTTAAAAAAAAAAGGAGTAGAGGAGGGGAAGAATGTAATATATAGAGTATGTGTAAAATAAATTAACAAATGATTTGCAAGATTTTAGAGTGTTACCTTACCCTTAGATTTGGGTATAATTATTCAATATAAGTATAATGGTTTTAGCGTGAAATAGAATAAACCTTGTAGTAAGCTATGCAAAAAAATTCCTGATTTCGGAAGAATAAACAAAACCTAGGCAACGCACAGCTTTAAATACTAGCTACCTGTGCTTGTTCAGGTCATTCTAGTTTGAATAAACGACACGTTCGGTCGTGTTTTTCGCTCTATCGATACGAAGTTTGTTTTTCCGGTGTCCACCAAGTCCCGACCTGGCCAACGTCGTCCTCCCCCACGGATCTACGAGGAAGATTTCCCAACGCTTCGGTACCAAGTGCCAAATCTACCGACGTTGCAATTAAATCCCCGCCATGCCAACCGCCCGTCAGCATCCGTTCAGCAACGATTCGCGGCAGCCGCCGCCGCCCCCATGCCAGCTCCTCCTCCAGGCTGGTGCAATCCGAGTTGTAGTTATTATGACACGGAGCAAATGGTCGAGTTCGTCCAAGAGCTCTATCGCCAACTACGTTCTTGCCGCTCGAAGGAGGAACAGCTCAAAGCCACCACATCCATGACGATGACATTTATTTTCAAATATGGACCATAATCGCTCCATCAGCATCCTCAATTGGAATGCTTGTTCCATCCGGAACAAAACAACTGAGCTCGGTGACTTCCTTAACAGGAAGGCTATCGACATCGCCATCGTCACCAAGACACATCTCAAGCCGGAACACAGCGTTTTCATCCCAGGATACCGGATTGTGCGACTTGATCGTAGCGGCTCTAGTGGAGGAGGAGTTGTGATCGCCCTGCGCAACAACATCAACTACCATCTGCTTCCGAGTTTTCAGCTACAGTCCATCGAAGCCATCGGAATCGAGATCGAAACTGCCGTCGGCCCTATCACCATCATCGCGGCATATTGTCCCAAGCAGGCCAGCATCGCTAACGGAACAACAACGGTCTTACGGAATGACCTAAATGCGAAACACGAAACCTGGGGGAATACCCGGCGCAACCGGAACGGAATAATCCTGCAGGAAGACCTGGAAGATGGCCATTACACCGCCCTGGGCCCGGATACTCCCACCCGGTTGAGCAGATCCGGGGTTCATTCGACAATCGACATCTTCCTCACCAACATGGGAAACAACATCGCCCAGCCGATCGTACACCAGGAGCTCAGCTCGGACCACTATCCGGTGGTGGCCGAAATTGGCTCCTCGGCCAACCGGCCTCAAATCACCAGACGGAACTACCATCGCGCCAGTTGGGAGAGGTTCCGGCAACACGTAGACGACAACATCGACTTCAACATGCACCTTGAGTCGATGACATCGAACGCCAGCTGCAGAGCATCGAGCAAGCAATCTCCCAGGCTTGCTCGATGCTCTGCAGCTGGCGTACCGGTACATGTACCGGTGATTGATCAGGTGAGCAACTCTGTACCCATTGATAGACCCACTAAAGATTTAATACAATTGCGAAACGCCATCCGAAGGCAATACCAGCGAACTGGTTTGCCAACGCTAAAAAGTCACTGTAATCGAGTGACGAAAATTATGAAGGCCAGAATGGTGGACCTTAAGAATAACAATTTTGCCAACAAGATCCGCTCTCTCCCAGATTGTGCAAAGCCGTTCTGGAAGTTGACAAAATTTTTAAAAACTAAGCCAAGACCCATTCCACCGTTGATCCCACTAGACAACAATGGCTCTAAGGATCGCTTGATAACTCCTGCAGAAAAGGCTGCTGAGATAAGTCAACACTTCGTCAGCTTCCACAATCTCGGATTTAACATTGCCAGTCCACACGAAGCTGCCATTAGAGCGCTTATTACTAACATTCATATGAGCCCAAACAACTTCGCAGAGGAGTTGGAGATCTCAGCTGACGAATTGTTAACTTATATCAAAGGCTTAAAGAACATGAAGGCTCCAGGTTTCGATAACATCTTGAACTTGGAGCTCAAGCAATTGAGCCCCCAGTTCTATAACCATCTGGCGATGGTTTTCAACTAATGCCTCCGACTTGGCTACTTCCCCTCTTGTTGGAAGTCAGCCAAAGTTATCCCCATCCAGAAACCTGGGAAAGATCCTTCATGTTTCAAGAGCTATAGACTCATCAGCCTTCTCTCAGGAGTATCGAAACTGTTTGAGAAAGCGATCCACCGTCGACTTCTCTCGTCTGCCGGCGAGCTTAACATCATGCTCGACGAGCAGTTCGGATTCCGACGTGATCGCTCAACAGTGCACCAACTTAACCGAGTAACCAACATCCTCAAGCGGAACAAGTCTGTTGCGAAATCATCTGCCATGGCACTCCTCGATATCGAAAAGGCCTTCGATAACGTGTGGCACGATGGTCTGGTGTATAAGCTAAAAAGATACAATCTTGCTATCTTCCTGGTGAAGATTATTAAAAACTATTTGTCGGACAGGACATTCCGTGTTTCGCTGCAAGGTGCAGTTTCCAATGCACAGGAGATTTCCGCCGGAGTTCCGCAGGGAAGTATACTAGGTCCACTTCTGTTTAACCTATTCACCTCGGACATACCCCCCGCTCCCTGAAAATGGATCTTTGTCGTTGTTCGCCGATGATACATCCGTCGTTCATAATGGTAGGGTAACAAGAGCGCTTACAGTGAAACTGCAGCGAAGCCTGAATGTTCTGTCGGAATACTTCACCGAATGGAAGATCTGTATCAACGCGGCAAAGACCCAGGTCATCCTCTCCCCATACTCCAATTCTCCCAGACTTGTTCCGCCTGAGGATTGTAAAATAAGCCTAAACAACACAACAGTGGAATGGGCCAAATCAGCTGTCTACCTTGGCGTAACCATAGACAGCAAGCTTATTTTCAGGGAGCAGGTTGACAAAACTGTCACAAAGTGTAACGCTCTGTATAAGCTACTGTACCCATTGATCAACAGAAGGTCTACATTATCCCTGAAAAACAAGCTTGCTGCCTACAAGCAAATCATACTTCCAGTCATCGAGTACGGCATGCCAATCTGGGAGAGTTGTGCAAAAACACATCACCTAAAGCTTCAGCGTATTCAAAATAAGATCCTCAGGATGATCCTGAACACCCCTCCGAGGACAAGAACATCTGAGGTCCACCGTCTGGCCGAGATAAAAATGCTCGACGATCGCTTTAGTGAGTCTATCAATCGATACAGGGCACGCTGCTTGACATCGGATCACCAGATCATCCGAAATCTGGTTCCCCACCCCTAGGATTTTCAAATTGTAGTTGTAGTTGTAGGTTAAGTAGGTTATCAAATTTTAACAAACAATGCCCCAAGGGCTGATCTGAAAATTAATTTAATAAAAAACATAAAACATACAAAACACATAAAGCACATAAAACACATTAAACAAAGCTGAAGAGCCCATTGGGCTGAAACACTCAAAAAAAATTTAATTAGTATGTAAGACAAAGAATGCAAAATAAACAAGAATTTTAATACTACTACTTGTTCAGGTCATTCTTGAAACTAACTTCGCTAGCGACGGCAGCAGCAATAGCAGCATCAAGCTTCGTATTTGAGGAACGCTTTCGTTCAACCAGCAATTGGATCCCACAGCCGATCATCTTGGTAAACGGGTGTCCCGTAACAGCAGCAACAGTGGTAACAAGGGCATCAAACCAGTCATTCCAAGCGAACGATTTTTAGAGTTGGCGTTCGACTTGGCGGGTGGTGGTTCAACAGCAGTGGCTGACAATGGCCCACCTGGAAGCAAACCGGTTCGTTAGAGTCCCCGACCACGAAATTCACGACATAATCTTCCAATGGGTTCCATATCAAACCGAGCGTCTTAATGGTATTGTTGATTCCCGATTCTTCAAAACTGACTAGCTGTTCTTGCAAATCCTTCGGAATCGCCGACAAAATGTCCTGACTGTTTGAACAGAATTTATGAACGCTAAATCCTCCCAGATTCAGCAGCGTAGACAATTCATGCAACATATTGATAACTGTTTCCACTGATTTTCCACCTGTCAGAAAATCGTCTACGTAACTATCCTTCTTAATAACTGCAGATGCCAACGAAAAATTATCACCTTCGTCCGTGACCAACTGCATCAATGCCTTCGTGGCGTGATATGGTGAACTTGCTATGTCGTACGTAACGGTCTGTAACGTGTTCGTTCTTATCGTCACACAGTATGCTCTGATATTTACAATCATCTGAATGCAATTTTATTTGACGGTACATTTTCGGAACGTCGATTTGATGTCCACAGAAACGCATCATTATCTCTATCAAGTCGCTTTGAACGGTGGGTCCAAACATAACAACGTCATTCAACGATACTCCAGAAGAAGTTTTAGCTGAAGCATCAAAAATAACTCTTGTCTTCGTCGTCGAACTGGAGGCTTTGTATACCGCGTGGTGTGGTATATAGTATCCACCTTCACTTGGGCTATCTACTTGTTTCATGTGGCCAAGAGCGAGGTACTCTGCCATAAACTCCGAATACTGCATGTGTTTCGTAGGGTTCTTTGGCAAAGAGAACATCAGTCGCTCATAGCGCTTCTTCGCCATTACGAAAGAATCACCAAGTTGATGCTTTTTGTCGTTGAATGGGATCCGCACTACGTAACGACCGAGCTCATTCCGTACATGTGTCTCTTGAAAATGTTCTTCGACAGCTACCTCTGCTGCCGACAGTTTGGAACCAAGATGAACATCCTCGATTTTCCAAAACTTCGTCATTGTCTCATTCAAGACTTGTTCTTGGTGATTGAACTGGCATATACGTTCACGTGTGGCACCTTTCTTTTCTTGAACTGATCCTCCCGCCACCCAACCAAGCTCAGTTTCAGCCAATGTAATCGAACTATTCTCTATTTTCAGACGTCCTTTCTTCACCAAATCGAAGAATATCTCGTTGCCGATGATCAAATCAATATCTCCAGGAATAAAAAATGATGGATCTGCCAGCTGCACACCTTGTGGTAACTTCAAAGATCTGGTGTCAATTTCCATTAGTGGAAGCTTTGAAGTTACTTTTGGCACAACCAAGAAATCTAGATCCATTGTCGTATACGAGTAAATACGAGAAAGGATTTTTGTTGATACGAGATACTTTACTCTGGTATGGATATCATTGAGACCACTGATCGGAATGTCAACACTTCTCATATCTAACATCAGTTTGCTGGCTACTTTCTCCGTGAGAATGTGACTGTCGGTTTCCGAATCCAACAGTGCACGACACTTAACGATGGATCCTTCATTTCCGACCATTAAGACTTCAGTCGTTGACAATAGAACTTGTCGCTTCACTGTAGTAACCTGTGCGCACATCGAAGTTGCAGACGGACCATTTGTTTCCGGTTGGCTTCGATCATCACTTTTGCACGACATTGCTTCTAGCGTCAGTGATTTCTCTTCGCTTTTCCTACCAACGAATTCTTGGGGATGCAATAGACTGTGATGCTTCCGACCACAATCCTGAACTTTACACCCTTGACCCAGACCCAGACTGACAATCTTTAACCCGATGTTTCAGTTTCAAATAATTGTAGCACAAGCTCGCTTTAGCAGCAACAGATTTACACTCCGGTACTCCCATGTTTTGGAACCTAGAGCACTTGTAGATAACATGCTCATCTTGACAACAATGGCATGTTTCCCTAGCTGTTTCAATGAAGGACTTCCATGGCTGCGCTAGCACTTTGTATTTAGTAACTGGTACACGTTGTTTTACTTGGACGACTGACTACTGTACCTGATGCTGTTGCTGTGAGCGATTTGTTCGTTGCAAAATGCGTCCTAGTTCACGAAGGAATTCAATCAAAATTTCGTAATCAGGCAACTTTCCTCTGGGTACCTTCGACTCCCACTGCTCTTGTGTTTCTTTGTCAAGTTTCTTGTGTAGGACATTGAGTAGAATCAACTCCCCCAAGCCTTCGACAAAAAAGTTGTGTCCTTCCAAAGCATCAACATGCTTTGAACAGGTTTCAACCAGTTGTGAAATCGATTTTCCGCAATTTTCTTTGCTAACCTTTGCACAATCTAGAATAGCATCGACATGAGTATCCAATATCAATCGCTTGTTTTCGTACACGTTTTCGAGAAGCTTTCTCGCCTTTTCGTTATCGTTGTTGTTCACAACATCTTGATCGATCTTACTCTTCGCATCGCCTTTGAGGGAATTACGCTATTGTAAAATCTTCATTGCTGGAGTCTCGTTTGGGTACTTCGCCATAATACTTGTGAAGAGGCTTTTGAAGCTGTACCAGTTCTCCGGTGTCCCGTCAAATGTTGGGAACGGAGCCTGTAGTTGCGGGGCTGCTGCTTGCACGAAAATCGGTTGCTGGAAACTTGGAATGCTTAAACTACTTTACGTACCTGGATTTACGCGACATGCCTCTTGCGCTTGGGCAATTTTCGTATGCAAGTCAACGTTAAGTTTGTTGTGGATATCCTAAAATACCGCATACTCCTGACGCGCTACGGTTCGTTGTTCTTTCGGAAGCAGTGCGGATAAGTCGATATGAACTTTATCGAACTCGTCCGCGCACCGCCGCAGTGTTTCAAGGTGAAGGTTAAGCAAATGTATGCTGATATTTTCTCCTTCCAACGACTCTTTCATTCGTATCAGCTTTTCCGTGATCAGATCTCGCCGATCCGTCAGCATTTCCAGTTTGGACTGCATTGTTTTCTTCTTCTCTAGATTTTGCTTGGCAATCTTCTATTCTGCCACCGACGGCACTGGTAATGTTTTTTCACTGTTTGTTCCCGTTAACGCTTCAAGAATATTTTCCTTCGTGATATTCTTCAACATTCCGCGGGGCGTTTCACTATCGTTCATGTTCGATCTAGTTCACTTTAGTTCAACCGAGCTCGCAATGCGTCACGGATACGTGCAAAAATAAACACAAATCATGAAACGTTCAAAGTTTCTACTATGACCTCAGCCGAACTACGAACACGGTGCGTTCGAATGTTCAGTCACTCCTGTGTCACGGGCACAATCAATATTGAATCTAGCATCAGACCACACAACGCACTTGGTGCACTAGATTATGCCACATACACTGTTACTAAATGTCTTGGGTCGTGGACCACACTGTACACAGGACAACGTTTGATATTCGCCACGGGCTATTCAACTGTACTCAATGCAACAAAATTCGAACTTTCTTCTGTTAATGGCCTTACGCACACGGTGCGTTGGATTATGCCACGGACACAATCCCAACCAATAATCGACCACGAATCGACGCGAAATTCGAACGAAGTGCTTTTTTTGCTATGAGCATAATCGGATAGGAGAAGACATAGGAGAAGACCAAATAAGAATCCGGTGTGGTATACTAAGAAAATTATAAATCTCAAAAATAGGAAGCAAAAAGCGCACAAAGCTTATAAAAAAGATAAAAATGATATGAACCTCACAATATATTTAACTATTTGTGATCAACTGAGTTTAGAAATGAAGATCGCACATGAGGAGTACAATGGAAAAACTGAAACTAATATCAAATCAGACCCGAAATCGTTTTTCAGCCTTGTTAAAGATAAGAAGAAATTAAGAAATTTTCCAACAAAAATGCAATTCAACGACAAAGACGGTAAAAATCCAACCGAAATCAGTAACTTATTTGCTGATTTTTTTCAAGATATTTACACAACTCGTGACGACAAGGATCGAGATTATCAATTTTTCTCATATCTATCTGAGCCTTCGTTAAATGTGACTGTTGATAATGTATCCGTCAACGAAATGTTGCTTTCTTTGAGCACATTAGACGCTTCTAAAGGAGCTGGTCCTGACGGATTTGAAAAAATTACCAAAGGAATTAGTGAAACCATTGTTTTGGTTGTTTAATTCATCTCTAAAAACTGGCGTATTTCCCTTCTTTTGGAAGGAATCGTACTTGGTTCCGGTCTTCAAAAGCGGTAAAAAATCAGATGTTAAAAACTATCGTGGGATTGCAATATTATCTTGTATTCCCATCATCAATCAACATATTTTTTCACAGGCTAAAAATGTTATCTCTACCAAGCAACATGGCTTTATGAAAGGACGCTCTATTACTACAAACTTGCTAAATTTTGTAAATTTTTCAATAAATGCAATGGATGAAGGTAATTATGTTGAAACCTTATACACTGACTTTAGCAAAGCTTTTGATAGAGTCGATATTCCTTTGTTGCTTTACAAATTGTCTAAGATAGATTTGAATCTTAATTTATTAAAGTGGGTTCAGTCATACTTGCTTGGAAGAACACAAAGAGTAAGATTTGAAGGAAAGCTATCATCGGTTGTGAATGTTACATCGGGAGTACCACAGGGATCCCATATGGGTCCTTTACTAATTATTTTGTTTGTCAATGATGTTGAATATATTTTACGCCATTTAAATGTTTTAATATATGCAGACGACATGAAACTTTTCATGGAAATACGTAAATCATCTGACATTGAAGTCTTTCAAAGAGAAATTGATAATTTTCATATTTGGTGTACAAAAAGCTTGCTAGAGATTAACGTAAAAAAGTGCATCTCAGTCTTATTCACTAAAAAGCGCAATGTAAAGCAAGACACCATCACTATAGGTCAAAAAACTGTTGAAAGATGCAATCAAGTTAGAGATTTGGGAGTCATACTTGATTCCGAGCTCACTTTTGTAGAACACTACAACAATATAATTTACAAGGCAAGAAATATGCTCGAGTTCATCAAGAGGTTTAGTTTTCATTTCAATGATCCCTATACAATAAAAACATTGTATGTAACATATGTTAGGCCCCTTCTTGAGTACTGCAGCGTGGTTTGGGATCCATATCAGAATACACATAAAGAACGCATTGAGTCAGTACCAGAAACAGTTTTTATTGTATGCTTTGCGTAAGTTAGGATGGAACTCTTTTCGGTTACCTTCTTATGAATCTCGATGTATGTTAATTAAAATAGATGGTCTTGAAAAACGACGTGAGTTTGCAATTCTATCATTTATCATTTATCATTTAACGATGTTATTGGGCAAAGAATAAATTACGCAGGCATTTTTAGAGAAGCTCAACTTCTACGCTCCTATAGGTATACCAGTTACTTAAGAAACAGGAATTTATTCTACATAAATAATCAAAGAACTAACTATGCCCAAAACGGACCTGTAAATAAGATGATGTCTTGCTATAACAAATACTGCACCGCAATTGATATAACAATGAATAAAAATCAACTAAAAAAAGTATTTTTCTCAGAATATCTGTATGAGTAGAATTAAGGCAAGAATGTAAAACCGGTCTACATATATGATTGACGACAAATAAAACTAAAACTAAAGTCAGAGAGATCACAATTTGGCCACGGGCCGCACTACTGCACACAATGCAGTCAATAATTCCGAACACGCACTATGCCATGGACATAATTGCCAGCTTTCTTTCGATCACGAACCGCACAACTGCACACGATGCATGCATTTGTATCGAACACGCATTATGCCATGGCCATAATCGTATTTTTTCTTTTGCATCCGCACGTGAAGCAGTAACAAATTCCGGTCACTTCTGAGAAAACACACAACAACATCCGGTTCGGACGGACCAAAATGTTCCAACGATAGCTCAGGGGTCGAGATATTTTCACCGGAATGGAATTGTCGGATTGAAACTAACTTGTGGGTTTAAACTTTCAAACAACTTTTATTGAATCAAATAATCTTCGCAATTGCTGCTCACTGTCTGTATTCTGCTAATGGACTGATTGCTGTCTGCTCCTGACTTGCCCGTTTATACCTCTCCTATTGAACAGACTGTACACCTTTTCTTCTCCACAACACACCGCATTCGATCAAGGCGCACATGAAAGTCTACACAAAAACTACCTGCTGTCCTGCGGTATAGCAGATAGAAGATCTTTCTGAATAACTTAGCAATAATGATGTTGAAAAAATAAAAATATGGAGCAACCTAGATTCGAACCTTGAACGTTGAGGTTAGGGATCCAGTGGCTTGACAACTACACTGATAAAAAAGCAATGTTACTATATATGTGTCCCACACCTGATTTTTTGCAATTTGATCAACAAATGATATCTGTTTGTAACCACACATACTTCCTGTGATAACAAATAACTACTGTGGCCACACATACTTTTCATTTGCCGCATAAACTTCATATGTGTTTCTCAGAGGGTCTTGTTTTTGTGTGAACAAATGAATAATATGTGGAATTTAATCTTTTTTTTGTGTTGTTTATTTCAATAACAGTTTTTGAGAAAGGAAAGGGAAAAAAAAAAAAAAAAACCCGGTGGAAAAAAAAATTTTTTTTTTAAGGTGGGGGGGGTGTTGTAGAGGGGGGGGGGGGAAGGAAAAGAAAAAAAGAAAAAAAAAACGAGGGGCCGCATAATCAAAAACCATTCCTGCAGCATTTCCCTTATTGTTGACGACCGTTTCCTTTATTGTTACGACATTAACCCTTATAGTTGACAACTATAAACTAACAATCTCCTATATAGTTTTAACAATATGTCAGATAGTAAAAGGCCAAATAACAATATGCTGAATAGGCGGTTAAGTTAGGTTACCATAAAAAAATGGAAATTTTCACGAACAAAATTTTTGCTGTACTCTATGCCAAAAAGTTGGTATATAATCCAGACCGAGTGCAGACAATAATTAACCTTTCAATGACAATATGGCATACATTAACAATATGTGTTAATGTAGAGGGTGTATGGTGAAAATGAGATTTAACTATTCGATTACAATAACATAAAATGTGATAATATATCTTACATTCTAAATATAGTTTTGACTATATAGCAAATTGTTTTTCGTTATGCGGAATTATAATTTTTATTGTGCAAATGGGACGGGGGGTATCAGGGGGTTGGGCGGAGGGTGTTGGGTGGAAAACGGGGGGGGGGGGGGTTTTTTTTTGTGTTTTTGGGGGGGGTGGGGGGGGGTGGGCGGGGGGGGGAATTTTGGCCCCGGGTGTAATTGGTTTTATTTTAATAAAAGGGGGGGGTGGCTAGTGGGAGGAGAAGAGGGGGGCCTCGGGCTCGGGGGGGGGGGGATGGAGTTCGAGGTTTGACATGGTGTTGAGTTTGATCGAAGGTAGGCTTATGAAAAATTGGACCAATCTGAACCGGGAACCAATTTACCATTGTGAACGGCTTATTATCACTCTAAGGTAATTAATCAGATCATAATTTTAATGCTTCAACTGATAAACACTGTACATTTTCTACAGGTTTCTTGCTACAGGGTCATTCTTCCAAACAAGCAACGTTATCCTCCAAATGAACGTCATCATTTCCGCCGCCACGTGCCGAAAGATTTCCGCCTGACTTCCGGGGCCTCATTTGGTTCTTGAGGAACAGCATGGATTCGAAATAAGGCCAAGAAGTGTACGTCTCGAAGTTCAATAGGCCTTCATCGCCAGATCTCCCTTCCGGTATCTCTCGCAGTTCCTTGCCGAAAGTGTCCCGGAGGCTTTTCCATTTCTTTTTCACTGCATCGACTAAAAGTTAAAAAAAAAAAGTTGTTTGGGTACACAATAAATTATTTTTTATTTACACATACTAGACACATCTCCTCCTAGCTCAATTGCCACCTCCTTCTACAGCTTTTCCATTACCAATCTGTTCCGGTACAGTTTAGTGGTTTTGTCCCACAACGCTTTTTTGGCAAAAACCGAATAAACTAAATTTTCCGCATCGATATCCATTTTGAATCAATCGTAATCAAAATCAAAATCAGCAGAATAACAACGAACCACTACCCAGCCACAGTCTACACGATATTCGACAGCTACTCAATGTTTAACTCAAAACTCACCCAAAAATGGGTAAACATGCTTTTACTCAAATTTAAGCTCACGCATCTGTGATTGAAGCTGAAACTTAATAACCCAACAAACATCGGTGTTGAATTATAGAGCTTGTTCAAACAAATTTGGAGAAGCTATTCAGCTATTCTAGAAGAAACAGCTGAATAGCTTCTCCAAACCTACCTGAACAAGCTCTAATTCAACACCGATGTTTGTTGGGAATCATGACCTATCAAGAGCAAAACTATTATTTATTGAAGATAAAGTGCGTTCCTTCATGGAACAGCTCCGGTCTGCTGAATTTATTATTATTATTATTATGTATTATTTGTATGAAGCGGCGCAGCTCGTTTGACATGAGCAAAATACATGAAAAATAATCCGCATGTATTTATTTAAAATCCATGAGTAGTTTTTTTTAATATTCATCTGTTCACGCTTAAACAGAACCTCCGTAGTATCACACATTAAATTTATTGCTTATTGAAAAGTATGTGCGATCGCACATAGTGATTATATGAAGACATTCGAGGTATGTGCGATTACATAAAATGGTCATTTGTTGAGCACATTGCAAAAATCTATGTGTGGACACATTAATTGTTGATTTTTCATCAGAGTAGTAGGTAAAACCAATTGTGTTTTAAGAATGCATTTTTATATTACGCATATACATTAATACCTTCCATAATAATTCTATTGGGTTGAAATTTTTTCACGTATTTCATGGATCTTTAATTCTTCAATATAAAAGTGATTACGAAAAGACAATTATAATTGTTTTACTTTGAAAAAATAATTTTTGTGTCACTGCGCTAAAAATCACAAGTTCATTTCCATTGTTCGCCATTTTGAACTGACGAAAAATTGTTGTTTTACTCATTTACCAAAAATCTAGGTAGATTTCACTTATCAAAGTCAACCCAGTTTATTCATTTTTCGACAACTCCATACTGCTTGCAAAAATAAGAACAATCTATTCAGTCGCTATTATTTCATAATAGCGTTTAGCGTTTAGACGCGTCGAAACACCACTCGGGCTGCATCGACGCGTTTGGCTTTCGGTTCGCACCGCTTCGCTTCGCGTTGGCTATATCAAGTTTACGCGATTCGCATGTATTTTCATCGAAAGTGTTTTGACGCGAACGCGTTTGCTCGCGCAAGCGCTTCCAAACGCTCTCAGTATACCATCAGCCTTAGAACACCATTAACGGTGGGCAACAGTAGCGCTGCAGCGCTCTCATTTTAGTTTAGCCACCCTTCTCCACATCGGTCGTTGCTATAGCGGTGATCAATTTAGTTACCCTATTCCGTACCGGTAGAAAGGTATACAGAGAGGAATTTGATAGTCAATTTTACCATTATTGGGGGTTATGATGACTATTGCAGTATAGTGATTTTGAACCGACTATGATCATGGTCAAAACGACCATTAAAAATAGTTGATCCAACATTTGCCATAATGTCGGAATAGTCCTTGTTACCATGATCATAGTCAAAAATGCCATGAACGTGATGAATTCGACCATTTTCATAATTATTGTAATCATTATACGCGATAGTCATCTTGACCATGATTTAATTGTCGGTACAACGATGAAATTTTTCTCAGAGTAGAAGTAAACATTTTAAAAACATTGGTTCTTGAACGTCATCAACATCGTCGCCTTCAAGTGAAAGTCGAAAAGAAGAAATGGAGAAGTTTTCTGTGTTATTCTCAGATTCCAGTGACGATGAACTTGAATTGGTTAGCCAGATGCTGGTCCAGACTCACGTAATGCTACCTGAAACGGAATGCATTCGTGAAAACGAGGGAATAGGCACGAGACGACCTGGTAGACGATTATTTTTCGGATAACCCTACCTACAGTGAGGACCGATTTCGCAGACGTTTCCGGATGAGTCGAAACTTGTTCCTGCGCATCGTGAGGGACGTACAGGCTGCAAATGCCTACTTCGTGCAACGATCTGATGCTACCGGTAAGCTAGGGCTAACGACATTTCAAAAGTGCACTACGGCGATTCGTCAGTTAGCCTACGGCTCCCCCGCAGACGCGATCGACGAATACGGTCGAATTTCAGAGTCAACGGTGCGATACTACGTATATCATGTAATAGAATTGGTCTACTTTGATCGACGACAAATAAATAAAAATAATCTGCATGTTGGAGTTCTGGCACGCCATTGTTAAGGTGTTTGTAGCACACTTTTTGCGATCCCCAAACCACGACGACGTAAAACGGCTGTTGAATGAAGGCAAGAGACGAGGATTCCCAGGGATGTTGAGTTTGTTGGACTGCTGCTACTGGTAATGGAAAAACTGCCCCACTGCTTGGGCTGGCCAGTACAAGGGGAAGGACAAAAAGCCCAGCTTGTATTGGAAGCAGTGGCGTCGTATGACCTATGGATGTGGCACGCCTTCTTTGGCATGCCAGGGTCCTCAAACGATATCAATGTGTTGGAGCGTTCACCGTTATTTTCAGACCTCTACGAGCAAGTACACAAGACAGCTACTCATTACCAATTGCAAGCTCTCTCTCTCTCTCTCCCCCCCCCCCCCCCCATACACACACACCACTCTCTCTCTCTCTCTCTCTCTCTCTCTCTCTCTCTCTCTATCTCCCCCCCCCCTCTCTCTCTCTCACACACAAACACTTGGAAAAACTCCGCTTTTCTTGGGCCAAAATTGCAAAATTCCATCACAGGGATCCACGACACAAATGTCCACCTACGGCACCAAGTTTCAGGCTAGAATTTGCTCGAAAACTCCGTCAAACTATTATTTTTCACCGATAGCGCTCCGACATCAAGATATATATAGTCATTTTTATTTTTCACGTCGCACGAAATAAAACGCACGATAAAAAAAAACACAACAAACCGGTGACTGCTCTGAGAAAAATTCCATCGTTGTACCGACAATTAAATCATGGTCAAGATGACTATCGCACATAATGATTACAATAATTATGAAAATGGTCGAATTCATCACGTTCATGGCATTTTTGACTATGATCATGGTAACAAGAACTATTCCGACATTATGGCAAATGTTGGATCAACTATTTTTAATGATCGTTTTGACCATGATCATAGTCGGTTCAAAATCACTATACTGCAATAGTCATCATAACCCCCAATAATGGTAAAATTGACTATCAAATTCCTCTCTGTGTAACATTACCAAATACCAACCGCTTCACGCGCTGCTATCGGGCTGCTAAATTTGAGCACCCAACTCTTCCCGAAAGCCTCGCTGCTAGTTTGGTAGCGCGTTTAGCAGCGACCGGTACGGTGGTGAGTGATGATAGAGCGCTGCTAAACGGGCTTCTATACCGCACCGTTAATGATGCTCTTACGCTTATGAAATTCAAAAGCAGGTTCATAAGTTGTACCTTATGAAATTCTTAAGTTTATTTGCCTGAGTGTATATAATCGTGAAAAATACCCAATTCTGAGTTCTTTTATTCCTCCGTGTATGCCATTTGGGTTAACTTTTAACTATACCTTGATTTATTTGAAAACATAATTTGACGGATTTTGCAACGTATCCGGAAAAATCATCGCAAATGTTCGCTTGTCATGTTTTTTGTTGTGCTTGTTCTGCATCCCTTGCGTACCATCAGGATCCAAAACTTGAGGAAAAAGTACTTATTTTCATTGATTTATCTCACATTCCGGTTAAATTTTACAACATTTGTACGTATTCAATCACAGGGTACATTTCTAGCACGCAAATATACAAATCCATCGGAAATGGTGCCATAAACACAGATTTTAAGGGAAGCTACTCAGAACAGTAAGAATAAGAAGTATTTAACGCACAACCACGGAAGAAAGGCGGAATCATGAGTGCAAGTTCGGGACCTGCGACCACCAGTGGGGGGCCTTCGAATAATGCATCTACGCTGGAAATCGAAACAGTCACCATTATCAGCGATGATTCCGACATTGAGATGACTGAATTCACTACGAAGGGAAATAGGAAAACAGGATCCAATCAGCCAGAGGGTAAAGATGGGGAAGAAGGTAGACGAATCAGTCGACGAAAAAAACCCAAGGTTGAATATTCCGACACTAAGCCGACCAATTCAGTAGATGCTTCAAGCAGTGAAAAAAAGCCTGAAGCAAAAATTGAACCGAAGGTTAAAAAGCGAGAAACCGAGGCTCCGGTCAAGGACGAAAAAGGTGAAGTCGATTCTAATCCCCATCGTGAAATAATGGCGGGTCTTGAAGGAGCAGCATTCCAATCCCGTTTGCCTTTTGAAAAAATGACTGCTTCGGAAGCGGTTTGTTTCCCAGAAATTACAAAGCATGGCCTCGTAGCTCAACGGGTGTTCCTGAACGTACGCAATCGTATATTGCAAATGTGGATCGAGAATCCTACCTTACAGTTGACAGTCGAAAATGCACTGAAAAATATTGAACAGCCTTTCGATAGCGATCCGAATTTGGTGCGAAAAGTGCATGCATTTCTTGAAAGGCATGGTTTCATAAATTTCGGAATATTTAAGCGCCTGAAACCGATACCGACTAAAAAGCTGGCAAAAGTGATTGTCATTGGTGCAGGTATATCTGGCTTATCGGCTGCTCAACAGCTTCAGCAGTTTGGATTTGATGTGATTGTTCTCGAGGCGAGGGACAGAGTAGGAGGAAGAATTGCTACATTTCGCAAAAACTCCTACACTGCAGACTTGGGAGCAATGGTGGTCACTGGTATCTGGGGTAACCCGATCACAATCTTAAGCCAGCAAACCGGGATGGAAATGTGTCCCATCAAAACTGCCTGTCCGTTGTATGGATCTGGAGGAAAACCTGTACCTAAACACAAAGACGACATGGTGGAACGTGAATTCAATCGACTTCTAGAAGCAACAAGCTATCTTTCTCATCAGCTTGATTTCAACTACGCTGGGAATCATCCCGTCTCATTAGGACAAGCCCTCGAATGGATCATTAAACTTCAGGAAAAACATGTTAAAGAAAAGCAAGTTCAACATTTGAATAGCATCATCTTGTGGCAGCAAAAATTGATTGAAAACCAAAACTCAATCAAAGAAACGATGGATCGAATTAATAGCCTTCGCACAAAACATAAGGATCTTATCGAAACAAAACCACCTAAGCCAAATGAAATTGATCGCAAATATATTGAGCATGAATTTAGTATTCGTTTGACGGCACGGGAGGAACAACTCGGTTGGAAGGAAATCGAACTGCTTCGTTCTAGTCAGGAAAAGATCGAAAACAAACTTAAGGAGCTCGAGAATGATCAAGTAAGTGAGGTTTATCTTTCCTCCAAGGATCGTCAAATTTTAGATTGGCATTTTGCCAATTTGGAGTTTGCCAATGCTACTCCGTTAAGTAATCTCTCACTTAAACACTGGGATCAAGATGATGATTTTGAATTCATCGGCAATCATACCACCGTAAAGAATGGTTACTCTTGCGTTCCAATCGCACTCACCGAAGGATTGGATGTCCGAGTCAATACGGCTGTAAAACGTATCAAGTATTTTCCTGGAGGAGTCGAGGTGACGGCAGATCTTAAATCAAACAATTCTTCAGTCTCTTACAAGGCTGACCTCGTACTGTGCACTTTAACGCTGGGTGTCCTTAAAGTAGCTATCTCAGAGCAATCTTCGCAATTGAATACCGTCCGGTTTGATCCACCACTACCAGAGTGGAAACAGTCTGCAATTCAACGGTTGGGCTTTGGAAACCTCAACAAAGTAGTGCTATGTTTTGATAGAATCTTCTGGGATCCCAATACCAATTTGTTTGGGCATGTTGGAAGCACCACTGCAAGCAGAGGCGAGTTGTTCCTGTTTTGGAATATATCACAGTCTCCTGTTTTGTTGGCACTTGTCGCCGGCCAATCAGCAGCCATCATGGAGAACGTCTCGGATGACGTTATCGTCGGTAAGTTATATTATGTCGTTGAAAGTTCTATTTGAGTAAATTGTTTTGAACTCCCCTTCCCATCAGGTCGGTGCATTGCTGTGTTAAAAGGTATATTTGGAAACTCGTCCGTTCCGCAGCCCAAAGAAACAGTTGTCACTCGTTGGAGGGCAGATCCATGGGCTCGTGGGTCATACAGTTTTGTTTCAGTTGGTTCGTCAGGAAGCGATTATGATCTTCTGGCAGCACCAGTAACGCCACGGTTTAGTGGATGTAATGTTGGCGGCCTGGGTGGTATCAACGGGGGATCGCATTCTGGTACAAATGGGAACAACGATGACGATGGCAGCAAAGCGGACATTCCACGGTTGTTCTTCGCTGGTGAGCACACAATACGCAACTATCCTGCCACTGTTCATGGAGCATTGCTGAGTGGTCTGCGCGAAGCTGGTCGGATAGCGGATTATTATTTAGGTTTCCCCAACACCTACCCTGATGCACCGAAGGAAGAACCGAAGAAATAGATATATGTAATACCTTTTAGCTTCATTTAGTATATAAGAGACAAATTTTAAATTATTGATTAAATGAAATCACTCAATTATCAACTGTGGTTTGCTAGATAACAATAGAAAATGGCACATCAAATTCCATAGTGGAAGGATTTTTATTGTAATTGAACGCAATAGAACTAATTTTGAGATTCGAAAAGCTACTCTTGTCTTTTTTGTTACTTTATTATCCGTATTTAATTCGTAATTATTCATATAAAATAATTATAGGGTCCGGGAGGGCTTCAACAGTTTTTTTTTAAATGTGAATGATTAAAACTATCAGAAAATGAAATCTCGTTTAAAAGGGGGTCAGAAATTCATAATTAAAAATTTACAAGGGACAGCCCAGTGGGGTTGTAAGCAAAGTTGACGTAGGACTATGTAACAATGTATTTTGAATGTTACAAGTGGGGTTGTTTATAACACATGACCGGTTGACGTAGACTTAAATAATGATACGATCTCGAGTTGAAGGCCGTTCTCCAGCGTCCCAACCAGTAGTTGGCAACGCATTACCGCTGGCAGCTTACAGTTTCGCCCGATAAACACGAGCTTGCTCGGATCGGTACATGGTCGTTTCGGAGGATTTTCCGTATGGTCGATCTTAACGCGCTTCCGAAATTTGTGTATACGGTTGGCATCAAAACGCTTCTCACTTTCACAGTTTCTCAAAACTTATTTTTCCTAGAAGTAAAACTTTATACAACGCGAATCGTTAACACAACAGAATAACTATTCATAACAGTACTAATTGGAATGTGCAGAGAATGTTACTTCGGAATATCATGTTCGGGAATGAAAATGTTGTCCGTGATAGGGAATTTCTTGATACTTGCCGGAACGCAACATTCTTTATAATCTTTCAACACCGATTGATGAATATGTACGCGAAACAGCTCACACTCTCCATAATTCATATTCATCTTTTTTTTTTTTTGTAAAAATTTAAATAGCGAAGATAGCATAGCATTTTCCGGCCATACAAAATCCTGGGTTGGCTGTTGTAGAGACGATGGAAGCGCCAAAATAGCTGCATTGGGTGTGACAGGCTCTTCATCCATCGATCTCTTTGCACAACACATGGCCAGGTCCTTATGATCAGCAAGGGATGGGAGGGAAGTGTTGATTAGATGTCTATTTAAGAAGATGCTGAGAACTCATGCTACCTTCATAGACATCTGGAGTTGGAAGTTGGATGGGATTGTGCTGGAGACCTTCCTCGGCGAGAAAGCATATGTATATTTATATGTATATAGGTCGTTGGGAGTGACGAAGCTAAGAAAGTTAATACACTCCGTTGTTGTCCGCTTTTCTGGGCAGGTAGAACACCGGCATCTCCTACTTGTATCCAGGCTCTTCTTACATGAAAACTTGTCTGTCGGTTGGGACATGAGCACTAACTCTTATCCTAGCCTTTTATGGCTTATGGTTATAGCGCCATTACTCGCTTTCTGAAAAGATAAAAAGGACGCACCGAAAGTCATGCGATCGCACACATACACACATGGGATGTGATGTGTGAAAAGAACCCACCATCAGTGCAAGGATTACCTATGGCTGCAGGACTATTCTCCGCAGGTTGTTCTGAGAGAATAGCCTACGTGATGGCTTCTTGTAGCAGGGTCAGCCGATCTCAGTGAGGACCTTCGGAAGACTACGGCCAGAAGGCCGCGTGTCTTCGCATGACAAGGGACTGGCGACTCCACGAACCCTTGTCCAGTCAACAAATCCTTCGACTGCCTTAGGCTACCCCCCTTAGGCAATCCCCGTTATATAGTTGTTGAAGGAACAGTGGAAATTTTTATCATTAATGACTTATAAAATGAAAAAAATAAAAAAATGTTAAGACAAAAAGAAAATACGCTATACTAAACTTTAGATTCAATTAACACATTTTATTTGTTTTTATTTGCACTAGTAAATGTACTGGGATATTGCAAATTTCTACTGTTCCTAATAATATAGTTGTGGGCAATAAAATGAGAAAGGATCTCACCAAAAAATTACATTTCAAATAACTTACCATAAAAGCATATCAGTCTCTGCATGATAAAATCAAGGGATACTACTTTCCAACGCATCTTCCGCTGCATGTTATTCGTATAGGACTAATTTGCTTTTATAGACTGATCCAATATGAATGGATCAAGATCTTAACTGCATATACTGTGCTGGTTTTTACAAGGTCTCACTCTTCTCATATAGAAAGACATCATGAAAGACCCAATTTCTATGTATACAAATTTCAACTTGAATAATTCACATGGAATTTTACACTATAAAAATTAAATTACTTGGCTATGTAAAAAGCAGCTACAGTAAGTCAATGCGCTTCCAAACGTTCACTTACCGAAAACCCAACCTACCTCTTGTTGCATTATTAAATCCTCGTAAATTAAAGTTTAAAGTGATAGTAACAATCCTCCCAACCTCCTTCACGTCCTTACACATTAAATGAAAAGCAGGCAAATATTAAATAATACTACAACCATTGAGTTAAGCTAAGGTATATAATAAAGACCTTTTAATTTATACTGTTAAATAGAACAGATTTTGAAAAATATTCAAATAATTAATTTTGACGCTTTTGTTACTATCACTTTATATTGAAGACATAAATACGTTTGTTTATTTGTTTCAAGACATAAATATGTTTTTGCTACTATCAAAATTCCTCACTGACAATGAAATTTACCAAAGTGGTTTAAAAGTTTAAAAGCAAAACAACATATTTATGCCTTGTTTCGAAGAGAACCTACCGCCGTACTTCATGCTTGCACCTTCTTTTTCCTTTTTTTTTTGTATTATACGATAAGCTGGCTAAAAAACCATCTTAATTTACTCAACTTCTTCACCATCTGAAATTTCACTGCAACTATCGTTAAAAATTTCAACAGCTTTTTTCTTCAGTCTATCTTTATCTTTACCTAATCTCTTCCAATAGTTTTTACTCATGCCTTCGTATCTTGCAAGGTCCTGTTTAAAGGATTTTTTCCAGGTGAAACTAGGTCTACCTTCCTTTTGCCAATCAAATTTAAACTTATACGCTAACTTAAGTGGATGCGATGATTCTCTCCTGATGATATGACCATAATACGAAATTCTTCCTACTCTAACTCTTCGATTTATTGTTTTTCCCCTCAATTCCTTCCTTACATTCAATTTCCTGTTTTCTTTTCTACAGCTATTCCAAATATCTTTCACTATAAGTTTCTCATATTTTGCTAATTGTAGTCTACTCCGTTTCGTAAGAGTTGCTACTTTAGTTCCATACTGAATGGCCGGAGAAATAACTTCTTATTATTATTATGATAAAACCCTCTCTCTCTCTCTCTCTCTCTCTCTCTCTCTCTCTCGCACACACACACACACACACACACACACACACACACACACACACACACACACACACACACACACACACACACACACATACACAAGAACTAGACACGCTATCAACATGCACTCGCTGGGAACATATTGATCCGGAATACCTCATACCAGCTTGTCGAAAGCATATACCTTGTGATCAAAAAGTTCCGGTAATTTGAAAAAAAACGCATTTATTTCAATTTTTAATTGATATCTTTATTATCGCCTTTAAAGTATACTCGCCATTAGAGGCAACACACATATGCCAGCGCTTTATCCAATCATCCATACATTTTTTATAGGCCGATGAATGTATGGCTTTCAGTTCTTCCAGCGAATTCTTTTTTATCGCATCAATCGATTCAAAACGCCTACCTCTGAGCGGAATTTTCAGTTTTGGGAAGAGAAAGAAGTCGCACGGGGCAAGGTCTGGTGAATATGGTGCTTGTTTGATGGGTATTGGTGGAGTTCTTGGCCAAAAATTCACAAATAGTGAGCGCGGGGTGTGATGGAGCGTTATCGTGGTGTAAAATCCACGAATTATTGCGCCACAATTCTGGCCTCTTCTTTCGAATTGCCTCACGCAAACGTCTCATAACTTGTAAATAATACTCTTTGTTAACCGTTCGACCTTCTGGAAGGAATTCAGAATGGACGACACCTCGAAAATCAAAGAAAACGGTCAGTAAAACTTTGATTTTGGAGCGACTTTGTCGTGATTTTTTTGGTTTCGGCTCATCTTCGGCGCGCCATTCGGACGATTGTTGACTTGTGAGCATATCAAATTCATATACCCACGTTTCATCACCAGTTATGATGCGTTCCATGAATGTGGGATCGCTATCTGCGTTCGCAATCATCTGTTTAGCGACCTCAACTCGATGCTGTTTTTGCAAAAAATTCAGCTCTTTTGGAACAAGTCGTGCTTCAATGCGTTTCATGCCCAGAATTTCCGTCAAAATGTGTTCGGTCGATCCAAATGAGATATCAAGGAGTGCAGCTATCTCCCGAATGCTAATTGAGCGGTTTTCCATAACTAAATTCTTCACGGAAGCGATGTTTTCATCGGTAGTTGAGGTCGATGTGTGTGATGGAGCGTTATCGTGGTGTAAAATCCACGAATTATTGCGCCACAATTCTGGCCTCTTCTTTCGAATTGCCTCACGCAAACGTCTCATAACTTGTAAATAATACTCTTTGTTAACCGTTCGACCTTCTGGAAGGAATTCAGAATGGACGACACCGCGAAAATCAAAGAAAACGGTCAGTAAAACTTTAATTTTTGGAGCGACTTTGTCGTGATTTTTTTTGGTTTCGGCTCATCTTCGGCGCGCCATTCGGACGATTGTTGACTTGTGAGCATATCAAATTCATATACCCACGTTTCATCACCAGTTACATGATGCGTTCCCATGAATGTGGGATCGCTATCTGCGTTCGCAATCATCTGTTTAGCGACCTCAACTCGATGCTGTTTTTGCAAAAAATTCAGCTCTTTTGGAACAAGTCGTGCTTCAATGCGTTTCATGCCCAGAATTTCCGTCAAAATGTGTTCGGTCGATCCAAATGAGATATCAAGGAGTGCAGCCAAGTAACACCAGAAACATCTTCTTTGACAAGAATATAAGAAGTTTGTCGTAAAAAAGTCGTGAGGATGAAATACCAAACATGTCTGGTCTTGAAAAAGTTTTGAGGATGTTTTTCCACACATATTCAGTTCAAACGTGGTACCAGAACAGCGAACACATTTTTGTTCTATTTTTGTTCGATCAACTTAAATTTTACTTCTTGAAAACATCGGTGACTTTTTGTCATCTTACCACTACGAACTATCTTTACTCACTTTTGAGTAGCTAACTTTTAACTGATTTGAGTCAAGCGTACTTCATTTTCGATTGTTTGAAAATAGCGTGTATGCTAGATGTTTGTAAATATGTTGATAGGTTGCATTCAAGATTAATTTGAAACATGTTTTTAACATCCTCATGCGATTATTGAAATCATTCAGAATAGATTGTGAATCCAATACAGTGACGGCTGAAAATATGTTTATTTGAAATACTGGAATAGAATAAAACACTACCTAAATGTAAGATTGTGATGCCACTCACTGATGCAAATAGAAGCCAAATTGGGCATAAGGGTTTATTCAAATGTTGCATAAAGCAACAGTTTGGGAGAATGTTTAGTATTTTTTTATAAATTGTTGCGTTTAATTTGAGGGGGAGTCTTTTGAGATGTAGCTACGCACAACATAATAGAAAAAATGTATTTGTATTTTCATTCATACCGACATTTCTCAGTTCAATTTCACAACAAAAAACGCAGAAAATAAAAAATGAACATTTGAAAATCAAATGTGTTACTAATGTTTTTACCCGTACTGTAGACTTGTACTGTAGGACTGTAGACTTAGTAAATCGCCATGTTGGGAATTTTGTGAATTCCATAATGAAATCTCACTAAAATTCAATAATTTATCCGGGGTACCTTCTACGTTTTTTAATCCAATCGATGGCGCATGAAATTAGGGAAGATAAAACGGAAAGTTGCACTGCTAACCTTGAGCCGCATATACAATTTTGATACAACTTCCATGCGTAAAGCAGTTTTAATTTCTCATTTGGAAAAGTAATAAACAATCATCTTTAACGCGCAAAATTCCATTAGCTACGATATCGTTTCGCCATTAAAAAATCTTGTTTATATTTTTTTACTTTGTTCATACCGTACTTGCTTTGACAAAACATATCATTATGTTATAAGTATGCTGTTGGAAGCATCCATAGAACATAATATATGTCTTATGGATGTTCTACAACACATCTGGTATGACCTAAAAGATGTTCAAAAATGCCACATTTATTGCGCTTTTTCGGTTATATCCGTGTATGAAATTAGAAGTTATAGACGTTAGAAAAAAAACGTAGGCTTGGTTTAAACGTTTAATATTTACCTTAAATTTAAAAAGTGGTTTTACCTGGGAACATATATTTTTTTTTTTTTATTTTTTTTTTTTTTTTTAAAAAAAAAAAAAAAAAAAAAAAAAAAAAAAAAAATAAAAATAAAATTTTTAAAAATATAAAAAAAAAATTTAAAATAAAAATTTAAAAAAAAATATAAGAGAGAGAGAAAGAGAGCGAGAGGGGGGGGGGGGGGGGGGGGGGGGGGGGGGGGGGGGGGGGGGGGGGGGGGGGGGGGGGGGGAGAGAGAGAAAAAAAAAAAATATATATATATATTTTTTCCGTGGAAATAATAGTAAAACTATCGCTAATTTGCGTGTCATACACGCACTTTATCCGTCTGCACTACACAATGGTTATTGTACCGATGGCTGTCAACGTATCGCCTAGCTGGATTCTGCATTGCGCACAGTTGGCTGTCATCGTCCGTGCTGCCAGAACATCCCCCACCCCGTGGATCTAGGGGAGGGTTCGCCGACGATCCACCAAGTTCCATCACCGCCAGTTTTACGACCGGACGTTTGAACTTACCAGTTGCAGTCCGCACGATCGCTTGTCGTATTCTTCCGTCCTTACCAGAAATAACTTCGTCTACGATGCCTCTTATCCACGACCTCCGTTTACCTTCCGTTAAGTATACGAGGTCTCCGACCTTCAGAGATGTTACATCGTTCAACCACTTCGTCCTTCTGTTGATTGTAGGGAAGTACTCCTTCGACCAACGTTCCCCCGCATTTGCGAGGTATTGAGAGTGTTGGAAGCTAGTTCGAAGGAACTGTTCCAAATCCGTTGGCGGCTCCAGTGGTTCATGAGCACCGGAAGAGCCACTAAGAATAAAGTGGTAAGGCGTTAAAGCTTCGGGGTTGGTTGATTCCTGAGGCATGTAGGTGAGCGGACGCGAATTGATCAACCCTTCCGTTTCGATGAGTGTAGTCCATAAGATTTCGTTGGTCAGTTTCCGTCCATCATCCAACGACACTATAGCCTCCTTTACACTGCGCACCTTTCTCTCCCACACACCGCCCATATGGGGTGCAGATGGGGGATTAAAGGACCACTTCGTCCGAGCGTCGGTGAAAGTTCCGGCGCAGTCTAAATCTATTTTCTCTATTTGCTATAACAATTCACGACTTGCGCCAAAAAAATTTGTGCCATTATCCGAGAAAATATTTACAGATCCGCGTCTTCGCATGAACCTTCGGATTGCCATGATACACGACTCACTGGATAAATCGTATGCCAGCTCCAAATGAACGGCTCGTACAACAAGGCATGTGTAGACGATAACGTACCTTTTCTCTCTGCGTCGGCCGACAGTTACCTCCAGCGGACCAATGTAGTCGATACCGACGTAGCGAAAGGTCTGACGTGCGGCGTCAAACGTTGCTCAGGCAGGGGTGCCATTCGGGGAGGAAGAGGCTTACACTTCTTAACCTTGCAAGTCTGGCAGTTCTTGGCGACTCTGTCTATAACTGAGCGTAAATGCGGGATTTCAAATCGTTGTCGGACCTCGTTAACGATCGTTTCTTTATTTGCATGGCCATAACGACGATGATAGTGATCCAGTAGTCGATGGGTGATATGACTGTCTTTAGGAAGTAGTATTGGGAATCTTGCGTCGAAATTAGCGTAGACAGCGTCAGCAGTTCTTCCTTCCATCCTGATGATTCCCCACTCGTCGGCAAAGGGAGACAATCTGTATAATAGACTTGACTTCTCAATTGGCGTCCACTCCTCAATCGGCCGCTCACGGTTCTTCAACAGAGTACGTACTTCATCTGGATAGTATTCACTCTGTACCATTCGCCACAAATATCGTTCCGCTCGTTGAAATTCCTCCTGCTTCAAAGGCACTTTTCGAGCTGCGACCATCTGTTTCGATGATTTTTCCTGGTTCTTTGTTGCTTGGAGAGTTTCCAGGGATAGACCTGCGACTCGCAAACGACAGTTGCTGATAAACCGGTAAACGCAGGCCACCGTCCGCAAAAGTACAGCCCACTTAGAAAATCTCGATACGTCGACAATAGCAGCGGGCAGCGAGATATGGGCCAGCAAATAGTTCGGACGAAGTTCTTCAATTGTATTCGTTTTCACCTTTTGTTGCGGCCAGTCTTCTTCGGAGAGGTACAAAAACGAGGGACCTTTAAACCATCTGCCGTTCGAATCGGGTTCCGTATCTCGCACCCATTTCGTCAAACAGTCCGCTACGTTGTCCTTGGACGGTACCCAACGCCAGCATTCAGCCATGGATAGCGTCAAAATCTCGCCGATGCGATGGGCGATGTGGTCCGAACGTATCCATGAGAGCACAGTGGAAGAATCCGTCCATAAGTAAACATCGACCGGTTTCAGAGAGTGACTTGATAGAACAGTTTTCAGCATTCTTGATCCCAACACGGCCGCATCCAATTCTAATCGGGGAATCGACTTATGTTTTAGGGGAGCTACCTTGCTTTTCGTCATGATCAAAGAACATTGTACGCCGAAGTAGCCTGTAATGCGGAAATATACCGCGCAGTCGTACCCGTTCTCACTGGCATCGGTAAAAACGTGGCACTGCAGCGTTTGATACGGAGGTGTTTCCGCCTGTTCAAAGTAGCAACGTGGGATGTGCAGTTCGGCTATACCGGGTAGTAGCCTCGTCTAGCAGTTCCACTCTTCGTACTCCTCGTCTCTCTTCTCTTCGTCCCACTGCACCCCACTTCGCCAAAGGTCCTGAATCAACGTTCGACCATGAATAAGGTACGGTGCTAACAACCCAAGGGGGTCAAATTGCTCATAATGATCCTTAAAGCAATGCGCTTCGGTCGTTGTCCTCCATCCAAGTAGGCTTGTAGATGGCTTCCTAGCTCCATAGAAAACATCAGAGTATTCGATTCTGGGTACCATAGCATGCCTAGGACTCGTTCCCATGTATCCTCCGAGGATGATTGTAGAAGACGTGGTTCTTTAGCAGATCTTTCACCGAGAACTTCCAATACTTTGACGCTGTTGCTAACCCAGTTCCTCATTTCAAACCCTCCGCGAGCATGAATAGTCCTCACTTGCACACCCAGCTCTGCTGCGGCTGCGGGGGTATCGGCGCTGTCATAATAGTCATCCATGGTATGTTTTGTCGATAATCGCATCAGCAGGCAAAGGAAATTCGTGCGCCCACTTTTTGGCATTGACTCTCACTACGTGCTGGGCGACGCCTGGCGAACATGTAGCGCCAAACATTACGACATCTGCGATGTAGACTTCAGGAGGGTGTCGGGGATCGAAGCGGAATAAGAAACATTGAAAATATTTGTCCAAGGTTCTCATCTGCAACTGTAAAAACATTTCTTTTATGTCGCCTCCGAATCCCACGGGCTTTTCTCGAAACTTGCAAATGACCGATGGGAGTGCTACCAGCAAGTCGGGGCCCTTTAAAAGCTGCGAGTTGAGTGAGACTCCGTTCACTTGTGCTTTGCCATCCCAAACCAATCGCTTCTTCTGCTTTTTCGGGTGCGTCACTAAACCCAGCGGTAAATACCAAACTGGCCTTCGACTGATTTCAATCAGCTCTTCTTCGGTCCTTTATGGATGTAGCCTTTCTTCGTATAATCGAGAATCTGTTGGTTAACGTTGTTGCGCAGGTTGATGTCTTTCGCCAGTTGAGCTTCGAAGCTTCTCAACCGTTTCATCGCCATAGGAAGACTATCTGGCAGTTCGATGTCGTCAGATTTCCAAAGAAGTGCAGTTTCATACTTTCCATCCACGAACTTCGTAGTGCTTTCCAAAATTTCGCGGGCAAGTTTCTCCTCGGTGGACTCGAGCTGCGGAATCATCCCGGTTGTCATTTCTTCTAGGATGAACTGTTGCCGAACTAAATCGTTCAATTCACGATCAGCGTCGCAGGTGCATTCGTGGACATTCACAAATCCTTTTTTCAATCGCTCATTTTCTTCTGGCCCGTACACGGACCATCCTAACAACGATTTCACAGCGATGGGTTCTACTGGTCGACCAACGCAGCTGTCAGAGGAGCGAAAAGACTAAGATTTTCTAGTCCTAGCAGAATTCTGGGAACAGCCTCCGAATAGGATGGAATAGGAAGATTTCGAAGGTGTGCAAATCGCTCGGATAGTTCCTCGATTGTCAAACTCTGCTTTGGCAAGTTGAGTTCCTTCACGGTATGAGCATTTTTCAACTCGTGACGTTGTGGCAATCCTCGACCGGCTATCTCAAAGCTCACTCACTTCGAAGTGCTCTCTGTGTTCATTACACTCGATGTCCATCTTAGTTTTAATGGTTCCGGAACTCCCTCTGCTCCTATTTGTCGTGCCAGGCTCGCCTCGATGAGCGTCAAGGAGGCACCTTCGTCCAAAAAGGCGAATGTTTCACATGTTCCGAAGCTCGTCCGTGTTGCTGACGTTGTTGTTGCTGGTGATGTTGCTGTTCAGGGCGATGGAGTAACGGATAGTGACGAACTCGACAATTAGGAACATTACATCGAATTCTCGATCGGTATCTCCATTGGCCATGATCGTACAAACAGACCTCGCACAATTTCCAACGTTCGACAGCTTTCAAACGGGCTTCCAATCCCATCTGCTGGAAACGCTCGCAGTTTCGTACACGATGATCCGTTTTTCCGCATATAGGGCAAGGCTGTCGCTCTTGACTGTGATTCTGTACCTCTTCTAGTTCTTCGTGAGTATAAAGATGTCCTTTCTCTCGAGCCTTGTCCTTGTCTCCCTTTACGAGCGTGGACTTCAACTGGATCGCAGACGTAACCTCGCAAGCATCATTCACCAATTCTTCCATGAACATGCCAAAATGTTTCAGCGTCGGATCGGCGTGCATTCGCTTAAACCTCGCCCACCTGAGTTTAATAGTCGCAGGTAGTTTTTCCAGCAGCTCACCAAGCAGTGTTGGGTTGGACAGATGACCTTGAGGATTCGCTGCCTCCAAGTGGTCGCACAGCTGTTCAACCATCAAGCCGAAGTTGATTAACGTTTCCAGTCGTTCAGGTTTTGGTGCTTCTACCCGACGAACCGTATTAAGCAGATTTTTGACCAGTAGCTCCGGTCTGCCGTATAATCGTCGCAGCGTTTCCATAATCGCCTTTACACTCTGTGGAAATATCAGTTTCGTGACAACGGCATCCCTCGCCGAGCCTCGCAGGGACTCCCGAAGTCGAATAATATTCTCCACGTCGGTGAAACCACAAGCGACGTTGGCTGTCTCATAGCTGTGAACGAATATAGGCCATTCTTCTGGGTCTGCAGAGAAAAAAGGTAGTTTCTTTGGCCAAACATGCTTCGCTGCTAATTGATCGGCGCTGGGCCCCACCCCGTGCAAACCTCGGGCACATTTCGATCGGGTACGCCGCGCCCTTCTTCCAGATCGTCGCTCTGCTTCTGGAGACTTTCCGCATCTACATCTCGCTTGCTCTGGTAATGCTGGCTTTCTATCCACGCCTTGGTTCGTTGTAAGATGTCAGGGGCACTGGATTTGCTGTGGTTGTCGTCATCGGCTATCTGCTCTTCCAAAATGAACTTTTCTCGAAGATACTTCTCTTGCATCGCGAACTCCTTGGTTTTGATCGCGTGCTCCTGCTCCTTAAGCTGCTTCTCTTTTTCCAGTCGGACCCGTTCCTCCTTTAACCGTTCTCGATTCTTCCGACAACTTCTGTTATTCCAGCAGCCGCTTCCCTTCCAAAAGCTGCAATGCTAGTAGCGCTCGAGCTCTTGCAGAGGAAGTGCAGGATTTAGCGGAACCTTTCTCCTCACGGCTTAGTTTTGCTGGCAATGTAGCCTCCGGATTCCTTTTCGGGGTAGTAGGTATTGCTTCTCTTCGATTTCGCACTTGGTGCACTTTGGGGACACTCAAGTTCTTCTCCGTAATCTTCTTGTGAATAGCGTTGCTCGACCTCATCACACTCGGAACCGCAACGAGGACAGTCGATGTCGCCGCGGAATGGTTACCGCCTTTCTTTGTAGCACCAGTTGCTACCTTTGGGAGGTCGAGGCACGTAATGCATTTCCATGCACGCTTCTCGACTCCTGGCGATACTTTCGCACACGAGTAGTGGTACCATACACTACACCCGTCACACGCTACCATTCCAATATCAGCGCAATTTGGTCGATCACATTTTCCGCAGTCGTGGGCGTTGCTCGGGGAGGTACACTTCGCTATACAATTAAATTCACGAATGAGCGCACGTTGTAGTCCGACACTAGCGACAAATTCTATTGTGTGAAAATATGATAATGAACCTATAAATTAAACTAAATACTACCAACTCTGTATTATATATATATATATATATATATATATATATATATATATATATATATATATATATATATATATATATATATATATATATATATATATATATATATATATATATATATATATATATATATATATATATATATATATATATATATATATATATATATATATATATATATATATATATATATATATATATATATATATAAATATATATATATATATATATATATATATATATATATATATATATATATATATATATATATATATATATATATATATATATATATATATATATATATATATATATATATATATATATATATATATATATATATATATATATATATATATATATATATATATATATATATATATAATAAAAATATATATATATATATATATATATATATATATATATATTATATATATATATATATATATATATATATATATATATATATATATATATATTCCATAAACTAGTGGAAATAATAGTAAAACTATCGCTAATTTGCGTGTCATACACGCACTTTATCCGTCTGCACTACACAATGGTTATTGTACCGATGGCTGTCAACGTATCGCCTAGCTGGATTCTGCATTGCGCACAGTTGGCTGTCATCGTCCGTGCTGCCAGAACACCCTAGATATGTTTGACATATGTTTTTTGTTTGTTTACTTGTGGAATAGTAAATAAATAGTAAATTGTCGAATCGTATGAAGCAGATTTTATTGCTGTTTAAGAATCCGTTGTATTTTGAGCTATTCACCGTTTATATCCGGATTTGCTTATCGCAGCAACCTGAATATATGAATATAAATGTAATGCCATTTTGGGTGAAACTTACGAGTTTCTAGGAACGCATTTTATTAACCTTTTTTCATGTAGCAAAAAAGAACCGCGGCCACAGCCTGAATGTTTTTGAGTTTTAAAGAAAGGAATGTCGTATAACTTTGAAATTTATATTTTTCCTTATTTTCGCTTCCTCCTGTCACTTGACGCCCATGGCTTGCATGTTTGGATTATCAAGTTATTGCTAGGGGTAGTCAACAAACCAATAATCTCTCTCTCTCTCTCAATCATTATCTCTTCCGCTCTCTCGTGAAAAAACACATTTAGATGTAATAATCAACGTTGCGAGCATCTGAAGTAGGTCATTTGAAATTAAATCGAGCAATTATTACAACATGTGATTTTCAAGTAATGTGACTTTAAAGCTTCATATGATTTTAAAGTTATTTGTATGCCCTTTTTATGTGCATGAAAAATGATTGAAAATTACAAAATAATTTTAACTGTGTTACGCCAGTGTTCAACAATCGATTATACCGATAAGGAAAATAATACGAATAACGCTACGGCGTTTGATTTATCGTTCAATTACCCAAGTATAAGAAAATCGAATAACCACCCCAGTATTATAAACTAATACCCCGTTCGCACTACAACCTATATTACGTAATATAGAGTTTCTTGACATCAAATGCCATGCAAGTTAATTCCAATGAAAACTAGATGTATAGATGCTGATATCAAGATACTCTATATCAATGAGGTCTATACAGGTGGCGAAGAGCAGAGTGTTTGTCAGTATTAGTAACGAAAAATGAGTAAACAATCCATGATTTCGGGTAGTGACGTAAAACTCCAAAAACAAGCAAATGATAACAAAGCAAGTTTAGTTTTTGTCCGCATCCTTTTAGTGCACGAGAAGGCATTTTTCAGCCGAAACCTTTGAAAAACTACACCAATTTCCGAAAATAAACATTCCTCCTTGTGATTTGCTGCTATTGTAAATTGATGTTTTTGGAGATCTACGTCACGCATGTTTACAAAAAACATGCTGTGCATCATCTCACGAACACAATGACAGTATTTTTCATTACACTAATACAACTTAACCACTTCTTCTCCACCTATATAGACCTCATTGACTCTATATCACGTAATATAGGTTGTAGTGCGAACGGGGTATAAAGCGGGTAATTACGCGATAAGCATATAAGTCTTGATGTTGAAATTTTTTGTAATGCTCTGTCCACCCCTGTCCTTCAAATAACGCTTGGAATACTGAACGCCATCTACAAAGCTGTAGAAGCCACTGATCTAAACATTGCAGAGCGGTGGGTGATGGTCAGTGCGAGGCGACGTCATAGCAACATCGGTTCAAAAAAAAAAAAAAAGATACCGTGCTGTAGGTATACAATAGTTCCTACACTGAACTCAAGCTCCTTGTCCATTAACATCTATCCCTACCTCTCCGTGGTGCCGACTAGGGTATGAGTAACCATAGGAAAGATCGGGTAACCAACCCCGGTGGGACCTTAGTTATATATGCTAACAGAGAATGGAGGCTGCTCTCTTCGAAAGGTGCAGTCTATCTGAGTGTCTATTTTCCTTGTCAGGGGCGGCTCAAACCAGCGTCTGTTCTCCATGATAGGAGCAGATGATCATCGTTCTCGTGCCAGCGTGGGACTCTAAACAATACTGTGCATGATGGTCCTCCGACCACCCAGGGGGGTTGAGGAAAGCCCAACAAGCCGCCCTTAACAATCATAAGTTACAAATAATGCAGAAGTAAATACGGATCGGAATAAGGACTACGATTGTAAATTCGGAACATGGAGGGATCTACGACGAGCTTCAACCACGCAAATTCGAAGTCGTAGCAAAAATTATGCTGGACAGGACAGAAGGTATGGAAAAGTGGGCATCGAGTGGCTACTTTCTACCAGAGCTGTGACAAACAAGCTGCTACGGGCGCTACTACGGACCAGATTTGTGCTGCAGAAATGCCGGGATTACAACGTGCCACAACTCATCTTTCTATCGATTTAAAATCAGCTTACGGCACAATGGATTCAGAACAGCATTTGGTTAAAACAACGATGGATCGAGTGAGGTGTGTCATCCGAGTCTCAGGGTCACACTCCGAAGCTCGGAGAAGGTTACGGCAAAGTGATGGATTGTGTTTATTATGTAACATCTCATTGGAAGGTGTGAGTCGGAAAGATAGACACGAGTCTTCAGGATGTCTGTACACTTATTGGCTTCGCCGACGAAGTTGATATCGTAGCACGCAACTTTCAGACGATGGCGGAAGCGTACATCAGACTCAGTCAAGGCTGAAGCTAGTGGGATTGGGGATGGGTTAGTAGGATCATTAATCCGTTAAAAGCAAAATACATAAGAGGAAGAAGCTTAAATTCATGAATCTGAGGTCACTACCAATAACGGCACTAGTAAAGGCACATTATGGCTGGCAATCGTGCCTACTTTGGACTCCGAAGGACGCTAAAATCGAACAAAGTTCGCTGAACTACAAAGTTGACCATATACAAGGCACTAATTAGACCGGTAGTCCTCTACGGCCACGAAACATGGGTATTGCTCGTAGAGGACCAACGCGCCCCTGGTGTCTAAGAACGAAGGGTGTTGCGTGCGATCTACGGTGGTGCAGATGGAAGACGGAACGTCGAGGATCTTTATCGATTTTTTCTCAACCACTTGCGCTAACGAATAAATCGACGATCACGTCTTGACCTAACTAACAGTCTTACTGACAGGTTTTCTTCGAAACACTTTTATATTAAATAAATAAAACTATATACGTAACAATCCGACATACTCACCGATTGATTGAAAAAATGTGATCGAATCCCTTGCCGTATCGGATCCTTCTTCTTCATCAGCAAATCGACGGTGCCGGTTTTCTGAACGATTTCGTGAGTCGGAGCCGGAAAACGCCACACTTCCGGACACAACAATGTGAAGCAACACTAGTATAAATATGACAAATATTTTAACACGAATTCTGATCCGATGCCGCTCTGTTTGCAAGCGTGCGGATAGCCAGCGACGATCGCACACATACACTCATACACACATACACACAAGCTCATAATACGAAATTAATTTTATTATGTATCGCAACCTGGTCGGTACAAGGTGTGGGATTGTGTGTGTAACGTACAGGAACAATATTACTCGTGGTAAACGTAAACATTCTTAGACATGATAATAGCGACATCTTAGCACATGAAAATTAGCTTTATGATTTATTGCTGATTGCAGTTAAAATTGGACTCCGACAAAAACAGAAAAAGTGTGATAAAAGTGCACGTTTACGACAAATCGTTTCCTGTCTTCAGTGAACTTATACCTTTCAGCATAACAACTGCAACCAGCAATATGAAAAATATTATATCTAGCATGAATATTGCGCATGGATCTATGCATTTAAATGTTTCATAGGCAACAGGCTTGCAGGTTATTGATATATTTTAAGAATTGTGCTAAACATACTACAAACGTAGATTCGAACATCTGTTACGACATCAGTGCGCTGATGCCTTAGTATACGACAGTGACGAAATATGCGAAGTAAAAGAAAATATGAAAAGGACCTGAACAGGATCAATACATTCAGCCCTACAATACTGTACAGACCAGATTATCTGGATCGTCCATGTACATTTAAAAATAATATACTTAGCTGAATTTTACTCGATCCCACCTAAGAAGAGCGTCCATTTCCAAGTTATCCAACGACGAAACACACATTGATGTCGATGAGTCAAAGAAAATCGGTAATAAATTATATTTCCTTTCATATTGGCATGGCCAATTTTCTGAATAAAATCCGAGGGAACGTTCTCCATTTTAACTACAAACATTTTCCTTTGCTCTATTGATGATTCCATTTCGGTTTTTACCAGCACTAGTCAAGTCAACTATATTTTGCTTCCACGACACAATATTTTGCTCTTCTTTCCACAGAAGTAGCGCTGCGTGATCCAATGTACTCTTCTTACAAGTCCTTTTCAACAACAAAAGTATCAATGAAAATACTAAAAAAAACTAATCACACACGCATAGATCCACTACAAAATATCATACGGAGGCACAAAAGTTACGATAAAAAATATTAATTAAAAAATCCCAATCACTGATCGCAAGAAACAAAAACGTGACAGCTCAGGAAAGCACAACCGTCTGCGAACAGCGCTTGCTGCGATCTGTAAAACAATTTAAATAGCGAAGATGTACCTATATTAATCTCATCACTTTGCAATTCATCCTACTTGAAATAAAACGATATACACGTGACAGGATTAGTTAGTCATGTTTGTTGTAGTTATTTAACGAAAGCAAACATTATTAGAAAACGAAACCGATCCTTCAACTGCCCAATTGTTTGATTCATCGTAGGATGAATTTAGGAACAATGAAATTAATATGGGGGCAGTTTCCCTACTTGAGCAAATAAAATGACAATCGTAAAAACCTCTTGTTGATTTCGAAATTGCCAGATCTGATCTTTGCGCATCCCTACACTCAGCGAAATAAACTTTCGATATTCATAAGATTGCATTATGATTATTTGCTACAAGAAATCGTTATGAATTTCATCAATTTACCTTAATGAATTGTTCAGTGTATAGTCCGTGCTTTCCTGCTAAGATTGCGTATCCGGGGACTCACCCCCAGGTCTATAAACCTATAGTCCTTCCGTCAGCCGTGCGATACCTAGACTCAGATGAGTGGTCGTATCCGGGTCCTCCACTTTTTTTTTTAGGGGGAGGAAAATTAAACGGAAACCACAACCCCGACCCAAAAAACCCACCGTGCAGCGCCCCCCCGGACCCTTTGGTAGGGGGGGGGGGTGGGTAACCCAATGGGTTTGGGGGGCCTGCGACCTGCCTTGGCGGTTCGGCTTTTTGGTGGGGTAAGGGGGGGGCGCGCCGCGGGAGGTGTGAATGTAGTTCGCCTCCCCGCGGTGCACCTTGGAAACGTTAAGCTCCCCTTAACGGCTAAACGAACTACGGAGGGAGCGTCATACGACGCATTGGGGTGGATGCCAGTAAAACCCCAATTATGGCAACTGGCTGCGAAAAGATTCACGAGTGGTACCGTTGTATTCGGGCTGGCGCCTGTGTCGTCTCCCTCAGTACTGCCGGGTGACACCGAGTAGGAAATGGCGAGGTTTCCGCGGCACAGGTTGTCTCCGTCCCATTAAAACCCTGGCAGGCCTCCAGTACGTTCCATTCTCCACCGCCCGACCTCGCCAGTCGGGTGGGAGTAGGCTCAGATGACCTATACCTGTCTTGCGCTGATCCGGCTCTGAACACGGTTCCCCATGAAGGGCCGTGTCAACCCTCGCATGGCCTCCCTGCTTGCATAGATAACCATGGGATCACAATAGCGACTACTCCACGTGGGCTTGGATAGCGGCTGGAGGGGGACCCAACAACATGGAGGAAACGAAAAATACAAAAGAGAGAGCGAATCCGTTCGCTAAAGGCGGCCTAGCGAGGTCCCCACCGCGTAAAACGGTGGGATCGGGCGTGAGCGACACCTGCGGTAGTGCTACGGCATCGGAGGCAGGTGGCACCAAGCTAGGCGTGGCCATGGATGGGCCAGGACTCATCCGGGCCATGGATAGGATGCGGGAAACCCTTCCTAAGGTGATGGAGGTCTCGGAGCAGTTGGATGCGATCATCGACTTTACGTCGTCGCGCAACAACATTGCGAAAGACCTAAAATTGAGCCTTCTTAGGCTACGCATGACAGTGCAGGCTGCATGCAAGGAGAGGGAGGAGCTGGAGGCCAAACTGCTAGCCGAGCAAAGTGCCAAAGAGTTGGCACGGCTAGCGGCCACCGAAAGGGCGAGGGACATTGCCTCGAAGCAGACGCAGACGGAATCATCCGTCTCCGTCGGAGAGTCCACCCTATCCATGGGGGCGGGGACCTCCAAGCGGGCTAGGCAGTCCCCGGGCGAGACGGCACCCGGCGCTTCTAAGAAGCGCATCGTGTCGGAAGCCCCAAAGGGGAAACGAACCTATGCGAACGTGGCGGCGGGGTCAGAGGGTCCATCCTCGCGACCAGCTTCGGCTTCTCGCAAAGAGAGAGGCCCCGGCGCTAAGCCCAGCGCGAAAGGCGCGCCAACCAGCTCGCGTGTTGTCTCAAGCGCCGAAGGGGGCCCAAGCGGCAGGGCCCCAATGACAACAACAGCCATAACCAGCACGGAGGCAGATGCCAGTGCTAGGAGGGGGACAAGCGATGACCCCAGGCGGGGCAGGGAAGCCCCATGGAATAAAGTGAGGAAAAAAGAAATAAAACCAAAAAAGAAAAAGATAAGCGACAGGTGGCCCGCAAGCGTAACCGCGGAGAGGCCCTCATCGTTAAGACCGAGGCGTCAAAGTACTCCGAGGTCTTGAAAGCGATGCGCGGGGACGCTAAACTGGCAGGCCTAGGCGCCGACGTGCGGAGTATACGCCGTACCCGCACCGGCGAAATGCTCCTGGAGCTTAAAAAAGCTACAACGCTTAAGGGCCCGGCGTATAGAGACCTGGCAAAACAGGCCTTAGGTGAGGGTGTGGAGGTGCGCGCCCTCGTCTCGCAGGTGACGATCCAGTGTAAAAACCTGGATGAGATCACCGAGGCAGACGAGATCTCCACTGCACTGAAGGAACAGTGCAAGGTCGAGGTTGCCGCCGCGGACATACGTCTGAGGAAGGGTCCACTTGGGACCCAGGTGGCAACCCTGAGGGTAGCGGCAGTCGACGCAGACGCGGCGTTGAAAGTGGCGAAGGTGAAGGTGGGATGGTCAATATGCCCACTAAGTCTGCACCAGCCGCCGAAGGCATGTTTCCCGGCCGCTAAGGGTATACCAACGAGCCAACCGTAATGCAGGTAACCCAACTAAACCTGAACCATTGTGAGGCAGCCCAGCAACTGCTGTGTCAGACAGTTAGCGAGTCGGCATCGGATATCGCCATAATTTCCGACCCATACCGCATCCCATCCGGCAACGGTTTGCGGACAGGTCTAATATGGTGGCATTATGGACGACGGGCAAGTACCCGGTTCAGGAGGTTGTGTCCATCACAAACGAAGGCTTCGTGGTTGTAAAAGTGAATGGACCACCAAGGTGGTCGATCGAACAGTTTTCCAATATGCTCAATCGTATGACAACGGAGCTAACTGGGGGGTGGGTACCACGAGTACCTACCATAGAAATGGAGCGGAATCGATTATCGATATAACATTTAGCAGTCCTGGGCTAATTAGCAATTGGAGGGTGGATGATGGCTACACCCATAGCGACCACTTGGCGGTACGTTATTGTATCGTCCACAATACAAGGCAGCGTGCGGAAGGAGGAGCATCCACTCCATTCGCCCGCAGATGGAGGACGTCCTACTTTGATGTAGAGGTTTTTAAAGAGGCGCTTGAGAGGGAACGAAACTTACGCGAAACCCAGGAACCTTGCGGCGAAAGACTCGTTATGACACTTACACGAGCGTGCGATGCGACCATGCCGAGGGAAGTCAAACCGAGGAATGGAAGATCGCCGGTGTATTGGTGGACGGAGTCGATCGCCGACCTCCGAAGAACATGCCTCCACGCAAGACGGAGGGTGCAAAGAGCGCGGTCAGACGCCGATAGAATCGAGCGCAGAGGGGCGCTAGTCGCCGCGAAGGCCGCACTAAAGAGGGAGATAAAGGCCAGCAAGCGAGCCTGCTTCGAGGGTCTGTGTCAGAAGGCCAATACGAATCCGTGGGGTGACGCCTACCGGGTTGTAATGGCCAAAACCAGAGGATCGGCGGCTCCAACCGAGCGTTCACCAGGAGCTGCTGCAGGTGATCGTTGGGGACTCTTTCCGAGCCACGACCCAAGTCCATGGCCCCCTTCGCCGCCGTAGACGTGTCCCATGACCAGCGTTCCAGTATCCCAGACCTTAACGCTGTCATAGCGACGGAAGGGTGGACGGCTCAGCCGAACACCCGTGACCACGTGGGCACCGACAACGGCACAACGGGGGTCGGCGACGAGGCGACGGTGACGAATGATGAACTCATTGCGATAGCAAAGTCGCTAAAGGTGAACAAAGCGCCGGGACCGGATGGTATTCCGAACCTGGCCATCAAGACGGCTGGATTCATGCTGGATCCCGAAATGTTCAGGGTGGTGATGCAAAAGTGTCTGGACGAGGGCGTCTTCCCAGACGCCTGTACACATTCGAACCCTTGTGTTGCTACCAAAGACAGGGAAGCCACCAGGAGATCCATCGGTATATAGACCAATATGTCTGTTGGATACAGCGGGTAAGGTGCTCGAGAGGGTAATCCTCAACAGACTGACAACACACACGGAGGGTATACGCGGTCTGTCAAGTAATCAGTTTGGCTTCCGTAAAGGGAAGTCGACGGTGGATGCCATCCTGTCCGTCACTAAGACGGCCGAGGTGGCAATCCAGCGCAAGAGGCGAGGAGTACGATACTGTGCGGTGGTCACCCTTGACGTGAGGAATGCGTTCAATAGCGCCAGTTGGGCGGCTATCGCCGACTCGCTCCAACGCCTTCAGGTTCCTGGGTACCTGTACAAGATTCTCGGAAGCTACTTCCAGAATCGCGTACTGGTATATAATACAGAGACAGGCCAGAAACGTGTGCAGATCACCGCAGGCGTCCCCGCAAGGTTCGATCCTGGGTCCGGTGTTGTAGAACACGATGTACGACGAGGTACTGCGGCTTGAGTTCCCGAGCGGGGTAAAGATTGTCGGGTTCGCAGACGACATCACCCTGGAGATATGTGGTGAATCCATCGAGGAGGTCGAGTTAACGGCCTCACACTCCATTGGCATTGTGGATAGATGGATGAGCTCCAGGCAGACCGGAGCTAGCCCACCATAAGACCGAGGTCACGGTGGTGAACAATCGGAAATCGGAGCAACATGCGACGATTAGTGAAGGTAACTGCACAGTAGAATCGAAGAGGTTCTTGAGGTATCTTGGGGTTATGATCGACGACAAGCTGTCCTTTGTCAGTCACGTCGATTACGCTTGCAAGAAAGCCTCTATGGCTATATCGGCATTATCCCGCATGATGTCGAATAGCTCGGCGGTGCAAAAGGGGGAGTAAGCGTAAACTCCTGGCCAGTGTCGCCCTGTCCATACTTAGGTACGGCGGGCCGGCATGGATCACCGCCTTGAGTACCAAGAGCTACGCAAATAAGCTCGAGTACACACAGGCTTATGTGCCTAAGAGTGGTGAGTAGCAATACGTAACTTCAAAAAAAAAAAAAAAAAAAAAAAAAAAAAAAAAAAAAAAAAAAAAAAAAAAAAAAAAAAAAAAA